>CM062813.1:1162280981-1162880981 GCA_031772625.1 Pinus tabuliformis | reverse complement strand
TGAAATTAGAGCCCATCAACTTGAAAATGAGCTGCTTACTTTGGATCCTAATAATTTTTCTTGCATTGAAGATTTCTTGTCCAAATTCAAGAACCTTAGATATCTCCTGGAGGTGTTAAAGTTAAGAAAGATGATGGTAACCTTATTTATTCCATCCTTACTAAGTTGGGACCAGCCTACTCTGTATTTGTTTCCACTTTCCATTCTACAAGAGAAGCTTTCATTTGTCAAGGACAAGACTACAAGCCCCCTTCCTTTGACTCCTTTTGTGATTCCTTTATAAGAGAACAAGAAAAACTCTTACACCTTGGTCTTCTTAATCTTGGAAACTCTTCCACGAAAGCGTTAGCCGCCCAGCAGCAACCAAATTCAAAGAATCCTAAGAAGTCATATCCTCAAAAGAATGGTCCTAAACCATTTCAGCCTCAAAATGAAAGATCATTTCAGCAAAATGATAAGACCAATAAAAACAAATGGAAGAAGACTGATAGACATTGTAACTTTTGTAATCGAGATGGCCACTTAGAATCTAAATGCTTTAAGAAGATGGAAGCCTTGGAAGCCGCAATGAAGAAACATAACATCCATGTGGAGCCTACTTCAACTTCAACTTCCGGAATGGCACTTTCTGCATCTCATTGTCAATCATCTCAGTCTGGTTATGCATTAAATGTATCTTCTTCTTCTTCTCATTCTCATGAGTGGCTCATTGATTCTGGAGCCTCTTGTCACATGGCCAAAAACCAAGCCATGTTTTCTTCTTTAAATGATTGTAACACCAAAAATATATATATTGGTGATGATAGATCTCTTAATGTTGTAGGGACTGGAACTGTTCATCTAGACAATGGTCAGTTTAATGATGTATTATGTGTTCCAACCTTATCCTGCAACCTTCTATCTGTCTATCAGATAACTCATTCAGGTGAAGGTAAAATTGTTGAATTTTCACCTCATGATGTTGTAATCAAGGATCTAAAAGATCCTAAACAGATTCTAGCTACTGGTCTTGCTGATGATTCCAAAAGGTTGTATAAGTTTCACAACTTTGGGTCATCCAATCTTCCCTCAGTATTTGTTGCTCATAATGATGAAGTGAGCAAACTTTGGCATGAGCGATTTGGTCACTTAAACTATCGCTCCCTTCAGCATCTATGTAAAGAAAATATGGTGACAGGTCTTCCTATGGTATCTTGCAGAGATGGTGTTTGTTCCGGATGTGTACTCGGAAAACATCATCGGGACAGTTTTGACAAACGTGCCTCTTGGCACGCCTCAGCCCCTTTACAGCTTGTGCACAGTGATTTATGTGGTCCTCTTCCTGTTGCTTCATTCTCTGGCTGCAAGTACTTCTTAACTTTCATTGATGATTTCTCCAGACGCACTTGGGTATACTTCTTAAAACTCAAGAGCGAAGTATTTACCACTTTTTTGGCCTTCAAAGCATTTGTTGAAAAACAATCTGGACATCAAATTCTTAAGCTAAGAACTGATAATGGTGGAGAATATGTTAAAAACACATTCATCAACTTTTGCACCGAAAATGGAATTCAAATGCAACATACTGTTCCATACACTCCACAACAAAATGGTGTAGCTGAAAGGAAAAATCGCACCTTAAAGGAAATGGCTAATTGTATGCTGCAATCTAAAGGACTCAGTCTTAGTTTTTGGGCCGAAGCAATTAATTGTGCAAATTATATAATCAATCGCACTCCTACTAAGGTTAATATCACTCCAGAAGAAGCTTGGAGTTCCATTAAACCAGATGTAAGTCACTTTCGTGTGTTTGGAAGTGAAGCATGGGCCCATATTCCAGATGAAAAGCATAAAGCTTTAGAACCTAAGAGTGAGAAATGCACTTTTGTTGGATATTCTGAAGATGTAAAAGGTTATAGACTTATTCCATTTAAGTCCAAAAATGTTATCATTAGAAGAGATGTAAAGTTTGATGAAAATAAATCGCCTGCGAGCCTAGTCCGGCGGATGTGCCACCTCTTCCTATCTCTTCTACTTTTGAAAACATTTCTTCTTCAGATGATGAAAGCGAGGATGATAATCCTCCCCCACCTTCTCAGGATCCTCAACTTCCAAGATGGGTCCGTGCTACTCGGGATGCAGCAGGTGATCTTGCCGGTGATCCTACAGATCAGCGACGTACACGTTCTCAGTTTGAAAGAGCCTCTTCTTTACTGGCTCAAGCTCCAGTAAATCATGATCCTGACACTTTTGCAGAAGCTTCAGGCCATCCACATTGGGAAACAGCTATGAATGAAGAATATCATTCATTGATGACAAATGATACATGGGATCTTGTTCCTCTACCAAAGGGACGCAAACTTGTTAGATGTAAATGGGTTTACAGAACCAAGTATGGACCAGATGGGAAAGTTGATAAACATAAAGCTCGTCTCGTTGCTAAGGGCTTTTCACAGGTTGAAGGCATTGACTACACTGAAACCTTCTCCCCTGTTGCCAAAATGAACTCTATCCGCCTTGTTCTTTCCCTTGCTGCCTCTTTAAAATGGGAAGTCCATCAAATGGATGTTAAATCTGCCTTCTTGCATGGGGACTTGCAGGAAGAAATCTATATGGAACAACCCATTGGCTTCATACAAACAGACTCCAGCCTTGTTTGTCGACTTAAGAAATCCCTTTATGGCCTCAAGCAAGCTCCTCAGGCTTGGTATGCCAAAATGGATAGCTTTCTTTTAGAATCTGGCTTTTCTAGGTGTCATTCTGACAATACTGTCTACACCAAGAAAGTGGGCAACTCTCTTATCATCCTTGTTCTTTATGTTGATGATCTTATTCTTACTGGTAGTGATCCCAACCTTATAAACCATGTGAAGTCCAGCCTTAAAAAGAAATTTGAAATGACAGACTTAGGACACTTACACTATTTTCTCGGTCTTCAAGTCTTGCAATCCCAAGAGGGTATTTTCCCTTCCCAGTCCAAGTATGCTTGTGATATTCTTCGTCATTTTCACATGGAAGACTGTAAGCCATCCCCTTCTCCCTTTCAGTCTGGAGTCAAACTTTCAGTCTCTTGTACTTCTCCTGAAGTTGATGCTACCTTATACCATCAACTTGTCGGAAAACTCTTGTATTTAACCCATACTCGTCCTGATCTTTCCTTTGTTGTTGGCCTTGTTCATCGTTTTATGCAAAATCCCCGTGAAAGTCATTGGAAAGCAGCTAAAAGAATACTTCGTTATGTTCGAGGTACAATACAGTTTGGGATTCATTACAGTGCCAAAGTAGCTCCTCTGTTAGTTGGTTTCACTGATTCTGATTGGGCTGGTGACCCTGATGATCGGAAGTCTACTGCCGGCTATGTCTTCACTCTTGGTTCAGGGCCTATCACATGGGCTTGTAAGAAACAGGCTGCCATTTCTCTTTCGTCAGCAGAAGCAGAGTATCGTGGTGCTGTGGAAGCTAGTAAGGAAGCCTTGTGGCTTCGTCAGATCCTATCAGAGTTTGGCTTTGAGCAGCAGCATCCAACCACACTTTGGTGTGATAATCAAAGTGCCATTCAGCTATGCAAAGATCCAGTTCAGCATCAGCGTAGCAAACACATTGAACTACACATGCACTTCATCAGAAAGCTCATTCATGACCATGTTCTTGAAGTGCAATATTGTCCAACAGATGATCAGGTTGCAGACATCTTCACAAAGGCTCTCACAGAGGCGAAGTTCACTAAACTTCGATATATGCTTGGAGTTCAGGAAGTTGTCACTAAGGGGGGATAGGCTCTAGTGCCTCCTTCCTTCTCCTATTGTGTCATATTTGTAAATCCTTCAATCCTATCCCAAGTTGTTCTTAAGGGGGGATGTTAGGATATTCCGACACATAGGATATAGTTAAGTTCAACTTGGTCTAGTATAGAGTTAGGTTAGAGTTAGGTAAAGTGTGTTTCTTTACTGTTGTACATTTTGTAACTTACAATCCGACGGTCACGATATGTAGTGATCCGACGGTTCACTCTCACCTCGGTATTACCGACACTTGATCCGTGGCTTGACACCCGATTGGTCCATGAGTTCTATTTAAAGCGCATGGAGGGTCATTGTTCGGGTAATCCGTGCATGAGAGAAGCTTATGTAAATTTTCATTCTTTGATTAATAAATTTCCTGTAGTACCCACGTTGGGACAGGCCGTGGACTGTTTCCCTCCTTGCACTCTCAGGGTTTTAACCACGTCAAAAATACTGGTGTATTGATTTGAGATCTGGTTGTGAGCGGTGTCCTTTTGGTATTCTTTCTGTGGAACTTACCCTGTAAATTCCTACAAAAGACCCTGCCTTAATGGGTACTTTTGCCCTACCGCCTGCAAGTAATCTGGCGGAAGTGGCCACAGTGGAAACCTACAATATGAAATCTTCTATATCTAATGGATTCAGAAGATTCCTAAACATTTTGTCAGCGTGGATCATCGCCCTAATAGAAATACTGTAAATACAGTGGGCCCCGAGGACGGTTCTAATCTCGTGTCAACCTCGTTAAAAAATGAAATAAGGAGTCATGAGGATAGTTCTTTTACTGTGTCAACCTCATTAAAAAATGAAACAATCTCCTTTCCAAATCTCAAAGGTAAACCTTCATTTCAACCACCAAGTTGAATGCAATGAAGCTTGGGGGGCATGCACCTCGATTTGTGTTGTTATGCTGGGGGCATGCAAACTTATCATCGAGCAGTTTTAGCACACATTTCATGCTCGTTAAAAAATAAACGCAAGATTCGAGCAGTTTTAGCACACAGTCCATGCTCGTTAAAAAATAAACGCAAGATCCGAGCAGTTTTAGCACATAGTTCATGCTCGTTAAAAAATAAACATAAGACCGAGCAAATGTTTCCACCCGCGTTTAAGCTCGTTAAAAAATGAACTATCCCAGTAAATAACCACTGTGAATGTAATATCATCAGCCATTAAAGCCTTGGTCGTGTTTGCACCGTCACCTCCACTTTTCATTTGGCCGATCGTTCACCTCCATATGATTGTTTACCCATTTTGAGGAACAGCTGCGAAGAGTGATTTCACCTAGCCATCCTTGTGACACTGCCGTGATTAGAAAATTCCAACATGTACCTAGAATCAGTTGCTAACCCTGTTTATCACTCGTTCCTCAAAAGACAAGTCTTCTTTAAGCTCTTTTCAACTGACTCGTAAAATATGAAAAGATTGCCGATTTTTGGCCTTCCAGCTCGTTAAAGCGACCGGAAGTGCTATCCCTCCTCTAGATTTTAATCTTTTTTGACCTGAGGGATTATTGCACAAAAAGATCGAGCGCTTGTTTTATTCGGCTCGTTAAAACTATCGAAGACTCATCCCTTCTGTATTGTTTTATACTTTTTCGGACTTAAGGGATTAGATGACGAAAAAGGACTTTTGGAGTTAACTTTATGTACCTTTTCAAACTCTCTAAAAATGAAAAGGACTGATTTATCCTTGTCGTTAGACTCGTTAAAATCATTAAATAGGGACAAACTTGTCTTTAGACGAGAACGAGTTTCACTATTGCTAGGCTCGTTAAAACATAGCGATGGGCTTGTCCGAAGGGCAGGTTGTAGAACAAGCATATGTTATCCTCCTCAAGCTTGACAAAAATAAAGAGGTACTGGTCAACAATGACTGGGGAAAAATTGGGAGAAACTCAAGAAAACTTTGATGGTAGCAAGTCGCTCTTGAACATGACACTTTTCCTCCATACCACAATCGGGTTGGGTTGTTTCATTCATCGGTCACATCCATGGTCTCGCCATACCATCCATATTTGGGGTAATGCTACCAATCCATCGCATCAGTGTCGCCATATGTTCAAGAGAAGTCGTTCAGAAAAGTCAACCGTGTCCCATCCACTGCCATACATTATCCTTCATCCTTTCATGACCGCCACCCTGAATCATATGTCACAGATCGTTTTCACCTCCATTAAAATCATTAGCTCCGTTTCGTGTCACTGATGTGGGATTCATTAAGGCCCTCCTTTGACGGATCGCTTCTTGTCGACATCAGCTCATTATCCAAGAAGTTGATCTAGGAACAACCCCTTCAGTACTTTGAAGCTTGCATGCCTCAATGGCAAGTTTCTCACTTCCGGCGACAGGTATACATCAATGACCTTTGACCGAAATATTTTGCGTGGTGTTTGACACCAAGTCCTTTATTCACACCACGTGAATTGTACTGCAGTACCTTGAGGGTCATTATCATTATTGGTGATTCCTCTCGCGCTTGTTAACGATTTACATCATTGACCGGTAATCAAGCGATGTCTTTCCATGTTCGACTTCAGAACATTTCTCACATGGATCGACTTGTACTTAGAGTGAAGATCGAACGAGTTTGAAGACCCCAGATCTAGTTTCATCCATCCGGGCTGCGATATATATTCAGGAAAGATAAAGACATTGACATGTACATCATTGCAGCAGATAATCATCCTACTCAAAGGATGATAATTTCATCAAAATTATCAGTCTACCATTAGACAATTGTCTGTTCTATGTACAGAAAAATGAATTTATAAAGCTGAGCATGGGAATGCCCGCCTCAGCTAGATCATGAAAGCAGTATGAAAAATAATGTATTGTATTGTATCTTATTACAGGTCTCCTCCCATCATTGGATAAACTTCGGATCCCCCTGATAAAGCATTTCACCCGATAAACAACCTCATACTTTAGGGGGCAACTGTTATAGACATTTTTGTGCCTTACAGCATTGAGCATGAAATGTCCATAATCTAAAGGATCCAAAGTCCCTAAACATGTTGTTCCTACCCCTAGAGGAACAAGGCTAACAAACCATAACAATTCACAGAAGTTCTCCACCAGAAACTGCTCAAAAACAAGTCAATTCAGGATCATTTCAGTGGCTACACTAGCTGTTTGCACTGAATGTCAAAGCCAACACTGGCTACCTGCGTTGAATGTCAAAGGGAACACTGGCTACCTGCGCTGAACGAGAGTGGACATGTGGCAAGCTCATTTCTCAAGGTGTCAAAACCCAGGAAGCTTCCAAAATGACACTTGCCTCAGGGAATTCGACTGGTGATGAGTAAGAGGTTCCAAATCTCCAAGTGGAAGCAAGAACCTCCAAGTGGAATCAATAACTGACAGAGGGAGAGGACACTAGTCAGATCTCAAGCTGACTCATCCTCTCTCCAAACATCTATATATGGATCTCTCCTCCATGAGATTGAGAGGCTGGAATTTTGTTATTGCAAAGAATTGTTGTTGGTTTGAGATTGGAATCATTGGGTGCTTAATGCTTTGAAGGGGGTGAAGATAGGAATTCCATTTGCTGGGAAGGAGATGCTGGATTGGAGCCCTCTGGGTTGTATCTCTTCCTGAACCTTGTTATTCATCAATAAAGCTATCTTGGTTTCTCCTATATACTGATGTATTTTTGATGTATGATTGCATTAGTATGTTTAGTTTATTTCTAATCCTGAACTAGTTATGAATGTGAACCCATGTCTTGTGTAGTGTTCTCTTCTTGTGATCTTGCAGAAACCTCTTGAAGTTGGGCGAGCGAGAAGGCGAGTAGCTGGGAACTCTCCAAGAGAAGGGAAACTGGATCGACGGAAAAACGGAAGACACCGGTTAGTCCATCCATCTCTCTTCATTCTTAATTCATAAAGGAAGAAATACTAGAATAGCTGTCTCTGTTTGTTGCTAAGGCACTGTCACACCTTAGGTGGATAGGATCGTCCTGCATAGGCATTTTTCCCCACAACACCTAAGTCATTTCACCCCTATACTTACCAATTTCCCACAAATAAGTTCTAGTACTTTAAATCCTACAAATCAAAGAGGCTCAGAGCATTTCTCTGACTTTTGGAGGGACTGGACCCTCGACTTAATGACTTATCGACACAAGTGCTAGAATCCCCTTCATGAAAATTCATTTCCCTTCATTTTCCCTCATTTCCCTAATAAAATCCCATTTTCCTAAGGTTAAACTTCATTTACCTAGGAAAAGTAAACCCCCCCCCACAATTAAGCATATTTCATCCAAAAACCCATAAAAGAATTTTATCCTAAGTATTGAATGTATGTAAAGCGCGCAAATGTTACACGTTACATTATGCTTAGAGGATATTATTCACTCTGCTCATTTCATATTAATTTCTAATTTCATTATATAATTCCCCCATATCCCTTTTCCCGTATATTATTAAATCCCTAGGTAAATATCCCAACCCTTAGTTTTAATAAAAACTATATACATTACCCCATATCCCGACAAAATTTGTTAATCCCGTCATTAACCTCACCTGATTCCCTAATCTCGTGATTAAGCCCTGCCCGATCACTTAAGCCCCCCCGAAAGCCTTTCCTTTATCCTCCGTGCAATTCCCTCACCCGACTCCCTTTTGATCATCACCCCCCCTGATCTGACGGCCTATATCCATATCGGCCGAACCCGATCACTGACCTTTACTCGCCCGATAAGGCAGTTTTACCCTACCCCTTGAATGCTACATGTCGCACTCTAAGATAGATCGGGCGACCCCTCCCGAATACCGCCGGCGCCAAAAAAGCGGTGCGACGACCTTCCAATACTACTTCCCTGATTAATCCAAAAAACTGCTAACTGTTCATTTGCAAATGAACCTGCTAAAAGCAATCATTTTGCTATAAAAAGCTAAAAAGCCCTCTTTTCGCCCTTTTCACTCATTTTCTTTGTAAAACTGTGAAAACCTTGGCGACTCCTGCAAACACCGAATTGACCAACAAACCTCCAAATTCGTTCCAAAAGACGCTGCAGACAACCCAACTGACCTCCCAGTCCGTACCAGAACTGTAAAAACCTCTATAGCTGCAGCGAACCATCAATTTGAAGCCAAATTCGCCAAAATTCCAAGTATTTCACCACAAAATACCACTCCCTATTCACATTTGGAAAAGTTCGGCCTGTTAATTATTGTCATTAAGTCAAATTAATTGAAAATTACCTTAAGTTTAAAGACACCTGCAGCCAAAACCCTTTGAAATTTCCCAATTTCCATTTTAAACCTCTAAACAAACCCCCAACACCTAATTCAAATCCACAAGAATTGAATAATGGCTGCCCCTGTTGCCATGGATGTCTGACCTGTGACGACTCCACATTTAGACCTGTACCACCTTCCCCTGGTTGACAAGGACTTCCAAATAAAAGATACCAGTGCATCAGAGCTCCTGCTCAAAATTCATTGCTTGAGCAGAGACAACTACCTAAACCATTAAGATGAAATTGGCCTTTGGGAGTCCAATTTATCCAAGTATCAGTTCCCCCAAGTACATGTCTTTCCAGAAATTTTCCACATGTGCCATGCATGCTACGTACCTAGCCATAGAACTATCATGTTTCATGACTAAAAGGTTTTGTTTACCATCACAGCTGAATCCATAAATGAAATATTACATTTTCAACTAGGACCCAATCTAACTCCACTCTCAATTGGGGATTTGATAGACTAATACACTAAGTTAAATCCATCCAGATTGGCCCAGTTACTCCAAACTTTCATTGTGGAAGAAAAACATACTCCTAAAGATCCCGCTCCATATATGTCAGCCATTTTATGTACAAGGGGAAAAAATATTGTGACCATGATATCATGCATTTTGGGCTACACTACCAATGAATACATTGATGAGCTTATACTTGCCTTCATGTCCATTTATACCCCAAGACAACCTCCTGCTGTTTTGTACAATTTTGTTGAGTTTATAGTTGATAGGATGCATGAGCAGTTTACTAGAATGAGCAATGAAAGAGTGTTTAAGTACTCATCTGTCCTATATCATATGTTCCTGTATTACCAACCAGACATATTTCCTTTCACTCTCCAGAAGCTTGATGCCAAGGGCCAACCCAGGTCTATCACTTTTTGGACCCCATTATTCCACAAATTTGGATCACCATACACTTATTCAAATTTTATAGACTCTTTTGTACAACCAGTCATGGCTATGCTTACAAGAAATCCTCCACCTAGGATAAATCCAGAGATTAAAAGAGTTCTCCAGCTGTCCAAGCAAGCCAAAGTGGGAGATTGGTATCTTTACCAAAACCACACAGAGATAAGGATCTATGGGTGCCAACTTGCACCATGTAAACTACCCAAATACCTCCCCATGAGGTTATTTGCTTTGGAGTATTATAGGCAAATAATGAACTCAGAAGAAGTAAATTTTGTTTCAGTCAAGAAGAAAACCCAGTTCAGAGTCAAAGATCAATTGGCCCTTTGATCTGTAATTCAAAAGAAGCAGGGGAGGAAGCAGATCACATATTGCAAGAAAATAAATTCCAAAAGAGTTTCATGTCACAAAGATATGACCCTCAGGGATTCACGACCAGACTTAGGAAAAGGGCCAAATTGGGGCCTTACATTCATCACACCATACCTGAAATAAAAGCTTATGCCAATCAATCTGAGTGGGTGGAGAACACTCTTATAGATAGAGATAGTACAAAGGTAGACATTGAGAATACCTTGATTGATTTAGAGAGGCAACTTGATGAGAGCTCATTTCTGCAAGTACCAGGACAACAAGAAGCCACCATGATTACCCCTCTTATCATGCAGACTCCTCAGAATGAGGAGAAAAATCCAAAAAGAAACAGAGAGGGAGCTTCCACTTCAGGAATGGACACCTCTAATCTGTAGCAGGAAACAAGCCAAAGCAAGAGGCCAAGGTTAAATCCTATCTCTGAACAGGAGGATACAGAAGGATCAACACAGGTGACCAACACAGAGGTAGACAGAAGCAAGCCCACAACCCCATCCGGAGACATACAAGAGCCCTCCACATCATAGACTTAGATGTTGGAAAGGCAACTAAGTGTGGAAGTGTCTTTGTTCAATAGGCCTGCCAACAAGGACCAAGACATAAAGGATAGATATAAAGAAATCAAAATGAGGAATGAGAAGCTCAAAGCTCAGACTTATGCACAATATCTGAAATTCACTCCCACAAATCAAACAATACTCATGTCGGCTTTTGACATCAAGGAGGTAAAACTTCAAATGTCCTTTATCAAACCTACAGCACAACAGCCCAAGACATGTTCAGATTTCAAGAGGATTGACTTTGAAGTATTGGCAAGGGATATTCATCCAATAGACCAGATAGAACTGCATAAACAGTTTGGAGAGATGATATACTCCACCCTTACAGGTAATGTCATAGCTGCCCATCAGCTAGAAAACTCATTAAACAACATCTTGGCACAATTTCAGTTGGAGAATACCTCCTCACAGGCCAAGGATACAAGGATTAAGTCATTGGAAGACTTAGTTATTGAGTTGGGACATGATCCCAAAGTTATAAAGGCTACTGATAAGCTTATAAAGAAGAAGAACGATGATATTGCTGCACTTAAGAAGCAATTAAAAATACCCCAGCTGCAACATCCTCAAACACTTGAAGTCATAGAGAGTCAAACGAGACATGAAGAGTTGATGGACTTTGTCCTAAAACTCAATGATCAACTAAGGGAGATAGAGAAAGAATTGGATAGTTTGATCCAATTAAAACAAACTGACATTGCCACAATTTCCACAAATGTCATCCCTACAATATCTACAATAGTCCCTTCCACACTGGCAACTTCACTAGCACCTACAGCTCCACCTACCACATCATTGCCAGTCACAACAGAGTCTACATCAGCAATAGGTACATCAGGAGAAAAGGCAACAGAGTTGGTTAGAGCCATGGAGGAAATGTCTATTCAGGCTACAAAAATGAACAGACTGAAAGAAAAGGTGGCAAATTTAGAAACTGACTACAAACTTGCCCAAATTATGCAAAAGGAAGAGGCACAAAAGGCCAACAGAATGAGTGAAAGAGTCAAAGCTATGGAGAAAGACCTAACATTAGAGAAACACCATGGACAAGCCAAGGAATTTTTATGGGCCAATATCATTAACTCTGTTAAGGATATTTTGCCATCTATTCAAGTTATTTTTGAACAGACAGAATTGATAAAGATAGCTACAGTAGCTATCCAAAATGTCAAGGAGGAATTGGGTGACATGCCTGAGGATGCCAATAAACTCTTTCACTTTCTCAATAACAAAAACATGTATGAGCTTCATGAGCTAGATATAGAAGATAGGACTAAAACCATTTTGGAAATAAGGAAGGTTCTTTCCAAGAGGAACCTATGCTGAACTTGGAAGAAAAGTGCCAGAACATGTAGGTAGCCATTGATAGATTCATGGCTAAATTCCAAATTTTGAGGGAAAAAGGATTACCTAGTCCCTAGGTCATTGATGAAAAACTTATGACACAACTAGACTATGATAATAGACTCAGGCAGGTGGCTAAGGAACAAGCTAGCACTTCAGCAATAAAAGCACTGCCAACAGGCAAAGTTCTATATAATACATTTGAGAACTTGTTTTTTCTCGAACATGAGATAAAACACTTGTTCATCACCAAGCCCAATTTTTCCAAGTATACCGAGGTTGATGAGATATATAGGCGGATGATGAATTTCAAATTACCTGATGCAGAATGGTGGGAAAAGATGACTGATTTATTGTGAGAAATTTACAGTAAAAGAGTTACTGCACAGTAAAAGTAGAGCAGCTAGGTAAACAGATGAAAACAGGTCAGCATGGTTAAAGAGTATCAGTGTCAAAGAGTATCAGGTGAAAGATAAAAGTTAAAGAAGATTCCAGCGTAAAAGACCACAACAGCAAGCCAGCATAAAGGGCTTAAATCCAACCATAAAAGCCAGCAGTACCACAATAAAAGGGACATCATGAAACAATTCAATAACTGTCTCTATCTTCCTGCAAGAAGATATTTATATTTCCTAGATTAGATCTCAAGTTTGTTTCGAGATATTTTGTAATATTTTTTGTATAAATACTTCACAATTCGAAGTATGTAGTGTGGATTCTTAGACATTTCTATAGACCTTTTTGATCAAAAGACTGTAAGCTATTGTATCACTGATTGGACCAACAAGCTAGATTAATGAATAAAGACAAGACATTTCACAGGATTCATGTGTAGAGCGAAGTGCAGACAAGTATTTTCTCTTGTTGTTGTTATCTTTCTTTAAAAGTTTTTCCACAATCTTTAATGTATTTCAAATCTGAATGCTATAATATGGAATGATATCTCAGAATTTGCTTCATTGCACTCTGTTTTAACTATTATGCATTTAAATGTTTTCTACTAATTATCTAAGTTAAGGAATTCTTGATTGCTCCTTAGTTTAGGTTGTCTCTCTCACCCTGGTTAATACCATTCCACCCATCTGGCCCAAATACCTGCACTTTACTCTGCTAGCTTTCCCTTTGAACACTCCCTTTAATGAATTATTTCTAGTTTTGTTGCCCTTCTTTGACTCCATGGCCCAATGGTCCCTGAGAATTCTTAGTTGCTCTCTCACCCTGGTTAATACCATTCCACCCATCTGGCCCAAATACCTGCACTTTACTCTGCTAGCTTTCCCTTTGAACACTCCCTTTAATGAATTATTTCTAGTTTTGTTGCCCTTCTTTGACTCCATGGCCCAATGGTCCAAAGACATCATTCTATCCATCTACTTTAAGGATTCCACCATCCAACCTTCAATACAAATAAGAATCCCCTTGAACCTTCAGAACTAGCCTAAAATCCCAACAAACAAAGCTAAATCATATAGAGAGAGCTCTCTCTGAGCCAGAGGTTGGCTAGAGCCTATGCTTAAAAGTTGGTTTGTGGTTACCTCAGTCCTTTCCTTCTTCTGGAAACTTTTAGGGAAAAGTTCGTAGTGATAATATAGTGGCGACTCCACTGGGGAATTCGAATCCTCAATCTTAATAAAGCTTTAAAAAAATCCTAAATCTTCATTCTAAGCCTCTTAAAGTCATTTGTTAGAAGTTCTCTTGGAAAATCTCACAAAAAACAATTAAAAAGTTTGAAATTTTGGCTTCGAGGAAGATTCATTTTACTAGGGCTAATCCAGACCCAAACCCTGCGCCAGTAGTTGATAATCCCAACCTAATTTCAAGAAAATCCAAAAAGGAAGAAAGTTCAGTTAGCCAGATCCCATTAGTTAAGGCTAATTCATGTCCTGATGAGTGGTTATTTTTAGAATAACTTCCCTTTGATGTTTGATGTGCCATTTGAACAGTCCTTATTTAGAACAAAATCCGAAAATGCACTCAGTGAAATTGTTATAGATCTAGACTTTATTGCAGACCTTGAAGTTCAACAGGCCAACAAATCCATTGATGAATACATTTTGAAATCTCCACAATCATCCATTAATACTTCCACAACCCCTGAGCTTTCTGAACAATCATCCATTACTTTAAGTTCACCATTGTTCCCTTCAACTTCATCAGTAAAACCTTCTGAAGTCCATTCTTCACCACCATTTGTACCTACTCTTCCTCACCAACCTATCATCTCTCATTCATCACCTACTAGTCCCGATTCTTCATCCATATCTTAACCCCTCCCAGCTTATAGCCATGGCAAATAGATATGCTCCTCTTGTTTTACCTGTCCAACTTGGTGCTATGCCAACAGACTACCAAAGTAAAATTATTCAATTTGATGGCACATGACATTACACTGCACAACAACATGTCAACAAAATAATAGATTACTTTGAATTGCACGAAATTGACACAGAGAATGCTCAAATGAGACTCTTTGCGCAAACTTTAGCTAGTGATGTTAGGAAATGGTTTAGAGCATTGCCTGTTAATAACATTGATAGTTTAGAAGCATTTCATCAGCAATTTTTGAACATATTGGAAAAGAAAAAGAATCCCCTACAAATCCTTTCAGAATATGAGAATATTAGAAGGGGACCTAATGAAACTGTTCAAGATTACTGCACCAAATTCAATAGTATATATAACGCCATCCCAGTTAATCTTAGAGCCCCACCCGACTTAGTATTAATAAAGTTCCCTGATGGCTTTGACATAGATATGGCATACCAACTTAGGGAAAGAAACCCCCTAACATTAGAAGAAATGCAAAGTGTAGTTGTTAGTGTTGAAGCTAATTTGTTAGCTAAAAGGCCTAGAGTTAGAAATGAAAAAAGAGGAATTGCTAAAGATGAAGCTTCACCCTCTGACATTAAAATAGATAGTTTAGCCAAAAGTATGGAAAGACTAATGGATAGAATAGATAACATAGAAAGGAAACCCTAATGGGATAACCAACAAGCACCTCCAGTTAGAAACTCAAATTTTAGAAAAAAACCAAAATAAAAACATTGGGAAAAATGGACCAGATCAGAACATTAGGCCTCCTTTTCAAGAAAATTATGCAGAAACATCCCATCCTGAAGATCTAGAACAAGACACACAAATAAAACTAATGGGAATAAATGATGAGGACATTGTTTTTCTTACCCAAGATGAGCAGGAACTGCATATGTTGCAGCAATTACAAATCCAGTCTGGAGAGTCATTTGATTACAAACAGGGATATGATTCTGCCATTTTTGAAGTACATAAACAATATAATCTAAGAAGCAGAAAGAATGCTGATGTCCCTGACCAAACCAAGAGTGCAATGCAGAGTCAACCTAAGAAAATAAAAGAAGCCCCTGTTTCAAAGATCCTCCAAATTCTTCCTAGGCAGAACCCAAATCCTTTTGGCCCCACCATTGTAGATATAACCTTAGATCAACCTTCTGCTGATCAACCATCCACCTCAATTCCACCTAAGGAACCAGTGGACAAAACTCAAAACACTAGATCTGAAAATCCACATAAGGAGATCCCCAATAAAAGAAAGGAAGACAAGTCTACTCAGGTCCCTACTTCAAAAATCCAAAACCCTCAAACAGAAAAAGTTTCTTTGCCATTCAATCTGGGAGCAGAGATAGCAAAACTAAAGATTTCAGTTCCTTTAACAGAACTGATCAAGAATGAAACTTACAAATCACAGATAAACCAGACCTTAAACATTGCTGAAAATGAGGATTCTATCAACTTGTTTGATGACCAACCAGAACTCGTATTTGGTCCAGATGTTAATGGAAAACCATTAGAAGGAGGAGTTACAACTTTTTACATTAGCCTCAATATCCATGACAAAATTCTACAAAATGCAATGTTGGATTCTGGGGCCTCTCACAACTTAATGCCTAAATCAATGATGGAGAAATTAAACCTAAACATTACAAGGCCTTATAAAGACTTATTCTCATTTGACTCCAGTCAAGTAAAGTGTCTAGGATTGATTAAAGACCTGTGTGTTACTTTAGTCCAATATCCTGCCAAAAGCATCCTTATGGATATTGTAGTTGTTGACATCCCACCGAAGTATGGCATGCTGTTATCCATATCATGGGGCCAAACTTCAGGGATCCTTATAACTAGATATGTCATATGCAACAATCTCTGTTTTTGGACAACCTAAGAAACTATACCGAGAAACCTTAATGAAATATATGGTAAGTAGCGAGGATCGGCCTCAAAACTTTCCCATCTACTCCATACACTCAGACATTGATTCTTTTATCCTGTATAATGCTAATCAAACACAAGAAGAAATTTCAAACAATACTAATATAGAACCAAAAGAAATTGCAATTTCAGCACAAAATGAAACTAACCAAAATACAAAACTTTTCAATGAACAAGATGGTCAAATTGTTGTAAGTAAGGAAAAGTTTGTTGCACAAGATAGTGAAAATTATGAGCATGAAATATTATGGCATCTTGAATTTGATGGGTCAATCAATAAGTTTGGAGTAGGAGCATGAGTGTGGATATATAATTTGGAGAACAATCACTCAGAAGGCCATGCATATAGATTGAATTTTAAATGTACTAATAATATGGCTGAGTATGAAGCATTAATTTTAGGGCTTAAGTTAGTTAGGAATCTAGGAGCTAAAAGAGATTCTGTCACGGGAAACTCTTAACTAATTATACAATAGATAGATGTTGTATATATGACGAAAGATCCTAGATTAAGTTGTTATAGAGGAACTATTGTAGAAATACTTAACACTTTCCTAGAAACAAAGCTTGCAGTAATCCCTAGAAAACACAATATGCAAGCCCATAGTTTAGCAATGTTTGCCAGCACTTGCAAATTACCCTTCCAACCTAACCATCAATACACTGCTGAAGTTAGGCACAGACCTGCAATTCCAGATAATTTGAAGAATTGGCAAATATTTTCTAATGACAAACAAATAAATAACTTTTTACTTTCAGAAGAAGAGTTTGTAAATAACAATATAGACACTGATACATCCATAGATCCTGACACTAAGGATGAGTTAGAAATAAACGAGATAGAAGGTGATGAACTAGATAGAGTCAACCCAACTAAATTTACTAAATTAGATGTAGATAACTTAGAGCAAATTGAGATTGATGAAATAATTAGTGAAGAAACCGAAGTAATTAATCTCAAGGATAACTTCTTACCAAAGGGATTAACCCCTCTGGAAGATTTATTTGATTCAAATGATGTTCCTAGGAAACCTAAAATGGAACCATTAAGGTCTGATATAGAGGAATGCAATACAAGCACCAATGAAAATCCCAAACTGATCAAACTTTCAAAATCATTACCTCCCACTGAAAAGGTAAAATACATAGAGTTGTTGAAAGAATTTCAGGATGTATTTGCTTAGAGTTATGAGGACCTCAAATCCTATGACACCAACATCATCCAACACACAATTCCCATTAAAGAAAATCAAAAGCCTTTCAAATAAAAACTTAGAAGGATTAATCCTATCTTATTACCTGCAATTGAAAAAGAAATTCAGAGGATGTATGATGCCAAAATAATTACACCAATCAGATTTTCTGATTGGGTCTCAAACCTGGTGCCAACTAGAAAGAAAACTGGTGAGGTCAGACTCTGTGTGGATCTCAAAAACCTTAACAAAGTGTCACTAAAAGACAATTACCTTCTCCCCAAAATGGATCACATTTTACAAAGGGTAGTTGGATCAACCAGAATCTCATTGTTGGATGGGTTTTCTGGTTACAATCAAAGCTTGGTTCATCCAGATGACCAATCCAAAACTGTGATATACCTAGGGGGATAATATGGGGTACCAAGGGAGGTACCCAAGGTAATAATGTAATAATGGGATGGGCCATAGTAATAAATAAGGTGGTTAACCCATATCATGTAAGGAACCACAAGTAGTTAGCAATAATGTAATGGGCCCGTGGTATTAGTTTGAAGGTATGATGGAACTATGGTAATGACCCATGGTATTGTATGTATGAGGCCTATATAGAGGCTAGAGACTCCATGTGAAGGAATATAGTGTCAAGGATTATTGTATGAACAGACATATGGCTTGTGGAGTGTTCTCCTTCCTTAAGTAGTGGATGTATGGTGTTACCCTACCTTAAGGGTTTGCTCAATAAAGAATCATTTCATATTATTTCTGGGTTTATTTGCATTGTCTTAAATTTTCATATCAGATCTATAATATTTTTGGGTTAGATCTATAACAAGTGGTATCATAACACTTTTTTGGGCAAAAAGTGGAGAACTTTTTTTGAATTTTTTTTTTTTTTTTTTAAGGATTTCTGGGGCGGCGAGTTTGTAGATCAGATATGCATGTTTTGGTGGAAGATATGCAAAATCTAATTGCAGATATGGATTCTTCGTGAAAAAATAGCCGATTTCAAAAAAAAAATCGGTTGAATCGGAGTCCGGATGGAGATATTGCTGATCTAAAAATCAGTGGGGTTGTAGACAATCTTTCAGGGCAGCGAGTTTGTGGCGCAGATCTGGACGTCCTGGTGCAAGATCTGCAAAATATAATTGTATATCTGGATTTCATGTGAAAAAATAGCCGATTTCAAAAAAAAATCGGTCGAATCGGAGTCTGTATGAGGGAGATATAGCTGATTTAAAATTAGTTTTTTTTGCAGAAATTTTGGTGATGACGGGAGAATTGCAGCACAGATATGAAATTTCAGTGCCTGGATCAAGATTTCTATCACATGGGTAGATGCAGAATGGTTGTTCCATTTCCGAAAATAGGTCATAATAGGGATTCTGAGCAATATTGACTAAACTGTGACAATTTCAAATTTTCGCCAAGTAAGTGAATTTTTTCCAAACCTTCATGGCTTCTAGCAAGGAATTTTTTACAGGGAATGATAAGGGTCCTACTATTGAAGAATACATAAATGAATACAAGAGGTTATTTAGACACAATTGGAAATGGGTGGCACTGGCTAATTTTAAAGATGAGGCAGCCACATGGTGGGGATTACTTAACCAAAAGAAGTGTTTCAACCTGCCCGATGAAGAATTTGAAAAATTACTTTTAGACAGATGGTCTCATGCCAGAAAACAAGATAAGGAGAAACATGTGGGTCTATTTCCTACTGGTATATCCTTATTACAGGTTCATGGATTGATTCAAAAGGAGAAGATCATGGTTTCTATAAATCCTAGTTGCAAGCATAATTTCATCAATGTTAATTTGGCAAAAAAATTGCAAATTCCAACAAAACACATTGAAAACACACAAGTGGATAATGAGGATGTTCTAGTGTATAAGGATTTGAAGATTTTTATGGATAAGTATGTGTTGCATGGTGATTTTTATACTTCAGAGATGGATAATATGGATGTTGTTTTGGGATATCTTTGCATGAAATCTGCGGGTACTATCAATATTAATATGCAGAAGAAATCCCTGAAGCTCTGGTATAAAAAGAAGAAAATTACATTACATGATATTTCCATCAATAAACAGGTAGAGTATATGGAGGCTGAAGTAGAAGATGTTCCAGGGACTAACATATCAGATGATGAGCCTTTGATGATCGAAAATCAAACACAAATAGAGGCTGAAGCAGAAAATGTTACAGGTACATCAGATGAGGGCTCAGTGGTTGAAGTCATATTGGAAAAGAAGACACCACAACAGGAACCACAGCAGGGTGAATTAAAGAAAAAGACACCGTGGGTTAAAACTTCAACATATCATCACCCACATCACCCCCAAAAAAACAACCAACAAGATGGCAACCAATTAGCCACAAGGACAACAACCCCCGTATGACGGATAGCAAGGAGCGAATATTCACCTACTACACATCAACACAGAAGAGCTGCCATGGTCAACTTCCATCTCAAGCGAGCGAGGCACCAGCGAGATCGAGGGTTCACCTTTCTCTTGGATGGCTAGATGCACGTGCATGGTACTAGTGGACTACGCTTTTGAGTAGATCTTATTATTCGTGTTATTCCCATGTTTCGGGGACGAAACATGCTAAGGGGGGTGGAATGTTATATACCTAGGGGGGATAATATAGGGTACCAAGGGAAGTACCCAATGTAATAATGGGATGGGCCATAGTAATAAATAATGTGGTTAACCCATATCATGTAAGGGACCACAAGTAGTTAGTAATAATGTAATGGGCCCATGGTATTAGTCGATGGTATGAGGGAACCATGGTAATGATCCATGGTATTGTATGTACGAGGCCTATATAGAGGCTAGAGACTCCACGTGAAGGATAGTCAAGGATTATTGTATGAACAGGCATATGGCTTGTGGAGTGTTCTCCTTCCTTACGGAGTGAATGTATGGTGTTGCCCTACCTTAAGGGTTTGATCAATAAAGAATCATTTCATATTATTTATGGGTTTATTTGCATTGTCTTATATTTTTATATCAGATCTATAATATTTCCGGGTTAGAGCTATAACAAGAGGTATCAGAGCTATAACAAGTGGTATCAGAGGTATCAATAAAGAATCATTTCATATTATTTCTGGGTTTATTTGCATTGTCTTATATTTTCACATAAGATCTATATTATTGCTCAGAATTCGTATTATGACTTATTTTCAGAAATGGAACAATCATTCTGCATCTGCCCATGTGATAGAAATCTTGATACATGCACTAGAATTTCAGATCTGCGCTGCAACTCTCCCACCGTCACCAAAATTTCTACAAAAAGAGCTGATTTTAAATCAGCGATATCTCCCTCATCCGGACTCCGATTTGACTGATTTTTTTTTAAATTAGGTATTTTTTCACAAAGATTCTAGATCTACCATTAGATTTGGCAGATCTTGCACCAGGATGTCCAGATCTGTGCCGCAAACTCTCTGCCCTGAAAAATTGTCTGCAACCCCACTGATTTTTAGATCAGCGATATCTCCTTCATCCAGAGTCCGATTCAACTGATTTTTTTTTTGAAATCGGCTATTTTTTCACAAAGAATCCAGATCTGCAATTAGATTTTGTAGATCTTACACCAAAACATATAGATCTGATCTGCAAACTCGTCGCCCCCGAAATCCTGCAAAAAATAAAAAAAATTCTCTACTTTTGCCCAAGAAAGTGCTCTGATACCACTTGTTATATACCTAGGGGGGATAATATGGAGTACCTAGGGAGGTACCCAAGGTAATAATGTAATAATGAGATGGAACATAGTAATAAATAAAGTGGTTAACCCATATCATGTAAGGGACCACAAGTAGTTAGTAATAATGTAATGGGCCCATGGTATTAGTTTGATGGTATGAGGGAACTATGGTAATGACCCATGGTATTGTATGTATGAGGCCTATATAGAGGCTAGAGACTCCACATGAAGGAAGAGTGTCAAGGATTATTGTATGAACATGCATATGGCTTGTGGAGTGTTCTCCTTCCTTAAGGAGTGAATATATGGTGTTACCCTACCTTAAGGGTTTGATCAATAAATAGTCATTTCATATTATTTCTAGGTTTATTTGCATTGTCTTATATTTTCATATCAGATCTATAATATTTCCGGGTTAGAGCTATAACAAGTGGTATCAGAGGTATCAATAAAGAATCATTTCATATTATTTCTGGGTTTATTTGCATTGTCTTATATTTTCAGATCATATCTATATTATTTCTTGGTTAGATCTATGACAAGTGGTATCAGAGCACTTTCTTGGGCACAAAAGTGGAGATTTTTTTTTGGCAGGATTTCAAGGGCAGCGAGTTTGCAGATCAGATTTGTACATTTTTGTGCAATATCTGCAAAATCTAATTGCATATATGGATTCTATGTGAAAAAATACCCGATTTCAAAAAAAAAATTGGTCGAATCAGAGTCCGAATGAAGGAGATATCGCTGATTTAAAAATCAGTGGGGTTGTAGACAAATTTTCAGGGCAGCGAGTTTACGGCACAGATCTGGATGTTCTGGTGCAAGATCTGAAAAATCTAATTGTAGATATGGATTCTATGTGAAAAAATACCCCATTTAAAAAAAAAAAATCGGTCGAATTGGAGTCTGGATGAGGGAGATATAGCTGATTTAAAATCAACTCTTTTTGCAGAAATTTTGGTGACGGCGGGAGAGTTGCAGCACAGATTTGAAATTAGAGTGCCTGGATCAAGATTTCATCACATGGGCAGACGCAGAATGGTTGTTTCATTTCCAAAAACAGGTCATAATAGAGATTCTGAGCAATATTGACAGAATTGTGGCCATTTAAAATTTTCGCCCATTTTTTTGTGATGGCAAGCCAAGATTGGAGTTTGAGGGACTTGTATAAATTTGATGGCTCTCATCCAGCCAAATGGTTAGCACAAATGGAGAAATGTTCTAGTTTGAATTACATCATGGATGATGAGACTCAGTTGAGAATAGGACAAATGTACTTGGACTATGAAAGATGGCAATGGTGGCAAAGGCATCAACATTGCTATCGAAGGCCCTTGACTTGGGACATATTCACAAAAGCTATTATGGACCACTTTGACCGTAAAACTAATCTTGTGGATAAGCTCACACAGACAGACACTCAACCTAGCAAAGATTTTATTTTTACAGAAAAGAAGGAAACCAAAGAACCTAAAGGGTTAGTTTCTGTTGGTATCTCCTTATTGCAGGTTCATGGATTGATTCAGAAGGAGAAAATCATTGTGTCTATAAATCTGAATTGCAAGAAAAATCTCATAAATGTCAACTTGGCAAAAAAAATTGCAAATTCCAGCAAAACACATTGAAAACACACAAGTGGATGATGAGGATGTTCAAGTGTACAACGATTTGAAGATTTCTATGGATAAATATGTGTTGCATGGTGATTTTTATGCTTCAAATATGGATAACATGGATGTTGTTTTGGGATACCCTTGGATGGAATCAGTGGGTACTATCAATATTAATGTACAGAAGAAATTCCTGAAGCTCTGGTATAAAAAGAAGAAAATTACATTACAGGATATTTCCATTAATAAACAGGTAGAGTCCAAGGAGGCTGAAGCAGAAGATGTTCCAGGGTCTGACATATTAGATGATGAGCCAGTGATGATAGACAATCAAACACAAACAGAAGCTGAAGCAGAAAATGTTACAGGTGCTGATACATCAGAGGAGGGCTCAGTGGTTGAAGTAATATTGAAAGATAAGACACCACAACATGCACCAGATAACAGTCAGGCTCCCGTAAGGGGTGAATTAAAGAAAAATCCATCGTGGGTTAAAACTTCAACATATCATCACCCGCATCACCCCGCAAGACAACCATCAAGATGGCAACCAATTAGCCACACGGACAACAATCCCCGCAGGACAGATGCAGAGGAGCGAAGATCCACCTATTACACATCAACACAGAAGAGCTGCCACGATCAACTTCCATCTCAAGCGAGCGAGGCACCAGCGAGATCGAGGGTTCACCTTTCTCTTGGATGGCTAGATGCACATGCATGGTACTAGTGGACTACTCTTTTGAGTAGATCTTATTATTTGTGTTCTTCCCATGTTTCGGGGATGAAACATGCTAAGGGGGGTGGAATGTTATATACCTAGGGGGGATAATATGGGGTACCAAGGGAGGTACCCAAGGTAATAATGTAATAATGTGATGGGCCATAGTAATAAATAACTTGGTTAACCTATATCATGTAAGGGACCACGAGTAGTTAGTAATAATGTAATGGACTCGTGGTATTAGTTTGATGGTATGAGAGAACTATGGTAATGACCCATGGTATTGTATGTATGAGGCTTATATAGAGGCTAGAGACTCCATGTGAAGGAATATAGTGTCAAGGATTATTGTATGAACATGAATATGGCTTGTGGAGTGTTCTTCTTCCTTAAGGAGTGAATGTATGGTGTTACCCTACCTTAAGGGTTTGATCAATAAAGAATCATTTCATATTATTTCTGGGTTTATTTGCATTGTCTTATATTTTCATATTAGATCTATAATATTTCTGGGTTAGATCTATAACAAAAACTACCTTTACTACTCCTTGGGGCACGTTTATGTATGTGAAAATGCCTTTTGGACTAATGAATGCAGGAACCACTTTCCATAGGGCTATGGACATAGCTTTTGCAAAAGAAATTCATGATTTCCTTATGATATATCTAGATGACATCACTGTATTTTCAAAATCTGGTAATCAACATTTGGATCATCTAAGACAAGTTTTTATTAAATGTAGGAAATTTGGAATCTCCTTGAACCCCAAAAAGTCTTTGTTTGGGTTAGAAGAAGGAAAGTTGTTAGGTCATATAATTTCAAAGGATGGTATAAGTATAGACCCTGCGAGAATTGAAGCCATCTTGCAAATACAACACCCAAGGAACATTAGAGAGTTACAAGATTTTTTGGGAAAAATGAATTTTCTTAGAAGATTTATATCTAATTTGGCAGAATTAATTAGATCACTAAACAATATGCTTAAAAAATATTCGACCATAAAATGGACTATTGAGGCTAAAAAATCCTTTGAAGACATTAAACTGGTCTTAACAAAAACACCTGTGTTAATCAGTCCTAAATTTTATAAGGTTTCATCTTGTTTTCCTTTGCTTCTGAGCACACAATAGCTACAGTTCTATTGTAGAAAAACGACCAGGTCTATGAACAACCCATTGCTTTCTTTAGCAAAGCCTTGAGAGATGGCCTCTTAAAATACAATATAATGGAAAAGCAAGCATTGACTTTAGTCAAAGCCATTAAAGACTTCAGGGTATACATCTTGTATTCTCATATAGTAGCCTGCGTTCCAAATTTAGTAGTCAAAGACATCCTAACTCAGGATGGTCCTGATGGAAAGAGGGGAAAGTGGATTGCTACTATTTTAGAGTATGACATAGAAATCAAACCTACTAAGTTAATCAAGGGCCAAGGTTTAGCCAAGCTCATGGCTGAATCGAACTATCATGCCTTGGATATAAACTTTATTGCAGCAATAGATAATGAAGAGGAGATGGCAACTCCACTAATTAGCCATGCCTTTATTGAATCACCTTGGTATGCTAATATTATTTATGTTTTACAGAACTTACAAGCTTCTCCTGAATTATCTAGGACTAAAAGCAGGTTTTTAAAGTTGAAATCCTTGAAATTTTGTATATTAGACAATGCTCTGTTTTGGAAAGATCATGAAGGTATTCTTCTTAATTTCTTATTAAAAGATGAATCTGACAGAGTTTTACAAGAGTTTCATGTAGGTGACTGTAAAGGAAACCTTTATTGGAAGACCACTGCAGATAAAATCCTTAGCGCTGGTTTCTACTGGACTACCTTGTTTTTTGATGTAAAAAAACATGTGACCTCCTATCACAAATGTCAAATTTTTGAGGGAAAGAAGAAGCTTTTACCTTTGCCCCTCAAGCCAATCTCTGTTGAAATATCTTTTCATCAATGGGGTTTAGACTTCATTGGTGAAATTTACACACCCTCCTCTGCCCAGCACAAATGGATCCTCACTGTCACAGATTACTTTACAAAAGGGATAGAGGCCATACCTTCAAGGCAAGCCACAAACACTGTTATCATAACCTTCCTTGAAACCAATATTCTATCAAGGTTTGGATGTCCAACTAAGCTCATTACTGATAATGCAACAACCTTTAAATCCAAAAGCATGATAGATTTCTGCAATAAGTATCATATCACCTTGGGCCATTCTACAACCTATTACCCTCAAGGAAATGGACTGGCAGAATCCTGAAACAAAAGCTTGGTAGACATCATCAAGAAGTTACTAGAAGACAATAAGAAAACTTGGAATAAAAAGTTGGTCAATGCCTTATGGGCAGATAGATTGACTACTAAGAAATCAATTGGTACTTCTCCCTATCAACTAGTTTATGGGATGGAAGTTGTCTTTCCATCCTTCAAGAATTGCAGGTTGAACCGAATAGTATCCAAAGAAGAATCAATCAAACTACCCATCTTCAAAAGACCAGAGAAGAGGTCTACATCAGGTCTCAAGTTGTGCAGGAAAGAGTTAAGAAAATTTTTGATAAGAGAACCAAGGCTGAAGATTTTTACATTCGTGACAAGGTGCTCAAGTGGGATTCAAGGAGGAAAGACAAAGGTAAACATGGGAAATTTGATTTCCTATGGAAAGGTCCCTATGTCATCTATGCTTACAGAGGAAATAATGCTTTCTTCGTGAGAGAAATTGATGGTACAGAAGCAGAAGGTGGGCCAGTGAATGGTTCAATGCTAAAACACTACTTTGAACCTAGTTACTAATTTTCATTTCCCATGTGTACATATTCTATTTTCAAAAGTCTAGTTTGGATTGGATTGTGATTTTTGAAGTTGAAGCCCGAAGAGAAGGCCCTAAAGCTTTAAAGATTTACTCTCATAAGTATCAATAATGCAGATGCATAGAAGAACACTTTGCAGGATAACATCAACAACAATTCAGAGGCCACTGATCTTGAAAGTCCTTGACATTTCACTAGAAAATGCCATCCCCAAGTGGAGCCACTGTTAAGTTCCTATACCAATAGGAGTCATAATTTTGAATGACTAAGATTAAGCCTTGTAATATTGTAGATACCTTTGCTTTCTGCAAATGTTTTCCATATTAAAAAATTAAAAAATGTAAAGAGGGTATGTCCTAAAAGAATAATCAAAGGACAAAAAGAATAAGAAAAGGTCAAAAAAATGAAAATATATGTACCCCAAAAACAAAAGGAGACCATGAAAGTGTGCAATTAAAAATGCCACTCCTATCTACTTTTATGCACAGTAATGATTGTGTGCTGCTTGTTATTCATGCCACAATCCATGGTAATCAAATTGTTTAATCTTGATTATACCATGTTTTCAATTTTATGTTTATAGTCAGAGAATAAAATCTAACAAAACAGTTTAATCTTGGCAGATCATTAGATAGGTAGAGAAAATAAAAGGAGCTCATCAATTTAATATAAGCCCTTGGATGATATAAGATTAGAATTAGATAGTCTACTTTGTAAAAGAAAAGGATTGATAAGGATTTGCTAGCCTAAATGCACCCAAATAAAATGAAGAAAAAATGGTAGGGTAAGTAGAAGAAAGGTTGCAGAAACATCAAATGATTACACAAAAGCACTTATGTCATGTTTTAAATGCATCTTTCTAATGTGCATAAGCAGTAAACAAAGCAAGGACAATGGTTTACAACTTGGTTTATTTAACATCCCCTCAGTCATTTCACCCCTCTACTTACTAATTTCCCACAAATAAGTTCTAGTGCTTTAAATCCTACAAGTCAAAGAGGCTCAGAGCATTTCTCTTACTTTTGGAGGGACCAGACCCTCAGCTTAATGACTTATAGACACAAGTGCTAGAATCCCCTTCATGGAAATTCATCTCCCTTCATTTTCCCTCATTTCCCTAATAAAAGCCCTTTTTCCTAAGACTAAACTTCATTTACCTAGGAAAAGTAAACCCCCCCAACAATTAAGCATATTTCATCAAAAAACCCACAAAAGAATTTTATCCTAAGTATTGAATGTATGTAAAGCGCGCAAATGTTACACATTACATTATGCTTAAAGGATATTATTCACTCTGCTCATTTCATATTAATTTCTAATTTTATTATATAATTCCCTCATATCCCTTTTCCCGTATATTATTAAATCCCTAGGTAAATATCCCAACCCTTAGTTTTAATAAAAACTATATACATTACCCCATATCGTGACAAAATTTGTTAATCCCGTCATTAACCTCACCCGATTCCATAATCCAGTGATTAAGCCCCTCCCGATCACTTAACCCATAATTAATTCCTAAACTAATTCCATACTGCCGAAGACTAAACTTATGCCCCCCCCGAAAGCCTTTCCTTTATCCTCCGTGCAATTCCCTCACTCGACTCCCGTTTGATCATCACGCCCCCTCATCCGACGACCTATATCCATATCGGTCGAATCCGATCGCTAACCTTTACCTGCCCGATAAGGCGGTTTTCCCTGACCCCTCGAATGTTACATGTCGCACTCTAAGATAGATCGGGCGACCCCTCCCGAATACCGCCCGCGCCAAAAAAGCGGTGCGACGACCTTCCAATACTGCTTCCCTGATTAATCCAAAAAACTGCCAACTGTTCATTTGCAAATGAACCTGCTAAAAGCAATCGTTTTGCTATAAAAAGCTAAAAAGCCCTCTTTTCGCCCTTTTCACTCATTTTCTTTGTAAAACTGTGAAAACATTTGTGACTTCTGCAAATGCCGAATTGACCAATAGACCTCCAAATTCGTTCCAGAAGACAGTGCAAACAACCCAACTGACCTCCTCGTCCGTACCAGAACCGTACAAATCTCTACAGCTGCAACGAACCATTAATTTGAAGCCAAATTCGCCCAAATTCCAGGTATTTCACAACATAATACCACTCCCTGTTCACATTTGGAAAAATTCGGCCTGTTAATTATTTTCATTAAGTCAAGTTAATTGAAAATTACCTTAAATTTAAAAACACATGCAGCCAAAACCCTTTGAAATTTTCCAATTTCCATTTGAAACCTTTGAACAAACCCGCAACGCCTAATTCAAATCCACAAGAACTGAATAATGGCTGCCCCTATTGCCATGGATGTTTGACGTGTCACGACTCCACATTTAGACCTAGACCACCTTCCCCTAGCTGACAGGGACTTCCAAATAAAAGATACCAGTGCATCAGAGCTCCTGCTCAAAATTCATTGCTTGAGTAGAGACAACTACCTGAACCATTTAGATGACATTGGCCTTTGGGAGTCCAATTTACCCAAGTATCAATTCCCCCAAGTACATGTCTTCCCAGAAATTGTCCACATGTGCCATGCATGCTACGTCCCTAGCCATAGAACTATCATGTCTCATGACCAAAAGGTTTTGTTTACCATCACAGCTGAATCCATAAATGAAATGTTACATTTTCAACCAGGACCCAATCTAACCCCACTCTCAATTGGGGATCTGATAGACCAATACACCAAGTTAAATCCATCCAGATTGGCCCAGTTACTCCAAACTTTCATTGTGGAAGAAAACATACTCCTAAAGATCCCCCTCCATATATGTCAACCATTTTCTCTACAAGGGGCAAGCAGATTGTGACCATGATATCATGCATTTTGGGCTACACTACAAGTGAATACATTGATGAGCTTATACTTGCCTTCATGTCCATTTATACCCCAGGACAACCTCCTGCTGTTTTGTACAATTTTGCTGAGTTTATAGCTAATAGGATGCATGAGCAGTTTACTAGAATGAGAAATGAAAGAGTGTTTAAGTACTCATCTGTCCTCTATCATATGTTCCTATATTACCAACCAGACAGATTTCCTTTCACTCTCCAGAAGCTTGATACCAAGGGCTAGCCCAGGTCTGTCATTTTTTGGACCCCATTATTCCACAAATTTGGATCACCATACACTTATTTAGATTTTATAGATTCTTTTGTACACCTAGTCATGGCTATGCTTATAGGAAATCCTCCACC
Organism: Pinus tabuliformis; assembly: GCA_031772625.1. Classification (NCBI taxonomy): domain Eukaryota; kingdom Viridiplantae; phylum Streptophyta; class Pinopsida; order Pinales; family Pinaceae; genus Pinus; species Pinus tabuliformis. The sequence goes on along the minus strand of CM062813.1, from coordinate 1,162,851,261 downwards.
TAGGATAAGTCCAAAGATTAAAAGAGTCCTCCAGCTGTTCAAGAAAACCAAAGTGGGAGATTGGTATCTTTACCAAAACCACACAGAGATAAGGATCTATGGGTGCCAGCTTGCACCATATAAACTACCCAAATACCTCCCATTGAGGTTATTTGCTTTGGAGTATTATAGGCAAATAATGAACTCAGAAGAAGTAAATTTTGTTTTAGCCAAGAAGAAAACCCAGTTCAGAGTCAAAGATCAATTGGGCCCTTTCATCTGTAATTCAAGAGAAGCAGGGGAGGAGGCAGAGCACATATTGCAAGAAATAAAATTCCAAAAGAGTTTCATGTGGAGATATGACCCTCAGGGATTCACGACCAGACTTAAAAAAAGGCCAAATTGGGATCTTGCATTCATCACCCCATACCTGAAATAGAAGCTTATGCCAATAAATCTGAGTGGGTGGAGAACACTCTTATAGATAGAGATAGTACAAAGGTAGACATTGAGAATACCTTGATTGATTTAGAGAGGCAACTTGATGAGAGCTCATTTCTGCAGGTACCAGGACAGTAAGAAGCCACCATGAGTACCCCTCTTATCATGCAGACTCCTCAGAATGAGGAGAAAAATCCGAAAAGAAACAGAGAGGGAGCTTCCACTTCAGGAATGGACACCTCTAATCTGCAATAGGAACAAGCCAAAGCAAGAGGCCAAGGCTAAATCCTGTCTCTAAACAGGAGGATACAGAAGGATCAACACAGGTGACCAACACAGAGGTAGACAGAAGCAGGCCCACAACCCCATCCAGAGACATACAAGAGCCCTCCACATCACAAACTCAGATGTTGGAAAGGCAGCTAAGTGTGGAAGTGTCTTTCTTCAGTAGGCCTGCAGACAAGGACCAAGACATAAAGGACATATATGAAGAAATCAAAATGAGGAATGAGAAGCTCAAAGCTCAGACTTATACATAATATCTGAAACTCACTCCCACAAATCAAACAAGTTTGATGTCAACTTTTGACATCAAGGATGGAAAACTTCAAATGTCCTTTATCAAACCTACAACACAACAACCCAAGACATGTTCAGATTTCAAGAGGATTGACTTTGAAGTATTGGCAAGGGATATTCATCCAATAGACCAGATAGAATTGCATAAACAGGTTGGAGAGATGATATACTCCACCCTTACAGGTAAATCCATAGCTTCCCATTAGCTACAAAACTCATTGAACAAAATCTCGGCACAGTTTCAGTTGGAGAAGGCCTCCTCACAGGCCAAGGATACAAGGATTAAGTCATTGGAAGACTTAGTTATTAAATTGGGACATGATCCAAAAGATATAAAGGCTATTGAGCAGCTGATAAAGAAGAAGAACGATGATATTGTTGCACTTAAGAATCAATTAAAAATACCCCAGCTACAACATCCTCAAACACTTGAAGTCATAGAGAGCCAAACCAAACATGAAGAGTTGATGGACTTGGTCCTAAAACTCAATGATCAACTAAGGGAGACAAAGAAAGAATTGGATAGCTTGATCCAATTAAAACAAACTGACATTGCCACAACTTCTACAAATGTCATCCCTACAGTATCTATAGTGGTCCCTTCCACACTGGCAGCTTCACTAGCACCTACAGCTCCACCTGCCACAACATTTCCAGTCACAACAGAGTCTACAACAGGAGAAAAGGCAGCAAAGTTGGTTAGAGCCATGGAGGAAATGTCTATTCAGGCTACAGAACTGAACAGACTGAAAGAAAAGGTGGAAAGTTTAGAAACTGACTACAAATTTGCCCAAATTATGCAAAAGGAAGAGGCACAAAAGGCCAACAGAATGAGTGAAAGAGTCAAAGTTATGGAGAAAGACCTAACATTAGAGAAACTCCTTGGACAAGCCAAGGAATTTTTATGGGCCAATATCATTGACTCCATCAAGGATATTTGGCCATCTATTCAAGTTATTTTTGAACAAACAAAATTGATAAAGATAGCTACAGTAGCTATCCAAAAGGTCAAGGAGGAATTGGGTGACATGCCTGAGGATGCCAATAAACTCATCCACTTTCTCAACAGCAAAAACAGGTATGAGCTTCATGAGCTAGATATAGAAGACAAGACTGAAACCAATTTGGAAATAAGGAAGGTCCTTTCCAAGAGGAACCTAATGCTAAACTTGGAAGAAAAGTGCCAGAACAAGCAGGTATCCATTGATAGATTCATGGCTAAATTCCAAATTTTGAGGGAGAAAGGATTACCCAATCCCTTGGTCATTAATGACAAACTTATGACACAACTGGACTATGATAATAGACTTAGGCATTTGGCTAAAGAACAAGCTAGCACTTCAAAAATAAAAGCACTGCCAACAGGCAAAGTTTTGTATAATACATTTGAGAACTTGTTTTTTCTCCAGCATGAGATAAAACACTTGTTCATCACCAAGCCCAATTTTGCCAAGTATACCGAGGCTGATGAGATATATAGGCAGATGATGAATGTCAAATTACCTGATGCAGAATGGTGGGAAAAGATGACTGATTTACTGTGAGAAATTTACAGTAAAAGAGTTACTGCACAATAAAAGTAGAGCAACTAGGTAAACAGATGAAAACAGGTCAGCATGGTTAAAGATTATCAGGGTCAAAGAGTATCAGGTGAAAGATAAAAGTTAAATAAGATTCTAGCGTAAAAGACCACAATGGCAAGCTAATATAAAGGGCTTAATTCCAACCATAAAAGCCAGCAGTACCACAATAAAAGGGGCAGCATGAAACAATTCAATAGCTGTCTTTATCTTCCTGCAAGAAGATATTTGTATTTCCTAGATTAAATCTCAAGTTTGTTTTGAGATATTTTGTAATAATTTTTGTATAAATACTTCACAATTCGAAGTATGTAGTGTGGATTCTTAGACATTTCTATAGACCTTTTTGATCAAAAGACTGTAAGCTATTGTATCACTGATTAGACCAGCAAGCTGGATTAATGAATAAAGACAAGACATTTCACAGGATTCATGTGTAGAGCAAAGTGCAGACAAATATTTTCTCTTGTTGTTGTTATCTTTCTTTAAAAGTTTTTCCACAATCTTTAATGTATTTCAAATCTGGATGCTATAATATGGAATGATATCTCAGAATTTGCTTCATTGCACTCTATTTTAACTATTATGCATTTAAATGTTTTCTGCTAATTACCAAAGTTAAGGAATTCTTGTGCTCCTTAGTTTAGGTTGTCTCTCTGTAATCTATAAGAAAGGATTTTTAAGTGCCCTTTGTTTCTGATTACCGTATGTTCCTTGTTTTAATCTCGGTTTGAGAATTCTTAATTGCTCTCTCACCCTGGTTAAGACCATTCCAGCCATCTGGCCCAAAGACCTGCACTTTACTCTGCTAGCTTGCCCTTTGAACACCCCCTTTAGTGAATTAATTAGATTAGGGGCTGGTGCAGGAGCGTGGATCCATAATATGGAGAATAATCATGCTGAGGGACATGCTTTCAGATTGAACTTCAAATATACCAATAATATGGTTGAATATGAAGCCCTAATTCTGGGGTTACAATTGGTTAGGAAATTGGGAGCCAAAAGAGTTTCCATCATGGGAGACTCAGAGCTTATTATTAAACAGATCAGTGGTGAATACTCTGTCAACAACCCTAGGCTTGGTAGATATAGGGATACTTTTTTAGACTTGATCAAAGACCTCCTGGAATCAAACTCTGCTGTCATTCCTAGAAAACAAAACATGCAAGCCCATAGTTTGGCTACCTTTGCTAGTACTTGTAAATTTCCATTTCAACCAAACCACCAATACACTGCAGAAGTCAGACATAGGCCTGTTATACTAGATAACCTCAAATATTGGCATATTTTCTCCCAGGACTCTTAGACCTACAGTTTCATGAACAATGAAGGTGAATTTCAGAATTGCAAGATAGATACTAACTGTACAATAGACAAAAATATTGAAAGTAGTTTAGATGTAAATATTTTCGATGTAGCTAAACCAACTAAATTTACTAGAGTAGAAATAGATAGTTTAGAGAATGTGGAGATATGGATGATGATCCAGAGATTCTTAATTTGAATTTTTTTTTTTTGCCCAAGGGATTAGTCCCTTTAGAGGATTTATTTGACTCTAATGATGTAGCTAGGAAACCTAAAATGGAACCCCTAAGAGCAGACACAAAAGAGTGTAATATAGGAATTGAGGATAATCCAAAAATCATCAAAATATCAAAAGCCTTACCTCCAGAGGAAAAGGTTAAATACATCAATCTGTTTAAGGAGTTCCAGGATGTATTTGCCTGGAGTTATGAAGACTTAAAATCTTATGACACTAGCATAATCCAACACAAAATACCTCTAAAGGAAGATCATAAACCTTTCAAATAGAAACTTAAGAGGATAAACCCAGTTCTTATGCCTTCCACAAAGAAAGAGTTTAAAAGAATGTTTGATGCCCAAATAATATCCCCCATTAGATACTTAGACTGGATTTCAAACTTAGTTACAACTAGGAAAAAGACAGGTGAAATTAGACTTTGTGTAGATTTTAGAAACTTAAACAAGGTCTCTTTAAAAGACAACTACCCCTTACCAAAAATGGACCATATATTGCAGAGGGTAGTAGGCTCATCTAGGATTTCACTGTTAGATGGATTCTTTGGGTATAATTAGATCTTAGTCCAATCTGAGGACCAAGCCAAAACTGCGTTTACTACTCCTTGGGGTACCTTCATGTATTTGAAGATGCCGTTTAGATTAATGAATGCAGGTGCCATATTTCAAAGAGCTATGGATATAGCTTTTGCCAAGGAGATCCATGGTTTCTTAGTAGTATACCAGGATGACATCACAGTCTTCTCTAAATTTGACAATGAACACTTAGACCACCTGAGAAGAGTATTTATCAAATGCATGAAATTTGGGTTTTCTTTAAATGCTAAAAGGACACTTTTCGGTCTAGAAGTGGGAAAGCTGTTAGGACACATCATATCAAAAGATGGGATTAGAATAGACCCTGCTAGAATAGAAGCCATTTTGACTATTTCCCATCCCCGAAACATTAAAGAGCTACAATAATTTCTAGGTAAGATTATTTTTCTTAGGAGATTCCTCTCAAATCTAGCAGAATTAATTAGGGAATTAAATAACATGCTAAGAAAGGACTCAGCAATTAAATGGACAGTGGAGGCCAAACAATCCTTTGAAGCTATTAAGGAAGCTTTAACAAAAACTCTAGTCCTAACTTTAATAAAGATTTTATTATTTTTTCTTTTGCTTCATAACACACCATTATAGCAGTCTTGCTGCAAAAGAACAACGAAGGATATGAACAACCAATTGCATTTTTTAGTAAAACCTTAAGAGATGCCACACTCAAATACAATATCATGGAAAAACATGCATCAACTTTAGTTAAGGCAATCAAATACTTCAAAGTGTACACTCTGTACTCTCACATTATTGCTTATGTTCCAAACTCTGTAGTTAAGGACATTTTGACTCAAAATGGGCCTGAAGGTAAAAGAGGCAAATGGATTGCCACAACATTGGAATATGACATAGAGATAAAACCCACCAAGCTCATCAAAGGCCAAGGTTTAGCCAAACTCATGGCTGAATCGAACTGTCAGGCCCTTGATATCAACTTCATTAGGGCCCTTGATGATCAGGAGGAGATGGCGACTTCATAGATCAGTGAAACTTTTCCTGATTCACCTTGGTATGCAGATATTCCATTTGTATTACTAAACCTACAATCTCCTCCTGGATTGACAAGAACTAAAGCTAGATTCTTAAAAATGAAGTCATTAAGATATTGTATTATATATAATGCATTGTTTTGGAAGGACAATAGTGGTATTCTTTTAACCTGTTTATTGAAAGATTAAGCTGACAAGATTTTACAAGAGTTTCTATTGATCTAGATTGTCATTAATGTCAATATAGCAATATTCTAGGATACTAAATGACGATATGAAGCCAAGGAGAAGCAGAGTAGATCCGTGAAGAAACAGGAGCAAGAAGCCAAGGAGCAAATCCATTAGGGAAGCCATCGGAAGAGGTCATTGGAAGCCACGAGAAGCAAAGAGGAACACATCGGCGAAGGTGCATAAACAATGTTAACGGAGGAGTTAACATGAAATATTGGAGAAATATCAGAGGAGTTAACATATCAGAGGAGTATTGTAGAATATCAGAGCAAAGAATATCAGAAGTCATAGGAGCTATCAGAGCAGAGCAGAGCTATCAGAGCAGAGAAGAGCTATCAGAGCAGTATCGGAAGTCATAGGAATAAAGAGAAACCACAGGAGCGACGAGCCAAGACAATGCAGATCTATCGCATATGGCAGAAGAAATAAATCATGGGAACCCTTTCGACAGTATATAATATCGGAAAAAATCATATCAGCGGGTTCTATTATGTGCCACTACCCAAAACCCCCGATGCAATATGTACTGTGGACCCAAAACATGTTATGGCAACAACCCTATACAATATCGCATCTGTTGCGTCACAAGTATTGAAGCTGTTGTTACACTGAAATCCCCGATTGTGATATAATACACGGACCCGAACAGTTTATGGTAACAACCCTAACATAATATTGCATTCGCCCATTGGAACTTTCTGATCTAGGTGGATCTTTAGACACAGTGGCATGGGAAAAGCTCAAAATTCAAAGTGGTGGAAAGGTGATGAACTTGACATCAGATCGAAGTGCTCGTCGCCCTAATTCCAATGGTGCGAGTGACACTCCAATTTGAGTCCAGATGAAGGAGATAGAGGCAGTCAAAGTTGGGTTAACTTTCTGATGACTGGGCAGGGTTAACAAAGATACAATTTGGCCTTTTTCGGCAGACAAAATCCGGCCAACTCCGGCCAGATTTCGGGCAAAATTTTTGCCTGTTTAAAAAGACCCCTTCGGTGCAAAATCGAAAATTCCAAAAAAAAAATGATTGTTATGTAAACAAAACAAAAAAAATTAAAAAAGGGGGTGGTAGGCCACCAACCCGCCACCCCACAATGTACACAAAATATAATAAAATAATGGTGGAGGGGCGGGCCACGACCCCCGGCCCCTCCCACGGCACTGTTACAACCACTTTACATTAATGTAGTGGGGGGCGCGAGCTGTCAACCCCATCGCCCCTCCACATCACCCAACCATTAAAAGGCACAACGGAAATGGGGGAAGCGGGCCACCAAGTACAGCGGACCCACCCCCCAAAATTACACATGAAAATATTGCATGGATAAAAGGGGAGGTGCAGGATTTGATCCCCCGACCCCTCCTCAACCACTTTCCAATTTTTACCAACTGTGCCACAACAGATTCCTTGAAAAATCCGTCGGCTAATTTGTATTTAAACACTGTTTTCAGTGCGCTCAGGCAGAGGAGGCAATGCACGCAGTTCGAGGCAGAATTTTGCAAGAGGGCCGAATTTTAATTTTGTCAGAATTTTACAAATTTTATATGGTTTCAACACTTCTCGACGCCACGAACGCAATGGTGCTGTCCATTTCTCCATCAGAGTTCTACATTTTCGGCCATTTTTCAATATGGAGGTATAAAACTCCTTTTTGTAACTGATGCTTGTACTCTTCTTTCTTATGCCATTTAATGAATGAAGGCCTCCCCATTGATCGAGCAGAGCTTGGAGACGTAGTCCAAGACAGACGAACTCTGTTATCAAGTCTTGTTGTCTTCTTTCATGCTTTATTTTTTTCTCCTCTTGTCTCATGTGCACATTAAGTTTTATCTGTTAAGCTACAAATTATGCATGTAGTTCTTTAATACATCTATAAGCAAAATATTTTGGATCAAGTGGTATCAGAGCAGGTCCTTTTAAATGTGAATTGCATGTTTGTATGCTAACAAGAAACAGACTCCGAAGAGGCGAAGGGAAACTAAAGTATTTCGATCCCGAAGCGGGGCGTGCACATCGAAGGAGAAACATGGCAGATGAAGAGGCTCGTCTTGAAGAGGAGTGCAATTTCCGCAAAACCTTCTATTCAATGGCAGAGAATGTCGGTCAATTGCTTTCAAGGCTAGAGAAAGTAGAAGAGAAAACCAAAAGAACAAGGTTCAGTGGATGGAAATGGTGGAGAAGAACACCCTCCTTCTCCTTCCATGAGTGAAAGTTCTTCTTCCTCTCATCACCATCATCATAGAAATTCAAGGGATGCATATAAGAAACCTTTCTTTAAATTAGATGTCAAATTTGATATTTCCATGTTTAATGGTGAAAGTAATGCAGAAAATCTTAACAACTTTATTAGGCAGATTGAAATCTACTTCAGGATTCAGCAGATCGATGAGGACGAGGCAAAGATTCAGCTAGCCTCTCTTCAGCTGAGTAGCACCACTCTCGTTTGGAGGGAGAGAAAATTGTGAAGCAGTAAGAGTGTGGGTAATCTTCTTTCCGCGTGGCCTAGTTTCAGTTCTGCATTAAAGGAACAATTCTATCCCTTGGGTTATAAACAAAAAGCCTTAATGGATTGGAAATACTTAAGGCAAGGCAGAGGCCAGGATGTTCAAAGCTTTACAGAGGAATTTAGAAAATAGGCACTTAATTTGGACATTGCACTTGACTCACCTGAAGTAGTAACTAAGTATATTGGGTCATTACATAGTTACCTTAGACATTCATTATTGTTTGAACCAACTACTATTGACTCCGCTAGTGTGAAGGAAATCCATCTTGAGAACAAGGGCAAAAATGAAAGAGAAGATCATTTCAAGAAACCACCTTTCAAACCTCCAAATCGAGAACCCAAAGTGAAAGGAAAAGGAAAGGAGAAGAGGATGGCATCAACCAAGAAAGATGAAGGAGAAAGACCTTATTGCAATCACTGCAAAAAGGAAGGTCATGATGATGATCATTGTTGGAAACAGTACCCGAAAAAGAGACCAAAGAAGTATGGAGGAAAAGGCAAGCAAAAGACAGTGGCAACTGTGCAGCAAGACCTTGGATCCGATTCCAGAGATGAAGCATTGATCACAACAGTAGGAACAAAAGTTACTCTTACACCTCATGTTAATTCTAAATCACATGAAGGTACTAGTTCAATATATGAGTCTCTTCCTAATGAACAAAAGAGAATTGAACTATTTCATATTAGAGTTATCATAAATCACATGAAATTGGAAAGTCTATTTGATACCAAATCTCAAGCAAACTTAATTTTAGAGTCCTTGGTAAAGAAGCCAGGCTTGGAAACTACACCACATCCAAAACCTTACCCACTTGGATGGATACATTATAAAGCAAAACTAAATGTAACTAAGCAGTGTAAGGTTAAATTTGTGATCGCTTCTAAGTTAGTGGATGAGGTAAAACTTGATGTGATACCATTGGATACCTGTGGCATGGTGTTAGGAAGTCCATATCTATATGATAGAAAGGAAATCTTCTTCCATCATGAAAACAAATACCAAATCACAAAAGATGGGGTAGAATATATTGTAAGGGCTCATCAAACTAAAATCAACGCCAGCCTTATAAGTGCAGGACAAATGAAGAGGTTGGTGAATTCCAGTAAGGGTTTCATGCTTATGATTGTAAGGGGAAAAGATGCAGAAATACCCGATGCTTTCCAGGGTCGTGATCATGTGCATAAAATGGAATTTTGTGAATTAATTTCTAATTATGATGAGATGTTTCAGGAACCAAAGGGATTACCTTCAAAGAGGGAAATCCAACATGAGATCCATTTGCAGCATGATGCTCCTTTACCAAATATTTGCATGTACATGATGTGGACCATTGAGATGGAGGAGACCAAAAAGCAGGTGCAGGAACTATTGAACCAAGGGGTCATCAGATCGAGTACTTCTCCATGCGACTTATTGATTATCTTAGCGTCGAAGAAACATGGCACATGGAGGATGTGCGTGGATTATCGTGTATTAAACAAAATCACGGTGAAAAATTGTTACACTCTTCCCCGCATTGATGACTTATTAGATCAGTTAAAGAATGCTATCAATTTCACCAAATTGGATTTGCGTAGTGGTTATCACCAAGTCCGAATTGCAGAGCAGGATGCGTGGAAAATTTCCTTCAAGACCAAACAGGGGTTGTTCGAATGGATGGTGATGCCATTCGGACTTTGCAACGCTCCAACCACTTTCATGAGGGTCATGAATGATCTCTTTAGGCCTTTCATTGATGAATTTGCTCTTATCTATCTAGATGATATTCTTATCTTTAGTAAAAGTTGGAACGAACATGTATGTCATGTGAATAAAGTGTTTGATGTATTGAAAAACGAAAAACTCTATGTAAAATTGTCAAAGTGTGAGTTTGGGAAAACCTCTTTGAATTACCTAGGTCATATTGTTGGTCATGGTCAGCTAAAAATTGATCCTTCTAAAGTTGAAGCAATTGTAAATTGGCCTAAACCTACTAGTGTAACCGAGGTTCGCAGCTTTTTGGGTGTAATACAATATTGGAGGAGATTTATTGCCAATTTCTCTATTATTGCAGCACCTTTACATGCATTGACAAGTGTAAAGCAAGTCTTTCAATGGGGAGGAAAGTAGCAGAAGTCCTTCAAAACATTGAAAGAAAAAGATCAGCACCGCACTGGTCTTGGCCTTACCAGATCTCCAATAGCCATTCGAGATCAAAACAGACGACAGCGGATATGCCATGGGAGCTGTACTGATGCAACAAAAGAAGCCGATATGTTACCATTTAGAGAAGTTCTCTCAGGCTGTGATAAACTATCCCACTTATGACAAGGAATTATATGCCTTGGTCCAGTGTGTGAAAAAGTGGAAACACTATCTGATTGACAACGAGACCATCATCCACATGGATCATCAGCCCTTGCAGTATCTTCAGTCACAAACCAAGTTGCATCAATCTCGTCATTTCAGGTGGATGGGTTTTCTTCAACAGATTCATCTGGTAATAAAGTATAAGAAGGGAACTAGCAACAAAGTGGCTGTTATGCTATCTCGCCCTCCTATTTCTGCTTATTTTATTTTGCATAATGCTTCATTATATTTTGAAAGTTATGCTGAACAATATGCTAACGATGATGACTTTAAGGAGATTTATGAAAAACTAACCCATGGTTCATAGGTGGACAACTATCACTTGCAGGGGAAACTATTGTATCACCTTGGCAAATGATGCATACCCACAGGAGAAAGGGTACATGTAATCCAGGAGGCGCACACCTCCCTTGTGTCTGGTCATTTTGGTATTGAAAAAACTGTTTCATGTACAAAGATTTTGTTTTTGGCCTCATATGAAGAACATTGTGACTCGCTATGTAAAGGGTTATGTGATGTATTTTGTTTCAAAACCCTCTAATAGAAAACTCAGGCTATACACACCACTCCCTATTTTGAGACGTCCATGGGAAAGTGTGTCGATGGATTTTGTAGGAGGTTTTCCTTTATCTAGAAAGAGTCACGACTATTTGTATGTCATCGTTGACCGTTTTAGTAAGATGTGTATTTTAATGCCTTGTAAAAAGAAGATCACTGCAGAGCAGACTACTCATCTTTTCTTTCAGCATGTTTGGGTCCATTTTGGGCTGCCCACATCGATTGTGTCAGATTGGGACTCTCGCTTTCTCGAAGAGTTTTGGACTAGCTTGTGGAAGATGATGGACACCAAGTTGAAAAGAAGCATGGAATTTCATCCATAGACTAACGAACAAACAGAGGTTGTAAACTGCACCGTGGTACACTTGTTGCGAGGATATTGTGGAAAACATCCTAAGTTGTGGGATGAGCATCTTCCATATGTGCATCATTCCTACAACCGAGCAGTGCACTTATCTACACATTGTTCACCATTTGAGACATGTTTTGGCTACTTGCCAAAAGACCCTTTTGATATGGTCTTTGGAAGGGAAGATGATTCCAGTGGACGTGATGATAGGGACAAAGCGCAAAAATTCATTCAACGGATCCAGTTGATTCATCAAGTACTATAGGAGCAATTGGAGAAAAGTCAAGCCCGATAGAAGGCTCGACATGACAAACACCGAGTCGACCATCAATTTCAAGTGGGTGACAAGGTGTGGTTCCATATCAGCAAGGACAAGATGAAGGGAGAAGGGAAGAAGTTGCGACCAATCTAGTATGGTCCATTCACCATTTTGGAGAAGATTGGAAACAATGCCTTTTGTCTTGATTTGTCGATATATATGCAGATGTAGTGAATGTGGAGAACTTAAAGCTGTATGAGCCACCATTGATTATGGACACCGAGGAGGTGGGCACACTTCCTACAGTTGATGACTTTGCACTAGAGTATCTCGATGTGTTACCTGAAGACATCATCCTTGACAGAAGAACCAGGAATTCACGACGGGGAGATGTGGAATACCTTCGAGTTGGTTTCAAGGGGATGCACCCTACCAAGGAAAAATGGCTGGAAAAGGAAAGAGTGAGGGAACAATTCCCTCACTTGCCAATTGACTAATAAAGCTTTTGGCGGTCCAAAAGCTCCTCAATGGGGAGGATTGATCCAGGTGGATATTCAGACACAGTGGCATGGGAAAAGCTCAAAATTCAAAGTGGTGGAAAGGCGATGAACTTGACATCAGATCGAAGTGCTCGTTGCCTTGATTACAATGGTGCAAACGACACTCCAATCTGAGTTCGGATGAAGGAGATAGAGGCAGTGAAAGTTGGGTTGAATTTCTGATGACTGGGTAAGCTTAACAAAGACATAATCTGGCCTTTCTCAGCAGACGGAATCCGGCCAACGCCGGCTAGATTCCAGGAAAAATTGTTGCCTGTTTAAAAAGACCCCTTCGGTCCAAAATTGAAAATTAAAAAAAAAAACAATATTTGTTATATAAACCATTTTATTTTATTTTATTTATTTATTATTTTTTTTAAGGGGGTGGTGGGCCACCAACCCCGCCACCCCACAACATACACAAAATATAATAAAATAATGGTGGAGGGGCACGCACGACCCCCGACCCCTCCCACGGCACTGTTACAACCACTTTACATTAATGTAGTGGGGGGCGTGGGCTGTCAACCCCATCACCCCTCCACATCACCCAACCATTAAAAGGCGCAGTGGAAATGGGGGAAGCGGGCCACCAAGTATGGTGGATCCACCCCCTAAAATTACATATGAAAATATTGCATGGATAAAAGGGGAGGGGCGGGATTTGTTCCCCCGACCCCTCCTCAACCACTTTCCGATTTTTACCAACTGTGCCACAATAGATTCCTTGAAAAATCTGTCGGCTAATTTGTATTTAAACACAGTTTTCAGTGCGCTCAGGCATAGGAGGCAGTGCACACAGTTCGAGGTAGAATTTTGCAGGAGCGCCGAATTTTCATTTTGTCAGAATTTGACAAATTTTATATGGTTTTAGCACTTCTCGACGCCATGAACACAATGGCGCTATCCGTTTCTCCATAAGGGTTCTGCATTTTTAAGCCATTTTTCAGTATGGAGGTATAAAACTCCTTTTTGTATCTAATGCTTGTACTCTTCTTTCTTATGCCATTTAATGAATGAAGGCCTCCCCATTGATTGAGCAGGGCCCGAAGACATAGTCCAAGATAGACGAACTCTGTTATCAAGTCTTGTTGTCTTCTTTCATGCTTTATGTGTTTCTCCTCTTGTCTCATGTGCACATTAAGTTTTCTCTGTTAAGCTACAATTTATGCATGTAATTCTTTAATACATCTATAAGCAAAAGATTTTGGATCACTTTCATATCGCAATTCATAAATGGATGTCACATTAATAACTGCGATTGCGATATTATTGTGGACCCGCTATACCATTATAACATTATTTAATAGTATATCACATCAGCATTGGATGTTATATGTCACAAAGCAATGCCACTTGAAAACTGTGATTGCGATAACATTGCAGACCTGCTACACCATTATAGCATGGCTTAACTAAATATCGCATCCATTGAATCGCAAAGTTCAAAAGGGTTGACACTGCCAGACTGCCGATTGCGATAAGTCTTGTGAACCCAACCGCCGATTGCGATATAAGTTGTGGACCCGATTGAGTTATCAAAAGAATCTTATTAGGATATCGCATCCGTCAGAAATAGGGGCATCGACAATGTTATATCGTGAAGCCAAAGGGTTGCGACAACGAATTGAGGTAGTGACGTGGCATGTGGGACCTCCCTGTTGGTATAGCCTCTCCTATGAAATCCTCCGTAAATATTGAGTCTATTGTATAAATATTAAAAAGGGCCTCTCTGATATAATTTTAATATGCAACACTTTTGTAATTCAGCCTCTCTTCCAAATGAACGTGTTTTTTGAGTATTGGTGAACTCGAAGAGACAGAGGAAGCTGAAGAGCGAGAAGCCAGAAGATCAAGCGAGCGAAAAGGAAGCCAAAGGTCAGGGCGTATCGGGCATCTATAACAGAGAACAAGGAAAGTTTACAGGGTGTGTACTATAAGAAACAGAGGAAGCTGAAGGTCTGGCAGACGTGGAAGAAGCAGGAGGATAGAAGTAAGTCATAGGTCCAACAGGGTTGGGAGCAGAGAATTACTACCAAACATATCCAGACAATTTACAGCAAAGGGTTGGAGCCCTTGGGGTTGGTGCCTCAGAACTGGAAGGATTGGTGTCCTGGGAGTTGGTGCTCCTAAATCCAAGGTTGGTGCCTTGACAAGACAGGGTTGGTGCTCTGGAGGTTGGAGCCTCACAAAAAGTCCAAGTTGGTGCTTGGCAACTGGTTGAAGCCCTATATACATTGTACTTGATTTATTGCAAATATTATATTAATAAAAGAATTTATTCCTATTATTTATTTTTGTGTTCTAAATATAAATAATTTAACCAATAAAAATAATAATTGAAAAGAAATACTGATTCACCCCCCCCTTAGTATTTCCAACAGTTTCATGCAGGGGATTGTGGAGGACACTTGTACTGGAAGAGTACTACTGAAAAAATTCTGAGGGCTGGTTTCTATTGGCCTACTTTGTTTGCAGATGTTAAAAAGAATGTGACCTCCTGTAATAAATGCCAAATTTTTGAGGGAAAAAGAAATATTTTACCCTTGCCTCTTAAACCAATTTCCACTGAGATGCAGTTTCAACAGTGGGGGTTAGACTTCATTGGAGAAATACACCCAACCTCCTCAGCCCAACACAAGTGGATTTTGACAGCCACAGACTATTCTACCAAATGGATAGAGGCCATACCTTCTAGGCAAGCCATAGAAACTGTCATAATCTCCTTCCTAGAGAGTAATATCTTGTCAAGATTTGGATGTTCCCAGAAGCTCATTACTGATAATGCAGTTGCTTTTAAATCCAAAAGAATGATAGATTTCTGTAACAAGTACCACATCACCCTTGGCCATTCCACAGCCTATTACCTTGAAGGTAATGGACTAGCAAAGTCATCCAACAAAAGCCTGGTCAATATTATTAAAAAATTACTAAAGGATAACAAAAAGACATGGAACAAGAAGTTAGTCAATGCCTTATGGGCAGATAGACTGACTACCAAGAAGTCCACTGGAACATCACCCTATCAACTGGTTTATGGGATGGATGCAGTTTTCCCATCATCCTTGGGAGTGCCAGTTATGAAGATCATCCAAGAATGACAGGTGGAACCAAATGATATTCAGAGAAGAATAAATCAGACCATACACCTGCAATAGACCAGAGAAGAAGTATATGTAAAATCACAGGTAATCCAGGAAAAGATCAAGAAAGTCTTTGATAAAAAGACTAAAGCAGATGATTTTTACATAGGAGACAAAGTCCTTAAGTGGGATTCAAGGAGAGAAGACATAGTCAAGCATGGAAAATTTTATTTTTTGTGGCAGGGGCCTTATGTCATTTATGGCTATAGAGGCAACAATGCCTTTTTCTTGAAACCATAGATGGATCAGATCTACTAGGAGGACTGTTAATGGTAGAATGTTGAAGCATTATTTTTCCATTGACTCACAATAGTTCACTTTACTTTGCATCATTGTACATATCATTGCAGAGTGTAGATTGGATTGGATGGTGATCCTTTGAAGTTGAAGCCTGGAGAGAAGTCCCTGAGCTTTGAAGGATTTACTGTCATAAATATCAATAAAGCAGAAAATCGCAGAAGGACAATTCACAAGGTAACTATAGTCACAATTCAAAGGCTACTAATCTTCATAGTTCTTGACATTTCACCAAAAAATGCCATCCCCATGTGAAGCCACTGTTAGAGTCCTATAGTGATACGATTCATAATTTTGAATTGGCTGAGGTTAACTCTTATAATATTGTACATACCTTTGCTTTCTGAAAATGTTTTCCATATTAAAATTAAAAAATGTAAAGAGGGTATGTCCTAAAAGAAATATCAAAGGACAAGAAAAATAAGAAAAGATCAAAAATACAAAAAATGAAAAAACATGAACCCCAAACAAAAAACATATCATGAAAGTGTGCAAGTCCAAGTGCCACTACTTTTTACTTTACTGTCTTAAATAATGGTTGTGTGCAGCTTGTCATACATGCCACAACCCATGATAGTCAAACTGCTTAATCTTGACTATTTCATGCTTTGAATTTCATGTTTATAGTTAGAGAATAAAAATATGACCAAGCAGTTTAATCTTGGAAGATCATTGGATAGGTAGAGAAATAAAAGGAGCTCATCAGTTTAATCTGAGCCCTTGTAAGATATAAGGTTAGAAATAGATAGTTTGTTTTATAAAAGAAAAGGAAAGAAAAGGGTTTTCTAGCTTAAGTTCACCCTCCAAAGTGAAGAAAAAATGTTAGGGTAGGTAAAAAAAGGTTGCAGAAATACAAGTTATTTGGAACATAAGCTCTACTATCATACTTAACTATGTGTTTTAAGTGTGCAGGAGCAGTTATCAATGAAAAAAGCATGCTCATAAGCTAATTTTCCTAACTCCCTTTTGATTGCATTTCACCCCCTCTATATGCTCACTAATTTCGCTTTTACCCCTTCATGGCTTATGAAAACCCCTTCCCCCTAATTTTTACTCCTACCCCTTAGTTTCACACATTTCCCTAGTCAATTGCTCCTAAAATCCATTCTCCTAAGTGTGAAACCCATTTCCACCCTTTTAAAATCATGTTTTGACTTCAATAATTACTCAAAAACCCCTCTAAACCCTTTATCCTAACTCTAAAAACCCCCGCCTCACTAACTCCGCCACTTAACCATTTTCCTGACTAAACTTGAGTTTAACCCGCCACCCTGGTGAACTAAACTAACCCCGCTACCCCTAAAACTCTGCATTTTAATTAATCCCCACTTAAACATGGGTTAATTACTCTAAACCGTAATTAAAACCCATGGGTCCTGCTAACCTCCGCCCCATCGCCTGACCGCACAACTTTCCCACACGATGGCCGTCCGATCATCCACCCCCAGATCCAATGGCCATCGCCCATATCATGCTCGCGCGATGTTCGACCTTTAATGACCCGAGAGCATGCGATATGGGCAGTTTTGCTTGGGGCCCATTTGCCTACGTGTCAGCCTTTGGCATAGATCATGTTCCCCCGGCAAAATACCACCCAACCCACATAAGCGGTGCGATGGCCTCCAAAACCACCTCCTCGCCAAAATGAAAACCAACATTGTTCATAAAACATTCATTCCCTGCCATTTTTCCAACCAGTCACTGTTAAAAGCCTTCTGACCCCCATTTTCACCCTTTTTTGCTCAAATCTCACTATTGAACCTCTGAAGCACTTGCACATTATGAACTTCTGCGACCAGTTTTCAACCATCAAAGCCTTCTGACGCCACCACTGCACACCATCCTAGCTGCCAAAGCCCTCTACAAACCCTAATTTAAAACCAGTTGCGGCCCTGACTGTAAATTCCAGGTATTTAAGCAAAAAACCAGAATCGTCCTCTCTTTAATGAAAGAACATTAAATTCTTAAAATAACTAAAAGAATTTAATTAATTTCAATTTAAATTGAGAGTCTACCATTGCCAAAGTACCAGAACCCTAACCTGCAACCTACTAGTACCCTACCCTGGTTTCAATTACTCAAGTTTCACTCCCAAAGCCATATAAAGCCCAATTTTCCACATTTTATCACAAAAATGGTTGCCCCAACCTCTCTGGATGTCAGACCAGTGACAACCCCTCATTTAGACATTGACCATTTGGCCCTGGCAGACAGGGATTTTCAAATCAAAGACACAGTCACCCAAGACAACCTTTTGAGAATCCATTGCTGGGCCAAAGATAGGTTCCTAAACCATGCTGATGACATAAACCTTTGGGAATCAAGTTTGCCCAATTATACATTCCCAGAAGCCCATCCATTCCCAGACATTGTACATTTCTGCCATGCATGTTACATCCCTAGCCAAAGGGCTATAATTGCCCCAAACCAGGACTTCTTGTTTTCAATTACTGCTGAGTCTATTAACCAGATGCTTCAAATCTAGCCCAGCCACAATTTGACTCCTTTGTCCATTGCACACCTGTTGGACCTGTACACCACATTGGACCCAACTAAGATCAAAAAAATATTTTAGAATTTCATCATTGAGGAGCGCCATACTCCTAAAGACATTCCACCCTATGTTTTTGCTATTTTTTCAGAGACTGGCAGGAGAATAATCACCATGATCTCAAGCATCCTAAGATTCACATCAGACGAGTTTGTGGATGAAATAATTATGGCCTTCTTGTCCATTTTCACTCCAGGCCAACGTCCTGCCATTATGTATTATTATGCCCAATTCATTGCAGACAGAATGCATGAACAATTCACTAGATTTCCCACCTAAAGAGACTTCAAATACTCTTCAGTAATGTTTCATATGTCCCTATATTACCAAATAGACAAGTTCCCAGTGAAGATTCAGAAAACAGATACCAGGGGAAAGGAAAGATCAGTCATCTACTAGACACCCTTGGTCCACAAGTATAACACAACATTCACATACACAGACTTCATAGAATGTTTTTTTCACCGTCATGAACACGCTAAATTCTAGCACTCAACCTAGAATCAGTACTGAGATCAAGAGAGTATTGCAACTGGCGAAGAATAGCAGAGTAGGAGACTGGTACCTCTACCAAAATCATACTGAAATTAGGATCTATGGTTGTGAATTACCCCCCTACAAATTGCCTAAGTATCTCCCAATGAGAATATTTGCCCTGGAATACTTCAGGCAAATGATAGGTGTGGATGAGGTCAACTTCCTAGCTGCTAGGAAGAAAACACAGTTTAAAATGAAAAACCAAATGGGCCCTTTCATCTGCAACACCAGAGAGGCTGGGCCTGAAGCTGATAAGATACTCCAACAATTCAAATTCAAGAATAGTTTCATTTGGCATTATGACCCTCATGGGGTTATAAACAAACTCAGGCAAAAGGTCAAGCTGGGACCTTACATCCACTACCCAAGACCTGACATAGAACAATATGCTAATTAGTCAGAATGGGTAGAGAACACATTGATAGATATGGAAAACACAATGGTGGATGTGGAGAACACCATGATTGACTTGGAGAAACAATTTGACCAAAGCTCTTTCTTGCAGGTCCCACAGTTAGAAGAGCCAATGAATATTCCTCCCATAATTTAGAATCCTATCAATGAGGAGAAGAATCCCAAAAGAAACATGGAGGAAGCATTAAGCTCTACTATGGACACCACTGATCAGCAGTTCCAACTAAGAAAAAGGCCCAAAATGACTCCTGTCTCTGAACAGGAGGAAAACATTGCATCAGAAGAAATGATTGATACTGATGCAATGGGGCAAAGGAGTAGACAAACAACTGAGACTGCTGCATCAGCAGAAACACAACAACCCTCTTCTTCAAACACCCAGATTATATAGAGACAGAAGAGTGTGGAGGTGTCTTCCTTTGTTAGGCCAGCTGACAAGGAAGCAGATATCAAGGAAAGATTCAAGGAGATTAAAATGAGGAATGAGAAGCTCAAGGCAGACACTTATGCCAAGTACATGCAGATGACACCACCAAACCAGAGCAGATTGATGTCAGCCTTTGACATCAAAGAAGGTAAAATGTAGGTGTCTTTCCTACAACCTATTGTACAACAGCCTAAAACCATAACAAACTACAAGAAGACCAACTTTGAGGTCTTAGCAAGGGATGTGCATCCCATAGATCAAATAGAATTTCACAAGCATGCTGGAAAGATGATCTACTCCACCCTCATGACAAAAGCAATGGCAACATTCAAGCTCAGGGACTCATTAGACAATGTGACAACCCAGTAAAAACTAGAAAAAGCATCTTCCAGTGCCAAAGACACAAGGATCAAATCCTTAGAAGACCTGATCATTGAGCTGGGCCATGACCCAAAGGACATTAAGGCTGCTGAATAGTTGATTAAGAAGAAAAATGAAGACATTGTAGCTCTTAAGAAACAGTTCAAGCTTCCTTAGTCACAGTACCCTAAAACAAAAGAAGTCCTAGAAAGCCAAACAAATCATGAGGAGATGATGGACTTGGTGCTACAACTCAATGAATAGTTGAAGGAAATGGAAAAGGAACTAGATAGCTTGATCTAGATCAAACAAGCTAGTCTATACAGTGCTCCTCCAGCTGTCATTCCTACAGTGACCACAACTATGCCTTCCACATTGGAATGAACATTAGCTCACATAGGTCCAATGGCCACTGCATTGCCAGCATCAATAACAACTACATCAACAACGACATCAACAACAACAGGTACCATAGGTGATGAAGCAAATAGGCTGGTCAAGGAAATGGAAGAAATGTCCATTTAGACTAGTGAGATGAACAAGCTAAAAGAGAAACTTACCAGTCTAGAGACAGATTGCAGGTTAGCCCAGATCATGCATAAAGAAGAACAATAGAAGGCTACTAGAATGAATGAGAGAGTGAAAAGTCTGGAGAAAGAGTTAACACTGAGTGAGCCTTTGGGAAAGCCCAAACAATTATTATGCGCCAATATCATTAACTCTGTCAATGATATTTTGCCATCTATCCAGGTCATTTTTCAGCAGATAGACTTGATCAAACAGGCTACACAAGCCATCCAAAATGTCAAAGAAGAGCTTGAAGAAAAGCGAGAGGAAGCCGTAAGAATTATTCAATTCCTTAACTCCAAGAAAAAATATGAGCTACAAGAACTTGACATACCTGACAGGACAGGTACCATTTTGGAAGTCAAGAGGGTCCTAGCTAAGAGAAATTTAATGTTAAATTTAGAAGATAAGTGTCAAACCATGCAACTAACCATTGACAGGTTTATGACCAAGTTTGAGCTTTTGAGATAAAAGGGACTACCTAGTCCCTTATTCATAAGTGATAAACTGATGATACATGAGGACTACAACAAGAAAATTAGGGAAGTGGTCAAAGAACAGGAAAATACCTCATCAATGAGTGGTATACCAACTAACAGAGTATTATACCAGACTTTTGAAAATTTGTTTTACCTCCAGCATGAGGTGAAACACTTATTTACTAATATGCCTACTTTTGAAAAATATACAAAGGCCGATGAGATATATAGGAAAATTCTCAACATCCAGTTACTAGATGAAGAAACATGGCAAAAACTGAATGATTTACTATAGTAAAAACACAGTAAATTATAAACTGTAAATTATAAGTGTACAGTAAAAAGTAAATGAGCATGGTAAAAGGATGAAGACAGGTCAGCACAGTCAAAGTGTATCAGGTGAAAGAGTATTAGATGAAAGATGAAAGTCAAATAGACTATCCAACGTAAAAGCCAAACAACCTGCCAGCATAAAGGGCTAAAAATCAAAGCATAACACTCAGCAGAACCAAAATAAAAGGGACAACATGAAACAGTTCAATAGCTGTCTCTATCTTCTTGCAAGAAGATATTTTCCTTTTCCTAGATTAATTCTCAAATTAGTTTGAGATATTTTGTAATAAACTTTTTGTATAAATACTTCAAAATTTGAAGTATTATGGTGGATTATTTTACATTTGTAGAGTTATTGTGATCTTGAACCTAAGGGTGATTGTATTATTTTCAAGTCAACAGATTGGAGCAAGTAATAATAGCATTTCACTATAGGATTCATGAGATGAGCCATTTGCAAGTGAAGTACTTTCTTTGTGTTATTGTGTTACCTTTCTTTTGTGTTTTCATAATCTTAAATGTGTTCTAAAATCTAAATGAATTAACTAGAAATATCATACAGAATTTGTTTAATTACACTCTGTTTTGCACAGTAATTTATTTACATGTTTTCTTCTGATACCCGGATCTGAGAATCCTTGATTGCTCTCCCATCCCGGTTGACTTCTTTCATTCCTTCCAAAGTCTGGCCTAGGGAACCCTTAATTTCTCCCTGGATCCGATTTGAAGCCATTCACCATTTAGCCTCTGAGATCTGCAGTAACTTATCTACCTTGCCATGTAGACACTGTTGTTAGAATTGAATCCAGTCTTGTTTGTCAAACATCCGACTACATAGCCCAATGGTATAATCCAATCCTTTTTCCATCTAAGTAAAGTGATCTCACCACCAAATTTCAAAATAAAACCCAAGTGCAAGCAATAACTAGCCTAAAATCATCTTAACTAAAACAAAGTTAAACCTTAAAGAGAGAGCCCTCTCTGAGCATAAGGAAGGCTAGGTCCAGATCTCCAAAAGTGGTTTGTGGTTACCTTTGGTTTTTCTTTCTTCTTACTTCAAAATAATTATCAGAGTGCTAACATCCATCATGACCGATTTGAGTTTTTTTACTTCTAATACAACCAAGCCATGCAATTGATTACTCTCCAACTATATTAAACTACGATAACTCTCTAATTTTTACGTGTGATCTTAATAATTTCATGAGAGTCAAACATTGATGTGCATTATCTATGTTGGTAAACCATCACATTATCAATAATAATAAATTTGAGTATATATTATCATTAAATTTACTTCATCCACCAATATAAAAAAAGAGTCAAAGCACATGTTCCGTAGGTATATACTTTAGTCTTAAAAACACATATATTATGTCAAAGACTTCAAAATCAACCTTTAGTAAAAAAGTGGTGCTACCTTTTTAGGGAATGAAAATTATATTGTGTTTAAAAACATGGTCTTAATAACTAATAATATAGTAACCAAAATATTAAAGTCAACCCTCACATACAAAAGTGATACTACTATTAACACCATTTTTTTTATGAATAAGGTCTAACTCTAGCGGAAAGAACAACCAGCATGAATACTATGGGCATCTCCTACTATGATTAAGGTTTACCCTCACTACCACTTGCATCAAACTTCGTTGTTGTCTAGAATTGGATAAAGTATATTGAGACGACATCACCAGAGAATCATAGGGTTTACACCACTCTAATTGTTGAATTCGTGTTGGTAGGAATTGTATTACCAGGGAACCATTTGTGGCAAGAATCAGGAGGGGTGTTGATCTCAATGATGGTTGAGACATTTCACTCCCTGGTTTTGTTTATAAATGTTGTGAAGGAAAATCCCCTATGCAGACAAAGGTGATCTCTTTAGCCCAATGAGTGGGTATAGCAACAAACTAAACAAACTAACATACACTTTCCTAGCTTATGTTTAACAAATGCAGAGAGAGTGGCCTACCTCACTCTGATGCTAATCACTCAATCCTTTGGAGATGAATTTGATTCCTTTGCTTCCAGGCTCGCTTCTTACTTTTTCTTCACGTCTGAGTACCTATAAGAAAGATCAAAGAGAAATGAAAGATACAAGAGCATATATGGCATACATCAAACATAAACTACTTAATAGATCAAGGAGTATTAAGCTAAAAGCATAAACATTTACACAATTATGGAAAGTGAACATCAGATGTATATATTAATAAGCTAAAAAGGGAAGCATACAACCTATGCCTTGATGTTGGAGACCTCCTTTTGGTGGATGTCCAAGTCCAAGCAAAGACTCTTCAAGCACTCCTTCTCCAAGTTAGAATGGGCAACATTTGGGCATAATCTTAGTATAGGAATGTAGGCAATCAATGACCAACCATTTGGGGATGGAAGGGAGTTGATTTATAGGAAGGGAGAGGGATTTAGGGATCCAAAAAAGAGGGAGGAAGGTCCATATCTCAAGGGGAAAACTCATAATGATAAGATCAAAAGTCCCAAATGGAAGAGCTTGACCATATCTACAACAACCAATATCCAGCTCGTTGTTCTCAAAGTTTCTAGCATACGACGATTCTCCCCCATTTTGGGAAAACCTACTAGAAGAGGTTTAATGTGGGTTTTCATATCAAAACCCGCGTTGGTAGTGCTAGGGTAAAACAATGCAATCTACCATTAGCACGGACAAGCAGTGGAGCAAAACGCCCTGGCCCTAAAAATTAGGGTTTTAGCTAACCTTTTTCAGAATTGACTCAGGACAGTTTCCTTTGGTTTTTCATGGATGTTTTTGTTTGTGCATCATGATGGATATACTTCACAATTGTCAACATTTTGGCACTTAGAGATATGGAATAGGAAGTGAACAGGAGGTGCGACAAAATAATGTGTAACAGATTCCCCCAAAATCATGAAGGCAGAACAAGGAGTGATGGCTGAGATGATTTACGAGCCAAGGAAAGGACTAGAACAACAACGTTAGGAGACCTACAAATCAAGCATATACATATACATATACATATCTGACACCTCTGATAAACATGCCTACTGATACATGAATAGGAATTTAATGATACATGAATCCACGGTATGGACGCAACCATCCAAATAGAAGGGATCATGTGTATGGATCCACGATATGATCATAGCCATCCGAATAAAGAGGATCATATATATGAACCCACGGTATGGTTACAACCATAAGTACAGAGGAAAACATGTGTACAATCATGAATAACTCATAACTCCATGCAATCTGGATTTTATCAAACAGAATCTAGGGTCTTGCGCTTCGTCTCGACCCAACCAATGTATTAATTCTAACATGTGAATAGACGTGTCAAAGTTGAACATGATAGAAAACCACCTGCTTACCAGTCAATGATGTAAACTATTTACAAGCATGAGAGAAACCACCAATCATGACAATGGATCTCAAGGTACAATCAACACAATCCACGAATGTGAATAATGAAGTTGAAGTTGAACACCTGTGGAATCATTTGATCTAAGGTCAATGATGTAGACTTGTTGAATGTGAAGGACTTGTCATTGAGGCATGAAAGCTCTAAGGTACTGGAAGGGAGTTTCTAGATCATCTTCCCTGATAATGAGCTGTAGTTGATAGGAAGTGACTCGTCGAAGGAGGGCCATAATGAATCCCACATCATCAACACGAAACAAAAGGATTTAATAGAGTAGATAGTGTGATCTAGGATTGTGGTAGAAATTCCGATAGTGTATAAACGATAAAGAACTATAGATAGGACTTTTCTTGAACATATCAGGGACACGACTCTGGAGTTTGGCAGCATTTGACTCAACATAGGATCAGAGGTCATGATGACGAAGTGGTATAATCAGATGAGAGACAAAATATATCTCCCAAACCTAGGAAGGCAAGTGACTAAGTGAGGATATCCCAAACCCAACACGAGCAAAAAATGAGTGTCATGTTCAAGAGCGACATGTTGCCTTTACAATATACAAGAGATGATCGCTTTCACTTCCCCCCCACCATTTTTGGTGAGTACCCCATTATTTTTTATTGCAAGCTTGAAGGGGATAACATATGCTTGCCATATAAGTTCATCCTTTAGATGAATCCATCCTAGTAACTTTTACGAGCCCTAGGAAGGAGAAAGTCAGTCTCGTCATGGTGACAAGTCCTGTGTCGTTTAAGTTTTACAAGTCCGATAAAGGGGAAACTCGACATCTTTTTTCATATTTAGAGAGTTTGAAAAAGAAAACTCCTGAGGTCCCTTTTCGTAAATCGTCTCTTGAACCCAAAAAGGTAGAAAATAATATTGAAGAGAACCTCTTAGCCATATTCAACTAAGGTATTTATTTTTCGTACAATAGTCTATCTCAGTCCGGAAAAGGGTTAAACTTATACCGAGTAGATTTCATTTCATTTACTTTAACAAGTTCGAAACAACAAGTACTTGACACTCTTTTCATTTTTCGAGAGTCAGAAAAGAGCTTAAAGATGACTCGAGGGGGTCTCTTTTTCGTTTATTTTTTACAAGTCCGAAAAAGTGATAAAATAAAACTCGTTGAAACAGTTAAAATAAATCACTGTCATCAAGTATGCATGACCTGTCGCTACACAAGGAAACACACATTACCAATTTCGAGGAAAAAATATTAAAAAAATGAGTGAAATATGCCCTAATTTGGTGAAAAATATTATTTAAAACTTATAAAAAACTCAAAAAGTAAACCATTTTTACCATTTCACCATATTGAAAATCTGAGAGAATTTTACCTCGATTTTCAGGCAAGGAGTATGATCAATCCTGGACACCATTCGTCGAGTCGTTTACAATAGGTAAGAGATCTATCCCTTCCCTTCATTTTGGTTCTCATTTCATGCATTTTCATCCATAGATTAGGTTGCAAAGAGGGTTTGCATAAATTTTATGTCGAGGGCGATCAACGTGGGTTTTACCCATCGGACCTGTGCTGGTCACCCTGTGGTCAACTAGGCCATCGCCTTGGCAGCGCATGAAAATTCACACATAGTCGCGTTGGCGCCGAGGTAATTTTTTTTGGTTGAATCCTCCATGTTGAATGGTTTTTCTTGAATTTTGTCTCCATGGAAGCTCATGAAATGTTGTTTTATTGATTTTCCACAGGATAATCAATCCAAAATGGTGGTTGAATGGAAAGAAAGAGGACACAAAGTTGAAGACCATCAAGCAGCTCAGGATCCAAAACCCATGTTGGTAGTGCTAGGGTAACACAGTGCAACCTGCCATCAGCAGAGGCAGGTAGTGGAGTAAAATGCATTGGCCCTAAAAATTAGGGTTTTAGCTAACCTTCTTCAAAATTGACTCATGGAAGTTTTCCTTTGGTTTTTCAGGGATGTTTTGGCATGTGTATCATGATGGATATACTTCATTGTTGTCAACATTTTGGCATTTCAGGATATGGAACATGAAGTGAATAGGAGGTGTGACAAAATATTGTGTAACAATAAAACCTGGGAAATGGGATTCACTTAGACAAGCAAATTTGATTGAGTGGGAGATATTCCTCAATTGGAGTTCTCATCTCTAAATCCAAGAAGGATATCCCTCACTTTTATTGAACAAGCTCTGGTAGGAAAGTTAATAGGGCTTTGGCCTAGCCGAAAGGTTGTTGAATCTTAGGTGTTTGAGGATTGGTTTACTAAGGTGAAAGGTCAAACATTCCCCTTTGTTGCAAAGTGGGGTTATTTAGGTTTTATTTCAACAAATAAGAGTGGGATTTAATATTCCACTCCAGTCCTTATTTTATGGGATATATGGGAATGCATTTGTTACCATGGTCCCTAGATTTCAATCCAGAGTAAGAAATATCAACAACCTAGGTGTGGATTAGATTGCTTATCCTCCTTTAATTTTCCAAGATGGGAGCTCTCTTAGTGCCATTGAGAATAAAATGGGAAGATACATTGATTGAGTGGAGCCAAAAGGAAATATGTAGTCTTATGTGAGAATTTATGTGGAGATGGATTTGGAGAAAGGACATCAAAAGGATTTTCAAATCAAAATGGATGAGTGGAGCCATCACCAGACCTTAGAATATGAGCATATTTCATTCAAGTTTCATATTTGTCCCAAATATTGCACTTG
This sequence comes from Pinus tabuliformis, assembly GCA_031772625.1. NCBI lineage: Eukaryota > Viridiplantae > Streptophyta > Pinopsida > Pinales > Pinaceae > Pinus > Pinus tabuliformis. The sequence continues at coordinate 1,162,823,540 of CM062813.1, read as the reverse complement.
GCGAAAATTTGTCCAAAATCTCAATAGGAGCATGCGTATTTAAAGGAAAAGCCAAAAGTCGAAATCAAGTTTAAAATGATCAAATGAAAATGTAGAAAATCACAACATAAGGGACCACCTTATCCAAGGAAACTTTAAGAGAATTTGTTGAATAACCAATTTGAATCTCTTGGGAAATCAAATGGTTTAGAAAATTTAGAAGATCTAAAGAAGGATCTTGAAACACAAATTAAATCAAAGATAAATGCATCACCAATGGATCCATGATTTGAATCTAAAAAGGAAGAGAAGGAAGCTAAATCGGAAGAGGGAGAAGTTGAGTAGACGAAGGAGGAAGAAGAGGAAGCTAGAGAATTAGAAGCAGGGGATAAGGATCCAAGCCATGTGGATTTAGTGCAAAAAATGAAGCCTCATTTTTTAACCTACTATAGCGGAAAGAGTGTGAATTAATTCATTCATTAACTTCTCATTACGTGATCCAACTTCGTTTTATGCAAATCGAGACAACCCCAATGGAATTTATTATTGAAATCCAAACAAATCAATTTAAGCATGAAATGGCGGAAAAGAACATATTTCAAATCAATTCATTTCAAAATCCACACAAATCGAATATATATATATATATATATATATATATATATATATATATATATATATATATATATATATATATCATTTTATTCAGATAGTCGGAAGGTTGGCCAGTCAGGTGGTCGGGAGCCTTTTATTTGTTAAAATATTTTGTTCTTTCCTGATCCCGACTAGACAAGAGTCGGGAACTGATCGTAAGTCGGGTAGTTGGGTGGTCGTGCGAAAATATTTGAGACAATTGGGAGTTGGCCCGACTTCATAGTCAGAAGGTCAGGATAGTCAGAAGTTAAAAATAATCAAAAGGTCAAACTGATTTCTTTATAAAATATGACTTTGATCTCTGACGTATAAAGTCATTTTTCGATTTTATTTTTAATATTTTTCAAAGATTTTAAGGCCTTTTTATGGAAAACACTAGAAATTTTGTTTTTCTTATGTACAAAAATAAGAAGAGGGTTGTTGTAATCCTAACAACAAATGGCGACACACTGGAAGAAGCAGTTATCTTTGTCAAATTTAAATTTATAGTTCAAAATAAAATAAAGTTTTTAGATTTTTTTCTAATTTATGATTTATCACTGAGATACTTGATAAAGTGAGAAAACAAATCAAGCGATCAAAATAGAAGTATTAATGAAAGAAATGAAAAGTTTATGCAATAAGAGTCAAATAATGAAATTATTTATATCTTTAGAACCTTATAATTCAATCATCATCTAAAATTTTAAACATTAAGTTTAGGATTTTAATACTATCAAAGTTTTTTCTACTTTGCGTTATAATCATCTCTCTTTGAAGCACAACTTGATTGGATATTTTGACAAGGGAGAAGGGGGTGGCCCCTTGTCTCCCTAGGTGAGACAAAACCCCATCTGGGCCCTGTTACCCACCACCCGTGGTTAATATCCATAGCAGAAAATTTTCTCCTAGATGGTCCTCAGTGGGCAGCTAGCAGCCACCAAATAGCTCGATGTGCCACTATCTCCACCACTTGAGCCAACCATGTGGTCCCTCACCCATCTGTTATGACCGTATATTTGAAGGTGGGCCTCCCCACAATGAAGGTATGACTTTAATTGTGTAGTTGAGTAATTTTATTTACTTACCATGGACACTTTTGGGCATGGATTGGTGGGGGGATTCAGTGGAAAGAGTGATCTAGGTATGTACTCTTGTCTCCTCTACCTGGTTTGGTGGTTAGCCTTGTTTCCTAGTCTCGTGGGATCTCCTTTACTAGCTACTAGCTTTATGGCTAGCACTACATGGGAAATTCCGATTTTGGTTGCATGGTCCCATTTCCTAACACCATATACATCACTCGCCTTCGCTCATTTAAACCCCATTCATCACTTTTCCCATCTGGGTCCACATTTTTCCATTGGGTCCATAAGGAGTTAGCATTCCCATCCCCTTATCCACACTTTGGGTTGGGCCTAAAATGATGCCCTAATGGTTGGTGCATCTAAAAGAAAAGAAAAAGCATAATTTGGCCACTCTCAATAGGAAATGTACCATAAAATGAAAAATATGGACGAGATATACACATTTAGCACATGGGAAAAATCCAAGTGCGAGCTCTACCCCTATCATTATGGCCATCACCCTGGTTCCTAGGGCCCCTCATATTGACTCCTCTCATCATCAAGGAACCCATGATTGTCCCAACTGCTAGTGGAAAACGAGACGCCCTACCTTGAGGGGGTAATCACTGCTATATCCCACACATCATGTTCTCATCCCCCAAAGAACCAAGTAGTTATAAAAGAAAATCAATTAAAGGCAAAAGGAACATGAATAAGGCTGGAAAAACAAAGGTTAGGATAACTCATGCACCATGATTTCTCCCTCCCACATTCATACACCCAAGTGTGGGCTTCCCTTATTATAACTACCCTTGTACCATGGCATGTGGCTTAGAGCCTTCCCCTGATGTCCCATTTTGTTCCACCATTATATCACATGCTACCTGCCAATTGATGGATGTACCATGGACACGTAACCCCCTTTAGAGGTAGAAACCACTTAATAGTTTCCTTGGTTAACCCCCTTATTGAGCTTGGAGACACTTGCACATGTTAAAGCCCACTATGGAAGGTCATGACACCATGAAGTGTCCATTTTATTATATGATTCCTAAGCTCTTTTACTCGATTACTCTAATGATTTGTTGTACTGGAGGGTAAGGGAACACATTGGATCTTATATAGGGTTGCAGGTGGGTCTCCATTTGGGGTTTGGTCTCTCGATACGGGGTCAAAGCCCTCCAAAGGGTGATATTGACACCTATAGGACGAGTGTTGAGATCCATGGTCCTCCACTATAGTAGAGAGTAAATTGTCACTTCATGGATCCTCAACACCATTAATTGATTACTCATGTTCCACCTTTTCGATGAGGATGATGCACTTGGACCAGTGATAGGCCTCCAAATTAGACACAAATTAAGGCCCATTTGGCCATCCTTTAGCACATTTAACCTCTCCTTTTACATTTGATGACATATTTTGGAGCTATAATGTGTTCATTAGGAAGGTTTAAAGATAATTGCATATTTGTGCCTAATATTATTTATTTTTGTAGAATATTGTGAGAATATTGGGCAAATTATAAAGATTTGGAGGATGAGATAATCTAGGGACTTGCTCCCTGCTACAGGATTGACCAAAATTGGATAATAAATGAGAAAGATATAGTGAAATTATTGAACAAATTATAGAGCTCTAGTGATTGAGAAAATTTAGGAATGTGCTCTGTGTCATTTAATTAAGTTTCCTAGTGTTGGGAGCTAGATCCACTTTTTGTGGGATTTTAGAGGGTAAAGTTGCCTTCTTTCAAGGAGGATGCTTTGCCATCTATTTGTATAAATACCAATTCAATTTTTCCTCTAGGGGCATGTATAGTTACTCTTCTTGTGGAGAAAACTTGTTATTTAGTACCTCCACTTTCATTTCTAGCAGGGATGTACTTGGATTGATTCAAAATAATGAAGTTTGGTGTCATTTTAAACTTCTAAGGCTTGGTTTCCTTCACAGGACTCTGAGTATCCATGGGCTTGGCCATCTCAAGAACCTCAAAGCCTTGTTGTACAATCTATTTTTCTTTGAATTTCTTGTTCACTTGCATTTCTTATTCTTGCATTTTTCTACATTTAGTATCCATGCTTCATTTGATGTAGGTTATTTTGGTTAAATGATTGAAGTGAATTGTTTTGCAGGATAATTATGAAGTCAAAAGAATTATGCATCTTTAGAACAACCTTGAAAATTCAAATCCATGATTTATATACTTGGATTGGCTAATTAGTTCATAATTTTGGAATTTTTTGAAGTATCCTGTTGCAAAATAGTAGTAGTTTTCTGCTTCTTTTTAGCATGTGTTAATGAGGCTTTTTTGAGTTGATTCTACTTGGATTGATTCCTTAAAAAATATATATTTAATGAAAAAATTTATCCCATATAATTTTCACTTGATCAAGTTAGGCATTTGATAGGTTAACTAGCTCACTAGTTCTAGAATTTCTGGTTTTTAGAGTAGTAATTTTCTGCTATTTTTTTAGCACATCTTAACAAGGGTATTTTTGAGTGATTCCACTTGGATTGGAGTCCTAGGACATCTTAATTAATAAAAAAAATTACCCCATATCATTTTCATTTTATTTTCTTGGGCATTTGGCAAGTTAACTCGAACAACAAACATCCTATAGCAATTTTAGATAATAAATGAATAACCTGTTTATAGAGTTGATTTAACATCTCGTAGCAATTTGTTTTTGAGACATTCCTTGCCCAGATTGACTCCAAATTCATGGTAGAAGTAGATTTATAGCCTATGAATGCTTTTATACCACTTTGGTTGAGCTGAGGCTTGGCTAGGTCGCCATTTAGCTCTTAAATTGCTTGCTTCTTGCATGTTGATTTTTGAAATTAGTCTAGATTTCCTTTCTGCACTTTACTTTATGCAAAGTGTGATTTCCTTCTTGCAAGAGTAATAGTGGACTTTCCTTTCCTGCAAAATAGAATAAAATTCCTTTAGTGTCAATTCCTTTCTAGCAAGATAGATTATATTTACTCAGTTGTCATTATGCTTTACATTTTTGAAAATATAATAGATTTCCTTTATGTCATTCACTTTCGAATAAAATTAGAATATGTTTGCTTATGGTTATTTACCTTTTGCAACTTAGGATTGGTGGCATATTTTCTCATTTGAAGTTGTTTCATTGTCTTCTTTCACTTGTATCAAAGGGAGTGAGACTAGGAAGAGGAATATGTTTGTTGCACATATAATGTCGGCGCCTCTTAAGTTTGTATGAACCCTGGGTTGATAATTTAAGTTGGTAGCCTTGGGAGTTACAACATTCTTGTTGCAATACTAGGGCTCATCACTTTTTGGCACCGTTACTGAGGAGGGTGTCAAAGAAAGCACTCCCTTATTCTTGGAATGATTCCCTCTTTCTTTGATGTAAAAACAAAAATTTGCATTAGGCATCTCTCATTGCATTACATTAGAATTCTCATTCAATTTTTTTTATAAATATATATATCTATATATATATATATATATATATATATATATATATATATATATATATATATATATATATATCTATATATATATATATATATATATATATATATATATAGATATTTCTTCAACACCACAAACCCTCCCAATTAATCATGTGTAGGTATAAGAAGAAGATGCAACAGAGAAGTTAAAAGGAGGCATGGAACAACTCTACATTTTCAACCCATATCAACAAAGGTCTTATCCTCCCCAACCTTTTCAACCATATTAGGGGTATTATGCCATTCCTTCTTTTCATCCATATCAACACCAACCTCCCCAATGGGGTGATCCATATTTTCCTCCATATTCATGGTCTTATCCTCCCCAACATGTCATTCCTCCTTTTCATCCATATCAACAACAACCTCCTCAATAATGTGATCCATGTTTCCCTCAACATACTCAATATCCTCCATACCAAACTCAATGTTATCCATCCCATCCACCTCCACCACAACCACATTCTCAACAACAACCATTTCAAAGACCCACTCCCAGTCAACTACCTTTGCAACCATTTCCAAACCCCAACAATAAAATGCCTCGGCCCCCTTACAATGCTGAGATGAAAACTCTCCAAAAATATTCTCTTGACCTGAATGATATTCATGTTGGATCAATAAGAGTATTCCAAAAAGAAGACTCCTCTACTATCGTTAAAGGACAACATTAAGAAGAAGAATATCCAGAGGAGAATAAAGATTCATGGACCACGTTCGATGGAGAGTAGCCATTGGAGCCTTAGATTGAAGAACTTCTACTATGCTTATCATCTGATCCTTTGTGTGTTCAACGGACCAATAAAAAAAAAGTAGAAGATTTGAATTGCATGAAAGAAGAATACATATAGAATGATACAGATAAGCAACAGAAGCAATGGCATCCCAAATATAATGAACTTTGGTTCGAGACAACCATTAAGTCACAACAACACACTCTTCTTCAACAATTAGTGATCTCATATCAGTCAAAGCAGTTGGTCTCTCATATTCAGGTGCATGTCAAAGCATATATTTCGAGCCTACACATGAGTTTATCTGTCATCTTGATGTGCACATGGCTCCATTGGAAGTATTCTTATATATATATATATATATATATATTTTCAAGTAGACTAAGATAGGAAAAAAAACAAATAAAAAGGAGAAAAAAGAGAAAAAAAGAAAAGAAATAAGAGTGAAAAAAATCATAGGTGAAAACCTTCTTTGAGGTACCTTAGATTGGCTCTTTGATTGAAAACCTCCATGAGGCATTCCATGGGTTAAAAAAAGAGAGAAAAAAAGAAGAAATAATATCCTAGGTGAAAACCTCTTTTGAGGCGCTAAGCAGACCCACTAGTTCAAAACCTCATTGAGGTAGTTAGCAGGCCTAGAAAAAAGAAAAAAATGAAAATGAGAAATAATTATTTTCTCTAGTGAATGAATGTGCTCTCCAACCTCTACAAGCAACAAGAGCAAGTTAGCACCATAAAAAAAAAAATTGATGATAAATCTAGTCAAGGGAAGTCAAACTTAAGCTTTCACCTCCTTTGCCCAGATGCTCCAACAAGACCAAGGCCATGTCAATCCATCACTCTCATCCATTTCCAACATCCACCCATCATTGCCAAGTCTTTCCCATTCATTTTCGTCATTGTTCTAAAGTGCTACATGAAAGTTCTGTTTTGATACATGATTGCCAAAATACACAAGGCATAAATGGTTTTGACCATATCTAAAAAACTATGCATTTTTTTTCCAAGATGTTTTATGGGGAGATGTATAAGGATGATGGTAACATGCTCAAGAAATTTCAGCAAATTCCAGTGCATACGTTTCGAGAAATTGGCCTCCATCACCTACAATAATTTTCCATTTTTTCTCAAGATTCGTACATCCGTTGACCAAGATTTTTTATGGGTAGATGCACAAGGATGATGGAAAAAATGCTCAAAAAAATTCAAGTCAATGCAATCTAAGATATATGGGTTAAACAAGGATGTTACAAGATTGACACAAAGTGCTATAAGACTACCCAAATTTGCTATAGGATTATGATTGACATAGAGAGAGGGGTCATGTCTCATGTTTTGCTTGGGGTAATGAAGGGATAGGTTCACCACACCCCCATTAGCTTAAATCCACATCACTTAGCCATTTTTACTTCTAGAACTCCACCTCTATTCATAAAAATACCCTATTTTCTCCCCTTCTTCACAAGTTTTCACCACCCTCAGAGTTTCCAATCCCTGCCCATAGGATCACCATGAATTATCCAAGTCACTGAGTGCATTTCATGAAGGTAGTTGTGGTTTTGGAAGTGATTGTGTGACTGCTACAAGAAAGAAACCAATCTTGTAACAATTTGCACAAACCCTATAGAACTGAAAGCGAAGAACTTTTTCAGCTCTAGAATGAAGATTTAGGCATCCTTAAGCATCAAGAGGCCATCCTTGAGATCCGAGGAAGCCACACCATCATTGAGAGGCAACTGCAAGGTCACTAACACACTCTAACAACAACATATTGAACACTAGAAGAACCTGCATAAAGATAATTCATCAATCAAACATCTATCAAAGAATATTCTTCAAATGAGGACTAGTGCATAAAACAAGAGCATGGAAGATATCACCTCCAGAGGCCAACATTTTGATCACTAGTTCAGTAGTAGCATGCATGCATATACAACAACTCAACATCATGTAGGAACATGTATGCATTGTTCTTCACCTCTCCTATTGAGCATATTATGGTTAAAAATTTGTTTTCAATGCATGAGAAAGGTTTTATAAACTAAGGATGGGTCAGTGGTCTTGACCACCTTTGACAGTTAATTACAATTATCTCCTTTTATCATTCATAAGTGTGAAAAAAACAAAACAAAAACAAGACAATGTGATGATTACGAAGGGTGGGCCAATGTGGTAGACTCATATAGCATGCTAATCCAACCACCTAACCACCAATAACTTAAGTGGGCTCGAGCCTCATTTAGCACATCAAAAAAATCTTATTTTAAGCTAAGGAGGCCCACCTACCTGAGCCATTGCTTTCATAGACAGCTGGAGAGGGGCTACTAGACCTGGAAAGTGTTGCTACAAGATCAGATGTACTTGCTACAAGATTGCAGACTGCTACTATAGGATTGGAAACTACTATTACAAGATTGCAGACAATGCTACAAAACTGGCTCGAGAGGTGAAAAAGCACTCGCTTTTGTGAAAATTTTCCTCCAAAACCCAAAAGTCATGAAGGAGTCTCAAAGGGAGGGGTGAGTAGAAATTTTCCTCACCATCCATGCATAGAAAAGTTGGTGAAATTGGTTAAATTTTCCATATAGAGGCATCCTGTAGCAAACCCTTGAACGTTAATTTTTTTCAAACCATGATTTTTCTTATGTAAGAACATGCTAGCATAAGGGTGATTTTCTTTTGAATTTGGCATGCAATTTTCCTACCTATGATCAACAAAAGAACACCATTCTTCTCATCTATGCTTTGAAATCATAGGTTGCCCAAAAACTGATAATTAACAGAAAATTCCTTGAAAATATTGAAGAAGCTATAGTAGGGAACGTGGGAGGAGGTTTCAACAGGAGGGAGCCCACAAACTCAACAAGAACCTTGTGCTTTGGGCATACTTTATAGACATGTACATGGAGGTTTTCATGGAATCCCAAGCTCAAGATTTACTAGAGCACGGAAGACAACAAAACACAATTTTGTAGAAGAAGAAGCTGGAGAGGAAGGAGAAGAAGAAAATAAAAAGAAATTGAAGGGAAGGAAAAGGAAAAACAGAGATAGAAGTAGAGGCCATTAGGAAATCATCTAGGCCACAAAAGAGAAGAAGAAGGCAACAAGAGCAAAGAAGGAAACACAAGCAAAGAAGGCATTTACCATTAAAATGTAACTCAAACAACAATGATGAAAGAGGTTTTCCAAGGGGTCTTTGATCTCCTCTAGATTGTGTCCAAGGCCTAGAAGATGTTATAGAAAGGTAAGAGGCAAAAAAAAGGCCCGAGGTGCAATTATGGTCAAGTTTTGATGGATTCTGTGAGGTGCTACAGGATTGCATTCGAAGGAATTTTTAGGTTTCTAAAGGAGGCCAAACGGTGGAAAAAGGTAGCAAGAGGTTGGGAAAGGATATGGAAGACCTTCCCAAGCCTATAACCATTCAAGAGTACATCCTACACATGGAGTAAAAGACATACTAATGGTCTCAAGCAAAAATGTGATTTTTCTGTCCATAGACAATTTGGAAGTATGAGTGAAAACTAAATGAGGGTGTTAAGGGAGATGGTGTGAATGCAATGGATATGATGCCACTTTTCCCTACAAGCCAACAAAGTTCACCAACAAAGAGAAAAGTTAAGTTTTTATGCTTGAAAAGACTACTAAACAAATGCATGAAAAGAACAACTATATTTTTGTGCTTGTCCTTGTAGAACCTACAACCAAGCTTCTTAAGAGAATAAACTAATAAATGTACAAGAGAGTGGCCGCTAGGTCTATGAATGAGGTACAACTAGTTCACTAAGTTTCTCAGAGGATGAGAAGCACTTTTGGTAGGGGGATATGACGAGCCTCCAAATTAGACACAAATTAAGACCCATCTGACCATCCTTTAACACATTTAACCACTTATTAGCTTAAGGGGGCCTGATCCAGGTTCAAAGTTGTTCGTGCCAGCCAACAAAACCCTCAATTTCTGGCCCTTTCAAAAACAACCTACCTAGCGCAGGTTGCAGTTTCATCCGAAGCAGTATTGGGGGATGGTAGAACTGAGTTTCTGCATCCAGTGATATGTGATAAGTGGTTTTTAAGTCTGCAAAACTTCAGATCTGCCTTCACGCAGACGATATCTTCCTAGGGCCTGTCACTATAACTAGGGCAAGATGGCTTATAAACCTTCACAAAGGTTTATGATCAGTATTTGCGGACCCTGAACAAACAGGTTATCTACTTATGCGCATCAATAATCAACCCTAGATCCGAGTTCTCTCAAAGATATCAATTCATCAGAAAACATAACAGAAATAGTTTTTTACTTTGCGAAAGTAGATAAATACTCATATCAAGCATCATTAAGATAGGTTCAATGATCTTGCACAAATTCATTCATTATTTCATAAAACTATATCATTAAGTGACAGAATATAACATAAAAATATTCATATAAATGCACGGTAATTCTTCAAAACCAATCTTTATTGATCTTCCACATTCAGATTACAGAGTCTTCTACCCTGTGAACTTAGCTGCAGGGGTCCGCGCACTCAACTACGGACTCTACCCAGGCCTCTTGCGCACTTAGCTGCAGGAGCCTTCCCTTCTTCACCTAAGTACAGGAAGCAAAGCCTTCCTGCCTTAGCACTTTCCCAAGACAACAAAAACCATTCATTGTACATAATTCTCTATTGAAAGTTATCTCTAAGACTTGCTATGACTCAACTCTTTATAAATTTCCTTCATATGATACCATGATCTACAGACCATGGGAGAATCTTAAAACTGACCCAAACAAAGGGCTAAAACCCCTTTGACTCCTCTCTATTTGCGCGCTCCGCATCCACATTTCGCAGAGACTTTACATCTTTTACAAATTTGGGTTAATTTAACCCCAAAACTAGCCCTAGGGACCCTAAACCAACGGACCCCCAACATAAAGATCATGACTCGCCCTCGAGTCACTTAGCTGGCACCTCGATCTTGCTGTGAAGGCCACCTAACTCAACCTGCAACTCTGCTACTTTGACAACGCTCTATGTCGCTGCCTGCTTGACTTTTTCCACCAATTTCTCTATGGTCGATCCCTCTAATGTTAGGCACATCATCCTCTGTATCTGTTGTAGCACCTTTAACTTTTCTTCCAGTGACAGAGTAAGCTGATAAGCCTCCTCTAACCACGGTTGTAATCTAGTCTTTAGCAGTGCCTCTTTCTGCTGCAATTATTCCACCTTTTCTTGCAACTGCTTTCCCTCTTGTAACTTCATGAGGCGTTGCACTGGTGCCAAAGTGTGCGCAGTTGCTCAAACCTCATCATACTTCTACTGCATCTCACGTACATCGGTGTTCAACTTTTGCAGGTTTGGGTCCTCCTACAGATTTGTCCATAATTCCATTGCTACATCGAACATCGTGGTGCAGTAATTGACTGCGACATCCAAGGTGATCATATTCTCCTTGATGGTTGCTGCATGCTACTCCCGCACCAAAGGCGGAGTTGTGGGCTGCAAATTCAACTGTAGCTCTACTATCTTCATATGGAAATCAAAGGTAACCCTGTCGAGTTCCTCCTTTGGTGCACGTACTGCAACAACCAATTTTCTTACTTTTGCTAAGACCTCTACATCCTATGGTATGTTTAATTCAGGTACTAACTTGCAGGCCTGCTCGATCATTGTTTCCAGGCTCTGATGTCATGTCTGCATCTCCTCCTTTTCCTTCAACACCTGAGTTTTCTCTGCGAATAGTTGTTTGTTATTGACTTTAAACTCACTGACGACGGTGAGGGCACGATGTTCCTTGATCCTCAACTCATATGACACCCCCTGATGCAGCGCATGGAGGGTCTGGAGTAGTAGCGCGACCAAATTCAGCCCCATTTCCTTCACTGTATTGATCACAGCGTGATCCTCATATGATTTTGCGTGAACGGACCCCTCTGGAAATGGTATGACTCTAAGGTCTAGAGTCCATTCCAGCTCCGCCATTGTTCCACTTCCCTGTGTTGGGACCGCTTGCACCCCGCTCACTTGTCCAATGCCTGCTTGAATCCTGTTAGCTTGTATCTGCAACTCACGTAGATCCTTTTGGACACTACCCAACGTCTACATATACTATTGCTCAAACTGCTGCAACACCTCGACTTCGCGTTGTCCTTCAGTTTCAGGAATGGTAATATTCCGTGGATCATCCTCTTCTTCAACAGTCACATTATAGCATTCTAGCGCATGGTGCAGCTGTGTACTCCAATATGGCTAGGTCCATTCGACTGGTTCCTTCAACATTCTAAATATAGTTGCTTTAATTTCTTGTAGTGCTTCATCAATGCTCTCAAACCCATCCTCGAAGCTGAACGTTAAAAAAAAACTCTCCCTTAAAACATCCCATTAAACCATTCGATGGTGAAGCTCCAGTTCATTGGGATTGTATCTAGCGTATGGAAGAGTATATGCAACCACTCTGGTTGCGGTTTTGTTCCCCAGACCTTAGTCCATCGCGGTAGATGTTCGCGTGGATCATCCTTCCTGTTGTATTTTCTGTCATCTCGGTATTAGCATATCCAAACCTGAACTTCATCATTCTTCGGTATTCTTTCCATCCACTAAAGTTTTCCTTGTGCTTACCCCACCAACGGGTAGGTGTAGTGTGCATCACCAATTCCAGTGCTTGGAATCAATGTTCTTTTGGTACTTCATTTTCAAATTCATCCATAAATAGTTCCACTTTAGTCAAACCATCATAATGTGGAAGATTCCTTACGTCAGCTGAGACACACCTCAATGACTTGGTCATCATGTTGAAGTGGAGCATAGATACTTCATGCAGCCTATTTTGCCAATTCTCAAGCTCTTCATCGGAAACTGAGGTGCAGGAGTTGTCCCTGTCCCACACAGTTCGTCCATTGGCTATAGGATTGATCCAATCCTCATCTTGTGCTGTTGTCTTGTATATCTAATCGAGATCATCGTCACTTTCCACATAGTCGCACACAGGTTCAGTATAACGCATTCCTTCAATAGGGTCTAATGGCACTACTACCCTGAGTGAATTCTTTTTAAAGGACATCTTTCGCTTCTTCAAGTTGATTACTCCGTTCATATCGATAGCCCAATCAATTCCTAACATCGCAGGGTATGGGTTACTATCATTCACTATCTCAACGGCTTCAAAGTCAACCAACGCACTTGCACCCTCAATGTCCACCATTACACCATATAAGCACCCCATTGGGATAATCTTTTGCTGATTTTCCATGCACAACTGAATAGGAGACCACTACAACGCAGGTCTCCCCATCCTCTCCCATGTTTGCTTAGGCAAGACATTCGCATCAGACCCCAGATCCAATATTACCTGGTCCATTTCGTATTCACCTATCTACGCGGTTAGCCTCATATCGTGCCCTGTTCGTGCCTTATGCTTACCAATCTTCCTGACTGTGTGCTGTTCAGTAGGAATATTTTCCTTATTGGCGCACTTGTCTATTAAGTCTTGCAATCCTTCGACAACTTTCTGATCCCGCAACAACTTCATACAAGTCTTCAGGAAGGTAGCTAGTATGGAAGGATCTACCTCTTGTGTTGCATTAGTCTCGGGTATTTTCTCCTGATTTCTTGAGGTGGAGGCCTCATCGAAGTTATTCTTGGCTTCCAAGAAAGTCTCCTTAGCCCGATTGAGATCAAAAGCTGCTTCCTTCTCAACAACCTTTCCCACCCATCCGTCTTCCTTCGACTGCTTTCATTTATCCTTACTAGTTGTTATGCCACTTCTCAGCACAATATTCACGTTCTGATCCTCTTTTTGGGGTTCAACCCTCATCATCTGAATGTTCTGCATATTCTGTTGCGGCTGCGCCTTCTTCTCTTGCATTTTTGCCAAAAGGACTGAACACTCCTCTATGACATGGTCAAACTGTCGACAATAATGACAAGACAGATGCGTGGGATTTGTACAATCTCGCGCGAAGTGCCCTGCTTCGTCACAATTATAGTAGACGACCTGCCCACGCCCTCAACTTGGTCCAACGCTTCTTCCTCATCCTCGGCCTTGGAATCCTCCCCGCTTCTCCTGCGCCTTGATGTGGAGGTCGGGTTTCTGCCTGCATCCTATAGGTAGGGGTCCTATTCGTCATTAGCTCATAACTTCTATAATTGTGTTCATCGTGCCCTACTGACTTACAAAAATTGGAAAATAAATACTGAGGGGTCTGTACAAACTTCTGCAATAGATGATAGTTGTCAGTAGCATGTTGTCTCATAACCTGACAAATAGCGCACCACAGTGCAGCTCCCGCACTCATCCCAATATTAGTCTCTAGTTTTAGGGGTATAGGCCCTCCCCCTATAATCCTTGTCATGATCCTTATGATGTCCATGGCTCTTACATTTTAGATCCTTATCTATCCATGGCTCTTACATTTTAGACACCAGATCTCAGTGTGCACCTCCGACTTCCCTTCATTTCCCTTTTTCAAGCTCTGCAATTCCAAGTGCAGGCTCTCCAATTGTGAATGAATTTGTTGCACCCCGAGGTTCGTATGCTGAATAGGTGATGAGTGCAGCCTCATTGCAATCTCCAAGGCCTCTGCTTGCGTTGTTATCTTTTGTTGTGACAGAGGTATTCTTAAATGTGGCAAAAGTGATGTTATAAACCAGTCGCAATGATGGGTATCTGAGATTTTCATATTAGCCTACCTAATTTGGCACTTCAACCTCTGATCAAAGTCCCAAGGCGTCTCATCGACTTTCATTCGAATCTCCTTAAATTCAATTACTGACTGCGCTTCCGACTTAGGCCTACTGAACTCCTTGTTCAAAGCTAGCTAGGTATTCTCCAACGACGCGTTGGGGTTATGAGTGCAATACTTGATATACAATGTTAATGTGTAGTCCTGTAAGGCTGTAACCAACTACGATTTCTTAATATTGTTGTTCGTAATCTGCTGCGTGGTCCAAACAACATCTGCGACAAACCAAAATTGTTCTGGATCTTCGGTCCCTGTTCCTTTAAAAATCGACATCTTCATCACGTTCACCATATTGAATGGTGGAGGTGGAGGTGGAGTGGATGGATGAGGGATTCTTGGAATACCCTGTGTTATCAACTGAAATGCACTTCGTGGCATAGTCAGCGTTGCCCCTTCATCGTCGCTTGAAGGGGGTTCAATGAGCGGACTATATTCTGGGCTAGATCCTCTGTTGCTTCTAAAGAATCTCCCACTTCGTGTAGCCCCAAACATCAAGGTAACTGCATAACCCTCTTTTCACATAACAACATTTTAATCCAAGTCTTCAGTGAGTTCAAATACTTACCTCACGGTCCTTTAAAGATTCTTTGTTCAGCTTCGCTATAGCTGATGTTCCTGTCAATCGCGAAATAAGTCACAAAGCTTCCTAATGTGCGATCAATCTAGTGATCCACAACCCACGCGATATTGCTTCCTGACACTTCCAGATGTCACACCAATTCAACAGTCCCTATAGGACCTTTGAGTCTCCATGTCCCTTGACTGTCGGCTAATTTAGACAACCATTGGTGTAGTTCTTCAGGGAAGAAACATAAGAATGCGTCAGTCTCGTCTGTATACAAAAACCTTTGCAACCACTGCTCCTTGGACAATTTAGGGCTCCTATTCTCCCGAGCCGTAAATGCGTACGATTGCCGATCAATCCACTTATCAAGTTCCTTCTTTGTTGGAAACCATTTAACGCACATCTCTTAGACAAATGTCAGTCCTGACAACAGAACCATTTGTTGGCTTAAGGGGGCCTAACCCAGGGTCATAGTTGTTCACGCCAACCAACAAAACCCTTAATTGCTGGCCCTTTCGGTAGCAACCTATGTAGCACATGTTGTAGTCTCACCCGAAGCAGTATTGGGGGATGCTAGAACCAAGTTTCTGCATCCAGGGATATGTGATAAGCAGTTTTTAAGTCTGCACAACTTCAGATATGCCTTTGTGCGGATCGATATCTTCCTAGGGACTGTTACTATAACTACGACAAGATGGCTTCTAGACCTTCGTGAAGGTCTACGATCGGTCGTTGTAGACCTTGAACAAACAAATTATCTACTTACGTGCACCAATAATCAACCCTTGATCCGAGTTCATGCAAATATATCAATTCATCAGAAAACATAATAGAAATAACTTTTAACTTCATGAAAGTAGATAACTACTCATATCATGCATCATTAAGATAGGTTCAGTGATTTCGCGCAACATTCATTCATTATTTCATAAAACTATATCATTAAGTGACAAAATATAACATAAATAGATTCACAGAAATGCATGGTAATTCTTCAAAATCAGTCTTTATTGATCTTCCACATTCAGATTACAGACTCTTCTACCCTGCGCACTCAGTTGCAGGGGTCTGCGCACTTAGCTGCGGACTCTACCCAGGCCTCCTGCGCACTCAATTGCAGGAGCCTTCCCTTCTTCACCTAAGTACAGGAAGTAGAGCCTTCCTGCCTTAACACTTGCCCAAGACAACAAAAACCATTCAGCGTACCCAATTCTCTATCAAAAGTTATCTCTAAGACTTGCTATGACTCGACTATTTATAGCTTTCCTTCATACAATACCATGGTCCGCGGACCATGGGAGAATCTTAAAACCGACCCAAACAAGGGGCTAAAATCCCTTTGACTCTTATCTATCTGTGTGCTCTGCATCCACATTTCATAGAGAATTTACATCTTTTACAAAATTAGGTTAGTTTAAGCCCAAAACTAACCCTAGGGACCCTAACTCAAAACCAATACTTTTGCATTTGATGACATATTTTTGAGCTATAATGTGTTCTTTAGGAAGGTTTAGAGATAATTGCATATTTGTGCCTAATATTATTTGTTTTTGTAGAATATTGTGAGAATATTGAGTAGATTATGAAGATTTGGCAGATGAGAAATCTAGGGAATTTCTCCTTGCTACAGGCTGGACCAAGATTGGATAGTAAATGGACAAGATATTACGAAATTATTGAACAGATTCTGGAGCTCCAGTGATTAAGAAAATCGAGGAATGTGCTCCTTGTCATTTAATGAAGATTCCTAGTGTTGGGAACCAGATCCACTTTTTGAAGGATTTTGGAGGGGAAATTTGCCTCCTTTCAAGGAGGATGCTTCCCCATCTGTTTGTATAAATACCAATTCGAAATTTCATCTAGCGGCATGCATTTCTTAGTCTTCTTGTGGATAAAACTTGTTATTTAGCAACTCCACTTTCATTTCTAGCAGGGATGTACTTGGATTGATTCAAATAATGAAGTTTGGTGCCATTTTCAGCTTCTAAGGCTTGGTTTCCTTCATAAAACTTTGAGTATCATTGGGATTGGCCATCCCAAGAGCCTCAGAGCCCTATTGTACAATCTCTTTATCTTCTTTGAATGTCTTGTTCACTTGCATTCCTTATTCTTGCATTTTTCTGCACTTAGTATCCATGCTTCATTTGATGTAGGTTATATTGGTTAAACGATTGAAGTGAGTTGTTTTTTAGGTTATTTATGAAGTTACAAGAATGATGCATATTTAGAACAACTTTGAAAAGTCATATCCATGATTGATATACTTAGATTGGTTTATTAATTTACAATTTTGGAATTTTTTGAAGTATCCTGTAGCAAAACAATAGTAAATTTCTGCTATTTTTTTAGCACGTGTTAATGAGGCTTTTTTGAGTTGATTCCACTTCGATTGAGTCCTAAAAAAATTCTATTTAATGATAGAATATACCCCATAGCATTTTCACTTGATCATTTTAGGGATTTGGTAGGTTAACTAGCTCACTAGTTTTAGAATTTCTGGTTTTTAGAGTAGTAATTTTCTGCTATTTTGTAGCACATCTTGACAAGGGTATTTTTGAATGATTCCACTTTCATTGGAGTCCTAGGACATCCTACTTAATAAAAAATTTACCCCATCTAATTTTCATTTGATTTTCTTGGTTATTTGGCAAATTAACTCGACCAACAAACATCTTGTAGAAATTTGTTTTCGAGATCTTCCTTTCCCAAATTCACTCCAAATTCATCATAGAAGTAGATGTATAGCCTATGAATTCTTTGAGACCTCTTTGGTTGAGTTGAGTCTTGGCTATGTCGCCATTTAGGTCTTACATTTCTTGCTTCTTGAATGTTGATTTCTAAAATTAGTCTAGATTTCCTTTCTGCAATTTACTTTATGCAAAGTGTGATTTCCTTCTTGCAAGAGTAATCTACTACTTTCATTTCATGAAAAATACAATAGAATTCCTTTAATGTCATTTCCTTTCCAGCAAGATAAATTAGATTTACTTAGTTGTCATTATGATTTACATTTTTAGCCCTAAGGTTTAACTCAATTGGTCGAGGTCCTGTTGCTAAATCACCTTGCCATTGGGAGGTCACAAGTTCATTTCTCATCGACACTCTTGAGGTTAGGCTCAGATTAATTTGGCCGAATGGTGTGGTCCCTTCAAGAGGACCTCACTTGATTTTTCGCGAAGAGAAAAATTATGCTTTACATTTTTGCAAATAGAATAGATTTCCTTTTTTTCATTCACTTTCGAGAAAAAGTAGAATAGGTTTACTTATGATTATTTACCTTGTTCAACTTAGGATTAGTGCTTACTTAGATATTTGCTCATTTGAAGTTGCTTCATTTCCTTCTTTCACTTTCATTAAAGGGAGTCAAGCTAGGAAGAGGAAGGTGTCTGCTACACATACAATGCCAACCCCTCTTAATTTGTACGAACCCTGAGTTGATAATTTAAGTTGGTAGCCTTGGGAGTTGCAACATTCTTGTTGCAATACTAGGGCTCATAAACTGCCTTTCCCAACCGAATTCACATTTGCACCACACAATTGGCATATGTTTCAGGGCCCAAATGAGGACGTGTCTCACCATGGGAGACACAGGAAGGGATTATGTCATCATTCTAGCCCTTACAGATGGTATACAAGCATTATCGATTCACTTGGAGACCCATGAGGATGTCATTATGCCCCCACACCCATTTGTGGACACCGCATTAGATTTGCTTAAGTATCAAAGGTCCACCCACTTGATCATTATGTTTGGAGCATGTTTTCCCACATTGGCACACTTTGGACTCCACTAGGCCTCCTCTGTTGTGTGTGGAGCCTAATTATCTTCTCGATTTTTAGAAGGTTTTTTTTTTGTTTTGGCTACATTGGATACCTATTCCTAATGGGATGGTAACACTGCTCGTATAATCACCACTAGGGGGGTTTAGGGGAAGCGCCCCCAAAGCTAAAAATAGATGGAAAATTTCCTTGTAAAATATTGTAATTTCGTAGTCAATATGGGTAGTTCATTAAGCGGATGATCTGCTGGTAGAAGTTATGTTAATTTAGGGGTTTTTGCCCTAGAAGACAACCTTTGGTTTATATGAGGGAATTTTATTGCGACTGTGTATTAATATTCCGAGTGAGAAAAAGAGAGGAGACTATGTGAGAGCAAAGAGGAAATTACAGTGGATCTGTTTTTGGTTGTATCTCTTTATTTTGATAGATAATATAAAAGGAAGGATTGATTATTTTTCCATGGACTTAGCCCAAAATTGGGTGAACCACGTATATATGTGTCTCGCTTGTTTTATGCGTTTTTGTATTTGTTTTTCCACAATATTTTATGTATTTCATTGCTTCGTTAATTTTTTTCTACCATCCTCAACAACCAAATGACTCATTGGATTCACTATTTTCCCTCTTGAGAGGCTTCATCTTTGTATTATTGAGTTATCTTGGTGGGCTTGTCACCAAGTCATGTTACTATTGTGCATTATATTATTATTTTGGGGCTTGATTAGACCAATTAGGTTATTTGAACTCCCGTATGGATTGTATAAATAGATGAGAGGCTCATTCATTCCTCTCATCATTATTTGGATTGGATTAGTATCTCTTATGATAATTTCACATTTCCTTTTAGAGGATGAGTTTGGTTTCATGGATGAATTTTGATGTTTGATTACTATCTCTTGGTCTTGGAGCTTCAAATTATGTCTTGAATTGATGATTAGATGTTAAACACAACAATGGTGAAGACAAGAGATATGAAAGATCAACCTTAAATGCATATATTATTCACAATGATACATATTTATACAAGTCTAGTGACCCTTGGTTTCATATTCCAAGTGGTCTCTTGGACTCCCTTTGATTGTTTAGTTTCCACACCAAACCTTAGAGGATTAGGTGTCCAATATTCCCCCCCTTAATCTGAAGGGGTATGTATGAGTCCAAGAAGAGAGTTGTAATACAAAATGTGCAAATATGCATGGCAACACTAGGCTGAATGTGCTCTCTAAAATTTTGGTATAAGGGGGTGGTTTAAGGATGACCACCAACACTGGAACTCTTAGTGTAGTTCCCAAAACTCTTCCAAATCTGGCAAGAAGTTAAAATCTTATGCTAGAGGAAGAGTCCCTAATGATTTGGAGAGGGAGACCTTCAACCTGGAAAAGGGAGGTCTACAAACTATGGTGGTTTAAGGATGACCACCAACTTTGGAATGCTTAACGAAATTCTTGGAACTCTTCTAAATATGACAAGAAGCTGAAGTCTTCTGCTAGAGGAAGTGTCCCCAATTATTTGAAAAGGGAGAATATCAACTTGAAAAGGGAGGTCTAAACCCCACATAGATTTTTTAAGGCTAACCACCAACCAAAGGCATGCTTAGGGGCTTATATGTCTTTGGCTACAACTCTGAATTTGGTATGGTAGGTTGTGGCTCAAGATCGCTTGATATTGCTTTGAAACTTGTAGATGACCATCATTTCCCCCCCTGTCAGATACAAGGTGAGAAGATGGAGAAAACACAACTGCAATATTGTTCAATACTCTAGAACAAGTTCTGACATATGACTGAAATATCTTATTGGTTGTTGAAGCCCATTGCCAAGAAGCGATCCATCCAAGATGAATCTTTGTTCTTGTAGGAGGCTTGTTTTTAAGAATTTGTTTAAAGAATGAGTGGTTTTATGACAGTGATCACATGGATGAAGATTAAAAAAATGATATTTCATATGGCCAACTTGGTCACAATGTTGGCATTTAAAAATCTGTTGTGGTTGATGTGGAAGAGGACTAGAATATATAACAGTTGAAGTTGAACTGTCATAAAGAAATCCAACACTCTGAAACTAGATGGGCTTTGAATAATATGGAATATGAAAGGACACATACTTGTTATATCCAAGACCAGTTCCGTGCTTGTTGTTGACAAGATCTTCCCAAGGTCTATTGATGGGTTTGGGAAGTGCACATTGAGCTCATGCTTTTGCATGCAAATTTGCTCTTGCACAAGGCACTGAATGTGAATCAACTTCAACCTTACTAATTTCATCACTTGCTGGTTGTTGATGGGTGTTTGTTTTAACCTTGAAAAAATTATTTCTTTGAGCATAAAACAGTTTAGAATGACAAATATGCTGAAGCTCATCTCGCTGGAACTGAGATTCTAGTTGCAAAAAATCAATCTTTTCCTGTGCATTATATAGGCAGGTCTAAATGTCACAGAGAGTGTCTTTGCTGATGTTTACCTTCCCATCAACAGTGGAAAATATTAGGGTGTTTAGTAGCTCTAATATATCATCAAATTTGGCCATTTTCAAGTTAACACAAAGAATCAAAGAGCACTAATTCACCTGAGGCACTAACCATACACAACTAACACAAGCGCGCATACACAGTCCATGGTATAGTTGATTCAATGCACCACAGTGAAGAAAAAACAACACAGTTTGGTGGAATCGTAGCAAGGTGTTGGGAGATAGGATTTTGGGATAAACTTAAATAAACTCATAGTAGTCAGTGTACACACCAAACGTAGCCACACCAAATGCATAATCAAAGCAGGTTTTTAATGTACTGCAACTCACACTATTTCAATGCACTATTCAACAATATTCAACAAGTTTGTGATTTGAAATGCGTCGCTCTTCTGTATTGGGTATTGATAGAATACTAGAACAGTATGGAACACAATGTGATTCGACCTTTTTTACACGGTGCCCACTTACTATTCCTTGACCATGTCGCTTCCCAATACCAATGCGACGATTGCAGAGAACCTGACTATGGATTCAGATATAAATGTCGTCAAGATGAATGTAATTGTTTCAACCTCAACGAGTCCTATGTGACATCTACCGATGTCGTTAATTTACCTCCCGCTAATCGCCAACATCATTTTGTGTTACTTCGATATGATTTCCAACGAAACCCACATATTGGCTGTGGCCTTTGCGAACATGAGTTAGGTGGACCTCTGTGTTATTATTGCGGTTATTGTGACACATATTTTCATATATCGTGTGTATGTCTACCTCTCAAGATGCAACGTCCTTCCTATGCACGACATGGCTTGAACTGCGGTGAACACAAACTCTACTACCAACACTGAGATGTAACTAATGCTGTGGAATCCTAGCTCTCAAATGATGTACTGATGTTCATATCGTGACTTCATTTTACATATTCACTGCACAAAATTACCGCTTCTATGGTGATTCAGTAGTCGCTGCCTGCATTGAAGGCAACGTGGATTATCTAGACATCTGAAGCGAGCCAGAATCCATTGAAGAATACTAATGAGTGCTTGAAAAATGCCAAAGCAAAATGACACAGAAGGATTCGCACTGCAGACCTCTGAAACCTTCAAATCAAAGACTCTTGCAGCTCAGGCAAGGTACGTGAGAACTAAGATAAAAGAATGTGCCTGACAAAAACAAGGCCCAGAGGCTGTTCAAATCGCAATATCCTCACGTGGTCATCAGAAAGCTCTTCACACACTCTAACTCAAACTCATCAGAGCAATAGAACTCACCTCCGCTTGCAAGTGGAATCAACTCAATTTCCTTAATTGGCAAACTCACTCTTGATCAGGTAGATTCCTTCTTAAAGTGGAGGCCATGTTCTAATTCAAAGTGGAGAGAGATGACTGGGAGTGGAATTTTCAATGTTGGGAATGCACACACGTAAAGTGCTGATCGGAAACGCGAGTTTTCCAATGTGTTACCACTACTTGAGGAAATCGAAATGATAAATATAGGGATGACATCCCTGCCAAGCAATTTTCCTTTATTTACCAAGCCAGGGAAGAGCAGTAGAATGCTAAGAAATGGAGATTGATAGTGACAGGCTCAACGATGGTACCTACCAATATGGCATGGATGAAAGGATGCTGAGCAAATTTGGTAGGAGTTTCTGTTATCAATGGGTTGAGTTAAGTCACAAATTTGTTGGAGGGAGGGATGAAATTCAATGCATAATTTATATTCTTATTTCTAATGCAGAAAATTCATAGTCGACTACAACTAAAGAAAATGGCTACTCAACATAATGTTTGAGGTCGAATGCAAGTAGTATAAAAACCAATGGAGAGAATAGTCGAAACAAGAGCGTCGAGCAGAGGAGAAGGCATTTGTGTACATTGGACAATGGCAGGGTTCCAGTTTCTGTTTTGCAGAAGTGCAGTTGCGTTAAATATCATTTTGTGCTAAAAACTAAAATGTTTACTGAGTATCTCAAAATCGATGCAGCTTGTCAGAGTGGTGCAGGTGTAGAATCTCACAAATTTAGAAATGCTCTAGCGTAGGTCTTCAACTTTACAAATGTTGATTTTTGTAGCATTGGATGTGCTCTAGCCTTGAAACTTTGGAGAGAGGCTAAGACACATGCATTCTCCAATACCCATAAATCGTTTGGGAAAATTCCACCTAGAGATGATTTAATTAAAATAATTAACTTTTTAAAATGGTTTCCTAAGTCTAAACTTAGGAAATCTGGTTAATTAGAGGGTATTAATTAAATCAGGTGTGAATCTTCTAGAAGAAGACGAGGATCAACTCCCAGTTAATCTTAGCCCTTGATTATGTTTTAATCTTGATCGTTGGAGCTCCAATGAGAGATTGTAAGAAGGAGTTCGATGGGCACTTGGAGAACACACTTGTGCAGTTTGATTTTGCTGGAAATTCGATTTCCTGAGTAGCAGCTTTGGGTTGTCGGAAGTAAATTAGCAAAGTCAAAGTAGTGAGAGAGGGGCAGGGATAGTAGACCGAAGGAGTTTTTCCAGATTTGGGGAGTGCCAAGCAGAGAAGACAGAGAGAGGTTCAGAGAGGTAGCGTAGGGCCACCCAGAGGTAGTGCAAAGCTTCAGAGGGAGTCTGAGATTCAACTAGGAAGTCAAATTCCAGAGTCAGAAGTCAGGGTGTGAGATTAGACAGCTAGAGGAGAGAAGTTCTAGACAACAGGAGATCATAGATATAGGTGACGCAGATCCTAGAGAGTGCGACGTAGACCTGCGTAGGTTGATGCAGAGGCTACGTAGAGCCAACGTGGGGCCAACCATCCAAAGCCTGGATCAGATTTAGATTGCTAGGCAGTATGATATTTTTATCACTATCTCCTTGTCAGTATTTCTCTATATTAGATTGCCAGTTTGGGCATCTAATGATTTGTACTTAGATTAGTACTGCATAATAGATAAAACTCTTAGTTTCTGCGTCGATTTTCCCACATTGTGTTTTTCCGGGGACATTTTTCCCAAAACAAGAATGTATATGTGTGTGTTGATTTCTCTCCAGTGCAATATTTAGTTTCTGCAATTTTTTTTATTTTTTGTAGGCTACGGTGTATGTATTTCAATATTTTCTATAGAAAATCGCAAGTGACTGGTTCAAGTAAGTTAACAAGTAGGAGAAATTTCATCAGTTTGTTGTAGTAGGAATCGGGTCACCGATTTTTCACAACAAACAAGGAAGGCAGAACTCACATGTAGAGAGGCCACAAAACAAGTGGCTCAAATTGGAGAAGGGCCAGAATTTGCCCGCTCTATACCATGTTAAACACAACAATGGTGAAGACAAGAGATATGAAAGATCGGCCTTGAATGCATATATTATTCACAATGATAAAAAATTATACAAGTCTAGTGATTGCTAGTTTCATATTCCAAGTGGTCTCTTGGACTCCCTTTGATTGTTCAGTTTCCACACCAACCCTTAGAGGATTATGTGTCCAACAATTGGATGTACTTTCTATACATGTAAGTGCTCTTTTTCATGTTTAACTTTACATTTATGTCGTCACATGAATAATTTCCCTAAATTACTGCAAATTGATCCAAATTGGATCCATGAAGAATAATCAAAGTACCATGACTATATCAGATCGGGACAAACCTCGAATTCAAGAGCACAGAGTGATCAGAAAAACCTCTGAACGCTGGCAGCTGGCATCCAGCGTGGAACGACGAGGACCTTGGTCAAAGCGCGCTTACCGAGGCCCATGGAGATTGCGCAGGAGGCGAAACTAGCACCTAGGAAGCCCAGATGGGGAAAAGGAGGCAGTTTCTGATGTGCGTTTAGCATGCATCGCTGGGCAAAACCCCTCGAAATGGAAAGGCCCCGAAGCACTCGGTCGCATGGAAGCCGGGGAAACTGTGGGAAAAAGCGCAAAGGGCTAAAGGCGGGACCCACACTCCAGAAACCGACGGTATTTATTGGGGGCAACCTTGGGCGGTAAGTGGATTTGGCTAAAACCTAGCGATTCCATTCAACACCAGACGCGTGGCAAGCGGAGGAGAGAGAAAACCCGCGGCTCATCGCATGCTAACGGTCGAGCAAGTCAACTGCGTGAAATGTACGAATGACGTTGGATTTGGTGGCTCTAGATCTAATGGCTGAAAACGTGCCCGATGAAAGAACCAGATTTCATAGGGGATTAAGCCGAGATCTACGAGGATTTGAGATCCGATTTGATCGCCGAGATGGCGGATGACTCATTCTGCGATGTAACCGAAGAGCTGAACCGACGAGGAAGAGCTAGCGCAGTTTGCAAGAGGACAAGTGGCCACTCCCTGTGAGTCGATGACCATGACGCGGAGACAGGGAATTCCAAGCGAACAACAGTAGGCAATTCGATGGAGGAAGAAGGGGAATCAAACAATCGTGAGATCGATTGGCTTTAAAGCCATGAACAGAGAACAAAAAACACACCGAGAGAGGATGTTGAGAGGAAGAATCAGAGAGAAGAAGACAACGACAGAGAAAAGAAGAGATAGTGAAGCAAAAGCAAAAAGACAGAGGGCCAAGCTGACCACAGGCAACGTCGAGCACCAGAGAGCTTGAGAGGTTCAAGCCATCCCTGAGAGGATCTGTCAGGACTGAGCACCACATTGGGCTCCTTCCATTAAAGACCAGAAAGGTCAAGAGCTGGTAAGGAAAAGAGTCTGTGCACTCTAGTGGCGTGGGGAATCCAAGAACCACCCTACCAAGAAATTTCTGTTTCAGGAGACTCATATTGAGCTCCTTCATTGTAATTCTCTGCTTTAAGACACAATAAAAGAAGGCCACCACTGAAAGCTGGACCAGAGATGTAGCCCTGGAGGATAGGGTGAACTCCTTATTAACTTGTTGTGTTCTTGTATTTGCTTACTGTGTTTCTCTACTGTTTTCCATTTTCCAGTGTCTGTGTATTTTGCAATCTGATCGATCTGTTGCCTAAAATAACATAGACACACACCAGCACATGAGTCTGTAATACCTTCATTAAGCAAATCATTAACTGAGTTCACTCAAAGGGTGCTTTTCAAATCAAGTGGTATCAGAGCTTTAGGCTGTAAGGTTAGAAAAGCTTGTGTTGGTTTAGCTGTGAATGCTCACTATATCAAAGCTCAGATTAGGAGAAGGAGAGTTGGTCGAAACTAATCCTGAAATTGGGAGAGTCTATCCTTGGAAGACAATGTCAGAGGAAGGTCCTATGGGTCCAAACCCTCAATTCATAGAAAGTTTCCTAGCCATAAAGTCCATGGTAGAAGAAATGTATAAGG
Organism: Pinus tabuliformis; assembly: GCA_031772625.1. Taxonomy (NCBI): domain Eukaryota; kingdom Viridiplantae; phylum Streptophyta; class Pinopsida; order Pinales; family Pinaceae; genus Pinus; species Pinus tabuliformis. The sequence goes on along the minus strand of CM062813.1, from coordinate 1,162,796,831 downwards.
ACTTAGAAAAAATAAGGATGAAGATTCTTCAGGCTCTAAATAAGACAAAGGAGAAGATGAATCACATTTCCATGACCACTCAAAAAGAAAAGGGAAAGAGGAAGGCTTTCTCACACCTCCTAAGAGTCCTGTACATAACAAGAAAGCATCTTTGATCAAGCTAGATGTTAAATTTGATTTGCTTATATATGATAGAGAGATAAATGCGGAAAAGTTGGACAATTGGATTAGATAAATTGATGTTTATTGCATAGTATAGAACATCGACTCAGACAAGAGCAAGATTCAGCTGGAAAGCCTATGCCTAGGAGGCACTGCCTTGGTTTGGTGGGAAGGCAGAACCCAAGCTGACTTGAAAAGACATGGTAAGACTATCTTTGTCTGGAGTTAATTTATTTCTGCAATCAAAAAGCAGTTCTATCCATTGGTCTACATGCAACAAGCCATGATGAGTTGGCAAACTCTTCGGCAGTTGAAAGGAAAAAGTGTGCAAGGGTACACTCAAGAATTGAGAAAGAGAGCATTGATTCTAGGAATCTCATTAGACTCACCAGAGACTCTGTTGAAGTACATTGGTGGTCTACACAGCTACATGAGGCATACCATCCTCATGTTCAATCCCACTATTATCGATGAGGTATCTGTACAAGCTACTCATCTAGAAGCTAGAGGAAATAATGGAATTCCAGAAGTTGGGGGACCATCCCAACCCATTGCAAGCAAGAGCAAGGAGAAAAGAAAGCAGAAGTGGAAAGCAAGGAAGGCTAACACTGCATAGAAAAGCAAGGCTTCATGCACTCACTGTAAAAAGGATGGGCATGATGATGAGCATTGTTGGATTCTGCATCTAGAGCTGAGACCTAAGAAATTCGAGGGCAAGAAGAAGAAGACTGCTGCAGCTATTCAGAAAGATTTGGGGTCAGACTTGGGAGATGAAACAACCATTGCAGCCATAGGTATAAAAGGTAAGAATTCTGAAGCATCTACTAGTAATTCTGCATAATCTATTATTGATGAAGAAAATGAAAGAAAAAGACGTGAGATTTTCCATATTCGAGTAATTTCCAAACATCAAAAGATTGATACTTTGTTTAATAGTGGCTCACAAGTAAATTTAATTTCTGAAGCAATTGTAAAGAAATTGGGATTATCAACTACACCTCACAAGAAACCATACCCATTAGGATGGTTGAATGATAAAGCACAACTACAAGTGACTAGACAGTGCAAACTCAAGTTTTCTTTTGGGTCAGCTTTTGTAGATGAGGTTGAGTTAGACATAATTCCTTTGGATATATGTGGAATTGTTTTAGGAAGTCCTTACTTGTATGATAAAAGCTATTTTATATAGAGCTGAGAACAAGTATCTACCTGTCAAAGATGGAATCGAATACTTTGTAAGAGCTCATAAGCTCAAGAATAATTATACTCTCATAAACTCAGCGCAGATGAAAAGAATGATAAATTCATGCAAACAATTCTTACTGATGGTTGTAAAGGAAAAGAAACCTTATAAAACCAATGTATTTGAGGACTGTAATGCTAAACAACAAGCTGATTTAGAAAAGGTTGTTTCAGAGTATGATATATTGTTTCAAGAACCTAAAGGTCTGCCACCCAAAAAGGAAGTAGTACATGATATTATTTTGTAGCAAGATGCTCCATTGCCTAACATTGGAATGTACAGGTTGTCTGCTTTAGAGAATGCTAAAATCAAGAAGCAGGTGCAGGATTTGCTCGAGAAAGGGTTCATCAGGCCTAGCAAATCACCATGTGGGTCACCAATCGTCTTGGTGAGAAAGAAAGATGGCTCGTGGAGAATGTGCATTGACTACCGAGCACTGAATAAGATAACAATAAAAAAATCGTTATCCCCTTCCTCGCATAGATGATCTTTTAGATCAATTGAAAGAAGCTTTTTATTTCACCAAGCTAGACTTGCACAGTGGATACCATCAGGTCAGAGTTGCAGAACAAGATGCATGGAAGACTGCTTTCAAATAAAGTAGGGATTGTATGAGTGGCTGGTTATGCCTTTTGGCTTAACTATTGCTCTTGCTACTTTCATGAGATTAATGAATGATGTACTCAGACCTTTTCTTGATGATTTTGTTATTGTGTATCTGGATGAAATTCTGATTTTTAGTAATAACATGGGAAGAACACTTAAAGCATGTTAAGCAGACATTAGATGTTTTGAAAACAGAAAAACTTTATGTTAAACTCTCAAAATGTGAATTTGGAAAAACATCTCTAAATTATTTGGGTCATATTGTAGGGGGTGGTGAATTAAAGATAGATCCCTCTAAAGTGGCAGTGATTGTGAACTGGCCTAAACCCAGGTCTGCTACAGAAGTGAGAAGCTTCTTAGGGGCAGCACAATATCGGAGGAAGTTCATTTCTAACTTTTCCTCAATTGCAACTCCCTTACATGCTTTAATAGGATTGAACAAGGTGTTTCAGTGGGGAGGCAAACATCAGAAAGCCTTCGACACCTTGAAAGAAAAGATTAGTACATCACCTGTACTAGCACTGCCTGATCTGCAAAGACCATTTGAGATCCAAACAAATGCCAGTGACTATGCCATGGGAGCAGTGTTGACACAACACAATAAACCCATATGTTATCATTCTGAGACTTTTAATCCTGCAGTAGTTAACTATCCTACATATGATAAAGAATTGTATGCATTAGTTCAGAGTGTGAAAAAGTGGAAACATTACTTAATGGGCAAAGAGACAGTAATACATACTGATCATCAACCACTTCAATATCTACACTCCCAAACTAAGTTGCAGCAATCAAGACACTATAGATGGATGGGTTTTCTACAACAGTTTCATTTAGTCATCAGATATAAAAAGGGCATACACAATAAAGTTGCAAATATGATATCTAGACCCATTATAAATGCATCTACTATACTTAAGCATAATTCTGTGCTACATGAAAGCTACATTGAACAATATACTCAAGATATATATTTCAAATATGTATATGCAACTTTGAGTCAAGGCAAACGGGTAGAAGAATTGGATTATCATGTAAAGGACCGACTCTTATACCATTGTGGGAAACTTTGCATTCCACAAACTGAGAGAGTAAAGATAATTAGAGAAGCACACACTTCTCTGATATCAGGTCACTTTGGGGTAAGTAAAACAGTTGCACAGCTACAAAGATTTTGTTATTGGCCAAAAATGAATGAGACAGTTTCTAGATATGTAAGAGGGTGTACTATGTGTGCTAAAAGCAAGCCCAGAAACAGAAAACTAGGCTTGTACACTCCATTACCAGTACCTTCTCACCCTTGGGAAAGTGTTTCCATGGATTTTGTTGGAGGACTGCCTAAATCTAGGAAAGGTCATGATTATCTATATGTTGTTGTGGATAGGTTCAACAAAATGTGTATCTTGATACCTTGTAATAAACATATTACAGCTGAACAAACTGCACAACTGTTCTTTGAACATGTATGGGTTCATTTTGGATTACCCTCTTCCATTGTATCTGATCGAGACACCCGATTTGTGGGGAAGTTTTGGTCAAGTCTGTGGGAACTGATGGACACCAAACTGAAGAAAAGCACTGCTTTTCATCCACAAACTGATGGCCAGACATAAGTAGTTAATAGGACAGTGATCCAGTTACTCAGAGGATATTGCAGCAAACATCCTAAGCTTTGGGATGAACATTTGTGTTATGTGCAACATGCTTACAACAGAGCAAAACATTCTTCTACACAAAGATCTCCTTTTGAGACCTGTTTTGGTTTCACCCCAAGGACTCCTTTGGATTTTGTCTTTGGTAAAGATACCACAGTTGAGGGACACAGTGATGTGGACAGGGCAACTAGGTTCATTGAACAAATCCAGGAGATCCACCAGGCAGTACAGGAACAGCTGGAAAAGAGCCAAGACAAATACAAGGCTAGGCATGACAAGCATAAGATGGAGCATAGTTTCCAAGTTGGTGACCAAGTATAGCTGTATATCGGCAAGGACAGGATGCAAGGTGAAGGTAAAAAGCTAAAGCCCATCAGGTATGGACCTTTTAAAATACTTGAGAAGATTGGTGAAAATGCTTTTCGCCTTGATCTACTAGCTTACATGCACATCTACTCAGTTGTAAATGCAGATTGCTTGAGATTGTTTGAACCCTCTCTAATTGAGGATATCGAAGAGCAAAGTCAATTGCCTTCTATTGATGACTTGCTACCTAAATATCTTAATGAATTGTAGGAATACACAATTCTGGACAGGAAGGTGAGGACGACGCATAGAGGAGATGTTGAGTACCTCAGAGTAGGGCTCAAGGGTTCAAAGCCGAGCAGTGCAAAGTGGATTGAGATTGGACAAGTGAGACAACAGTACCCTCACTTAGTCGATGCTTGAAAACCAACTTTTGGTGGTCCAAAAGCTTTTTCAGTGGGAAGGTCGTGATCTGAATTGGATCCATGAAGAATAATCAAAGTACCATGACTGTATCAGATCGGGACAAACCTCAAATTGAAGAGCACAGAGCGATCAGAAAAACCTATGAATGGTGGCAGTTGGCAGCCAGTGTGGAACGATGAGGACCTCGGTTAAAGCGCGCTGACTGAGGCCCATGGAGACTGCGTAGGAGGCGAAACTAGCACTTGGGAAGCTCGGATCGGGAAAAGGAGGCAGTTTTTGATGCGCGATTAGCGTTAATCGCGCATCGCTTTGCAAAACCCCTTGAAATGGAAAGGCCTCGAAGCAATCGGTCGCATGGAAGCCAGGGAAACCGTGGGAAAAAGCGTAAAGGGCTAAAGGCGGGACCCGCACTCCAGAAACCGGTAGTATTTATTGAGGTCAACCTTGGGTGGTAAGCGGATTTGGCTAAAACCTAGCAATTCCATTCAGCGCCCGACGCATGGCAAGTGGAGGAGAGAGAAAATTGCCTCTCATCGCACGCTAACGGTCGAGCAAGTCAACCGCGCGAAATGTGTGAATGACGTTGGATCTGGGGGCTCCAGATCTAACGGCTGAAAACGTGCCCGATGAAAGAACTGGATTTGACAGGGGATTAAGCCAAGATCTACGAGGATTTGAGATCCGATTTGACTGCCAAGGTGGCGGATGACTCATTCCATGATGTAACCGAAGAACCAAACCGACGAGGAAGAGCTGGCGTAGTTCGCAAGAGGACAAGTGGCCACTCCCTGTGAGCCGATGACCATGACGCAGAGACAGGGAATTCCAAGCGAACAACAGCAGGCGATCCGACGGAGGAAGAAGGGGAATCAAACAGTCGTGAGATCGATTGGCTTTAAAGCCATGAACATAGAATAGAAAACACACCGAGAGAGGACGCTGAGAGGAAGAATCAAAGAGAAGAAGACAACACAGAGAAAAGAAGAGACTGTGAAGCAAAAGAAAAAAGACAGAGGGTCGAGCTGACCACAGGCAGCGTCGAGCATTAGAGAGCTTGAGAGGTTCAAGCCATCCCCCAGAGGATCTGTCAGGAATGAGCACCACATTGGGCTCCTTCCATTAAAGACTAGAAAGGTCAAGAGCTGGTAAGGAAAAGAGTTTGTGCACTCTAGTGGCGTGGGGAATCCAAGAACCACCCTGCCAAGCAAATTTTGTTTCAGGAGACTCATATTGAGCTCCTTCATTGTAATTCTCTGCTTTAAGACACAATAAAAGAAGGCCACCACTGAAGCTGGACCGGAGATGTAGCCCTGGAGGATAGGGTGAACTCCTTATTAACTTGTTGTGTTCTTGTATTTGCTCACTGTGTTTCTCTGCTGTTTTCCATTTTCTAGTGTCTGTGTATTTTGCAATCTGATCGATCCATTGCCTAAAATAACATAGACACACACCAGCACATGAGTCTGTAATACCTTCATTCAATAAATCTTTAACTGGGATCACTCAAAGGGTGCTTTTCAGATCACAAATTGTGGATTTTTAGATTTTGGATGTGTTGCATATATTACATGTGTCTTGTATGGTGAATGAATGTTCCTAGAGGTTAAAATTTATTGATATTACTTTGATAAGTCATCAAATCTTGCACATTGAAGTATAAATATCTTTGGTAGTCGAGTTCATGCCCTAGATGTCATGTAAAGTTTCCTAAGGTCTCCTTGATTGGGTGAAAGCTTCTCCAAATCTCAAAATCACCTTGAATCCATCTCTCCCTAAGGCAAGGCACTGGTCTATCCCTTGATGGTCACTTAAACGAATATATTTTTCACCTTTTTCTCCTCTCTCTAAGCCTAACCTAGAAGCTCTACTAGTGCATCAAGAAAAATATTTTGTAGCCATCCAAAACCCTTGAAAATCTCTCTACAACCGTGCTAGGGTCTTCCAAGTTTGAGCTCAATCTGATAGTGGAATCCCGAGATATTGCAAGCCCTAGCTCAAGGACCATTCCTCTCCCTAGGTTTCTTTGTGTTAGTGTCCTCATTTGGATCATTGTTCTTGAATCTCAAAAGAAAATGACACCTTTGATCCTATTCTCCTCCATAACCTAGTCAAGCCCCTATATTTTTGATCAACTGCACGCCCTTGACCTAGTTAGAGCCCACTTGGGTTCTTTGTGGTCCCAAAACTTTGTGACTCACATTCCACATGGATTACATATGAGCCACTTCTAAATTTGGGTTCTTAGGTCTAGGATACCTCTTGTTAAGGGATATTCTCCAACCCTAGGTCTAAGTGTCCTTATTAGCCTTTTTAAGAGAGCCAACCACCTTGCTTTTAAAATAAATAAGCCAATTATTTGAGCTTCTCTTGAGAATAGGACTTAGGAATCACTCCACCACTTATCAATGATATATCCATGCTCACGATTCCTTTCATACTGAGACTCATCCCATTGGTGAAAATCCATAAAGAGCGGGAAGATTTAACTGAGGTGATAGTGGGCTATCACTCCATTGTTTCCACTTGACCTAGTAGTTTCTCTATAGGATCCCCTCCTAGGACCCCTACTAGTTTGAGTGGTAACATTTTTGGCGTCATTTATAGGGAGGAAGCACATCAACCTACCTAGTGAATCAATGAAGAATTGATTCATAAACGACATTTCAACTATTCCTCTGGAAACTCCATTCATTGTCCAACCCCTAGTTTGCTTGAAGGTGTCAACATTCCTCCTTTATCTAGGGTTGCTACAAGAAGGGGAGGATGAACTCCATGACATGTTAGAACTAGCCTTCTCCCTGAGTTTGAAAAGGTCGTTCATCTCACTCCTAAGATGGAAAGAGACTCTAGCACTAACCTCTACCAAGGCCAACCCAAAATTCCATGAAGTAAGAGGTATTTAGTTAGTAGTGCATTTGAATCCTTGAATTTGAGTGACAATCCTGAGATTTTACCTGAGAAATACAATAAATGGTTACCCAAGCTTAAGGGTGATGCTACCATTAGTGCCCATGACCATGTTGAATAATTATATTGGGCCATTTCTCCTAGGTTACTATTTGATAAAGACATGATAATGATGTTATTTGCTTTATATTTTGAGGGACAAGAAAGGGAATGGTACCTTAGTCTTCCCCTAGGATGAATAGAAAACTCCGACCAATTGGAAGATATTTTCATGAAAAGATGGTCGTGTGATGCCCACGGGACTTTCAACATTGAGAAATGTTACCAAAGAAGTAGGGGAAGGGAAGACATCAAGGAATTTATCGAAAAAATTGATAAGGTACTTAGGAATATCCCTGACCATTTGAGACCCCATGATGCTAACATACTTGACAAGATCTTTAAAGCCGTGGGTGGTCACTTGACATATGCATTAAGGGATAAGAAACCTACGACCTTAGCTGAGGCTAAAGAGTTAGTGATGGAAGTTGAAAAAAACCTACGAATTTACAAAATGGATGTGGATTAACATCCTAAAGCTAAGGTTGAAGTCAAAAAGGGAAAATCAAAGGACCAGATTAAAGAAACCCTTTTAGTGCTCCTTAAGAAAGTTGATAATATAATTGGGGAGATGAACTCACAAGATAGAATCTACATGAACAAGCTCACCATCTTGGAAAGGGATAAAAAATAAAATTATATTCCTTAAGGAAATCCTTTCCCTAGGGAACAAAAAGACGAAGACAAGCCAAGCTCATATCAAGTCTCCAACACTTTGGCTCCAACGAACGCAGTAGAGCAAGAATCATCCTTTGAGGATGAGTAGAGTGATGAAGATGAGAGTGAAGATGAGCAAATCAATGAGCAGGATAATATAGTATAATCTAAAGCCTTAAACATTTTCCTAGGTGGTTTGTACGCTCATCCCCCCATTAATGAAGTGACTATAAGGGAAGAGAAATTTGAGTCAATCATTAATGCCAATGATCGTGGAAGATTTAAAGGGATCCAATATTCACGAAAGGACAACGATGAGAACCCCACAACCTCTAAGGAAACCAACAAGAATGAATCTCTTCCTAAGCATACCCCTCATAAAGAAGCTCTCCTCAAAGGTCACGCTAAGAAGAATCCTCCAAAGAAAGTCAATTCTAAAAAGAATCCTCAAAAGGGAGAACCCAAAAAAAGGACAAGGGAGAATAGCTGAAGAAGGCACACTTGGTCATTGCCCAACTACAACATGACAATATGGAATTGAAGAAGACTGCTTTAGAAAGGACACCTAAGATTGGTGAAACAAAACCAATGATAAAGGAAGCTCCATCTGTCACCAAGTCCAAAGGTAAAGTGAAGATTGTAACAAAGGATATTCAAGAGTTAGAGGCTCCATCAGCAAGAGTTCATGTGACCAGGTCTTCAGCAAGAAATTTGCAGCTATAGAAGGAAGAGTTAGTGCAGAAAGAGAAGAAGGTTGAGGTAAATGAAGGGCAGCATACTTTTCATAGATTGAGCATGCAGTTGAAGAAAGCCCAAAATGAGATAAAAAGACTTAAGAAGCAAGATGAAAGTGCCAGGCAAAATATATATGACCATTTGAACTTGTGTGAGGCAACGTTGTCAAATGATAAGTATACACTGAAAAGGACTCTGCCCTTATACAGGAAGCTCAAGAATATCTGCAGATAAAAACTCACCTTGAGGAAGGAGATAAGGACTGCTAAACAACAGTTACAGGAAATGCAAGAGAAGGACAGGGGAAAGCTTGATTTGTTGGCTGAAGCAACCAAAGTCTGAGCCTTGAAGCAGGTAATTGAAACAATTTTATTTTTTCCCTTTTTGCCCAAGTATACTAGTTAAATGGAGTTGGATAAGGAGGTTGAGAGTTTTATGTTCTATACAAAGTTTTTTGGGAGCACAATTAGTCAGAATTTTGAAGCTTATGAAACTTTTTCAAAAGGGAGCAGTTTACACAACAATGTTGCATTTTTGACAAGGCATTAGGGTTTGATGGAAATGTGAAGTTTTGGCATATTTTTGTGAGTGGGGACTTGAAAAAGGATTTCAAGAATGTCAACATCATCAACAAGTTGTTTATTTTGTTCAGAGATCTCATCCCTAGTCAGAATTGTGAAGGAAAAAATTCGTTGCGCTTTTACTGTATGTGAAGTTTTTGAAAGATGGAAGGTTTGAAAAATGAAAGGAGGTTTATCAAAGGGAAGTTGATGATTTCCAGGTGATTGTACACATGCCTGACTCATTTAGAGGCTCAAAAGGTGGTCAAATATAGTCAAACTATCAACTCACTGTGCTTCTATGTTGTGTTTCTGCTGGAGTAGGAAGTAGCGCAGCGCCGACGCTACACTTCCACACGATTAGCTCTTTGAACGAATAATTTGTGTCTAAATCTTATGTAATTAATTTTTTATGGTCATGTTTAATATTCTTAGGTTTTTAGGAGATCTGAAACTCGATTTAGGAATTGTATTTAATGTAATTTGTTCAAGAAAGCCTTAATCAAAACAATTCCTAGTTTTTAGAGAAGTGGTTCTATATTCGCTGCTGAAGGCAAAAACATAAGTCTTTTTGGGGAATTAGGTTCCTAAAGCAAGGAAAATTTTGTTTTTGATCTTATTTATGATGTGATTTTGATGAATCAAAGAGTTGGTCAGGGGTAGGAGAAAAAACACTGTGCATTGTATTTTTCTACTATTTTTCCAGTGAATGAAAAAGGCCGAGGTGTGATTTTACAGGGATTCTTGTGTTAGTTTCTAATTGTGATATGGTTTCTTATGTTGTAAGTTTTCTCTCTTGTAATTTCCAAGCTTTAATGTATGTCTTCATGTTTGGTTAAGCAAGGATTTATCTCATAATTCACTGTCAAAGTGATATGTTATAGCTTACTATACAATTAATGTTTTCTTCTTTAATGAAATTTAGAATTAATCCTTCAGTTAGATGCTCTATATGCCATTTTCCACAATTCCTCTGCTCACCCTTCTACAATGAATTTAATTGAAAACACCAGAAGGAATTCCTACTGTGCCCCTATCGAAAGATCCCTCATCCCTTTATCCTCTCACTTGAAAATCAATCAACTTTATATGACTGTATGCCCAATGAGTTTTCCCTTTTCCTTACTATTGTAGCATTCAACAACCCCCCAATTTTTATACTTAGTTATCCAAAAATAATGGGGACTCTTAATTTCATTTAATAAAATTCTTAGGTTTTAATAAAATTTGAAACATATTTGAATGAGATATAAAAGTTTGATAGGCTTGAAGGCTTTCCTTTATCGGAACCCGTATATCAGAGCTGTACCTTTTAAAAAATTACAATAAATGTAAACCCCTATAGGCCCCACTCACAAAGTCAAAGCTTTATTGGAAGGATTACATTAAAACTCTATTATATCGTAACTTTCCTTTTGGTAATGTTACGATAAAACTCCTCCCCGATGTCTTTTTTCTCGATGCCTGCTTTATTGATAGACTCACATAAAGGGATTTTACCAAGGTTTATAACAAGACTTGCATGCCTTTATATAAATGAATATCATAACTATACGCTAGCCCCATAATTGTCATTTATTATGTTATCACCTACTGCAAAATTGTTCAAATGGTGCCAAATGATGTCAAAATAATGCAAAAGATCAGAGAATCTTGCAGTCATCTTCCAAGCCACATAAGGACTCAAAGCCCACATCAAACCCTCTCCATTGGAAAGTGATCTGAACAATCTTTCCAATAATATGTGGAAGTCCAAAAATGGACTCCTGGATCAAAAGATATGGTTTTCTGAAGTTTCAAGGATCCAAGCCTTAAGAAAGAAGGAATACCAGAGGTCTGATATTAGAGATCACATATCGAAGGTTAAGCAACATCGAAGATCGGTGATCACAGGTCCAATAGCATGGAATATCGGTGCATTGCATGCCAAATGTTTGATATATTAGAGGTATGATATCGAAGATTGCATATCGGAGGTCCAGCAGTATCGAGGATCGACGATCGCCCACCATAGCATCCAACACACCAGCAATCACATATCGACAATCACACATTAACGATGCTAAGTGGATCGATGATTGCATATCAAAAATAGCACATCATAATCCAAGGCAATAGAGCATCAAGAGATCGGTACATCACAATCGACAATAAGAACTTTTGAATAGGTGACAACCCTTTTAAAGTTGAAATATCGCATAAAGTTCCTATATAGTGTAAAATTATCGAGGGACCCAAAAGTAAGTTTACAAAGGATTTCCCTGCAAAACCAAGGGTGGAGGGGCCCTTTTCTCTCTCCTCCAGTAGGATGCATGGCAACATCTGGTTGGTCCCGATAAGCTACAAGTGGCAACACAAGATTGGCTCCGATGATGACGCGTGGTGGCATAGGATTGGCTCTGATAAGGAAATGTGGCAGATGACGTCAACATGACATGGTGGTACATAAGGACATGTGGTAGTTTTTTTTGGCGCTTTGAAGGGGCCTATGGGGGCATATTTAGGTGACACATGTCACCACTTAAGAAGTGCCACATGGCAGTGATGACGTCACATCATAGATCACATATTGGAGGTTGATGGATGTCAACACTTTACAACAGTGGACACTTGAAAAAGTGCCAATAAAGGGGCTCCGATATAAGGGTTGGCGCACAGTCGCAAGAGGAACAAAGAACCAAAGGTGTGGGGTAAATCATAGAGGGCTATCAACGATTAGAGGATGAGCATTGTCACAACTCCTAAGTTAAATCCCAAATTGGAAATCACCGATAAGGGGGCTATGATATATTGGGCTAGTGCATGGTTTATAACAAGTTAAATGACCTTGGGTGCTATGAAATTTAAAAAGGAAAAATAGGCCCCTGGTAGGAAAAAAAGGCCCTAGCACCCTAAGGCTAAGCACCTGGTCATAGCCCTAGTAATATGAAGAGAAATGCAGAAAGGGGCTAAAACAAAGGGGGCCAAAAGATCTTAGAACTTGTTGTTTTTGCATGATTCTTTAAGAGTAAAAGTCTTGAAGAGGCAAAGCTCTAGTATAGCATTACTGCGGTGTTACTAGGCATATCAGGCTCCGATAGTGTAATACAGGAAGTTTAGAGAGATGGATGAGTCGGCAGCTACAATTTCCAAGAAACATAAAGGCCATCACCATTGATCTCTCCCAGCTCCAGAAAAGGGGAAATTCCTTCAGTTCAGGTGGAAAGTGATAGGGGAACCGACCGAGTAACGAAAGAGGTACATTGTGGCAGATATGTGGTTTAATCAGAGGCCATAATAGGAAGTGGTGTGGAGATATTTTGGCTATAGTCATCATTCAGTTTTTCCCATGTTTTGTATTCTGTTGTTTTGTTATTATGTTATGATTGTACTTTAAAGAAGGAATCATTTTGTTGCAATGATTTGGGCGACAGAGTCTTTGCACTCCGAGATAGTTAGTCAATCAGACAGCTGGAGCTCTGGCTAAGATATTTTGCAACTGTTTTCAAAGCTTCCCCTCTCCCGATAAAAAGGGGGAAGAAACAATTAACAAAGGCTCTCGAATTCTACAAGAAAGATTATCGAATTCCGTGGTTCCACATTGGTTATATTTGCCTGTTCATGAGGGATTTGAGCGATATAAGTGTTGAATGTGTATGGAATGGTGATTTGGATTCGATCTTCGAGGATTAATGAGATTATTCTGCTAATTCCTATAAGAGCAATGCACAATATGTTTTACTCTTTATATCTCACTTCATGTATATTTTTCTTCTTCTGAAATTGTGTAATGAAGTTGCCGGTTTCACTCTCCCATGGTTATATGTATGTTGCAGAGTGGTAATATTCCCTGTGTTAATTGAATATTTACATGTGTTATTTGATAGCTTACAATACCTTTATGAGCACATATTTACTTATACTGATTAGTGACAAGTGTGTCCATGAGGTATAGAGTATGAGACCTTAATTTGTGCTCCACAATTTTTGCCATTTCACCTCCTCATTCTTTCATACTTTTGCTGGAGCTTGATGCTCAAGATTCTGTGTTGTATCCAACCCTCTGCATCGAATTCCCTTCTTTCTTTCCTCCTCTTCATTTGTACTACAACACCAATATAAGGTTGCCTATTGTTGTGTGTTGTCCACCAGAAACAATGATTTCTCTTTGAGATTAACTAGATTTACCCCTTGTGTATTCAGATCCATGTATTTGCTTGAGTTTACCTTGATGAAGGACTATTGGACCAAGCCCCTGAATAATTTCCTTTCAATTATGTGACAATACAGAGTGTAGCAAAAACCCCTCAAATAATCTTCAAAAACACTCCTCTCTTAAGATGTCCTAGGCACTAATCTTTAATCAATTGAGAGGCTATCTCTAGGAGACTTCTATATTTCCTAAAGAACTTTGAAACATGTGATAGAAAAAGCTACAACATATTTTTGGTGCCATTTCTGGGGAACGGATTAGAGAAATTTTCCCCTGGGTACGAAAAATATTTACATTCCCTTTGTCAGGTGAGAAAGGGAAGTGTGGGTTGAAGATCTCTCACCTTGGTGACTCCACTGTCTTAATTTCATTATAAACACCTTGGCGACTCCACTGTCCATATTTTTATTTGATTATTCTGGGTTATAAGAGGCCCCATACCTGCTCATATACTTCTCAGCAAAGAATGCCATTTGTATCTTATCCAGAAAGAATAATATTAAGAAGGAGTTGGAAGGAAAAAACTCCAAATATTGGTGCTACTGTCTTTTCTTTTCCTGAAACATCCTCATCCAGCTCACAGAATGCCATAATCCATTGCTTTGATTTTCCTCCTAGAGTTATGGTATATCCTTTAGAAAGTGGTCAGCGACTTAGTATCGCCTCCCTAGAGGTCAAATAAGAAGAATTTTCAGTCAACACCCCTTCTCTCTGATTTCCCCTCCTCCTTGAAGTTAAGGAGGTAAACGATATATTCCAGAGAAGCCCTACCTACAATGTGAACAATTTCTCATTCTGTGGTCAGTCAATTGTCTCACATTTGGTCATACCTCAAAGATCCTTAATAAATCAAGCACCACCACCTATGATCCAAATGGTCGTCCCAGGTTTCTTGTTAAACAAATATGCACCCTTAGGCCTGCCTCAACCTTAAATGTTATTCCATAGGACTATCTCAATCTCCTACCCAGGTTTAATGAAGAAGCTAACATATCAACGTAGAGACACGGGGAAATTTTCTGTGCCTTTGCAGAAAATTTGAATGTCGAGCACCAGGATGTAGTGCTGAGGCTTTTCGTCCAATCTTTGGATGGGGAAGCCAAGAAATGGTTCAAATCCTTTCCAAATTCTTCCATTACCACTTGGGAATAAATGGAAAATTCTTTGATGCGGAAATGGGGAGAGAACAAAGATCATGGATACATTCTTACTGAGTTCAATGCTCTGAAGAATAAACCTGACGAGGATATCTAATCTTTTATAAAAAGGTTTAATAAATTGTACAATAATCTACCTGCTGAGATTAAACCTCCATAGGCCACTTCTTGAGTAGTTTTTGCTGGGGCCTTTGAATCAGAGTTTGACTTGACACTTAGAGAGAGGAAGTCCCATACCTTGGACCAGATTCAAACTGATGCTCTCAAGGTAGAAGCAAATTTTACCTCAACAGGGAAGTCAAGAGGTAGAAATGACCCTAAAGAGAAGAAAAAGGGAAAAGAGGAGGAAACTTCCTTAGGTCAAGGAAGAGAATCCCAAGAACAGAGGATAGAAGAGATGGATAAGTTGATAAAGGACTTATTAAATAAACTGACAAAAATGGAGCTGGAAAATAAAAGCCTTCAACGACAAAACTTCCTGGCTACTAGTCGGGGTCTCAATCTGCAATACACGAGGCCTCCCCTACAAATACTGCAAAGGGAGAGGAAAGAGAAGCAAGACCACATTCATCCTCCATTATACATAGAAGATGATCCAGAGGAATAGATACCATATGCAAATGAAGTTCAGGGGAACTTGTATTCCTCTTTCTCCGATGAAGAACAATAACTTAGAACATATGAAGAAGAGGAGGAGGAGCTTGATGCAATGTTGAACGATGACAAGATCGATGATTACTACAAGAAGTTCATTGATTTCATATAGGCTCATCTACAAAAGAAATATGACCTTCGGTCATCTAGAAAGAGATTGAGAGGGAAAGACCAAAATGAAGGTACTTCCTCTCAAGAGCCTCCTAAGCTAACTGACAAGGTGTTACACTAAAAAATGTCACCTTGACTACTTACAGTTAGTATGGCTCAAATCAACAGTCATGCTACCCTCTTAGGCAAGTCTTATGCCTCTGTTATCCATCTCAAACTCAAAGAAGAGAGAAAGTCTTGTAAAAACTATGTTTATCTCTGGGGTCGCAGGTTCTCTCTAGCCTTACCTGCGGGGACGCAGGTCATGTTCACAAAAGCTGCGTCCATGGACGCTCTGTATGTTAAAGGACAGGTGCGTCCTCCTGTAAAAGGCAAAATGCGCAAGTTTTATCTTGAGAAAGTTACTTGTGGTTACTTCTAGAACATTCTAGAGGTCGGTTTGATGAAATGGATGCGCCTCCAGTTGGTTCATGTATCTCTATTAAGGGGGAACTTATCCCATCAATAAGGGAGCTATCCCACCCATAGAGGGGGATGATCCCATTGATAGTGGACCTGAATAACCTCTTTACAGCACTATAAATAAAGGCATTGAGCCAGAAGGAAAGGAGGTTGGAGCTATACATTTTCTTTGGGTAAATGCTGCAGGATTTAGGTCTTCCATTAGAACCTTTGTGAGGAGAGATTGTCTTTACATGATTCTACTTGGAAGTGGGTGAGCTTTGTCAAAGTAGAGGAAGACACTTGATGGACCCTGGGAGGAACTTGCACAACACCAAGGCCAGGTTGTAAGAGTTTCTTTGTTTCGTTATTAATACAAACTGGTTTATTTTTCTCAATAGCTTATGTTAATGAGTTATTTCATGTGTTCCTTGGTCTGCATGTTGAATCTATGTTTTATTATATGAAATACAAGTGCTCGGTAATTGTTTGATTGTTTGTGGTTGCAGGAATTGACTTGAAGGAGGAGCTCATCCGGATCGTCAAGAACGGACTTCAGCAACAACGTTTTGGAATAAGGTAAGCCTAAACACTTGTATTTTTCATGTTGTAAAAGGTAGATTTAGAGAAAGATTACTCCATTTTGTCTTGTTTGTCGCTAGCGAGTTTATACTCCTAGGGAGGTCAGTTGTGTCAGCCCAAATGACTTTTTCCGCCACGACAAATTGGCGACTCCGCTGGGGACTCCATTAATGGATAAGTCTTTTCCTTTATATGAACTTTGCTTTGTGAAAATCATTTTTATTTTCTGGTTTTTGGCTGCGGGAATTAGTATTTGGGTGGTTTAGCTGTAGATTCAGTTGGCTTTAGTTTTTCTTCCCTTTTTCTAGAAGGACGCAGTCTCTGTGTGCTGCACAGTGCGTCCTTGGACGCGCTGTTGTCGACTGCACAGTGCGGGGCCGCACCTGTGACAACGGGTGGCCTGCGTCTTCCTGTAAAAGTTAAGAAAATTCCATTTTTGCTTTAAATTACTTTTAGATTTTGTTTTTCCTTAGTGTTTTCTGCCCAGATCCTTTAGTACCCTGTCAAGAATTCTCACCTGAACTGGTTTTGTGAGCTTTGAGTGTTTTAGTGGATTTCAACGAAGTTTAGACCTAGGGTTTGATTTTTGAATAGGTTCTGTAGTGACTTTGAGCTCAGAAAGTTGTCCAGCCTTAGATATCTCTGGTTAGTCAACCTTCTTAGAAGTTGAGCCTGTCATAAAGTCTCCTTGTTTGAGCAACTTGTCATTTGAGTTGTTTTGGGTCAAATTTCGCATTGCTTGTTTTTAAAGTATTGATTTCCATTTTCAAAAAGGACAAAAAGATTAGAATTTTGTTTTGACTAGTTTTTGGTTCTGCAATAAGCTAGTCCTTGATTTGTTGTGATCAAGTAAAACACCTTAGAATAATCATTGTTAGTTTTGGCCTCGTTAGAATTGCTTAGAATAAATTTGCCTTTAGTTTGCTTATGAGTGGATTTTCATAGATTTTGATAGTTGTTAAGATTGCTTTTGATTATATTAGTTTTATTTACTTTATTAAAAGAAAAATACAAAAACATCTTCTTTAAGAGTCTTGTTTCAAGTAGCTTTTTGTTTTTTCAAAGAAGAAAAGAGTTTTTTTTCATGCATGTAAAGAGAAGTTATGTTTTTATGCTTGGAAAAGAAAATCGAATTGTTTCTTTGATTGTCTTCAATTAAGAAGTTGTTTTTATAAAGATTGCATTCTCTCAACTTTTTAGTTAAAACAATTCATCGAAAAAGCTAAAGTAGTGGATAAATCATCCTAGGTGCATTTTGTAGTGGTTTTGAGTCGAGTCAACACACCACTAGTTTCACTTCCATCACCTTTTGACTTAAAGAACAACCTTAAAAGTAACGCTTAAATTAAAATCAATCTAGTAATCTTTATTTTTCTAGGGCTCTGAAGCACCAACATAGCTTAGGCTAGGGTCTTGGAGTAGGTGAGTACTTAACTCTCCAAGACTACAAAACCAAACAGATAGTCTATCTTGAGTAGAACAAATCCAATTGTTTCAGTTACATTCTGGAAAGCTCCTCTTAAAGGAGAAGCACGAGCTCGTGTCCGAACCAGTGAGGGGATCATTCCTCCCTCGTTGGGAACGACGCCAGGCAGTACGTATTACAAACGGTAAACCTCGGATTAACCATTGTCGAGGAGCCAGGGGTCACTTATCGGTAAACCTTGGATTGTTGTCAAGGAGCCGGTAAGGGGATTGGAGCTTGCTACTCTGCCCTTGCGTGCTGTCGGAGTTTAGACTGTTCCCCCAGGTGTAATTGTTGTGATTGGTAACCTTAGTGGCCATAATATCTAGGATTCTACCCAAGGTGACGGTGGAGGGAAGGTCCCACTGTACCTGGAGCAGACGTCGGTTATACTCACTTGGATTTTCTGGGGGGTTCGCTTCACTTCGAGACGGTTAAAGTGGAGGAACTTGGTCCAGTCTATTCATTAAGCAGGTTGCCGGGGTAACTGTTCCACCCACCATTTCTGTACTGAATCCTGCGAGGTTGGGCCTAATCACCAACTAGCGCTTTTGGTCCGGAAGATACTGTTTGTGTGTGGTTTGACACTCTAGATTATTTAGGCGTGTGCTTCAAATTTGTTTGGTTCTTTAGAAGACTTTAGGTGGTTTGATTTGAAATTTTTTACTTTGTTTTCGTGTGTTGTAGTTAAAATCTTTAATTGTGGCGGAATTACCGAGACAGTCCCGTAGACTTCGGGGCAAGTCTCCTGAGATTGTTACCGGAATAGATTTGTTAAGAAAACTCCGTAAATCGCGGGGTGAATCTCCTGAAGACATTCCGGGTCATTTAGAAGGGTTAAAGGTCCTTGTAACTCCTCCTAGTGGCAGTAGAGTAGGTTCACCTGAAGAAGGAGAATTTTCTTTGGTAGTCCATCCAGATTACCAAAGATTAGAAACAGGTTACAATCCCGAAGCTGTTACAGTTTCCGAGCTTGCTGGTAGTTTTTCATCTGCCAGTGAAACAGGCGAAGAACCTGAAATTTCAGAACCTGTTACTCCAACTCCTAGTGTTCCTGATTCACCAAGAATAGAAAGAATTATCACCGAAAATCTTCCTGTTGGATTAATTGCTATAGAAGAACTTGTTCCAGAGGAAGAAATAGGCGTTTCTGATTCTGAAGATCTAATTACCCTTGATCTAAGGGAGCGTGAATCCATCTTTTACAGTCCTCCTAGAAGTGAATCTTGGTACCTTGCATTAACCAATTTTTTAGACAACTCAGTAGGTTTTTCTACACCTCGTACTCCGGTTCCACCTAGAGGAATTCATTCTCCTGTAAATATGTCTGGTCAGTCATCTGTGTTTTCACAAAGTCCTGAATCATTTTTACATGGCGGTCCTTCTGTTCCTACTGGGTATCAATCACTTTCTGGTACCTTTGCGGGAGCATCTCCTCAACCTGTTGATCATGGGTTATTAGTTGGAAACAGTGGTAATGTACCATTGAGTATAGGTGAAGTTTATATGATGTCAGGTTCAACTCCCATTAACCAACCTCAAGGTGGCCAATTACCGCCTGGGGGGCAACCTTCGTTAATGCCTGGGGGGCAACCTCAAGGTACTTCATTCGTGACTGGGGGGCAACCTCAAGGGTATCAACCCCAGCCTCAATATGTACCCCAAAGTCAACCTCAGTATCAGTATCAACCTCAAGGATGGCAACCTCAAGGATGGCAACCCCAAGGGTATCAACCCCAAGGGTATCAACCTCAAGGATACCAACCTCAAGGTCAAGGTCAACCCCAGTATTCGTATTTACCTCAAGGTTATCAACCTACGGGTCAATACCCTGGTCAAGGTTATCAACCACCTCAAGGGCAATCATATGGGACTGCACCTTACAGTTATCAACCCTATCCTCAATACGGCTATGGATCTCAGTATCCTCAACCTGTTACGAGTCAATACCCTGGAATGTTAACATGGGATCCGTCACAGGGTCAACAGATGTCGCAACCAAGTATACAGTCGGTACCTCAAGCAGGACAACCTGCAGTTCCTGGTCCACCCCAGCAACCGCAACCTGTCCAGTCAAGTGTTCAGACCCCTGTAACTTCGGTAGTTACTCAGCCGCCAATTGCACCTGGTACTCCACCTCACACGGCTGCAGCAACTACCGCTTCATCTACCATGCTTACTTCTGGAGTATCGGCAGCTCCGGTTTCTACTGTCCCTGTAACCACTCCTCAGACATCTGTACCGTTGTCTGGACCTACGGTTCAAACCACAGTCCAGATGCCTGTAGGCCACCTGGTACAAGTACGGTTGTTACTACTCAACCTCAATTTGTTCAACCTCCGTACCAGGGACAGTATCAACCTGGGCAAGCTGCCCAACAACCGGTTTACCAGTATCAACCGTATCCTGGGTACACTTATCAACAACCTCAGCAACCCCAGTACGGTCCGGTTAATCCTGGTTTTCCAGGAGGATATAATATCCCCAATGCGACTCCTGTTCCTAGTTATCCTGGATATCCTCCTCCTGGGGCTGGTATTGTGACTCAGAGTTTTAGAGATCCTAACCGGCAGTTACCCTTTATTGCAACTTTAGATTTACCCGACTTGACGCGCCTAACGAACGATCCAATTCAATATCTTCAGTTCTGGCCGCCAATGCCAAATAAGTTGCCCAGCGATATACCCAAGTTCGAAGGTAAGTCTGGAGAGGATCCGTCTAATCACGTGATGACTTACCACCTCTGGTGTGCATCAAATTCCATCTCAGATGATTCCATCCGCTTACGTCTTTTCCAGCGTACACTCATTGGTCTCGCAGCCAAGTGGTACATTGAGTTGCCACGGGCTTCTTTTTACAACTTTAGCCAGTTAGCTACTTCATTCTTAACTCATTTTCAGTTACCAGTCAGATACGATAATGGTACAGAATTATTAACTTCGCTAAAACAATCGACATCCACGTACATTTCTGATCACATCCATGAGTGGAGACGTCGAAGAAGATTAGTGAAAGTTTTTATCCCGGACCAAATCTTAGCTGAATGGTTTGTAAAATCATTATTACCAAGAATTACTGAAGATGTAGCTAAGGCCGGAGTAGTTACTGAGGAGCAAGTCATTGCTCAGGCACAATACCTTGACTTAGTTTACACTCAGTCGGGTACGTTACACGAGAAAATTCCGGATCTTCCAAAGTCAAACCAAATCGCTGCTGCTCCTTCGGGATCTCATGCCGCTGATGGTATGATTGGTATCGTGACTACGAAGAGTAAGAAGAAGTCTTCCAAGGCCTCCAATACTCCAATTATCACTTTGCCTGATTCTCCGACAGGAGAGTCTTCTCCTCCTGAACTTACCGCCGACATTCACGCTGTAGAGTCATCTACGGCCAAATCCAAAAACGGTGGAAAGAAGAAAGGAAAGAAGAAGGCTAAAGCAGACAAGGCTCCAAAGGAGAAAACGGAAAAGTCGGAAACCAATGACGAAAAGCGCAAACCTCGCTATCCTTGTCTTATTTGTGAAGAAGATCATTTTACGAGAGACTGCCCTCATCGGGCCGAGGTAGTGAAAATAGTCAAAGGTTCTCCCACTCCTGCTGTGTTAAAAAATCCATTTCCAGAGCAGGAGAATAAGATGATAGGTTCTTCTTCGAATGCCAGTGAAGAACCCATTTTGATGATGTCTCATGTCAGGATTGCGACTCGATCGCAAGATTATGGTAGTAAGGCTCCTGTTGATGGTAAAGAAGCAGAATCTTCTCACTCTAACCCATCAACCTCAGCTCCTGGTTCCGATCCACTACAGATCGAAAAACCTAACCCAGACTTAGTGATTAAGCCGCCCGCCAAGGGTGTACTTCGAAGGTCTGCTTTCAATCCACATGCGAGAGCAGCCCAGAATTACAACATTGTTGAAGACTTAGCTGTTTCACCTTCAGCAATGTCGGCACTCGAAGTGCTGCAATCATGTCCAGCGCAACGAAAATTGCTTTTGTCGGCTATTGGAGCTGTCGATGTTCAGGACCCGAACCTAATGATCTTTGATCTAGAAAATAGTACACCACGTCTCCCCCATCAAATGGCTTTCCAAATCCCAGTGATAGTCAAAAACAGGCCTATTCATCGGACTGTGATTGATGAGGGAGCTTCTACGTGTATTATGTCGATTCAATGTTGGAGATCGCTTGGTTCTCCTTCGTTGAACCAATCCCCCACCATCCTTAAGGCCTTTGATGGCCGTGGGTTCCGTCCGTTTGGTATTCTACAAGAATTGCCTATAGGGGTCGAAGGTAAAACCGTTAGTCTGGATGTGGAAGTGGTTGATGCCCCTCTAGACTACAACCTTCTTTTGGGTCGAAGTTGGTCATATGCTATGACAGCGGTCGTTTCATCGGTCTTCAGAGTCATTAAGTTTCCACATAACGGTAAGATCGTGACTATTGATCAGCTGACATACTTTTCATCCGACCCAACCTCTTCAGAAACTATCCAGCATGTTGGTAAAACGACAATCCCTTATAGGGACATTGGTGTAGGTTTAGTTAAGGATTCCGGTTTACTGGGAACTTTTCCTCTCCCTCCACTCAATGCAGACCCTTCGTTTGCAACAATTCATATGATCACGTCAGAAAACATTATTTATGATGATCCTTGGTATGTTCCCTCTGACTCTGAGCTAGACTCACTCGGTGATGTTATGCCGTTGAGTCCGTATGAAATTGCTTATGAAGCTCTTATGTCTTTTACCGATTTTCATTCAACCGAACCGACCAAATGAATGTGGTCAGTGAAGAGTCACTTTTCACCTCACCCTTAGAACGGATAACGTTTCCCGAAGAAGTGTCATCTGACGAACAACTTCGCGAAATCCTAAGTGTAGATGATCTACCATGGGAAGATCTCCATCACAGATCTTCGTTTTTACCTAAGGGCGATGCATTTGAAAATGATTTTTCATCTATCTTTACCGCTGAATATGTCAAAGACGCTCAGGATCCAACGAAACATTCTGATTCAGAGCTGAATTTAGGGAATATTTCTCGTACTATTCCCATTGATATTTCAGTGAAGCCCGGAATCGAGGAGAACATTCATATAGGTGCCGCATGTACTGAAGAAGAAATCCAAACTTACAAGGCCCTATTCCAAGAATTCCGCGACGTGTTTGCCTGGTCTTACGAAGAAATGCCAGGAATCGATCCTGCCATTGTTGTTCATGAAATCAAAACCTACCCGGATGCTAAACCCATTCGGCAACGGTTGCGTCAGATTCACCCTCGAAAAGCAGCTGCAATTAAAGCAGAAGTCGAAAAGCTGTTGAAAGCAGGTTTCATTTATCCGATCCCGTTAACGGATTGGGTATCGAATATTGTTCCCGTCAATAAAAAACAAGGAACAATAAGAATCTGTATCGATTATAGGGATATCAATCGAGCTTGTCCAAAAGACAACTATCCTACGCCTTATATCGATCAAATAATTGATGATTGTGCCGGAAGTGAGATGTTTTCCTTCATGGATGGTTTCTCAGGTTATAATCAAATCAATATTCTACCTGCCGATCAACCAAAAACGGCATTCATTTGTCCATGGGGGACATTTGCTTATTGCAAATTACCTTTTGGGCTTAAGAATGCCGGCGCTACTTTTCAACGGGCCATGTCTTATGCATTTCATGACATCAAGCACATTGTGCAACCCTATCTCGATGATTTGCCTGCTCATTCTTTACACCGAGCTGATCACCTTGTCCATTTACGAGCAATCTTTATGAGGTGTAGGCATTATCGAATTCGGTTGAATCCCCACAAGTGTGTTTTCTGTATAGAAACAGGTCGATTGCTGGGATTTGTTGTTTCCAAAACCGGCATTCGCGTCGATCCCTCGAAAGTCGAGGCTATCATCCAATTGCCTCCTCCTTCGAGTTTGCGCCAACTCCAAAGTTTGCAAGGGAAAGCGAACTTTTTACGCCGATTCATCCCTAACTACGCCGAGGTCACTAAAGGTTTTACACGGTTGTTGAAACAGAACGCACAATTCTTTTGGGACGAGATTGCCCAACAATCTTTTGATGCATTAAAACACGCGTTGACCCATGCACCGTTATTGCATCCTCCCAACTACAACCAGGACTACTTCTTATACCTCGCAGCTTCGCATTCCACCATTGGAATGGTGTTAGTTCAAGAAGATGAATTCAAGGCAGAGCATGTGATATATTACCTTAGCAGAACCTTAAATCCAACTGAGTTAAAATATTCACATGTGGAGAAATTGGCCCTGGCAGCCGTTCAAGCTGTCCAGCGTTTTCGTCACTACATTCTTCTCCGCAAAACTACTGTTATTTCGGATTGCAACCCTATGATTTATATCTTGACAAAACAACTGCTAGGGGGCAAGTACTCTAAATGGATCGTCATCCTGCAAGAGTTCGACTTGGAGTTTGAGAAGTCCAAGTCTAAGAAATCTTTAGTCTTCGCGGAATTGATGTGTGATTTCCCGAGTGCTGACACAGAGACTGTGGCAGAGGAGTCCATTGCGGACGAATCTTTGTTTCTTATTAGCACTGTAGATCCGTGGTATGGGGATATAATCATCTATCTCCAAACCCAAACCTTTCGGCCTGAAGCTTCCAAGGAAGACCGTCGAAAAATTCGGTTTCAATCCCAGCAATACAGAATTATTGGAGATACACTTTATCGCCTGGGGGCAGACTTAGTTTTTCGACGTTGTTTAACTCACGATGAGGCTGAGAGAGTTTTGAATGATTGTCACTCTGGAGCATGTGGCGGTCATATGTCTGGGTATGCCACAGCTCAGAAGGTGTTGCGCGCTGGCTATTTCTGGCCGTCTATGTTTAAAGATTGTATCCTTGCCGTCAGAAAATGCCACAACTGTCAAGTGTTTGATCGCAAGATGCGCGCTCCACCTGCTCCTCTCCACCCTATAATTGCCGCTGGTCCATTCGCCAAATGGGGCATTGACTTTATTACTTGTAACCCTCACTCGGCCGGGGGGCATGCGTATATCATCCTTGCGGTTGATTATTTTACTAAGTGGGCCGAGGCGATGCCTACATTCGACGCAAGCGGCAAGACAGCTGCACTTTTCGTATTCAATCATATCATAACTAGGTTTGGTGTCCCACAAGCAATCATTACTGACCATGGGAGCCATTTTCGAAATGTCATGATGACTGAGCTTACAAGCCAGCTTGGTTTGCGCCACGATAGCTCTACACCTTATTATCCGCAAGCCAACGGTTTGGTTGAGTCAATCAACAAAGTTCTAGTCATCATGATTCGACGGATCATTGGTATCCATCGAACGAATTGGCATAACATGTTATTTTCGGCGCTATGGGCATATCGAACTTCAGTGAAAAATTCAACAGGTTTCACCCCTTTCCAGCTAGTTTATGGCTTAGAAGCTGTGTTACCTATTGAATGCGAAATCCCATCACTTCAAATGGCTGTCGAATTACTTCCAGCTACTTCCGAAGAGGAGAAACGGTTGTTATACTTGGCTAAATTAGATGAGACTCGACGTGACGCTACTTTAGCTATCGAGACTCACGCGAAACGAATGAAAGCTCAGTACGATAAAAATGTAACTCCTCGAAGTTTTTCGGAAGGAGACCTAGTACTATTATATGATCAAGCGAACGATAAGCTAGGTGCTGGAAAATTCGTTCCCATGTGGCATGGGCCCTACATTGTAAAGCGAAAGCTAGCAAAAGGGGCTTATGAGTTAGTTGATTTTGATGGGGACTCTTTGGGCAAACCCAGAAATGGACTTTACCTAAAGAGGTATTATGCTTAAAATGATGGATGGAGAAATTTTTAGATAGGTTAGATTTCCTTTCTAGCTAGCAAGTGTGTTAGTTTAGTCAGTGTGCTTAGCTTAGCGAGTGTGGTTTTTCGTCATTATTCTGGCTTATCTTGGTTTTACTCTTGATATTGTAGATGTCGACGCCTCTCCAAACATACATTGGATTTGCTGATGGTGCTTGTCGTAGTACACGGAATATCTCTTCCGCAGCTTGGGTTATCTATTCACCCTCTGACGAGTTAGTTTCTATGCATGGGGTAAGCCTCGGTCAAACAACGAATAACATTGCAGAATACAGTGCAGTGGTTGAATTATTATCCGAATCTATTTCATTTGGAATTCGACGTTTGATAGTGAGGTTAGATTCTGAACTTGTTGTATTACAGCTTAATAGAGTTTATGCCATTAGAAATCCTGTGTTGTTAAGGTTGTTTTTGAGAGTGCGTCTCTTGGAACGTGAATTTGATTACATTGAATATCAACATATTCCAAGGTCTTTGAATACATTAGCAGATGCAATTGCTTCTCGAGTGTTGGACAGACATTTATAATAATCATGCAAGTAAATTTAAAGACATTTCATCATACATGTTAAACAAGATAAGCGGGTAATAGTGATATATAGATATAGATAGAAGTGTGTCTAAAAATATATACATCGTCTTCGATCATAGGTTTAACACACCTTATGATCGGCAAAATGATAGTACAAAAAGTCAAAAATGTCACATGTGACTACAAAAGTGACTAGTCAATCACTGGTGGTGCTCTCTGTACGACACCACTGCGCGGGCTACCTTGCGCAGAAATCTCCTAAACGGTCCAGGGACCGCGACTACGAAACGCTGAAGCCTGATAGGAATGTCGTCCATAGTAGTCTCAGGTATATCTACCGTGAGACGCTCTAGATCATGCTCCAACTCAGCTAGTACTTCTGCAGCCGCGTCCTGTGGGGCCGGTGCCGGTGCAGCTGGATGTCGTCTGTCGTAAGGCCGGAGATTGGCTGGACGCTGTGGTCCAACATCTGCATTTTTAAAATTTTACTGTTACTTTGAGACGATATATATGAAAAATAAAAAATACATAATTAGAAAACTTGTGAAAATGAAAGTACCTCTGTCGTCCCATTGTTCTCCCTGTGGAAGAACCATGTCCGGATCACCTCTGAAATCCATTCCGGCATATGGAAAGTCTTGTATCACAAAAAGCTGGCCCTCTAGCCAGTCGAAGTAACTGTCTGAGAATCGAACCACTGCAGCACCCTCGTCAGGATGCCGGGCCATCACCGCAACCCATCGAACAAGCTTTGGCTCCCGAGGACCCAAGTCATCAACAGTGAGTTGCTGAGGGATCAGCATAGGAACTCTCTCCAAGGCAAAGCTCACGACTATAGGCCCATATCCAAAAGTCTTTAGTCGTCCGTTCTTTGCCTTGGTGAGTTGGCTCTTCATATGAGCCGACACAGCTTCGCACCAGTTGAAGATGGTGCCTTGGTAACAGTCAACTGCCATCCGCATTTGGGATCCGGAGGCAATGTGCAAGGCGGCCGCGCCACAAATCCTGGTAACCGTAAATGCAATAACTCTAAGTTCCGCCAGAGCGATGTGCTTTATCTCCACGCCTTTTTTATGGCGAGTCCCTGGTCTGCACCACTCCTCGCGGAGATCATCAAGGGATTGGCCACCCGGCCTGGTCCCCGCAAGGTTGAGTTGCTCACCTCTGTTTGGCAAGCCAGTGAGAAAGTATACATCCGAGGGCTCTATCTCGAGCTGGTGCCCTCCAATGTAAAAACATTGATCCTGAACGTTCCATCGCTCAACCAGCCATTCCAAAAATCTTACCTGGCCCCTCATGCCCGGTATGGTCCAATATTTGTACAATCCACATGTTCTTAAGGCATCCAGAGAGGGTTGGTGGTTAATCGCAGCTTCATCGTCCTCTACGTGCTCTCTCTCTCTCCAGTCTAACATGTTTAAGGTCCTGCACATCAAAAGAGTCAATTAGAAATTAATTTGAGCAAATTTGGTGGTTTTTTGAGAGAGTTGGGGTTTTGAAATGCGCCCTTTGCGGAGGACGCACCCCGGCTTTGTAGCACAGGGCGTCCGGACGCAGCTCGCCTGAAGGCGGACTGCGTCCCCCGACCTTTTTCCCGTGTGAGAAAAAGTCGGGGGACGCAGGTCACCCGAAGGGCACCTGCGTCCGCCGAGGGGCGCATTTTGAACCCAAAACCCCCCCAAAAAATGAAACAGAGACCAAAAACAAAAAAACTAAACGGATAAAAATGAAGAGTGGGATGTGTAAAATACCTCGGTGAAGCGGCGTTCGATTCCGACGGTCAGATTTTCCGCAGCGACCACGGGAAGTTTCTTGTCAAAAGCTCCTTTTTCAACCTCCAAAGTCAAACGGTAAAAATGTCATGGTAAAAGGTCTTTTTATAGGTTTTTTGGGTGAATGAGTTCATTTTTTACCATGAAAAGATGTTTTTCGATGAATTTTTGCCTATTTTAAGCAGGTATGAGTAATGTGTCGCTTTTGTGCAGGACAAAGGGATTTTGAGGGAAATTGTAATTTTCACGAATAAAATCAGAGTCATCTTTTAAGCCCTTTTCTGACTCCTAAAACATGAAAAGATCGCCGAGTGTCTCTTTTTCACTCGTTAAAACGGAATTAAAAGACGGTCCCCTTTTAGCTCTTTTCTGACCGTAAAATCAGGAAAAGATTGCCGGGTTTTTGTCGTTTCAAACTCGATAAGGAACTAAAACGACGTGTCTTTGATCGCTTTTTACTTTTCAGGTCGACGACACTATTATGAAAGTACTCCTTGGTCGCAAGATCAAGCGGTTCCCCCAGGTATTATTTTATACTTTTTCGGGCTTGAGGGACACAAACTTACGAAAAAGTTCAACGTGGAGTTTCCTTAAGTTTTTCAGACTCTCTAAAATTGAAAAACGCCGAGTTTCTCCTATACTGGGCTCGTTAAACTTTTACAGTAAAGGACCTGTTCAATTACAAACAGGAACGAACCACTCCTTCCTAGGGTTCGAATTTAAACTAGGTTGGACTCGTCCGAAGGATGAGCTTATAACCAAGCATATGTTATCCTCCTCAAGCTTGTTAAAAATAAAGAGGTACTTGCCAGAAATGGTGGGGGAAAAGAAAGAAGAATGAACCTATTTGTCACCTTTTGTCTCAAGTGAAACTTTATCACCACTCTTGGACACGACACTTTTGCATTTCACCTGGGTTGGGAAATCTTTTACCTCACAGTTGACCAAATCACTTTGAAAATCTTTAACCGGGTTCAGGGGTTAACTTTGAGTTATTCGTCACCAAACCATTTGTCATGTCGTTATGTGTTCAAGAGGTCTGCAAGCAAAACTTTCATCTGCAAAATACTTGTCATCCATTTGACCATCCCTGAGTCAGTCCTTACAGCAACATTTCTTCAACTTGAACAATGATTTCGTGTTGCAGGCTTGCCTGCAACGAGTTGCTTTCTATCGACATCGACACATTATCTAGAAAGATGACTTAGGAATCGACAGTACCTTGAAGTCTGCATGCATCAATGGCAGGTTTCTCGCCTTTGACGACGGTTTACATCATTGACTTTCGATCAAAGGATTCCGTGGAGTGTTCGACATCAGAACATATATTCACATTTCACGGGTTGTGCTTGGTACTTTGAGAACCATTAACATTACTGGTGGTCTCTCTCACGCTTGTTAACAGTTCACATCATCGACTGGTAATCAAGTGGTTTCTAACATGTTTGACATCAAATCATTTAATCACATGTTTAGAATCGTACCAATTCGGGAAGTAGGAGTGAAGACCCTGGATCTAGTTTCTACCATCCAGGCTGCGAGGAGTTTTGTATTCATTATCTATGTAGACTAATCATAAACAGATGGCTGCGTCCATACTGTGTCTACAAAAGTCTATAAAATGATGTACTGCAAGATCATTCCTGTATCAGAATAGTTAGTTCATTAGTTAAAGTTTTCAATCTGAGTATGGGAATGCCTACCTCAGTGATGATATAATCTTATACATGTATTTTGTGTTGAAAATTGCAGGTTCTAACCAAGTCATCCACAAGTCAATCCTTGAAATGATAAAGCGCTTCACCCTTCCTAGAATTACAAAATACCAATCTATTCCAGGCTTCGCACTTTAGGGGGCAATCTGTTACACTAAAAAATGTCACCTTGACTACTTACAGTTAGTATGGCTCAAATCAACAGTCATGCTACCCTCTTAGGCAAGTCTTATGCCTCTGTTATCCATCTCAAACTCAAAGAAGAGAGAAAGTCTTGTAAAAACTATGTTTATCTCTGGGGTCGCAGGTTCTCTCTAGCCTTACCTGCGGGGACGCAGGTCATGTTCACAAAAGCTGCGTCCATGGACGCTCTGTATGTTAAAGGACAGGTGCGTCCTCCTGTAAAAGGCAAAATGCGCAAGTTTTATCTTGAGAAAGTTACTTGTGGTTACTTCTAGAACATTCTAGAGGTCGGTTTGATGAAATGGATGCGCCTCCAGTTGGTTCATGTATCTCTATTAAGGGGGAACTTATCCCATCAATAAGGGAGCTATCCCACCCATAGAGGGGGATGATCCCATTGATAGTGGACCTGAATAACCTCTTTACAACACTATAAATAAAGGCATTGAGCCAGAAGGAAAGGAGGTTGGAGCTATACATTTTCTTTGGGTAAATGCTGCAGGATTTAGGTCTTCCATTAGAACCTTTGTGAGGAGAGATTGTCTTTACATGATTCTACTTGGAAGTGGGTGAGCTTTGTCAAAGTAGAGGAAGACACTTGATGGACCCTGGGAGGAACTTGCACAACACCAAGGCCAGGTTGTAAGAGTTTCTTTGTTTCGTTATTAATACAAACTGGTTTATTTTTCTCAATAGCTTATGTTAATGAGTTATTTCATGTGTTCCTTGGTCTGCATGTTGAATCTATGTTTTATTATATGAAATACAAGTGCTCGGTAATTGTTTGATTGTTTGTGGTTGCAAGAATTGACTTGAAGGAGGAGCTCATCCGGATCGTCAAGAACGGACTTCAGCAACAGCGTTTTGGAATAAGGTAAGCCTAAACACTTGTATTTTTCATGTTGTAAAAGGTAGATTTAGAGAAAGATTACTCCATTTTGTGTTTTTTGTCGCTAGCGAGTTTATACTCCTAGGGAGGTCAGTTGTGTCAGCCCAAATGACTTTTTCCGCCACGACACAAGGGGAAGGGGATTTTAGAGCCAATTATTAAAAAAAAGGGGGTCCTAAGACCGAAAATACCATAAGCCCGAAGCCCTCCAAGAAGAGAAAGAACCTTGCCCTTCCAGACCCTTCTATGAAAAAGAAAAGGAGCTGGTAGAAGTTAGCACCAGAGAAAAAGGCCTTGCCATCTTCAATCTTCAAAAATAACTTGAGAAAGTCAAGATCTCGGTCCCGTTATCTGAACTCTTGAAATAACCCACCTATAAGGCCCAAGTTTCTTAGTTCATGTTTCCATCTGCTTCAGTCCAACCTTTTGATAGTTTAAACCTCCAAGAAGAAAGGCCAATGGTCGTCTTTGGACCCCATGTTGAAGAAAAAGATCCCTCCACACCACCTTTCTATGTTACTCTAGTAGTACATGACCTCCTGCTCCATAATTATATGTTGGACTCAGGTGCTTCTCATAATTTGATGCCACTATCAGTAATGGAGAAACTAGGTCTGGAGATAACCAGACCATACAAATATCTCTACTCTTTTGACTCTAAGAGGATAAGGTACTTGGGTAAGTGATGACGGTGCTGGACCTACCAACATCAGGGGATCTCCCAGGTATGAAGTCCCAACTAGACCTCACACTATTTGGTGTGGGAGTCCCATCTGGTATGATGGCCCGATTACCATTATCTTAAAGATATGCCTTAGTCCTTGCTTGTTAGCTCATGAGAGTGGTTTGCTTTGTCTTCGAGTAGTGAGCTTCGCGTGCCTAGTGATTGATAATGTTACTTGTGTCAAGGTTCTTTCACCGCAGAGAGAGAGGGTGGGAGTGAGTCCCAATTCAGATGGGAGGAAGCCCAACTCTATTAGGAACACACAACACAATAGAAAGAGATTGAGAGGGAAAGACCAAAATGAAGGTACTTCCTCTCAAGAGCCTCCTAAGCTAACTGACAAGGGGAAGGGGATTTTAGAGCCAATTATTAAAAAAAAGGGGGTCCTAAGACCAAAAATACCATAAGCCCGAAGCCCTCCAAGAAGAGAAAGCACCTTGCCCTTCCAGACCCTTCTATGAAAAAGAAAAGGAGCTGGTAGAAGTTAGCACCAGAGAAAAAGGCCCTGCCATCTTCAATCTTCAAAAATAACTTGAGAAAGTCAAGATCTCGGTCCCGTTATCCGAACTCTTGAAATAACCCACCTATAAGGCCCAAGTTTCTTATTTCATGTTTCCATCTGCTTCAGTCCAACCTTCTGATAGTTTAAACCTCCAAGAAGAAAGGCCAATGGTCGTCTTTGGACCCCATGTTGAAGAAAAAGATCCCTCCACACCACCTTTCTATGTTACTCTAGAAGTACACGACCTCCTGCTCCATAATTATATGTTGGACTCAGGCGATTCTCATAATTTGATGCCACTATCAGTAATGGAGAAACTAGGTCTGGAGATTACCAGACCATACAAATATCTCTACTCTTTTGACTCTAAGAGGATAAGGTACTTGGGTAAGTGATGACGGTGCTGGACCTACCAACATCAGGGGATCTCCCAGGTATGAAGTCCCAACTAGACCTCACACTATTTGGTGTGGGAGTCCCATCTGGTATGATGGCCCGATTACCATTATCTTAAAGATATGCCTTAGTCCTTGCTTGTTAGCTCATGAGAGTGGTTTGCTTTGTCTTCGAGTAGCGAGGTTCGCGTGCCTAGTGATTGATAATGTTACTTGTGTCAAGGTTCTTTCACCGCAGAGAGAGAGGGTGGGAGTGAGTCCCAATTCAGATGGGAGGAAGCCCAACTCTATTAGGAACACACAACACAACAGGACGTGCACATCTTCCGGAGGAGCAATCCACACGGATTCGGCAGTCACAACACACAAGGGAAGATAACATGTACAACACTC
Organism: Pinus tabuliformis; assembly: GCA_031772625.1. Lineage (NCBI taxonomy): Eukaryota > Viridiplantae > Streptophyta > Pinopsida > Pinales > Pinaceae > Pinus > Pinus tabuliformis. The sequence continues at coordinate 1,162,763,914 of CM062813.1, read as the reverse complement.
ATCGGGCAATCTGTGTGAGTGCAACGGTCGCTATAACGAGTTTACGTGAAAGGTTCTGTCTGATGTCCAGGAGGTAACCAACACGGGCAGGACAATGTTAACAATATATACAACACATTTTCATTAATATATGTATTAGAACAGTTGAATGAATTCAAGTGTTAAACACAGGTTAAAGCAACATGTATCAGAAGTGTTCAAGATAAATCTTACAAACAATTACAACACGTGTGAAAACGTGTTGGCCTGTTAGTAGGCTTCTGAATTAAGCGAAAGTTCCAAGACACATCGATACACCATACATCACTAACCCCATGGACGGGGCGTTGGAGCCACTAATTACTCCTCAAAGAAAAGATTACAGACTCTCAAGGCTATGTGGGAGGAGCCAAGGTGAAAAGTCCTTTGCATGTAAAAATGAGGGCTATTTATAACCAAGGGTAAAACTGGCCCTTGTGATTGTTTGAATTCGCTCATGACTGTTTGACTTTCATGACTCTTCAGATTACAAGCGGGTCTCTTCAACTTCCGCGTTACATTACATTGATTTACACAGTGTGGCCCACAGTAGTGATGTGTTCTGACATGAGCCATGACATGACACGACATGACATCACTGGTATGTTCATGCTGCTACTAGTGTGCATGTCGAGTTGTCGTGCTGCTGAGTGATGGATCATGGATGTCCTCTTGGTGTATCACATCTTCACCTCTGCATGGTCAGGTGTTCGGAGTCCTCGACGGTTATTAGGTTCGCTTGATGTTGCATGTGCATGTTTCTCCTTGCTTGTGCTTTGGCATGCTTGACATGTTCGTTTGCTCGCAAAAATTACAAGTTCCTCCATTTGCAAACACGTCCTTTTGCATGTACTCCCCTTATTCATCCCATATGTCGCTGCGTCATGTTCCTTCATGTACTTGTATCTATAGTCACTCATGACGAGACAACATCAAATCCAAAAATCTCCTAGCCTACCATGATGCATGATCGTTTTTGGATGCAGGTGATCGGGAGAGCGGACAAGGTTGCAAAACTGTGCGAGGCAAGTTTCGGGCTGGGATGCGGGCTCCGGGCATTGTTGGTGAAAAATGCGCAGAAATCACTGGGAGATGGAGACAGGCAATCTGGATTAGCAGTGATTGTTCACAGGGTCTGGCTCAGCTGGATGACATATCTACACAATTCCTGGAGGGAAGCAGTGTGGGCTGCAGGAAGGCTTGGCAAACAATGTTTGCAGTTTCTAGAGGGAGTTGGCAACAGGCTGCGGGAGCTTAGCAACAAAAATTGCACAGTTTCTGGAAGGAACTGGAAGCGGGTTGTTGGAGATGTTGGCGGGGAAAAACTACGCAATTGTTAGGAGGTTGAACTGATGACCACCTCTGCGCAGTTCCTAAGATGAGCGGATTGGCAGGTTGTAGGAGGCTTCCTTTGGAAATCTACGTAGTTTTTTGGGTGAGCAGCCGACCGACTGAATGGGTGACTGGATGGGAAAACTGCGCAGTTTTCTGAGGGAGACAGGGACGGGCACTGGGTGACTGTCCAACCTATCTGTGCAATTTTCTCAGTCAGCAGAGTGGGAAAGGTCTGCAACCTTTGCACAATTTTTGAGGGGAATTAGTTCCAGGTGACTGCCTGGTCAAACTCTTTGGTTGACTAGCAGGAGGGTTGATTGATCAGCTTGCGGGCAGTGCAACTTGGAATGGCTTGTTGGATGCTTCTACGCTATTCTGGATGACAATCGATTGATTCAATGACGGGGTGAAGGTTTGGCTATTAGAGGGTGATCTGGTCGTCAGAACTTCAGCAAAAAATGACTAAGTGTGTGAGTGAGCGAAATTGTGCATACACGACCTTGCAAGCACACACTCACATAACTTGACGACAAGACGCCTCAAACCATCAAGACACACATGCTCAACATGACTGATTGATGGTGTGAGCGACAAGCGTGACGCTTGTGATAGATCGTTGAACGACCACGACGACGCTTGCACGATAGTGCATACAAATTCATGTGTGAGCACGATAGATGTTTACATAGTGAACACAACATGTACACACAAAGTGAAGACCTTATGCATGACTAGAACATGGTTGCAAGCATGACATAGAAATCAACATGCAGAAGATGACATTTGGTCGAACAAGTGAAAAAGAAGCACGACATGCAAAAGCAACACATAAAGTGACTTTTCATGATTGAACACATGCATGTTACTGAGGACATGATGATATGATAATGACAAGCAGTCCTGAAAACTAAACTAAGAGGCGTACTTCGGAAGATGTTCTTTACTTACCATACTTACCCTCAAGACGATCATGCATTTGGAAGAGTTCACATGTGGTCCTAATCTTTTCCATTACCCTGTTCCTTGGTCCTTCTCCTCAACTCCTTAGAAGAGATTTTAGCATGTCACCTTTTCATGTAGTCACTGAGAGGTAGACTTGCGCGATTTCAACGGATAATGACTGTTGCTGGAATGAGGTCCTAGGAGGCACGTCTGTGCAGTTTCTGCATGCAAGACAAACAAGACAACTTGGACAACATTGCACAATTTTGAGGCTCAAGGCATTGCTGTGGGACAGGGGTCTAAGGAGGACACCTATGCATAATTTCTGAGTGCAGTGTAGCTGGACTGCTCTGCACATTTTTGGGGAGCAGTGCTGGCTGGGGCCTTTGCGGGCTACGTGGGTTTCAACAAGTTATGAAACAACCTCACAAAAAGATAGAAAAGATAGATCAACGACTTAGAAATAAACCTCTTCGAGGGGGCAACCTCCTTTACATTACACAAATGAATAATTCTTGGATGATACAAATGACAAGACCTCCTTTCTATATATAGGAGTCTAAGGGGTCTTAATATAATCAGAGCCGACATAACAATAATAATGTAAGGGCACAATAATAACAATAGTGGGCTTCTATGGGACACAATAATAACAATATGGGGACTACATGGGCACAAAAATATAATAAGGGAGTTGCACTAATAACAATAAGGGGTTACACTAGTAGTATAGAGACCTAACATGCCCCTCTCCTTCAAAAAGTGTTGTCCTCAACAATTGAGTAGTTTTGGATGCTTTTGTATAAAATTCTCATCCTCCCATGTGGAATCTTCAGTAGGTAATTTCTTCCACTTGATGAGATACTTTGAAATTGATCAATTTCATAGCTGTCAATTTCTTGTTTCTGTGACTACTTCAGGTTCCAATGTGATTTTTCCTTCCTCGTCAAGTTCTGGCAATATTATTTGAACTGGGACCTTCTGCAACTTTTGAATGAGTGGCCACACTTCTTCGTCATTCTTCCATTCATCCCTTGCTTCATTTATCCAATCTGGTTGGATAATAGAAATAACACAAAACAATGCTTCCACATCCTCATCCTTTCTTGAGAGTGCATCTACAACAACATTTTGCTTCCCTTTCTTGTAGATGATTTCAAAGTCATAATCCAACATATTCTTGACCCATTTTTTCTATTCTTCTGAAGATAATCTTTGTTCTAAAAGGTATTTAAGACTATCATGATCCGTTTTTACCTTGAAGTGTTCCCATTAGGTAAGATCACCATTTCTTAAGTGCATGTAGTATTGCCAACATTTCATTCTCATAAATATCTTGCTTGAGGGACATTTGTTTATATGGATGTAGCCATAAAAATACCCAATTTCCTATATAAAAAATTCTTTCACTGCAAGGTTGATCTGCATGTTGTTTCATTCGATTTTGCACGAAAGTGGCGTTATCCTTTAAAAGTTGGAGAACTTGTTGTTGATGCTCGATGTGATCTTTCACTGCTTGAACCTTTTTCTTCTTGATATGTCCTTCTACCTTGAGATTTTGAGGAGTGGTAATTTCTGCCAATGCATTACAAGATATGGTCGGATTCATTTCTTGATGCTCGATGTGATCTTTCACTTCCTGAACATTTTTCTTCTTGATATGTCCTTGTATCTTAAGAGTTTGAGGATTGGTAATTCTTGCCAATGCTTTACAAGATATGGTCAAATTCATTTCTTCTTTCTCTAGGGTTGGTTCCTGGTGTATATCCTCTTCTTTTGATGTTTCTTGATCCTTTTCTTCCTTCGCTTCACAATCTATGTAAAATTATTTCTTCTCAACACACTTATGACCTTTAATGTATTTGCTATCACAAATGTAGCAAAGCCATTTTTCTCTTTTTTCTTCCAATTGTTGTGGTGTAAACCTTGTAGGTTGTGGAAGTCCAGGAGCAAAAAAACTTCTATATTTATAGCTATGAGTGGTAGAATTCCTTGTTTCCATAATTCCGTTTTCAATTTTTCTTGCCAATCTGAATGCCTTCTCCAATGAATCAGGTTCCCAAAGACGAACCTCATGTTGAATGTTATCCTTTAAAGTCCCTATGAAGACATCAATCCTTTGCTTCTCTAAAATATCATTTACCCTTATATTCAATTTTTGGAAGTCATTGAACTCTTTTTTTTGAGATTTATCAATTGGTTAAAGAAGGTGTTTCTCTTTGTATCCTCATAATGTGCTATCATTTCCTCCATGAAAATTGACCAGGTGACAAGTGGTTTACGAGAACAAAGCCCTCTATACCATACAAACTGATTTGGTTCTAAATATAAAGATGAAGTATGTACCTTTTGTAACAGTTGTACCTCATGTAGATCAAAATATTGCTCCATCTGTAGTATCCAATTTGCCAGATCCTTGCCGTCAAGCTTCCTCATATTGTTTTTTCTTGATTTTAGGAGCTCGGTCTTCAAACGACTGTAACTCTGTAATTTCAGATCTCTAAGTTCTAAAATTTCGTGCTGTGATAGCCCTCTGAGTCCTCTTTCTAACCCCGCAAGTCTGATTGCAATTGAATTCCTTAAGGAAGAGTTATTCCCAATTTCTCGCGATGACATGCCATGCATCACTGTTTTAACCTTAGGTTCAGAAACTGATACCCAACAAACTAAAGTCTGTTTTCATTCTGTCACTTTTTATGAAATTTGAATCATATGCTTAGAGAGAGAGAGTTATGATGATTTTCCCCAGGTCACCTGTTTGGGATGTAATTCGGGATCTTGTAGAAACCCTGAATGTCTTGGACTGTATCTCTGAAAATATAGTGAAACAAGATCTAAAAGTCGGGCTCAAGCTTCACCAAGTCTTCGGCTCAAATGGGTTTTAATTTAAGAGTTTGAAACTTCGTAGAAATGTAATTATAGCGAAAATTCCACGATGACCTATTTGAGATGGAATTCTAGAGCTTGCAAAAACCCTAAATTCCTCAGATCATATCTTCGAAAATATACTGAGACAAGATCTGAGTTCAGACTCAAGGTTTAGCGAGATTTCTTCTCAAATGGGTTTTTGTTTTAGCTGCTAAAATTTCGCAGAAAAAAAGTTACAGGAAAATGTCACGATGACCTGTTTGGAGCAGAAAAACCTTAGAATCCAAAGCTCTGATACCAAATGTTATGAAAACAACTCACAAAAAGATATAAAAGAAAGATCAATGCCTTAGAAATCAACCTCTTCTAGGGGGAAACCTCCTTTACATTACACAAATGAACAATTCTTGGATGATAAAAATGACAGGACCTCCTTTCTATATATAGGAGTCTAAGGGGTCATAATATAATCAGAGTCGACATAACAATAATAATGTAAGGGCACAATAATAACAATAGTGGGCTTCTATGGGGCACAATAATAACAATATGGGGACTACACGGGCACAATAATAACAATACTGGGCTTCTATGGGGCACAATAACAATATGGGGACTACACGGGCACAACAATATAATAAGGGGGTTGCACTAATAACAATAAGGGTTTACACTAATAGTATAGGGACCTAACACAGTAGACAAGGGAGGTTGGTGTCTCTGCGCATTGCGGGGTTTCAGCAGGCAAGGGAGGTTGGTGTCTCTGCGCACTGCGGGGTTTCAGCAGGCAAGGGAGGAATCTTGATGGTTGCAGAAAAAAAGTGCATAGTTCCGAGAAGCTGGATGAGGCTAGGTTGCTTGGGAAAATGGCTAAGTGTGAGATCAGTGAAACATATGCAAACATTGATAGGACTCGATTGTGATCGCACACAGACACTTAGTGACACAACGTAGACCATCCAGAATACATAAGACATACTTTTCTTGATGCAACAACCTTCGTGACGTGAGTGCGTGAGGTGAGTGTGAAACATGTCTATGTGATGACAACCACTCATACACACACAATTCCCTTGAAGCAAGACAACATTCCCTTTGCATGATAAACAAAAAACCCTATGCCCAAATATGACACATGCTGCATGAAGATAAGAACACGAAAAACTCTTAAGATCGAGGAGGGGAGCTTGAAATCATAAGCTTACCAACAAGTGGTAAAGGAAAATCGATCATAAGTTCCGAGGTAAGCTCCGAAATTTGCATGCGAGCCAAAATTTTGGAGGGTGGTTGTGGCCGCTACAACACTTGGCGACACACTGGTAGAACTCCATCTCTATGAATGGACATTGTTTCGTGAAAAGCAAATCTAACCCTTCCAGAATTATTGTTCGATTCTTTGATCATCATGGTTACCACACTAGCTTGATTGAAAGATGTAGTGACTACCATTCTCTTGATCGGCCAGCACACATTCCAAGCATTATTTGTTTCAATTGGGGATGAGGGGTATATGGGTGCACAAGTAATATGACAGTCAGAGTTTATGTTTCAGCTCTGGCGTTGCTCCGCTACCAGCAGGCCTGGACAGTACCCCAGCAGAGTCACGTAGGAACACAAGCATCGCTCCGCTGCCAGCGAGCCTGGTTAGTACCCCGACAGAGTTACTTGCATCACCTCTCTGCGCAGGAAGCCTTTCTCTTCTTTCGCCTTATTCATTTTTCAGAATTTTCATATTTTCATTTTTCAAAAAACTATGCGTAGGCACTTATTTATTTCAGAGGCGGAAGAGGGACTCTGACTTATTGAGAGTAGGAAAGGTTGTTCCTTCAGAGAAGTATGTTATGTATACCTATGACATACTTGTTAAGGTTTTCCCCCTCACCTTACTCTACTTGAATGAGATGACAAGGGTTAACCCAAAATAACCAACTAGAGTAGGTGGTGTTAGTTAGAGTGCAAGCGTTGTGTTTTCACCAAGATTCACTTTGAACATAACGTATTTTTCATCAAGGCATCATCGACTAAAGACAACAAGTTCTTCATAATAGAGAGGACAACAAATAACCAAATGTTGATAGTTGTACACATTCTCTTAGATTCGCCCGGCTTATCTCGGGAGCCAAACACGGTTTCGCAAGAGGATAACCTATGGGTATAAGCAAGTGAAGAAAGAAAAAAGAAAAAGAAGAAGTAAAGCGAAGGAAAAAAAAAAAAGCAAAGCAAACAAGCAAGCAAACCAAAGCAAGCAAGCAAGCAAGAAAACATGCAAGCCATAATGCAAAGAAAATCAAAGCAAGGTAGAAAACACTACTCCTATTCCTATGCTAAACAGTACATGGGCCTACTTACGTGAAGTGATACTTCTAATGCAGCCACCGACGCATTGGTTGACCCATGTTGGTGAAGGCATGGTTCACGAGAAACACAATCAAGCAAACCAGCACACATAAAAGATATAACAATTAAGACCAACACATTCCGAGTATAAACACATCCACAGAGCAAAAATGAGTGTAAACGTATGACATGCAATCCATGGACTTACCATGGTGCTGTGCGACACTGCATGCAGATGTTAATCATATACATACTCTTGACTGTGACATGCAAGCAAACGAGATAAATAAAGACAACTTGCATCGTGCACATGTGCTTTCTGTGTAATATTCCTCCAACGCATGAGCAATGGGATCGAGTGGTTCGAGTGGAGGAAGTGAAATCTAAGTGTTGGATTGATCTTCAGTGTATATAGATGAGTGATAAGGAGCCTCGGATGTTTCACAAATTTTCTGATCAGAAATGGGACTAACCTCAGGACAACGAGGGATTGACATAACCATAAGCTCAGGTTGAAGTGCCTCGACAACCTGGGGGGTTCCCACTTTGTCCATAGAGAAGATCATCAGAGACCAGTGACTTAGACAAATTAACAACGAGTGAATCAACATCGTGATTAGATGAAGTACAAAGATCACGAAAACCAAGATCAGAAAATTCAGGATGTTTGTCGGCATCCTCATGATTTGATGAATCACACAAAGCGGCAAATGAGAAGCAAGAATGTTCATCCTCTGCGTTTCCAGAAAAAGCAGATGAAAAGTCAAGTGGATGTTCAACGAATGATTTGTCCTCTCTGTTGTTGAATGATAAGTTGACATCCGGTGTGTTCTGCGAATGATCAACAATGGGTGCATCCATTGGTGGATTTACACATGGAAAATCAGAGATGAAGGAATCACCAAAGATGTCAGGGAAAAGCAGAGGAGGCGTGGATAAAAGGAGATCATCCTTCGTCGCTGGTTGATGTTCAGGTTCCCAGTTCACAACAAGTGTAGAGTTTGGAATGGAAGAACAAAAGACAATGCAATCTAGAGGATCAACACAACACGAAGACAAAGGGTGTGGTAACAAAGGCATGTGACAACCCATAGGCTTCGCAACCAAATCTGTGCGAAAATTGAGAGAAGTGATGTTGGGAGGATATGATAGTTGAACAGACATTTGTGCATGTTCTCCCACATCACTTTGTGATGGTGAAGCTATTTGATGAAGGGATGAAGAACAATCACTTGTGATAACGACTCTGTCCATTTGTGATTGTGCAACTCCATCACTAAAGTATGCTGAGTGGGGTTTGAACTTTAACTTCATCTTGGGATGGAGTGATTTGGTAAGGCAATATTCAAATCTGTCAATGAGATACTGAAATTTCATCTGACTTTTCAGAGCTTGAATTTGCAATACATGGAAGCGCTGCCAAAAACCCATAGGCGATTCATGTGGAGTCTTCCGTTGTTTTAACAATTTTTTGTCAAGAGGTTCTGGATCAAAATGATGGAAAGTAGATTCAATGAGATCACAAAACTGCTCAAGTGAGTGCATGCTGCCGGGTGGAAGTATGTTGCACCATTGTTGTGAGGATTCATGATGTGTGTGTGAAAGCAACACACTGACCTCTTCTACATAGAACTCATCTGTATCCTCAAGGAATGCATAGAAGTCTTCTAAGTACTCAGGCCAGGATACTTTGCCTTCACCATCATACGTCAATTCAGACAAGAGATTAAAAAACTCCCTAGTGATGTTGAGGGATTCGGCATGCGAAAAACATCGCGGAGGGATGAGTCTAATAGTATCCATGACAGATGTTTAAAGATTCAAAACATGATGAGAGGACATAGCTTGTCATTTTCCCTCCTTCTAGCGCCAGAATGTTGATGGTGTTGGACCCGCCAACATCAGGGTATCTCCCTGGTATGAAGTCCCAACTAGACCTCACACTGTTTTGTGTGGGAGTCCCATCTGGTACGATGGCTTGGTTACCATTATCTTAAATATATGCCTTAGCTCTTGCTTTTTAGCTCAGGAGAGTGGTCTACTTTGTCTTCGAGTAGCGAGGTTTGCATGCCTGGTGATTGATAGTGTTACTTGTGTCAAGGTTCTTTCACCGCAGAGAGAGAGGGTGGGAGTGAGTCCCAAGTCAGATGGGAGGAAGCCCAACTCTGTTAGGAACACACAACACAACAATACGTGCACAACTTTTGGAGGAGCAATCCACACGGATGCGACAGTTACAATACATAAGGGAAGATAATACGTACAACACTCAGCAGGCAATCCATGCGAGTTCGACGGTCATTATAGCGAGTTTACGTGAAAGGTTCTGTCTGATGTTGGGGAGGTAACCAACACGGGCAGGACAACGTTAAAAAATTATGCAACACATTTTCATTAATATATGTATTAGAACAATTGAATGAATTCAAGTGTTAAACACAGGTTAAAGCAACATGTATCACAAGTGTTCAAGATAAATCTTACAAACAATTACAACACATGTGTGAAAATGTGTTGGCCTGTTAGCATGATTTTGAATTAAAAAAAAGTTCCAAGACACATCAATACACCATGCATCACTAACCCCGTGGACGAGGCGTTGAAGCCGCTAATTACTCCTCAAAGAAAATATTACAGACTCTCAAGGCTATGTGGGAGGAGTTAAGGTGAAGAGTCCTTTGCATGTACAAATGCAGGCTATTTATAGCCAAGGGTAAAACTAACCCTTGTGACTGTTCGAATTCCCTCATGACTGTTTGAATTTCACGACTCTTCAGATTACGAGTGGGTCTCTTGGACTTCCATGTTACATTACATTGATTTACACAGTATGGCCCATAGTAGTGATGTGGCCTGCATTATTCATGACACGACTCGACATGACAACGCTGGTATGTTCATGTTGCTGCTGGTGTGCATGTCGAGCTGCAGTGCCATTGAGTGATGGATGTCCTCTTGGTGTATCACAACTTCACCTCTGCATGGCTAGGTGTGCGGAGTCCTCGATGGTCATTGGGTTTGCTTGATGTTGCATGTGCGTGTTGCTCCTTGCCTGTGCTTTGGCATGCTTGACATGTTCGTCCGTTCATGAAAATTGCAAGTTTGTCCATTCGTCTGTCTCTGAACACATCTTCGCATGTTCATCCGTCCATCTGTCTATGAACACCTCTTTTCATGCATTGTTTGTTCGTTGTTTTGTGAACATGTCCTTTTGCACGTACTCCCCTTATTCATCCCATCTGTCATCGCATCATGTTCCTTCATGTACTTGTATCTGCAGTCACTCATGATGAGACAACATCAAATCTAAAAATATCCTAGCCTATGATGATGCATGATCGTTTTCGGATGCAGGTGACTGAGAGAGTAGACAAGGTTGCAAAACCATGCAAGGCAAGTTTCGGGCTAGGATGCGGGCTTCAGGCACTGTCGGTGAAAAATGCGCAGAAGTCACTTGGAGATGGAGACGGGAAATCTGGATTGGCAGTGAATGTCCGCAAGGTCTAGCTTGGTTGGAGGACAGATCTGCATAATTCCTGGAGGGAAGCAGTGCAGGCTTTAGGAAGGCTTGGTAGAAAATCTGTGCAGTTTCTGGAGGGAGCTGGCAGTGGGCTACGGGAGCTTGGCAACAAAAACTACGTAGTTTCTAGAGGGAACTAGTAGCGGGCTGCTGGGAGCTACTGGCAGGGAAAAACTACGTAGTTTCTAGGAGGCTGACCTTCTGACCACCTTTGTGTAGTTCCTAATCAGAATGGATTGTCAGTCTGTAGGAGGCTTGCTCAGGAAATCTACGTGGTTTTCTGGTTGAGCAGCCAGCTGGCTGACTGGGTGACTAGATGGGAAAACTACGCAGTTTTATGAGGGAGACAGGGACGGGCACTGGGTGACTGTCCGACTTGTCTGCGCAATTTTCTCAGTCAGTGGAGTGGGCAAGGTCTGTAGCCTCTGCGCAATTTTTGAGGGGAGTCAGTCTCGGGGTGACTACCCAGTCAAACTCTCTGGTTGACCAGCGGGAGGGTTAATTGATCAGTTGCGGGAAGCGTAACTTGTAATGGATTGCTAGATACTTCCGCGCTGTTCTGGATGACAGTCGATCGAGTCAATGATGGGGTGAAGGTATGGTTGTTAGATAGTGATCTGGTTGTTAGAAATTCAATACAAAATGACTGTGTGTGAGTGAGCGAAATTGTGCATACGCGACTTTGCAAGCACACACTCACATAACTTGACGACAAGACGCCTCAAACCATCAAGACACACAAGCTCAACATGATTGACCAACGGTGCGAGTGACAAACGCGACACTTGTGATAGATCGTTGAATGACCGCGACGACGATTGCGCGACGTTGCATACAACTTCGTGTGTGAGAGCGACAGATGTTTACATAGTGAACACAACATGTACACACTAAGCAAAGACCTTGTGCATGACCATAACATGGTCGCAAGCATGACATAGAAATCAACATGCAGAAAATGACAGTTGGCCGAAGAAGTGAAAAATAAGCACGACATGCAGCAACAACACATAAAGTGACTTTTTGCGATTGCACACATGCATATTACTGAGGATAGGATGATATGACAATGACAAGAAGTCCTGCAAACTCAACTAAGAGGCATACTTCAGAAGATGTTCTTTACTTACCATACTTACCCTCAAGATGATCATGCATCTGGTGGAGTTTGCATGCGGTCTTAATCTTTTCCATTACCCAGTTCCTTGGTCCTTCTCCTCAACTCCTTGGAAGCGATTTCAACATGTCACCTTTTCTTGTAGTAACTGAGAGGTAGACCTGCGTGATTTCAGCAGACAGTGACTAATGCTAGAATGAGGTCCTGGGAGGCCCGTCTGCACATTTTCTGCATGCAAGACTAACAAGACGACTTGGGAAACACTGTGCAGTTTTGAGGTTCAAGGCACTGCTGCAGGACAAGGGTCCCTGGAGGACAGCTCTGCACAATTTCTGAGTGCAGTGCAACTAGATTTCTCTGCGCATTTCTGGGGTGCTGGCTGGGGCCTCTGCGGGTTGCTTGGTTTCAGCAGGCAAGGGAGGTTGGTGTCTCTGCGCACTACGGGGTTTTAGTAGGCAAGGGAGTTTAGTGTCTTTGCACACTGCGAGGTTTCAATAGGGAAGGGAGGAATCTTGATGGTTGCAGAAACAAAGTGCATAGTTCCAGGAAACTGGATTAGGCTAGGTTGCTTGGGAAAATGGCTAAGTGTGAGATTAATGAAACATATGCAAACATTGGTAGGACTTGACTATGGTCACACATAGACACTTAGTGACTCAATGTAGACCATCAAGAATAAATACGACGTACTTTGCTTGATGCAACAACCTTCGTGAGGTGAGTGTGAAACATATCTATGTGATGAAAACCACTCATACGGACACAATTCCCTTGAACAAAGACAACATTCCCTTTGCATGATAAAAAACAACCCCTATGCCCAAATATGACACATGTTGCATGAAGATAAGAACATGGATAACTCTTAAGATGAAGGAGGGAAGCTTGAAATCATCATCTTACCAACAAGCGACCAAGGACAATTAATTGCAGGAACCAAGGTAGGCTCCAAAATTTGCACGCGAGCCAAAATTTTGGAGGGTGGTTGTAGGCACTACAATAATATGATAAAGGACTTGGTGGTGAATTTGGCCTAGATCCCAGTGAAAATTGTAGTGATGGACATTATAGTAGCCGATATCCTTGCAAGGTTCAATATGCTTTTGTCCAGATCTTAGGGGTCAAATATTGGAGGTTCCATCAAGCTGGATCTTATATATGCTACCATCCCTATCTTTGGTGGAGAAGAAATGAGATTGTGCAAGGAATAAAGGTTCATTAAAACAATCATGAAAGCTTATTGCCCAAATAATGCTCCTGTGTATGGGAACGAAAGGGATCTCTCCTGCTTAATGCTAGAAGAAGATGATTTTATTTTAGAAGAAACACAGGTACATCCAGTAGCCAGACTAGATCAACAACTCAGAGATTATAGCAAAGTTTGGAAGTTGTATTTTGATGGTGCAAATTCTAAAGAAGGAAATGGAGCAGGAGTATTATTGATATCTCCAGAGGGTAGCTTGATTCCCCTCTCATTCAAATTGGAATTTGAGGCAACAAATAATGTGGCAGAGTATGAGGCATTACTACTAGGCCTACAAGCAACAAGGAATTTGAACATTGAATGTATGACTATGTTTGGAGACTCAGAACTGGTGGTGAAGAAAATCAAGGACCAATGTCAAACTAAGCACCCCCGGCTAAGGTCTTACAGAAATGAGCTTTTGGATTTAAATGACAACTTCTTCCTAGATTTTAATGTCCAATTCTTACCTAAGGAAGGAAATCGAATGACCAATTCCTTGGCTATAGCTGCCAGTAATTTCAAGCCACTGCAAAATCCACTTCTCAGATATGAAATTGAGGTTAGGTACAAACCCTTAGTGCCTGACAATGTGAAACACTGAAAAGTGTTCGAAGATGATGAACAGATAAAGCATTTCATTGAAGTCATTAGGGAATTCTCTAATTCGGTGATTGACCAAGAAGAAGAAGAAGTCACAAAGGAAGAACCAACTGCTTGGGAGGAAACTATCACCAGGCATAGAGTTCTGCAGCTAAAGGGAAATGCCATTCCCCATGGTCTAGTTCCTTTGGAGAGGTTATTCAAATCCAACAACATGGCTTCAAAACTTGCTAAATAGGGAGTTTATGAACAAGTGGAGGATTGTAACATCATTTTGGAGAAAGAACCATGGATGATCAAGTTGTCAAAAGGGATCCCCAATCAATATAAACAAAGGTACTTAAATCTCTTAAAAACCTATAAAGAGTTTTTGGCTTGGTCATATGAATATTTAAATACTTTTGATACCAATGATATTCAACATAAGATTCCCTTAAAGAATGGAATGAAGCCTTGTAAGCAAAAACTTAGACAGATCAATCCCCTTTTACTCCCATCCATCGAGAAGGATGTGAGGAAGTTTCTTCAGGCTAAGAGGGTCTGATGTGGATTGTAGTTTGTCTGATGTGGAGAGAGCTTCATTGAATTACAATTACCCATTGCCAAAAATGGATTATATATTACAGAAGGTAGTCGGGTCAGCTCAGATGTCCATGATGGATGGCTTTTTAGGGTATAATCAGGTAGCAACGCATCCTGATGATTAGAAGAAAATTGTATTCACTAGACCTTGGGGGACCTTCATGTATGCAATAATTCCATTCAACCTTATAAATGCAGGGGAAACCTTCCAGAGGGAAATGGATATAGCTTTCTTGGGAGAACAAGGTAAATTTGTAGTGGATATAACTTTCTCTCTAAAATAAATGAGGAGCATATTGAACATTTGAAACTCACTTTTGAGAAATGTAGGAAGTATGGTCTATCTCTAAATACAAAGAAATCCCAATTCGCTCTAAGCAAAGGTAAGTTGTTGGGGCATATAGTAGCATAGGAGGGGGTGAATATCGATCCTAAGCATGTGGAAGCCATCTGTCACATTTACCTACCAATAAATAAAAAGGAGGTCCAAGTGTTCTTGGGAAGGATTAACTTCTTGAGAAGAATTATACCTAATTATGCAGAGATAGTGAAAGGCATCACAAAGATGTTGAAGGAGGAGAATGAAGTAAAGTGGAGCCCAGATTCCCTGTAATCCTTCTCTTGGATAAAGAGAGATTTTGCAGAGGCACCTGTGTTAGTCAGCCCAGATTATTCAATGCCATTTTACATCTTTTCTTTTTCCTCCCCTCATACTATAGTCATTGTGTTATTACAGAAGAATAAGGAAGGTCACGAGAAACCTATAGCCTTCTTCAGCCAGGTGTTGTGGGAGGTTGAATTGAAATATAATATCTTGGAAAAACAGGCTTATGCCCTGGTCAAAGCTTTGAAGGCCTTCAAAGTTTATGTTTTACACTCTAACATTGTAGCTTATGTTCCAACAACTGTTGTTAAAGACATCTTGGTGCAAGGGGACAATGATGGAAAAAGAGGTAAGTGGATTGCCAAAATCCAAGAGTATGACATGGATATCAAGCCCACTAAACTCATCAAAGGACAGGGATTGGCCAAAATCTTATCAAAGTCTAATTTCCAGGCCTTGGGGATTAACCTATTGATAGAAGAAGATGAAGAGGGGACACAACAACTGTTGATCAAGACATCAACCCAAAAAATTCATATCAAATATGAAACATTTGCCTAGTATAAGGATGTCATCCACTATATGCTATTCTTGAGGTGCCTAGTGAACATTGATAAATCCAAGTATAAATCATTAAGATTACAAGCCCATAAGTTTATTATATCCAATGGGAAACTATACTGGAAAGACCCAGTTGGAATTTTTCTTTTGTGTTTGATAGAAACAAAAACTCTAAGGGTGATTGATGATTTCCATAGTGGCATTTGTGGGGGACACTATAACTCGATGACCACTGTGCATAAGGTATTGAAAGTTGGAATTTATTGGACTAAACTATTCAGATAAGTTCACTCTTATGTTCGGGCCTGTCAACATTGTCAAGTGCTCAATAAGAAGTAGAAATTAGCCCCGCTTCCATTAATCACCATTTGTATAGAAGAGCCTTTTAGGAAATGGGGACTGGACTTTATCAGAGAGATAAACCCCCCTTCCAGCAGCCAACACAAGTGGATATTCACAACCAAAAACTACTTCACAAAATGGGTGGCAACAATCCTAGTACGAAATGCAACTGACATTGTGGTCATAAAATTTTTGGAGGAAAATATCCTGGCCAGGTTTGGGTGTCTTGTGAAAATTATGATTGATAATGCTTAGGATTTTAAGTCTGAAAAATTTATCAACTTTTGTCAAAAATTCAACATTACAATTGGCCACTTTACTTCCTAATATCCTCAGGGGAATGGATTAGCTAAGTATTCCAACAAAACAATAGTGAGGATCCTGAAGAAAAAAATTGCAGAAAGCTAGAGAAATTGAGACTCCCAATTAAAATTTTCCCTATGGGCTAACAGGGTAACTCCTGTTATCACTCCATAATTTACCTAGGTTGAGGAGAGAAACCCAGAGGTAACCACAAAACCACTTTGAAAGGTGGTATCTAGCCCTTCCAGCTTTAGAGAGGGATCTCTATATCTGATTTAGATTTCCGTTCAAGATATTAGGCTAGTTATGAGAGTGCGAGATGGGATTTTTCATAGGTTTGGTTGAAAGATGCAGGGAAAATCCATTGGGCATGGAGTCATGAAAATATAGATAATCAATCACAAAATAATAGAGCAGCTGTAACTGGGCAGAATAGGCAAGATTTTGGATCTTATAGAGTGTCTGTGGAGTGAGGAGGATGAATATGATTCAGATTCAATTAAATATAGAGCATACCGAGATGAATTCTATATCTAACATCAGACATCAGACATAAAAGATTGATATTGTTTACAAGCCAGAGCATAGTACAGTTAAGAAAATTTGTCTTTTAATCTTCTTGAAACAATAAAGATAGAAAACATATGGAAAACTGAGAGAATAAACAATTTCACAAGAGAAAGTACATCACCAATTGCTTGACTCGGGAATCCTGGAACAAAGCTCTTTGTATTACTGTAAATTGATCCCTTTCAGTACAATGCACAACTTACATCAATGTACAACCTTTATTCATACAAGTTCCAACCCATATTACATATTAAAAATTTGTTTAAATAATGCTTGACATAACATTTTTGTAAAATAATAGCTATGACTTAATTACAGAAACATAAATAAATTAAACATCTCTCAAATTCATGAATGTAAAGATGATATAAGAGATTTTATATGTCCTAGAATAACTATAAGAAATATGCTTTTATTCAGGAAACAAAAGACTGGTGAACTGCTTCCTTGAAAGTAGAACAGGTCCCTCTGTGAATTAAGCATTTATTCTTATCAAAACAGGTCCCTCTGCAACTGCTTCTTCTTTCTCATTCGTTTCCGTTGAAAACTTTGAGCCTTAACAATAGGAAATTAGTTTTTCAATACTGATCCTCTTTCTCAAAATCTGAGTGGTTGTATCTGTTTTGGCAACCTTATCCATTAAAAACATACTAATCTCCTTTTTTCCATGATTCAACAATTGTCGATCCATATGCCTGTTAACACATCTGCACAATCTATCAGAGAAATTCCCATTTTATTGTTTCATCCATCTCCCTTGGAAAATCTTGAACTACTTGCCATGGTGTCAAAATCCTTCTAATGCCTTATCGGGTCACCTATAAGAACAATCAAAACCATAAAACATGGCAGAGTATAAAATCATGACTACGAAAAGGATTTTAAGTCATAAAACTAGTGAGCGGTAACCATAGGCTTATGTCATAGGTGCTTATCCCGAAAGTTTCCCTTATGATTCCTTTTAAAATTTTTGGGATTTTCCACCCTTCGAGATCCTTACTCATAGTGTTAAGTTATCATTCCACGTGTCCAAGAGGATGTGGCTACATGCTTTGTCTTCCAGGGCTAAGCCCTTTAGCTAGGGATAGGGGGTTGATTATTTGAAATATACTATCATATTGTTTGGTCCTTTAGAATAGAGATTTGGGACTTGGTGGAAAAGGGGTCTGATTCTTTGGAATGTTGCATTATTATAAATGTTTCCCACATAAGACATAGGGCCACACCTCTATGCACCTGGGCTCCTTGTGCCGATAGCTCTTGTCTCTTTGAACTCTTTGTAGCCATGGGCTATCCCCCATATTGGAGCTCCTCTCCCGACAATTCTAATCGACATTTTAACTCGATGTACACATTTTATTTTTGCCAATTGTGAACACCGATCACCTTCTCTGCTAAGCCCCTGGTCCCGTGACGCTTCATGTGATCACGTTCCAACCCTTATCAGAGCCCCTCTCTTGACGATTTCCTACCGGCAGTTTCAACTTATGCTGCGATGTGCCTCAACCTTGCGATCACCGAATGATGATGTAATCTTTGCCAGGTCGTTGCCACGTGTTAGCATGTGAGTCGTGACACATGTCACCCATTTTTGGCCCCTTTTGACCGTTGGAAATGCTGAATCCACTTGCCATATGTACACCGTACAACCACGTTATGGTGACATTAGCCACCACGTGGGCCATATTGGAACCAATCGTTGACTGACACGCATCCCTTATCGGATCCAATGACTGACTACCCCATGGCCTTTATCAGATCCAATCTTTTGCTACCATGCGTCCCTTTGGGAGGAGAGAGAAAAGGAACTTCCTGGCCTAGTTTTTGCGAGAACTTCCTTTGTTAATTTGTTTCAGGTCATTCCTGACACTTTAACACTGGAGGCCTTTTTCCCACAATCCCGATGATTTCGAAATGTGACCACCCTTCCATGTCTTGTAAAACGTTGATCGTCAATTTTTTGATTACACCGACCACCAATATGGCCATGTACCTATGAACTGCGAGATGCAGGGTATTGGGACCTTTGATCGCCGATTTCAATCCCGGTGATCGTTAATCACTGATTTTGCTATTTTGTTCACTATTTTCTCTCTCCAAAACCTCCAGGATGCGAGATTTCAATACTTGGGCATTTCACTTGTTTTGTGGGTTTTGAAAGGTGAACTTCAACTTACTCTAATTTTTGACCTAGAAATCAGTTTGGGGAGTTCTATAGCTCGTTGGAAATCTGCTTCTAAGTACTTTATTACGAAAATACATACTAGATCATTTACAGAAGCTTGAAAAGAAAAAATACTTTCCAACCTAAGACTGATTTGACCACATAATTTCAAGCATTGAATGACTTCTTTGACAAGTGAAACTTTAGGCTATAACACCCAGTGACTCATAGGCTGAGTTTCACAAGAAAATTCTCAAAATAAATAAATAAATAGATAGACTGTTATTACCTATTTTATAGGACCCTAACATTGGCTCCAATGGGGATGACATCCTCCCTATGAGGTGTCAAGAACAAAAAGCATACTAGTAGCCTAACCATTGGGAAAATTATTTCATTATCAAGACTGAAACTAACTCTGAAAAAAGAAAAAGAAATCATAGTTATAGCATCCACTCATCATAAACTTAGGGTCTTCACTGCAGGCTTTAATTCCTGATGAAAACCACCCACACTTGCACTATTTGAAACAATAAAATGATATATACAGTGATGGTGTTTGTTACTAGTTGACCTTAAGTGAAATAGTGTTTGAGTAACCTGCCATTAACAGGTCCCCCTAGTAGTGTTTCTCCAGTAATATCTTCTAGAAAAAATGCACGAGTTCCATGAACAACAACAATCCTGTAACGACCTTTCCACAAACTTTCAAACTTCCCATGCTTCCCTTTCTCTTCATTCCTGGAATCCCACTTCAAAACAATGTCATCCAGCTGAAAATCATCTGCCTTTACCCTTCAGTCATGAATTCTCTTGATTTTATCCTTGATCACTTGTGCATTGTTGTAACCTTCTTCCCTTGTATGTTGCAAATGTATTAATTGATTGATCCTTCTCTGGGCATCATTTGGTTCTACTTCCTCTTCCTGCAATAATTTAAGTACTGGAATTCCTAGGGAAATAGGAAAATCTACATCTATTCCATAAACCAATTGGAAATGTGACATTCCAATTGACTTTTTTGTACTTATCCTATCAGCCCATAAAGCATTTATTAATTTCTTATGCTAGGATTTCTTGTTTTCTTGCAGTAATTTCTTTATGATGTTTACCAATTATTTGTTAGAAGACTCTGCTAACCCATTTCCCTAAGGATAATAGACAGTAGAATGTCCTAACATTATGTGATACTTGTTACAAAAACCAATCATCCTTTTCGATTTAAAGGCAACAACATTATCTGTAATAATTTTATGGGGACAACCAAACCTGGAGAGAATATGACCTTCAACGAATTACATGATTACAGAATTTGTAGCTTGTCTGGTTGGAATGGCTTCAATCCATTTGGTGAAGTAGTCTGTTGCTGTTAGGATCCACTTGTGTTGAGCTCATGAACTTGGATGAATTTCTCCAATGAAATCTAAACCCCATTATTTTTGGCATTATGATACATATGTTGTACTTGATGGCAACCCACTCATCTCAGATGATAAATTATAGTGCAGCAAAGTTCACGCACTTTCATGAAGATAAAAGTTTCTTTCATGAAGAAAAAAAAGTTTCCTTCATGTAGAGAAAAGTTCATGCACTTATATGCAGAGAAAAGTTTATTTCATGTAGAGAAAAGTTAACGCACTTTTATGCAGAGAAAAGTTTATTTCATGTAGAGAAAAGTTCACGCACTTTTATGCAGAGAAAATTTTATTTCATGTAGAGAAAAGTTCACGCACTTTTATGCAGAGAAAAGTTTATTTCATGTAGAGAAAAGTTCACGCACTTTTATGCAGAGAAAAGTTTATTTCATGTAGAGAAAGAGTTCTCGCACTTTCATGCAGAGAAAAGTTCCTTTCATGAAGAGAAAATTTCACGCACTTTCATGGTTGGCTCATGGTATTAGTCTGACAGTTTTTGATCCTATGGTTTTGGTCCGTGGTATTGCATCCAAAAGTGTTGATCTCACGCACTTTCATGGTTGGTTCATTGTATTAGTCCGACAATTTTTGATCCTATGGTTTTGGCTCGTGGTATTGCATCCAAAAGTGTTGAGCTCACGCACTTTCATGGTCGGTTCATGGTATTAGTCCAATAGTTTTTTGATCCTATGGTTTTGGATCGTGGTATTGTGGAAGGCCTAAGACTATAAAAGAGGAAGGAGATCATTTGGAAAAGCATCATCGAATGAATTGAATATCTAATAAGTGCTAGATCTGAAATATTTGTGATTGGGTTATGGTGCAGATCTGGATCTGAATGAAGGAGGAACCTTAGCGCATAAAGGAGGATAAGTTCTTTTGATGGGTCATAATCTTTATGCTTGAATAATAGTATCTTTGCATGATTTTGATATGTTATATGAGGCGCATGCTTGATCTATAAATCTCACAATCTAGGTTAATTAGTGTCTGAATATTTGAAAGAAGGAATTATCCTTTATAGATTTGCATGCAGGTTTCAGGTTGTGGAAGTAGCGTATATCTTTAAATTATGATCTAGATACCTCTGTCTATTGCTGCAGTATTCTGGGTTCAGAATTTTGTGTGTGGTTACTGTTACTGTGTTCTGTGTACAACTGTCAGAGAAGTGTTTACTTGATTCAGTGCTAACTGGGAAAGGAGATTGTTTGATGAAAATATACTTGATGATTGATTGATGTTCATGGATCCAGTCTGAAAATTTATGAAATGTGGTCCCTGGAATAAAGAGAAGGTTGTAGCCTTCAGTAGGCCAGCACCTACGTACTAGTATCTTGGCTAGTACAAGAGCTAAGGGGGTTGTAGCTCCCTTCCAGGAGAAGTTGGAGAACGAGAGAGGGTTGTAGCTCTCTGCAGGTTGTAGCCTACGTACTGGTAAAGGACTACACCAGTACAAAATCATTGTAAAAGGAATTTTCTAATTGAAAGAAGATAGAGACATATTGCAGCAGGTGGTTTTCACCCACATTGGGTTTCCACCTTATATCTGGTGTTCTTTTGTGTGACTATTTGCTTTTCTTGTTCCTGTTCATTATTTTATGATACTGACATACAAAGTAATGATCAATATTTGAAGAATTATTCAAAGTATAAATAAGGAAGATATATTGAAAAGAATTTGATAATACTGATTCACACCCCCCCCCCCCCTCTCAGTATTATTTCCAACAATTATTGGAAAGGCACCTCCATAGAGATAGGTTTCAAAGGTAGAGGTAGGAGTTTTCTCTTACCTTAAAAAATATGGCATTGATGACAAGTTGAAACCTTTTTTATAAATGTCTACAAACAAGGTATGCTAGTAAAAACCAACTCTCATGATTTTGTTTGTTGTGGCTTTCTAGTACAAATGTCCTCCATAGTGACCTTGATGAAATTCTTCCATGATTTTATCTACTTCATCCTTCAATAAACAATTTAGAAAAATACCTCCAACATCCTTCCAATACAAGGCTTGATCTAAAATGCAGAACTTAACAACCTTCAATTTTAGAAACTTTTCATTGGTTTTTGTCAAACCAAGGGGAGCTTGTAAATTTTGTAAAACATACACAATTTATGCATACCAGGGAGAAGTAAGAAAATGCTCCGATACCTGTGGAGTCACCATATCTTCTTGTTCATCAAGAGCAGCTACAAAGTTTATATCTAATGCATGAAAATTTGACTCAACCATCAGTTTGGCTAGTCCTTGACCTTTGATGAGCTTTGTAGGCTTTATCTCAATGTCATATTCTAAAAGCACTATTATCCATTTGCCTCTTTTCCCATCTAGATCAGCCTAAGTGAGGATATATTTTACCACTACACTTGGAACAAAAGCAATTATGTGAGAATGTAGAATATACACTCTGAAGTCTTTCAAAGCCTTTACTAAAGAAAAATCTTGCTTTTCCATGATATTATACTTCAAGGAGGCATCTCTTAAATCTCTGTTGAAGAATTCTATAGGTTGTTCATGTCCCTCCTTGTTTTTCTGTAACAATACAACTGCAATAGTGTGTTCTGATGCAAAGGAGAAAATCATGAAATCTTTAGTAAAATGAGGACTAATCAAAATAGGGGCACATGTCAAAGTTGCTTTCACCTCACTGAAAGATTTTCTAGTCTCACTATTCCATCTTATATCAGTGTCCTTTTTCAGCATGTTTGTGATTGCCCTTAAGATTTCAGCCAAGTTTGGGATGAATCT
The DNA here is from genome assembly GCA_031772625.1 of Pinus tabuliformis. Classification (NCBI taxonomy): domain Eukaryota; kingdom Viridiplantae; phylum Streptophyta; class Pinopsida; order Pinales; family Pinaceae; genus Pinus; species Pinus tabuliformis. The sequence goes on along the minus strand of CM062813.1, from coordinate 1,162,740,638 downwards.
TCTCAGAAAATTTATCCTGCCAATGAAAGACTGAACTTATTTTTTGTTCCTCGAGGGGATCAATATTCATTATTGCTTCAAATCTGTTGGGGTCTATTCTGATACCATCCTTTGAAATAATGTGACCAAGTAGCTTACCTTCCTCCAATCCAAACAAACACTTTTGGGGTTCAAGGAAATACCAAACTTCTTGCACTTCTAAAAAACTATCTTCAAGTGAAACAAGCGATCTTCATATGTCTTAGAGAATACAATGATATCATCTAGATAAATTTCTATAAACCTATCCTTCTCATCTATGAAAGCAATATCCATTGCTCTCTGGAAAGTGGCTCCTACGTTCATAAGGCCAAATGGAATCTTCACATATATAAAGGTTCCCCATGGTGTCGTGAAAGCCATTTTATAGTGGTGATTTGGATGTACTAGAATTTGATTATATCATGAAAAGCCATCAAGTAAAGAAATTAAGCTGGACCCAACTACCCTTTGTAAAACATGATCCATATTTGGTAAATGGTAGTTGTCTTCGAGGGAAACTTTGTTTAGATTCCTGAAATCCACACATAACCGGATTTCCCCTGTCTTTTTTCCTTACTGGCACAAAATTTGATAACCACTTCGAAAACCTCAAAAGCACAATGATTTTGGCATCAAAAAGATTTCTGACCTCCTTCTCTATCAAGGGTAACAGAAATGGATTTACCCTTCTTAATTTCTACTTAAAAGGCTTTTGATTATCTTTGATGGGAATGGCATGTTGTATAATGTTGGTATCATATGCCTTTAAATCTTCATATTCCCAAGAAAACACATCAAAATATTCTTTCAACAAATCAAGATACTTCTGTTTTTCTTTAGGAGGTAAAGACTTGGACAAATTTATAATCTTTGGATTACTCTCAGTACCTATATTACAATCTTCCACTTTGGCTCCTACAGGTTCTATCTTTGGCTTTTTAGCTACATCATTAAAATCAAACAACTCTTCTAATGGCACCAAACCCCTTGGCAACACATTGTATTTCAATTGTAGGACCTCAAGATCTTCTGGATTTTCATCAATCTCGTTCAATACTAATTCATTCATATCATTATCTACATCGTTATCTGTATCAATATTTACATTCTCAAATTCTTCTTTTAACTGCAAATTTTTTTCTACCTACTTATCACTAACAAAAACTTGCCAATATCTAACATTATCTGGGACAACTAGCCTCTGCTTCACTTCAACCTCAAATTTTCTATTGGGATGAAAATGAATCTTACAAGTACTAGCTGATGTAGCCAATGCATCAACGAAGATATATTGAACCTTAGGAATTAGAGATAACTAATACTCTGGGAAACACTGCAGAAAATCTAAGACATCATTTTTGTAGGCCCTTAGTCTAGGGTGTTTAGCCAAGTACTCACCTTTGATTTGATTAATGATGAGTTCCGAATCACCATGTATAGAAATACTTTTAGCTCTTGACCTCTACAAAAGATGCAATCCTAAAATTAGTGCTTCATAGTTAGCTATATTATTTGTGCATTGGAAATTGAGCTTGTAAGAATATCCCTTTGCTCTACCTGTTTGTGAGTTTGAGACGCAAACGCCTGCCCCTACTCCTTCCTTGTTCACTACCCCATCAAAATCCATATTCCATAGGGCTTCACCCTCTTCATTTTCCTTCTCAACATCTAATTTCATCTCCTCTATTTTGGTCAATTTAGTTTTCAAGTATAACACTTCCTCTTATGCACATACTTCATTATATAGAATGAAGGAATCCATATCTGAATGCATAGAATAAAGGGGTAGTTATTTGGTTTGTCTTGGCTTCTTACCATATATTTCATTAATGCTTCCTTGTTGACCAAAAACAAGAATAGTAGCATATGTCATGTCCATCTGCATGGTACCTTGTAACTTTGTCCCCTAATATCTTGCTAATAACATTCCATATTTGGGAGGTGTATCAACCACTACAATATCCATAACCACACTTTTGGCTGGGATTTGGGTTAGAGTTACACACAAATCCTTAATGAGACCTAAGCATCTGACTTTGCTAGAATCAAAAGAGTACAGATCTTTATAGGGTCTTATTATATCCAGTCCTAGCTTTTCCATAATGACTTTAGGCATGAGATTGTGCGAAGCACTAGAATTGAGCATAGAATTGTGCAAAATATAGTAATGAATGTTCAAACTGACATAGAAAGGTGGCACATTTCCATCCTGTGACCTCCCTTCAAATTTAGGTCCAAATAATAATTCAGTTTGATCATCAGTTAAGTTAACTATGTCTGTCCCCTCTCCTATTTTTAGTGCCTTCATGACTTGCACTCTATACACATTCTTTTTTATCAATTTTGTCAAAGGAATAGAAATCTTGACCTTAGGTAGTTCATTTTCAATACTGAAAGAAGTTGGAGATTTATCTACCTCTTTAGCACTTGCATCTTGTTTTTGAGAAATCTCTTTTTGAGAATCATCCTTTGTCTTGCTAGTGGAAGGTGCATCAATTTGAATCTTCTTGGGAGGGTTTGTTGCAGCCTTCTTGCTCCTCAAATTACACTGTTTGTGTACCTCCATGATAGAATTTTGGTATCCCTTTTTATAATCATCAGTTTCTGCAGGGATGACTTCTGGTTGTGATAACAAAAATAGATATTGTTCTTCCTTAGTTAAGAAAATATTATCTGTTTCCCCTTCCCCAAAAAGACTTATCTGATTTTCTTCAAGGTCCTCAGCTATCTAAGCTTCTTCATTTGCATAATTCTCCTAAAATGGAGGACTAATTTTCTGCTGATCAACTGGGCCTCTTTGCTCTCTCTGTTTAATTTGGTGTGGATTTCCTAAAATTAGGATTTCTGATTTGAGGACCCCTTGAGTTTCTCTTGGTGGAGCCCTGTCAGTTAAACTTATCCTTTCCATCATTATTTCCATGGTTTTAACTAAGGTGTCTAACTTTTCATCTGATGAAGAAGAAGAAGGTTTTTATTTGATTGTGACTCTTCTATCAACTCTTAACCTTGCTCTCTTAGCCAATAAATTTTCTTCCACGCTAACAACATTCCTTTGCATTTCCTCTAGGGTAGTAGGATTTCTCTCCCTTAGTTGATAAGACATATCTGCATCAAAACCATCTGGAAATTTGATCAGAGCTAGCCTTGGTGGAGGTTGTATTGCTGCTGGAATAGAATTGTAAACATTATTGAATCTAGTGCAATAATATTGAACTGTTTCACTAGGATCTCTCTTTATACTCTCATATTCAACCAAGATTTGAAGAGGATTCTTCTTTACTTCCCACCTTGTGAGAAAACTTCAATGAAATTGTGGGAGATCTGCAATACTAGCTGTTGGCAATGCCCTGAACCATTTCTTAACTTCTCCTATCAAACTTTGTGCAAAGAGCCTCATTTTCACATCATCTTCATCAACTTCTTGTAAATTTGAATAGTCATTCATCCTGTCTATGTGTTGTTGTGTTGTGATTGGCCCAATGCTATCAAATTGAGGTATATGGCTCTAGTAATCACGTGGGATGGCATGGAGTTGTCTTGGTAAAACAAGAGGGGCATAACGAGCTGCCATGACTGGTAAATGGGAAGAAGATGAAACTACAGTTGATGTGGATGTTAGAGGTGGTAAAGAAGATGAAACTATGACTTGCTGAGTTGGTATAGAAGGAATTTGGATGGTAGATGAAATAGGAACAATGGTGGAAGTAGAAACTACAGAAGAGGTCAAAGGTGAAGTAGAAGATTAAACAACAGAAGGCTGATTCTCTAAAGCTTATTCAACAACTTTGTTTAGTTTAGTCACCAGGCCTTCAAGCTTTTCAAACTGTTGTAGAAGGTCTCTATCAGATTTTGAAAGAACAAGTTTTTGTATTGAAATGAAAGGTCTCAATTTAGACTCATCAACAACTGTTTCAGGGACAAATATTTATGATTTGGTTCTGAAAGGGTCTGCTCAAAATGTAGGTCAAACTCAAGATCTTCAACTGTTATCAGGCTTTCTAGAAAGGAATTAACTCTTGGTAGAGGACTATTGCTAGCTTGAATTTATGTGAAACTCTTCTTTTTAATCAAATTCTCAAGGTTATCTACAATTTTGAGTGGGTTAGGATCTAGATGAGATCTGGTGTGAATTCTCTTAGGATCCAGATCTTCAAAAAGGTTATAAACAAAAAATATATATACAAATTTTGGTTGGAAATTCAACCTAAACCGTTTCTATTTCTCTGTCACCCACACGAAAATAATTTCAAGCTTCAAAAGCTTCCTCTAGTGTGCTTAATTATTTTTAAAAGTTTTTTTTTCATTATATGGGGACTAGAACCTTCTATTAATAAATTTTGGGTCTATTTTAGGTGATCTGATTCGCCATATGTCTAACAAGCTTTTCTTGATAAAAATACACAGTGTTTGGAGGTTCCCCAGTCCTTGGGCTCCAAGGTCACAAACTATGGGCATGAATTGAACTTGTTTGGACTTCAAATATTTGTTGTGGTTTATCTAACTTTGCTAAGCCTGTAGCTTGCATCTAATTTCAAAAGTATTTTTAGCCATTTATCAAAGAAAAAATCCAAAAAAAAAAAAATTCAAAATTTATTTTAAAACCCTTGTATATTTGTAAATTTTGTAAATCGATTTGTAAAATATATCTTTTAAATTATTTCTAATTAGGGTTTTAATATTTTTGTATATATTGGGGTTTTGGGTATTTGTGAATCATTTTTTGCAGGTGAAATCAAGTTAAAAAACTGGAGTAGAGCTAGATCTAAGCCCTTGAGTGTAAGATCTAGTCTCCAATTTTTTTGCAAGGCCAACCATTGAAGAATTTGCAGTAAATTTCATATTTGAAGCAAATTGATTTTTTTGAAGCAAGGAATTCATTTTTTTGGGCCCTCTCAGGCCCGGATCTAGCCCCTCCAAAGCGAGCATCCTCCTCTTAGGCCCTTGCATCAAGGTTTCTAGCATCTTTGACGTTGGCCATGAGCTTTTAAGGCCTCGAACTCCCTTCCTATGCCTATTGCAGGCCTCCTTCCACCTTTGCATCCTCTCCTCCTCCCTTCTCGGCCTACTTTCTCCCCTCAGCCACTCTACTTGCCGTCACTCCCCCTTATCCCTTAGGCCGCAACCCTAAAGGGCTTGCGACTACCTCTTTTGAGGCCTCCTCTAGGGTGTCGCGGACCTTAGGGCCTCAAAACCCTAGGACACAACCCCTAGTGGGTATTTTAGCCCTTGGTAAATCAACAAAAACCATTTTTTGGGCTTGCCGTGAGGGTTACTAGGCATTTTATTCTAGCAATAAGCATGTTTAGGCCTTTTTCCTTCATTTTTGGCCTCTTCTTTGCCATCTCTTGGCCCTAATTTTCCCTTGCCTATCTCTAAAATCTTTTGCGACTGATTTCTTGGTGTATTTTGCAGAGACAATTCGTTCCAAGCTTGTGTTTTAGGGTATCAAGTCATTGGGCAAAATTGTGCACAAGTCGGGCTAGTAAGCTTCAAAGCCTAAGGCCTAAGGGTTTGATTTTCTAACCCTTTTTTCCTCACTTTTTTATTTTAGCAATTAAATTAACTTATAACAGTGATAAAATACATCCTAAATTGGCTCAAAATCCATTTATAAGTTTCTTGACATATTGAGGAATAAATTGCATAAGTTTAGGAAATCATAATTTGACATGAATCTAGAAGTTTTGGTGATTGTCATCTCTACATAACAAATTTGATATAACAATGGAAAATTACATCTTAGGAAGGCTAATACATCTAAATTCTTGAGTTTGCAAAGTTTATGTGATAGTTGGATTTCTTTGTATTATATTGGACAAGCATATGCACTTTGAATTTGACATCTAAGGAAAATTTACTCACTGTTGTCATAAATTTCTTACTACTGTCATCATTCCCTTATTGCTCATTAAGAGGTCATTGGAACATAAATTGCATAAGGACTTACATGCTTTTACACTCTTGTTCCTTGTTGCTAGCATTAACATTGTGGAAGTGGCTAACATTGTGTTTTCCTTGTGAGTTTATATGCAATGAAGTTCATGATTCACATCTAAAGAGCTCACTCTCTAAGCACTTTAAATCTTTGGTAGTATCTTGATGAATGGTTTAAGTCACACCGATTGTCCCTAATTCTCTGTAATCCAATTGGCATTGAAATAACTTGTTTCAATTGTGCATCATTGAGTTGTGATCTCTAGCAAAATTAATCTAATTGGTTGTTGCATCTAAATATTCTTAACTTGAAGATTGGTAAATTTAATTGCACATCTCTTAATAATCATTTTATGTTGAGAAATTGTTGAAGAATATTGGCTGAGAACATTTGTTATCTTATTTTCTTTCTTGGATAATGGTCATTGGCTTATCATACTAAATCACTGGGCTATTCTTGCTCTATTGTTCATCTCTTGTGGATATCTTTATCTCTTGTTGGCATTGTTAAACTTAAGCACTTGTCTTTTGGTTGAGATTACCTTTTCTAAGTATTGTGAAGTACTTAACATTGTAATTTGGAGTAAATAATAACTAATCACTTAGAGAAACGTTTAAATAATCTCACCTAAAAGTCTCACTCATCGTTGCATAAGCATTCTAAGCTTAGCTTGCATTAATAATCAAAATCCAAGCATAAACTTGGTTGATAGACTCCTAGGACAATCCTTTATTATCTAGCTTGAGGGATAAAGCCTTTCTTAGTGGTTAACACAGTGACCTTGCAGTCGCCAAAGTCATAGTCTCTGCAGCGTCAGAAGCACTGGGTGGTTGGAACACAGGGGGAGGTATCATTAATCAAGCCTTTTCTTGCTTCCTGTTGGCTTCGAACCCACAACCTACTCCAAAGACTGTTCCATTTAGACTAGGCATATAATCTAAAATTAACCAAGATCCTTGCATCACACTTAGATCTTAGGATTTGCATCTTAGATAGGTTAGTTAATCATATAAGGAGCGGTTTTCCATCTGATTACTGGGTCATAATTTATAATAAGCAATAAATTTTGACTCCATATGACACTGGTCTCAATTCTAAATCTAATTGAATCCTTAATCTTTCTAAATTTTGACCAAGTAGCTAGGGGACTCAACTAGGTCTCTCATGCAAGTTGGTTCCAAACTTGCTTCCATAGGGACTACCCCCCATAGCTTGTTTTTGGGAGACAACTAGAACAGAGTGGGCGTGGATCAGAGTGACAACCCCCGCCCTGAGCAGTTCTTGCAGTGCCTGTACAATTTGAATGACAACAAGTCTCACTATGGATCTTTTGCCTCTTTGAAAATACACTCACTAGATTTGGAAATCTTCCTCCAACCTTATTGTCCTTGCCCCTCATTGTCTATGCTTCCTCACTGAAGCCCGAACTTTCTAGCAACTAATTGTTGCTACTCTGGAAAATTGAATTCTCCAAGTAACTCTGGTGTGTTCTCACATCACCATATTGGTCCCTTCTTATATTTTTATGTTGGGACTCCAACGACCAAGACTAAATCTTAATCGATGGCTCAGAGAATTTTTGGATCGATTTATGTGAGTTTCTAGATAATTCTCACATTGACTTAATTAATTATGATTAATTAACCAATTTTCCTAAGTTTAGACTTAGGAAACATTAAAAAAAATGTTCATAATCTAATTAAGTCATCTCTAGGTGGAATTTCCAGAAACAATTTCTGGGTTTTGGAGATCTAATGTATTCTAGCCTTTGCACCCATTTTTGTGGCTAAAACACATTCGATGCTACAGAAACTAACACATTGATGGGATAAGTCCCAATATTAAGGAAATCACTAAGAATAATGTATCAATGGTATGGAGGAAGTGATTTTAGTAGCCTATTCAGAGGAGAGACTTAAATGATGAGGCTTATATGCTCAAGAAACAAGACGTATGGCTCTCCAAGAAGGGATAAAGGAAACCTAGAACTAGGGATTAGGGATATATCTTGATATAAAGTGCCTTAAGACTTAAGAATCCTAGGAGAATAAGGTTCTATAAGTAATCCTTGTGAAGATTGGAGTGACAAGGTTGGAAGACCACAAAGAAACCCTAGTGGGCCCAAATGAGGTCAAGGATTTAGGGCGAAACTTCAAACAAAAGATCTTGGCCGAGTAAGGGAGAAGAATAGGATCAAAGAAATGACATTTCTAATGCCATGAGCCTTAATTAAGTTGCTAACCAAAGGAAATCTAGGGATACTGGTTCTTGAGCTAGGGATTGGAAAAATTGAGATTCAAATGTTGGGATGGCTTCAAAATTGGAGGACTTCTCAAGGACACACCAACACAGCTCTAGACCAATTTTTATCAAGTTTGGATTGGTACAATTGATTTCGTGTGATGCCTTAGGAGACAATACGGTTAGGGCTTAGAAAAAGAGAAAGAGGGAGGTGAAAAGATTTTTTTTTAAGTGATCACCAAGGATTAGTCCAGTCCCTAGTCTATTGGGAGAATGGAGCCAATGAGATTTCAATGTTTAGAGTTTCTTTTACCCAATCAAGGAGTTCCCCAACAACTTTTCATAGCACTAAAGGTAGTAATTGATGACTTATCAAGGTAATTATGAAGTTCGTATACCCCTAGGAATATTCATTCACTATACCAAGAATGAAACATATGAAAAACCCTCACAAAATCAAGATTTAGCAAATTCGCATTTCCATTAGGGAAACAATTCTAGCTTCATGAGCGAAATTTTAATATATTATGCATGTGACATGAAATAGAGAAATAGATCATGAAAAAGGCACTTACAAGCATATCGAATACATCCAATTAGCAAGAGAGAAAAAATCAAAGCTCCAAGAACAAGATAATATTTTTAAATATCAAAATGTATCAAAGATATCCAATTCGTCCTCCAATAGCTATAGAAAAATTTCAAAAGAAACAATGATAAAATCCGAGTGATGATCAAATGAAATGATCATCACATCAATATATATCCTCCTCTATGTTATAGCTCCAAATCTCACCTTTGATATTTGTGATGCTGCATTTATGGCCTAGGGCAACCCTTCCTTCCAGACTTGGTCCAAATACTTAAAAAACAATGTTCTATTTCCTGTATGCGACATTGCCCTGAGCTAAACACGTGTGTACGTGGGTTAGTGTATAGCCAACCCGCGTATATGTATTAAAACACTTAAAAAAATTAAATCTCCTTAATTTCAGGTGGAGATCACAGGTTTTACCTGTTGATTACCTATTAGTGCGCGTGGCCCCAAATGTTCCCAACGAATTCCAAACTAAAAAACTACTTTGGGAGAAGTATAAAAAGGCTTCAATGGGAAGGCCGTAAGGAGGAGAGAAAAAAGAGAGAATTACTTTGCTGAGATTATCCCTGATCAAGTCTAAAGATCCCTATGCTTCTAGCACTTCCCCCACTACAAGAAACCCTTGTTTCCTTGAGTTTTGATGTCATTTCACTAGTTGAGATATCCTTGTGTGAGTCATGGAAGGAACCTTTTGAAGACTTGGGATTGGATGGACCTGGAGGACGGTTCCGCTTGGAGCCAGCAAGAGGAAGATTCAAGTGATATCGTTCCTTTCTTTGTTTTAGTTATCTACAATAAAACAACATTTGTTTTGTTCCCGAAATCAATCCTCTTTACGCATATGATGTCATTGTTATGGTTTACATATGAATAATTGTTTCAATGTATAATTAATCATCTCTCAATATGTTATGAAATTGATTTCTATATGATACTTTGTCCATATATTGCTATGCTTATTTGAATTGGTTGTTTTGCAGGTTCAAGGATCGAGAGGAACTCCAAGAGGGTTTGAACCCTGGCTGGATCTACCGAATGAAGGACCCCTAGGTACACATCTCTTTGCATAGTTTGCTTATCTAAGTATCATGTCTGCGTGGAATGCTTGTCTTTTACTGTAGATAACCCCTCGCTCTGCTAAGGTGTTGACCCAAAACCTTAGGGGACTTTATCCCTCAACAGAATTGGCGACTCCGCTGGGGACAACAGTATTGTTGTTCCTAGTTTGGGTTAATTTAAGCCAATAAGGGCTCAGCCATTGGTGTTCTTGCTGTAACTGATTTGTCTGTTCCTATAGGAACTCAGACTTAAAGTCTGAGCAGTTTCTTTGTTAGATCATTCAAAAAAAAATATTATCATAGGTTATAAAGTTGGAATAAAATAATTATTAATTTAAGATATTAAATTAATAATTATTATTCTAGAATGTTTAATTATTTAATGGAGACATTTAGAATTAGTATATTGTTGTAACAAGATATGACTCTCCAAATGTGTCATATCTTAGGTTCTATTTTAGGAGATTAGTTAGCTAGTTGTTTTGAATATCATTTATTGTAAATGGACACTTGTTATTTAATAAGTGATCCATAATTAGAGGTAGTTAGGACATTGAGCTTATAAATAGCTCATTGCAAGAGTGTTTTGTTGTTTGGGTGTAAACTCTTGCAAAATCAAATATGTAATTGCTTTTTTCTGATTAATAAAATTACGTGTCTGAGGACACTTCTGCCATTATTGTGGTATCAAAGCTCCAGTAATGTTGCAGTTGATGTGAGGAGGAGATTCCAGCTCTACAAGTTTTTGGAAAACTCCATTGAATTGTTCAGCGAATGATTGGTATGAAATTTGTCAAGTTTTTGTTCAAAAGAGAAGAAATTTTATTATTTTATTGATTTTAGATTTTTAAATTTGAAAATCAATTTTTTGTATTATTATCAAAATTGTTGTGTCTTAAAGTTCTATTATTTTCTCCGCTTCAAACCATTTTAGTGCCATATTCGATGGCTTGTTCTGTGTGAAATGTGCCATTTGTGCCAGTGATGCCCTGGAAAATGACTCAGGTATTCTTGTCAACGAACACAAGCGAGACTGTGGAGCTAGCGCAATACCTAATATTCTTCTAGCCTTTTGCTTCCTCTCCATAGGTGGAGGTAGCTTCAACTGCGTTAAAATTCCTGTTGAGATGAAAATGATTCAATACCTGATTAAAGTAGGTTATGATGAGTTTATTAGTATGCGTGAGCGTCATATGCATTGCAGAAACTCCAGCATTTTGTAGCAGAAGCTCCCATCTGCCTTCATGAATTTGGTGTCCTGAAACTAATCCCACATAACAAAAACTATTATCACAGCTTGAATCAACAGAATTATCATTTCGCCCATCGTCTTATATGGTCTCCCCGTCGTTCGCCTCCTCTCCAATTAGAATTTTGCAGATAAAAATCAATTCAATGCTTGCCAAGAAATATTAGTTGATCCTCCTTATGGCTATGAAGCTGGACAAGATACAGAGTGCACATATTTATGGGCATTCGACTAATTGCACACGACACACCTGAGCTGGAACGCATGAAGTTTTGAAAGAGATGGGCATGTGAAATGCTTGAGAACGACAGGGCACCATTATCAAATTGAAGGCCAACGCAGACCATCATTGATTAAGGGATACGCACGCATTTGTGACATTCAAACCGCGAGGGCCGTTATACCGCCCGGAAAGGGCTTCAGATCCGCTGTGGGGATCTCCGAAAGCGCCCGTCGATCGCTTTCCTATTCAACATCTCTGAAAGCATAAACCATAGAGCGAGGCAGTAGCATGTTCAAGGTTGAAGGAGAAGCGAGATCGCAGGAGTGAGAGTTTAAAAAAAGGGAGAGCATCCTGTGTTTCAACTGGATCAAAACCATCACTTGCTTAGTATTATGTGTTTATTTATCTATACTGAGTGCAATTTTAAAAAACAGCAAGTAATGATTTGCTTATTGAGTATTGTTTGAGAATATATAGCCTTGGTATATTTTGATGAAGGCCTAGACTGCAGGATTTTGAATATATGTTAGAAACTGTACTTCAAAAGAATTTTTTGCAGCTTTGACCAAAAGCAAAGTACCTTTTATTTTTAAATAGTGATTTTAGAACTGTGCACTAAAGCCTCCTCGAAGCTCAGACAAACCACCGTCTACTCCAGGCAGCAGACAACTTCAACAAGTGTAAAGCAAAATTCGATCGCTCCTCCAAAGTAATGACTCCTCCAAAATGTCTTTCTTCTTGCTTTCTGGTGTAATCAAATTTGTATATTTTGTGGAGAAATAAGGAATATTGTATTTTGGAGAGATCTGGTGATTTTTTAATTTTGGGAATTTATTGTTTGTGGAGTAATACGGTGATTTGTACATTTTTGGAGTAATAAGGGGATTTTAATTGTAATTTTTTGAAGGGATAAGTGTAACTCAAAGTAATTTTACTTTGAGGGGGGTAACTTTTTTTTTACCAAGTTTTGCAAGAGCATCATTGTAAAAGTCAAATTTTGAAATTTACCTTGTAATTTTTGAGAAATTGACTAGAGCCAAGTGCAAAGCTCAGTCATTTTTCTCCTGCTTCAATGACTATACGAGGGTCAAGGCCAAGCCACGATAGATCGTTTTTTATTGCGTTGTGTGTTGCATGTTGTGTTGTCCATCTTGATATTTTTTTTTCTTCTGGTTCTAATTCTTGGTGCGAAGCTTCAACACTACAATGTCCAAGTTAATTAATTTGTTCTCTGATTTCGACAAACTTGAAGGTACAAAATCCTATAAAACATGGCACTGCCTCATCGAAAGCACTCTCATTTACAATGAATTATGGCAGGGTATATGTGATGGTGATATTAAGCCAAATAAACCCACAAATGTAGTTGCACTAGCAAAATGGGAAGTTAAGAATGCCAAAGCCTTAGCTCTTATTAAATCTTCTGTCAATGATGAAATGTATGTCCATATAGAAAATGCTACAGATGCATGGTCTGCTTTGAAAACTTTTAAAGACCTCTTTGATACTCAGCCTGAATCAAAGAAAGTTGATCTACAATTAAAATTGTTGCAACAAAAATTGACTGAAGGAGGTGATGTTCTTGAATATATCTCAAGACTTAAGAATATTAGGTAGGAAATCATTAATGTTGGTTTTCCAGCAATAGATGATAGCTTTATGGTCACAATTGTAATTGCTGGACTTCCTTCTTCCTACACGCATTTTTTGGAGACTCTACAATTAACTGGGAAATTAGAGAAACTAAAGTTTGATGAGCTCTGTGAAATGTTGACCCAACATGATAAAACCTTTGGGAAGAAGAAGAAAGTTGGTGAAGATGTTTTTTTCACAGAGGCCAGCACTAGTAAATCATCAGCAGACAGTTCTCGAGGCAGAGGCAGAGGGAATTTCAATCAGAATCAAGCAGCACATAATGTATAAAGTCGAGGTCGAAGCCAAAGCAGAGGAAATAACTTTAATAGAGGCAACAATTTAGGAAGGAGTAATTTTCAAGGTAGAGGAAACAACCAAGGAAGAGGCAATTTTCAAGGACAAGGAAATAATAATCAAGGTAGAGGACAATCTCAAAATAGAAGTCAAAGCAGAGGAAAAGGACAATATTTAAGAAGAGGAAGAGACTTAAGTCAAATTGTGTGTCGAAGATGTAACAAAGTTGGCCATTATGCTGAAGATTGTCAAACATCTCTTAATAAAATTCCCAAGTTTCATTAGCACTCAACGCAATTTGCAAATGATCAAGATGATGATAACTCAGAATATGTTTTTACTTTCTCGCCGGCATCACAACTTTCATCCCATCTTAGAAGTGATTATGTAGAGGTCTGGATCTTGGATTTAGGAGCAACTTAGCACATGACTTGTTGACGTGATTTTTTTTTTAAATTTTCAAGATTGCGAGCTTGATTCCATTTTTCTTGCAGATGATACAAAACATACTCCTTATGGAAAAAGAGTAGTTAAAGTTTTTCTCCCTGGCATTGGAGAAAAAATGATTTCCAATGTATGGTATGTACCAACTTTTAAGAAACATTTGCTCTCTTTAGTCACGATTCGACAAGCAGGACATCAGGTGATTATGGAAGATGGTTTAGTCAAGATTAATTCAGTCAAAAATGTAGAAATTTTGAATAATATGACACATATTCATAGAGATTATCCTGATTATAGACTTATAAGCGGAAAATTCATAATACATAACCTCCTCTATGTTGATCATCAATTTACAGAATCAGAAACATTCACAGGCGTACATAGAAGCATCAATCACACATATCAACACAGTATTTTCCCGGGGAAAGATTCTCGCTAAAAACCCCAACTATCTGTATATTATAGTGATTGAATCATGTAACAATACATAGTACAATACTCCTCACAAGTACTCAGTACTATCTCCACATGCTACACACAATACAGCTCAGATCTGATCTCCAAATCTCCCCCGCTACTTGCCTGCCTCCACAGCTCAATACTTGCTCAAGAATGAATGAGAATGGTTTACCAAACTCGTATTTAACCTCCAAAGAATCACTCACACTGGGAAAGACGTGAGCAGATGATATAATACTTAGTATTGGTCAATTCATTGGCATACTCAATCCCTTTGATTGTGCAAATCATCATGCACAACTATAGTCACAACTGATAGCAATCTGATCCTCTAACACCTATCCCTCCTGAACTGAACATGCACTAACATGCAACTAAGTTAACTGATGTATTCTATAGTTGCATTATGAGTTAATAATTAGTTTAAAAACTCATCATTAGTTTATTTGCAGTTAGACTAATTACAACTAGTTTAACCAAGTCAAACTGAACACAACTCCATTAACTCTACAATCAACTCCACCAACCTCAATTGATTGAGTTCTAACTGAAGTCATGCATGCAAAAACTCAACTAACCCACAAAGAAAGCGTACTTCCTTCTGACAGTTGCATGTGCCACATCTGTAGCTCAAACTGAAGTGCTCCAAGAGAATAAGATCAAGTTTATAGTCCAAATTTATTATGAGACAATAATATTTTACTTTTCTATTTTTGACAGCCAGTCTAAAAATAGACTTTGATCACTCCTGTTGTGATCACTCTTGTTGTGGTCACTCCTGCTGTGATCATCCCTGCTGTGGTCACTCCTGCTGTGATCATCCCTACTGTGGTCACTCCTGCTATGATCATCCCTGCTGGGATCCAAAAATAGAACTTGTGCCATAATTTGCCTGCGGGCCCACTTAGTGAAGGAGACTCTTTTCACTAAGCTCCATCATCTTGTTGCATTCTCAACAAGCATTTCTTGTTGTACACTTTTCAACACTCCCTCTCAACAAGAAAGGCTTCCTCTCAAACCCGATCCTGTAACTCTGGAATGTTCTCCATGCAACACATTTGGCTGGTCCACTTGCTCTGTCATCAAAGTCTCTGACTGCTATTGCCTTTGTCGACTGAAAACTCTGCATCTTTGTGCTCTTCAGTATCTGACTGCTCTAGCCTCTGTCACTTTGATCTCTGACTGCATCTGTGCTGCTGCCAATTCTATCTCCTAGCATTGCATCTGCACTGCACCTCCCAACTGACCTCCCTGTTGGGCTAGAAACATCCTCTGATGCTGAAGCTCTACCTGCTTCTGACAAGTTCTCCCTCTCTGACATATGCGCTACTGCAACATCTCCATGCATATCGCACCATTGCACACCTCTCTGTGCCACCTAGCACTGTGCAAAACACTTGTGCCTCTCGCACTGTTGCAGCCTTCTAACTATGCGCTGTCCTGGGATTCCCTGCACTGTCACTCTCTCTGCCGCTCCATCCACATCTGTCTCTACCCAATTAGTCAATTCCTGCTACTCCACATCAGGGCTCCCGTAGCAAGGTCTCATGCAAGAGGTTGGGTACCTCAAGGATCCTGCCCCTCCTCCTTGGGACGATCAATCCACATCACCCCACCTCCTACTTGGAGGTATGGCTGCATGTGATCCCTCAGCCCACCTAGCTCGAAGTTTCCCCTTATTGGAGGTCTTTGCATGAGTAGATGTCTCTACTCGATCTCCTATCAACTTCCCTTATTGTGGCTGCTCCATAACCTCCTGAAGCCGCTGCACCAATCGTGGCTCCTCTACAATCGTCTGAGACTTCTTCTGGCTCTGCATGTTGAGTGGTAATATACGCTCCCTCTCAACCACCAAGTCTCCATCAGTTGCCTTGCTGCTAAAGGCTTTGCATGCATCTTGAACCTCAAGAGCATACAGGTTCTTGACCCGTGAACCCTCCTCATGACAACGAAAGCATCGCACTTTTGATTTGTCAACCTTCTTCCCACCACTGGAAGAACTGGATTCGGAAAGAGAACCCTTCTCCTTCCCCTTCTTCACCTTACTCGCTAAGGCACAGTTCTCCTCATCCTGCATGGATGAAGAACCGTCTCTGGTGCTCCGTCTAATCTCCTCCTGCACAAGATCCGACCAAAGTCTCTCCCATCCTGGCAGTTTCTACCTTCCATTTACCGAGTCTTGGTAGCTATGCCAACTCTTAGGAAGGTCAAGGAGTGCTAGACTCACCATCCTCATCCGACAGTCACCCCCACACTTCCCAGCTCATCCCGGCATTGGGTGAACTTCGTGAGATACTGGGGCATACTATCTCCATTCTCACACTGAATGTTTCTAAGTTTCGCCCTTGCTTTGGAATTAAATTCGAATTCAACCAGCTCAAAACTCAAGCTCTTCCGATCTAGAATTCGTGAGAACAAAGTATTTCTTGTACAAAGATTGACTATATGGGCATTCACCGAATATCTCACCTTCCAAAAGTAGGATGAATCCAGAGGCTACCTGGCCCGATCACAGACTCTGCCTAAAGAAATAAAATGTAAACACTTTCTAAATAATAGATCCGATGATCAATCCTCACTTGATATCCTGTAAAAATCTCTTCTACAAATCAAGCAGCTATGATACCATGTAGAAATTTTGAATATTATGACACATATTCACAGAGATTATCCTGATTATACACTTATAAGCAGAACATGCGCAATACATAACCTCCTCTATGTTGATCATCAATTTACATAAGCAGAAACATTCACAGGCGTACATAGAAGCATCAATCACACATATCAACACAGTATTTTCCGGGGAAAGCATCTCGCTAAAAACCCCAACTATCTGTATATTATAGTGATTGAATCATGTAACAATACATAGTACAATACTCTTCACAAGTACTCAGTACTATCTCCACATGCTACACACAATACAACTCAGATCTGATCTCCAAATCTCCCCCGCTCCTTGCCTGCCTCCACTGCTCAATACCTGCTCAAGAATGAATGAGAATGGTTTACCAAACTCGTATTTAACCTCCAAAGAATCACTCACACTGGGAAAGACGTGATCAGAGGCTATAATACTTGGTATTGGCCAATTCATTGGCATACTCAATCCCTCTGATTGTGCAAATCATCATGCACAACTATAGTCACAACTGATAGCAATCTGATCCTCTAACACCTATCCCTCCTGAACTGAACATGCACTGACATGCAACTGAGTTAACTGATGTATTCTATAGTTGCATTATGAGTTAATAATTAGTTTAAAAACTCATCATTAGTCTATTTTCAGTTAGACTAATTACAACTAGTTTAACCAAGTCAAACTGAACACAACTCCATTAACTCTACAATCAACTCCACCAAACTCAACTGATTGAGTTCTAACTGAAGTCATCCATGCAACAACTCAACTGACCCACAAAGAAAGCATACTTCCTTCTGACAATTGCATGTGCCACATCTGTAGCTCAAACTGAAGTGCTCCAAGAGAATAAGATCAGGTTTATAGTCCAAATATTCTTATGAGACAATAATATTTGACTTTTCTATTTTTGACAGCCAGTCTAAAAATAGACTTTGATCACTCCTGCTGTGATCACTCCTGTTGTGGTCACTCCTACTATGATCATCCCTGTTGTGGTCACTCCTGTTGTGATCGTCCCTGCTGTGGTCACTCCTGTTGTAATCATCCCTGATGGGATCCAAAAATATAACTTGCGCCATAATTTACCTGCGGGCCCACTTAGTGAAGGTGACTCTTTTCACTAAGCTCCATCATCTTGTTGCATTCTCAACAAGCATTTCTCATCAGCAGACAGTTCTCGAGGCAGAGGCAGAGGGAATTTCAATCAGAATCAAGCAGCACATAATGTACAAAGTCGAGGTCGAAGCCAAAGCAGAGGAAACAACTTTAATAGAGGCAACAATTTAGGAAGGAGTAATTTTCAAGGTAGAGGAAACAACCAAGGAAGAGGCAATTTTCAAGGACAAGGAAATAATAATCAAGGTAGAGGACAATCTCAAAATAGAAGTCAAAGCAGAGGCAAAGGACAATCTTTAGGAAGAGGAAGAGACTTAAGTCAAATTGTGTGTCGAAGATGTAACAAAGTTGGCCATTATGCTGAAGATTGTCAAACATCTCTTAATAAAATTCCCAAGTTTCATCAGCACTCAGTGCAATTTGCAAATGATCAAGATGATGATAACTCAGAATATGTTTTTACTTCCTCGCCGGTATCACAACTTTCATCCCATCTTAGAAGTGATTATGTAGATGCCTGGATATTGGATTCAGGGGCAACTTAGCACATGACTTGTTGACGTGATTTTTTTTGGAATTTTCAAGATTGCTAGCTTGATTCCATTTTTCTTGCAGATGATACAAAACATACTCCTTATGGAAAAAGAGCAGTTAAAGTTTTTCTCCCTGGCATTGGAGAAAAAATGATTTCCAATGTATGGTATGTACCAAATTTTAAGAAACATTTGCTCTCTTCAGTCACGATTCGACAAGCAGGACATCAGGTGATTATGGAAGATGGTTTAGTCAAGATTAATTTAGTCAAAAAGAGCTTGAAAACTGTCATGACAGGTTATGAAGATGGAAAACTGTTACGGATGAAAGGGACAATTATTCCAAGGCATTCTGATTTTGCAGGGGTAGTGACTACAAGTATTTCATGTGTAAGACTATGGCATGTAAGATATGGACATTTAAATTTTGAGAGTCTTTCTCAATTGTAGAAACAAGGGATGGTTAAGGGACTGCCAACTTTCAAAAAGGAAAATGCAAAATGTGAAGCTTGCATTTATGGCAAACAAAGTCGAGAAAGTTTTCCAACAAGTTCATGGTGTGCAAACAGGCAGCTACAACTAGTTCACAGTGATGTTTGTGGACCGCTACAAACTTCCTTTGGTGGTTGCAAATATTTCTTACTATTCATTGATGATTTCAGCAGAATTACTTGGGTTTACTTCTTGAAGAACAAGTCAGAAGTATTTTAGAAGTTTAAAATTTTTCGCCAACTTGTTGAAAATGAAGTCAAAGAAAAGATAGGTACTCTCAAGATAGATAATGGGAGAGAATTCACTTCAAATGAATTCAAAACTTATTGCAGTGAAAATGGCATAAGACGACATCTTACTAATGTTTATACTCCACAGCAAAAAGGAGTAGTCGAAAGAATGAATCGCACCTTGTTAGGAATGGCGAGATCCATGTTAACTTTCAAGAGGTTAAGTCCAACATATTGGGCAGAAGCAATACATACAGCTGTCTACTTAAGAAACAGATCTCCAACTGTTTCTTTAGATGGAATCACACCTTATGAAGCTTGGTTTGGTTTCAAACCTCGAGTTAAAAATTTTAGAGTTTTTGGATCAATATGTTATGCCTTAGTTCCGAAATAAAAATGAACTAAGCTTGACTAAAGAAGTTTAAAATGCACAATGATTGGCTATTCTGATGAGAAGAAATGGTACCGTCTTTTGACAAATGGAAAATTTATTGTGAGCAGGGATGTAATCTTTGATGAAACAGAAATTAAGGGTGTTGAAGAAATCGAAATTCTTCTTCAAAAGTAAGAAACTAAGGGCAGTAAAAGAAAAGGAAAAATGCAAAGTCAAACTTCACCAACTACAAAATGGGCAGTTCAACTTTTGAAAGATGTAAAGTCTGATGTAGAATAAAACAGGCACCAAAAGGGCACATAGAAGTGAATGCAATTTTGCCTTGTTAGCAAATGATTTTACTGAACCTTCCACATACAAAGAAGAAGTAAAACATAAAGAATGGCAACAGGCTATGGTTGAAGAATATCAAGCAGTAATTGATAACAACACTTGGAAACTTGTTGATTGTCCACAAAATGTTAAACCCATAGGATGCAAATGGGTTTACAGAATTAAGTATAATCAAAAGGGAGAACTTGAAAAGTATAAAGCACGACTTGTCGCAAAAGGTTTTGCGTAGCAGGAAGGCATTGATTATGAAGAAACTTTTACTCCTACAGCTAAGTGGAACACCATACGATTAACACTTGCATTGGTCGCTCAGAAAGGATGGAAAGTTCATCAAATGGATGTGAAAAGTGCTTTTCTCAACGGGGATTTACAGGAAGAAGTGTATATGACACAACCACCAGGTTTTGAAATTGAAGGGCAAGAACATAAAGTCTGCAAATTGATCAAGGCTTTATATGGATTAAAACAAGCTCCCCGAGCTTGGTATGCAAAGATGGATGAATACCTTAAGAATGTTGGTTTTCAACGAAGTGAATTTGATGATACTTTTTGTGTGCGACAACAGGGAAAATATTTGGTAATTCTTGTTATGTATGTAGATGATTTTATCATTACTAGCAACCATGATGATCATATTTCACAAGTGAAAAAGGAGTTACATGCAGGTTTTAAGATGACAGATTTGGGATTACTTCATTACTATCTTGGAGTTGAAGTCTTCCAACGTCCACATCATATTTTCATTTCTCAGAGTAAATATGCAGCAGAGGTTCTTCAACGATTTGGCATGCAGGATTGCAAGCCCATTCTTACCTCCATGGAGCAAAACTTGAAACTTTCAAAATTTGAAGGGGGGGGAAGGTGGACAGTGCGACTTATAGACAGTTGATTGGAAACTTGATCTATTTGACAAATAATCACCCTGATCTATCTTATGCAGTCAGTATTCTTTCACGTTTTATGCAGGAACCACGAGACAACCACTGGAATGCAGCCAAAAGAGTTCTTTGATATATCCAAGGAACAAAATATTTTGGTCTTCTTTACACAAAGACTAAAAACTTTGTACTTGGTGGATATTCTGATGCTGACTTTGCTGGAAGTATTGATGATCAAGCATCAACATCAAGTTATTTAATGAACATGGGGTCAGCAGCAGTATCTTGGAGTTGTAAGAAACAAGCTACAGTGGCCACTTCTTCAGCAGAAGCAGAGTACATTTCAGCATGGGAAGTAGCATGTGAAATTGTTTGATTGCGCAGAATTTTGCAGGACTTGGGCATTTCTCAGGCAGAAGCTATATCATTATTCATTGACAGCCAGTTAGCCATCAAACTTACCAAGAACCCAGTTTTTCATTCAAAGACAAAGCATGTGGACACCAAGTATCATCATATGAGATATCTCATTACCAAAGATGTCCTCAAGCCAGTTT
The DNA here is from genome assembly GCA_031772625.1 of Pinus tabuliformis. Taxonomy (NCBI): domain Eukaryota; kingdom Viridiplantae; phylum Streptophyta; class Pinopsida; order Pinales; family Pinaceae; genus Pinus; species Pinus tabuliformis. The sequence goes on along the minus strand of CM062813.1, from coordinate 1,162,719,298 downwards.
ATTGTCCTTTCGAAGATCAGATCTCCGACATTTTCACGAAACCGCTTGGCAGAATAAAATTTACTAAGTTCAGGGATGAACTTGGTATCTGTTGTAATGTATCTTTGGATCATAGGGGGAATGTTAGATGATCCAAAAATAAAATATTATCATAGTTTATAAAGTTGGAACAAAATAATTATTAATTTAAGATATTAAATTAATAATTATTATTCTAGAACGTTTAATTATTTAATGGAGACATATAGAATTAGTATATTGTTGTAACAAGATATGACTCTCCAAATGTGTCGTATCTTAGGCTCCAAATGTGTCGTATCTTAGGCTCTATTTTAGGAGATTAGTTAGCTAGTTGTTTTGAATAGCATTTATTGTAAACGGACACTTGTTATTTAATAAGTGATCCATAATTAGAGGTAGTTAGGACATTGAGCTTATAAATAGCTCATTGCAAGAGTGTTTTGTTGTTTGGGTGTAAACTCTTGCAAAATCAAATATGTAATTGTTTTTTTCTGATTAATAAAATTACGTGTCTGAGGACACTTCTGCCATTATTTTTCAAACCTCTTTTTTGTTTTTTCTTGTAAACTGTCATATACGCAGTTTTGTCAGGTTACAGTAGCGTATGTACGCAAGTTTCCCCATATGAACCCGCGTATACGCGGGTTTCTTTGGGCTGAATCATGTATACACGCAACTGTGTATTGACACAGTCGTGTATACCCTAATTTTCCAAGATTTTTTCAAGTCTTTTTGTCTCAGAAGATTTGTTCGCTGATCTGAGTATTTCCTGAGCAGTCAGTCCTTGGTTTTGCAACAAGTTTACGATTTCAAACTCTCTCCTGTTGTGGAAAGTTTTGTTCTCGTTTGGTTTTTTTGCAAGTATCATCATTTGTGTTTGAGCACACGAGATTTCTTTATGAGAATATTGGCTGTTTTGGCCTTCTAGAGCAGAAAGATTGGTTTCAATCTTTGTGACAAACTTTATCTTTGTGATCTTCTTGCTTTGTGTCAAAACTGCATCTTGTGGCCATTTGCTTTTCTCGCTTTTTGAAAGTTGTTGGTTGACGATTTTGAAAGTTGTCTTTCTTGGTCTTTTGATCATTGTTACCAAGCTCTTTTTGCTGCTTTTTGGTCGTTTGGGGCATCTTGAAACACCTATTTTGTTGAGTTTTTGCCCATATTGAGTTGATAACTTGCAAAGTGTTTTTGTTGCCTATTTTTCGGTCTTAAAGTCTTCAATAGTATTTGGAGCGCTTTTGAAAAGTTGTGTTTTTGCTTTTGTGAAAAAGAAAACTTCTTAAAAACTTGGTTTTTGTTTTCTTTTGCCTTGTTTTGATTTGTTTTCTTTTTGCAAGTGAGAGTGCATTTTGTTTGTCTTAAGATTTTCTTTTAATGTTTGGACGAAAATTAGCATTAGGAACTTATATTCTATCTAAACATCTAAGGTGGCTAATTAGAAGCGATAAACAATTTTCTTTCATTCTTTGCTTTAGAGTAATATTAAGTTTTTGCATCAGCATATACTCATTGCATTAGGGTAGTTTGTGCATTTTTTAGGGCATCCAATAGTTTTGTTAGTTTTTGTGAGTGTGAAGCTTGTTGAAAGAAAAGAAAAGAGAAATTTTTTGCTTTATTAGAAGTTCCTTAGAACTTGGTAGAAATTTATTTTCATCAAAGAATAAAACAAGTGCATTTGTATATAGTTTGGTTTTTATTAATTTCTTTTGCGTCGACGAACACAAGAAGTTTCACATCCGTTTATCCCTTGACTTAAGAACAATCAATTTAAAAACAAGCGCTAAATAAAATATACTAGAACTTTTTTATATTGTCAATTTAGACACACCAACAAGTTTTAGGATATTTAGGGCCTTTGATTAGCCGAGTGGAAAGAAAACTCTCCAAGGCCACTTTAAACTGTCAAACATAGAAGTCTAAATAAAGAATGCAAATCCAATAGCGTTAGGGAGACCAAGAAAGCTCTGGATCTAGGAGTTAAGCACGAGGGTTTTTGAAGATAAGGAAGAGAGATACCCCCTCTCTTACTTGTCGGATCTTACCTCAAGATTGTTCCGCCTGGCTTTTGACACGAGTTGGTAACCTTAGTTACTTATCCTAGGGATCTACATAAGTGGCTACGGAAGGGAATCCTGTTGCACCTGAGGTCGACGTTGTATCACTCTTAGCAATACTTCTGGAGGGCACCCTTGCGAAGCTCGGGGGCTTGCACCGGCACAGGCTGTTGTTTGGAGGTCAACGTAACTTCCTCTGATACCTTCGCTGGTAGGCCTGGGCCGTCATTATCCCAGACTATCTTCGGAAGGCCCCTACTTCACTTTCTTGTATTTTGGTGTCCGGTCCTCATCACCCGGAGTGGAAATACTTGAAAGTTGTTTGACTCGCTGATTTCTTTTAGGGAAATTTTTAGTGTGTGCTCCTAGTTGGCCTAGCTTTCATTTTTTCTTGAGTCTTAAATTAGATCTTAATAAAAAATCCAAAGTGGTTGACTGATCGCTTAGATGGTCCTGCAAACTTCGTGGGCTTTCACCTGCAAGTCCAGAGTCTTCTTTTAGAAGGCATAGGAGCGATACTGCCAGTGGGTTTCAACCAGTGGCAGCCGACGCATCGGGGATTGATCCTCCGCTTGGGGGTAGTAGTGTACAAGATAGGCCTGGTACTACCACAGAGCCAGAGAGGAACACCCCAGTTCTTTCTCGAGTCCTCTTCCAGTCGGAAGATAATATTGAGGTAGAAGAACTCTCAGAGTCGTTAGTAGCTCCGAATTCTCCTTTGCCTTCTGATCATCCGGACGTAGTGTTATACGTTGGGACTCCGACACATAGACCTTCAAGTCCAGGTCCACACACGCACATCCCTTCGATGACCACTGCTGGAAGCATGGCATCCACCACGAGTGCTACAAGTATGCAGACTCCTATATCAGTACAAGGGGGAGGAACCATTTCCATCCCTTCTACATCTTTATTTGGGTCTACTGCTAGCACATCCTTGTTTGGGTCTACTTCCATTTCGTCGACGAGTGGAAGTTCCCAAGCGCATGCATCCAACTTTGGATTTTTCCCTTTGGGCATGCCTTGTCTAGGTATTCCTTCAGTTCCATTAAGTGTACCATTAACTGCCTCCACATCCATGATGAGTGGATCGACATCTTTTCAGGGTTTTCCTTTTGGAAGTGGTCATATACCACATTCCAATCCGATGGTAGGATCTATGCCTTTTTCTTTCACGAATCAAGGTAGCAATCCCTTTCAGGGTTGGAATAATCTTGCAGTTAGTGGCACGGGGGCTGGGAATCCGTTTTTCGAACAACAAGGGAATATGTCGTACTCCTCGGTCAATTCATTTCGAAGTTTTCCACCCTTAGCTAATGCTTGGAACCCTTACCAAGGTTTGTCCACTCCTTATAATAATTCGTTAGGGGGAAACTTCGCCAGTTACGGAGGTGTTTCGGCTGGAGTTGGTCAAACTCCGAGTTTTGCTGGACCACAAGGGTCACCTTTTGGTTTAGCGGGTTCTGCTAGTTACTTCGGGCAGCCTGGTGCCTTTCAAAATCTAGGCCAATCTTTTCAGAACTTTGGGAACTCCGCCCAATCTGGGTGGAATCCCCAAGGTCCTCCCAGACTTCCTTTTCTGGCAACATTGAATTTTCCAGATCTCACAAAATTGACAAATGATCCAATTAGATACAATCCGGCTTGGCCTCCGGTCCCAACCAAACTCCCATCAGATATTCCAAAGTTTGAGGGGAAGGGCGGTGAAGACCCAGGCGACCATGTAACCACATTCCATTTATGGTGCTCATCAAACTCCCTCATCGATGACTTGATTAGGTTGAGACTTTTTCAACGCACCTTAACTGGCAATGTGGCTAAGTGGTATATAGAGTTTCCAGGGGGCAGCTTTACATCTTTCGCCGATTTGGCTAACATTTTCATAAACCATTTCCAGTTGTACGTCCGTTATGATGCTGGAACTAAACTTTTGGCCAATTTCCTTCAGGATATGACAACTCACATCTCTGGTCATATTCAAGAATGGAGACGAATAAAGAGGCTCATTAAAGCCGAAATTCCTCCTGAATACCGTCACGAATGGTTCTTGAAATCGTTACAACCTGAGATCTCCAAGGATGTCTCTTTGTCCAGAGTCTACTCTGAAGAGAAATCTATTTTTCGGGCCCATCAGTTAGAATTGATTTATTCTCAGTCTGGGATCCTTCAGAAAATCTTGCCTGATGCTCCTGGGGCTAAAGTTGATATAGCCAAATCGAAGCCAGGTCCCCATGCAGACGGTATTCTTGGATCGATTGATGCGAATGCAGTGAACCTTCTAAGCCAATTGTAGCAGTTGTCTATACAAACTGCTTCTTCCAATCAGGTTGCACCGTCTACTACTCCACCTTCTCAACCTTCTTCCGTAAACGTCATTCAGGCTTCTAACCCCAAAGGAAATCAAAATTCTGATGGGAAGAAGAAGGGACGAGGTAAAAAGAAGAATCAAGATGGGAAGGGTAATGCGAATAAGCCCGACAATAATGTTGGTGAGGGTGGAAAAGAGTCTAAGAAGAAAGTTAAGTTTCCATGCAAGCTATGCAGTGGGGACCATTTGACTCATCTCTGCCCAAAAATTCAAGATGCTCAGCGCTTGTTAGTGCAGCAAGGGTCTTCAAGTTCCCATGGTGTCTTAACTAACCCTTCCCCCCAAGGGCAGCAGTTGCTTGCTTGTGCAAATTCAAACCCTGGTACCTTTGCAGGTGGCAACCAGGAGGGGGACCATTCCTCAAATGTTTTCATGATGGGTTCTCACGTCAATGTGGCCACACGGTCACGTGGTTATGGTGAAGTTGAAACATCTAAGGATAAAAATGTTCTCGGAACTACGGATCCACTTCATATCGATCGACCCTTTGTCGAGTCTATACCTTGGATACCGAAAGGTTCCGCCAAATGCACGACTATCAACCCTAATGCTAGGGCAGCCCATAATTACTCCATTGTTGAGGATCTGGCTCAGAATCTGTGTGCGATGTCTGCTTTAGAGGTACTCCAGAAGTGTCCAACTCAAAGAAGTGCCTTGCTTTCGGAAATGGGGGTAGTGGATCCAAATAATTCTTTAGCTCTCACTTTTGATATGCATAATGTCAAAAAGAGACTTCCTCATCATATGGCTTTCTAGATAAAGTCTACTTACCGGAAAACTATTATTTTTCGGACGGTTATAGATGAGGGAGCTTCCACGTGTGTCATGTCTATGTCATGTTGGAAGGCCATTAGATTGCCTTCGGCTGTTCCTTCACCCACCCTCTTGACAGCGTTTGATGGTCATTCTCATAGGCCACACGGGATTATCCTAGCCTTTCCTATATGTGTTGGAGGAAATGTCGTTAACGTCGAAGTAGAAATTGTTGATGCCAACCTAGATTACAATCTCCTCTTAGGACGAAATTGGATTTATGAAATGGATGTCGTCGTTTCGACTGTATTTCGAGTCCTTTGCTTTCCTCATGAGGGGAAAATTGTTAAGGTTGATCAATTGGATTATTCTCCAGGTGATCCTCGGGTAGCTTCGGATTATACCATTTCGATGGTGGATAACCTCCGTCAACCTATCGAGAATCTAGGAGTTTGGATGTACTCTTCCTTGATGGGTGTATTTGATCTTCCCCCTCCTACAACTAGAATCGATACAATTTCATCCTCCAAGGAGCCTTTACAGAAAGAGTTTGTTCACACTCATTATTTTTCGGATCTTGGGGCCTTATCTTCATCTGTGATCACATCAGATGACGGCAAGGTGGGTGAAATAGAATCTTCTATGTCTGTAGTAGGGCTTAGATATGAATCTATCGATAACTCTATAGATGACTTTCCTACTCCTCCTTCAGAAAATGAGTTAGATGGTGATGTGGCCTCTACTTGGACCCTTGATTCCACTTCTACTTTGGATTGCTTAGATACAATTTTTCCATCTGGCGAAGCAATATTCGAAGCAATGATGGCTGTAGTTCGACCATTGGAAGATTTACATCATCATTTATTTTTTCTTCCTCCTTTCAATGAAGTCGAATCTAGGTCCTCCAGTCTGTCCACTAGCAATGTTTGTACGGTTCCTTTGGCTCCAACACATATGTCTGCCAAAGGTAATATATTGATTGGTTTAATAACTGTACCTATAAACATCCCTAGGAGCAAGCTGGCAGAGCCCCCTGATGGGCTCTACCTCAAGAAGTACTTTGCTTAGGTTACGGCCGAGCAATGGCTTCTTTGTATATTTTTTATTTTTGTACATATCTTATCGGGAATTTTCATGATATCGACACTTTTTGATCTGCTTTGGCAGGTGTTGATGGATGACTTGGTCTATTTTGGATTCGCCGATGGTGCTAGTTGGCATAATCGGAACCTCGCTTCTGCAACTTGGGTGATCTACTATCCAACTGGTCAGTTGATGGTGTCAAGGGGAGTATGCATTGGTCCTACATCAAATAATATGGTTGAGTATACTACCATTATTAATCTACTATCCGAAGCTATTTCTTATGGAATTGATTCATTAGTAGTGTATCTTGATTCACAACTGATAGTGTCTCAATTAAATAACATTTATCGGGTTAGGGATCCATGTTTATATCGCCAATATTTGAGAGTGAGGGTGTTGTAAAGATCATTTGTTTATATTACTTATTTGCACATTCCACGATATAATAATTCATTAGCGGATTCTATCGCTAATCAAGCTTTAGATTGGCACATCATTCATTCATCAAGATAAAATCAAACATCAAAAAGTCGAAACTATATATATATATATATATATATATATATATATATATATATATATATATATATATATAGATATAGATATAGATATAGATATATATATATCATAAAATATCCTGAATGTACATAAGTGTGTCCAAAATAATATACAAAAATTGGGACTAAAATGCCCATAATTATGTCCAAACTATCTATGACCCGACTCAGGATGAGCAGCCAAGTATGTGACTACAACGTTAGCCATACGCGTAAGAGTTTGAACCCCGTGGCATTCCAACCACGCAACGTTGCATGTCCACAAGGAGATCCTCTACTGCCACCATCGGTACTCGGTGAGTTAATCTCACCAAGTTCCGTTGAACTGCATATAGGACCCGCTCTATATCGGCAGCTGCCTCTTCAGCACCTTGTCCGCGACGTCCATGTCGTGAGAATCCATCTGGTTGTACTAGCCCAGTATCTAGAATATGATCATTACATTAGTTATTTGAATCCCATCAAAAATATTTTTAAGTTCATTTTCATATTTGAAAAATCATAAAAATCTTAAAAATCATAAAATCAATAAAATATTTGTTACCTATATCTTCCCATGCCGCGCCTGGTGGTAATTCCAGATCAGGATCTCCCCGGAAGTCCAAGCCGACGTACGAATAATCATCCACTGCAATGATTTGTTGCTCCCACCAGGAGAGGAATTTGTCGTCAAAAGCTGTCTGCGGTACGTCCTCACCTCCTAGACATTTCATCAAATCGGCCCACCTGCCCATCCGTGGATCTAGCAGGCTGCTGATCGGAACTGGTACTCTAGGGCGTAGTGTTGGGACCTTATCGAAAAAGAAGGAGCACAAAGTAGTCCCATACCCAAAGTTTTTTGTCTGGCCCTTTTTTATAGATGATAGCTAACTCTTCAAGTTGGTGAGGATAGGTGTACACCAATCAAATACTGTAGTGAGACACTCTACAGCCAAGCTCATGGCAAGTCGTGAAACCTGGTGTAAGGACCCTGATCCATTCACTCTGGCTATAGTGAACAGGATGATCCTCAATGACAAACTCTCTACGTGCTTGATTGGAATCTGGCTTCTTTTTTTTCTGGATGGCCCGGGCAGTATATATGCACATAGTCCTCTATAGAAAGGCTACCTCGTGAACGGCCCGTAGAATGTACTACCTCTCCCCTCCGAGAAAGGCCTATGATAAAATAGATATCCTCAATCTCTATCCTCAGTGGCATCTGATCAATCATGAATGAATCGTCCTCGATACTCCAGTAGTGAATGAGCATTTCAAGCAAGCGGGTATTTGCCTTCATATTTGGCATTTTGAAAAATTTTAACAAACCGCATCCCCTCAGTGCATCTAAGGCCTGTTGATCATTCATAACCTCATCATCAATAGTGGCATGCTCCCTTTCCCTCCAGGTGATTGTCATCCTGAGAAAAAAACAAGTTTGGACCATTAGTTTTTTGTTTTGAAATCAAAACGGCATATACGCGGGTCTGTTTTATACTCAGTCACGTCTAGGGCCTGCGTATACGCAGGTTTCATATAGCCAACCCGTGTATACACCGCGACAAATTTTTTTGACATAAATTCAACAGTGAAACCTTAATTAAAATTCTTAAAAACAATCACAAATTGACGCAAGCCAAGTTTGGGGGTTACCTGATGATTTTGAGAAGATTTGAACAGTGGAATTCGGAAAAATGCAAACTTGCTTCTTTTTCTCCACTCCTTGTGCTCTCAACTCAAACGGTAACAATGGTGAGTCAAAAAACTATTTTATAAGTTTTGAAAATGTTAAATTTTTTCAAAACTTCATTTTGTTTCGTCTCATGTATCTTTTAACTTGGGAGCTTGGAGTGTCGAGAATGGATTGTTTTACAGGACATTTTGAACTCTTTTTCGAAAATTTCAAGTCGGTTCCATGACTACTGACGCATCATGGCAGGTATCGTTTTCTCACTGGCATATATGTTAGGGAAGCCATTTTTCTGTTTCATTTTGCATACTAGCCTCCATTTTTTGATACACTTAGCATAGGGTCAATCCCATCGTGTTATGGTTCATAAACCATCTTCACTCACCGATTTTTTAAATCATGACACAATGGTAGAGCCATCCTTTTCATGGGCATCGTAGTTAGCACCTCACTGACATTAGTTGCCCATGTTGCTTCATTGAGGAGGCTCATGAGTCCTTTGTAGTCTCACCATGACTTATGCGTTGAAGACTCATTCTTCTTTGCTTCTTCCCTTCGTTCTGGCCTTATACCCTAGAGGCTCCTTTCTGTTGAGTTGTACTATTGCATTGCATTTTGACCATTTGCACCTTTTTGCCTTGAGCCGGTTTCACTTGGACTCGTGTTTAAACCACTTTTTGACCATGTCTTCTGCAAAAATCAAACTTGCAATCCCTTAGCTTCTACAACTTGACACACCTTCAGACCCGTGGAAGGAACATACCTTTGAGTGTCTTTGACCAGTTTTTGCCTCCCTGCATTGAGCATAGGATTGTTCCAATCCTAGGAACTAGATCATCTGCTTCACCGACACTCATTCTTTCCACTGTATTATAGCATTCTTTTATTCTTTTTCAAGCTTAATGAAAAAGACAAAAAAAATTATATATTCCAAAAAGAGCGAGAACGGGACAATATTTCCATTTATTGTTGGCAGCTAGAGTCATGTCGCCCTTGAACAAAGCACTCAAACAAAGTGTCTCCTCCATTTGGGTGGGATCTAGCTTGGCTTAGGTATGCCTTAACCTTGTTATTGAGTCAGTCCTCCTCCGATTGGTTATCTCTTCCAATCATATGGAGAGTTCGTTCATGCCTCCTGCGTGACGAGCTTATACAAAGTTATCATATGCTGCCACAAATTCATCATTTGAGTCGTGCTTTTGTTCAAGGGAAGTAAGCCTGAGTCGGCCTCTCTGTGGTGTCTCTTGACTCATTTTTCAGTTAGCCATCCCTGATTGTCAGTGTCTTGTCTATCATCACATCAGTTATATTGGTTCTTTACATGTGCCGGTTTGAGAAGGTCTCCATTGACTTCTTGTTGGCGGGTCTTGTCCTTATCGACGACGACATCTTGCTCCGAGGATAGGCCTAGAGCCACACCCTGGCCCTATTTTCATTATTGATAGGTCAGCTTGTGCTCAGCATCGATCAGTATCATGGGTCTTTGACTGAGTGGTTTCCCTTGTGTTCGACGTCAGCTTACATTATTACACATTGGGATTCGTGCAGTACATTGGTTTCCATTTGACCTTATTGGTGGATATCTCGCCTCTGTGTCAGCTTTCATTATTAGTTGGTTCAGAGGGTTTCTGTCGTGCGCTAGCTACATCTTGTGTACACTGGAAACATGCTTCGGTTAGATTACTACATCTTTTTCATCTAATTCCTTCCACATTATTGGCCTACGGGTTACACTCGCGCTAGATTGATGAAGGATGCCTTAATGCCTTCCTTCTAGTAGATCTTTCCCCATTGACTATGACTCATTGCTCTAGGGGAAAGATCTAGAGTCCATTTGGTAGTACCTTGGGGTTTGCAGTCATTAGTGGCAGATCTTTTGCTATCAACAATGGGAAACCATCATTGTCTTCTGATCGAAGATTCTTCCAGGTGTTCGACTTCAGATCATTTACTCGCACTTGTTAGATTGTACTGGGTACCTTGACTCTCATTATCATTATCGGTGAATAGTCTCGCGTTTGTTAACGGTATACACTAATGACCGGTAATAAAACGATTTCTCACATGGAAGACTTCAGCTCATTTATTCCTAATGTGTAGAAATGTACCACGACGGTCGGTGAAAACCTCGGGTTGCATCAACATTCATTGGTTCACTTGACAATTGCTCCTGTTGCTGCTAGTTGATACCATTCCCCCTTATATGTTGTAGTCATTCATAGCAACATTTTATATGCTGGCACCCGAGTTTGTAGTGTAGTATCATCTTATTCCATCATGTTCATTTGGTGCTATTGGGATCAGTTTTTGACATCAATGATCAGCTCCATCGTTCAGCTTCATTGATCATCATCTTATATGTGATATTCAGACATGTACTTGTTCGATCGTGATCAGATGATCTATTATGTACTTTCAGTTCTTTATACTTGTATACACAGTGGATCCGCTTGTACTTGATATGTGGACATGATTTACTTTCTTTGAGCATGGGTATGCCCACCTCAGACAGTGTTTCTTTTTTATCTCATTTTCTGGCTTGGCAGGTTGAAATCTGGTGAAGTCCTTCTCAGTTTTTGACATGTTTCCTTTCCATGTACTTAATACATTTCGGCCATCATGTACCCCTTCTAACCTCATATATTAGGGGGCATCTATTATAGCTCCAAATCTCACCTTTGATATTTGTGATGTTGCATTTATGGCCTAGGGCAACCCCTCCTTCTAGACTTGGTCCAAATACCCCCTCTCTTACTTGTCGAATCTTACCTCTAGATTGTTCCGCCTGGCTTTTGACACGAGTTGGTAACCTTAGTTACTTATCCTAGGGATCTACATAAGTGGCTACGGAAGGGAATCCTGTTGCACCTGAGGTCGACGTTGTATCACTCTTAGCAATACTTCTGGAGGGCACCCTTGCGAAGCTCGGGGGCTTGCACCGGCACATGCTGTTGTTTGGAGGTCAACGTAACTTCCTCTGATACCTTCGCTGGTAGGCCTGGGCCGTCATTATCCCAGACTATCTTCGGAAGGCCCCTACTTCACTTTATTTTATTTTGGTGCCCGGTCCTCATCACCCGGAGTGGAAATACTTGAAAGTTGTTTGACTCGCTGATTTCTTTTAGGGAAATTTTTAGTGTGTGCTCCTAGTTGGCCTAGCTTTCATTTTTTCTTGAGTCTTAAATTAGATCTTAATAAAAAATCCAAAGTGGTTGACTGATCGCTTAGATGGTCCCGCAAACTTCGTGGGCTTTCACCTGCAAGTCCAGAGCCTTCTTCTAGAAGGCATAGGAGCGATACTGCCAGTGGGTTTCACCCAGTGGCAGCCGACGCATCAGGGATTGATCCTCCGCTTGGGGGTAGTAGTGTACAAGATAGGCCTGGTACTACCACAGAGCCAGAGAGGAACACCCCAGTTCTTTCTCGAGTCCTCTTCCAGTCGGAAGATAATATTGAGGTAGAAGAACTCTCAGAGCCGTTAGTAGCTTCGAATTCTCCTTTGCCTTCTGATCATCCGGACGTAGTGTTATACGTTGGGACTCCGACACATAGACCTTCAAGTCCAGGTCCACACACGCACATCCCTTCGATGACCACTGCTGGAAGCATGGCATCCACCACGAGTGCTACAAGTATGCAGACTCCTATATCAGTACAAGGGGGAGGAACCATTTCCATCCCTTCTACATCTTTATTTGGGTCTACTGCTAGCACATCCTTGTTTGGGTCTACTTCCATTTCGTCGACGAGTGGAAGTTCCCAAGCGCATGCATCCAATTTTGGATTTTTCCCTTTTGGCATGCCTTCTCTAGGTATTCCTTCAGTTCCATTAAGTGTACCATTAACTGCCTCCACATCCATGATGAGTGGATCGACATCTTTTCAGGGTTTTCCTTTTGGAAGTGGTCATATACCACATTCCAATCCGATGGTAGGATCTATGCCTTTTTCTTTCACGAATCAAGGCAGCAATCCCTTTCAGGGTTGGAATAATCCTGCAGTTAGTGGCACGGGGGCTGGGAATCTGTTTTTCGAACAACAAGGGAATATGTCGTACTCCTCGGTCAATTCATTTCGAAGTTTTCCACCCTTAGCTAATGCTTGGAACCCTTACCAAGGGTTGTCCACTCCTTATAATAATTCGTTAGGGGGAAACTTCGCCAGTTACGGAGGTGTTTCGGCTGGAGTTGGTCAAACTCCGAGTTTTGCTGGACCACAAGGGTCACCTTTTGGTTTAGCGGGTTCTGCTAGTTACTTCGGGCAGCCTGGTGCCTTTCAAAATCTAGGCCAATCTTTTCAGAACTTTGGGAACTCCGCCCAATCTGGGTGGAATCCCCAAGGTCCTCCCAGACTTCCTTTTCTGGCAACATTGAATTTTCCAGATCTCACAAAATTGGCAAATGATCCAATTAGATACAATCCGGCTTGGCCTCCGGTCCCAACCAAACTCCCATCAGATATTCCAAAGTTTGAGGGGAACGACGGTGAAGACCCAGGCGACCATGTAACCACATTCCATTTATGGTGCTCCTCAAACTCCCTCATCGATGACTTGATTAGGTTGAGACTTTTTCAACGCACCTTAACTGGCAATGTGGCTAAGTGGTATATAGAGTTTCCAGGGGGCAGCTTTACATCTTTCGTCGATTTGGCTAACATTTTCATAAACCATTTCCATTTGTACGTCCGTTATGATGCTGGAACTAAACTTTTGGCCAATTTCCGTCAGGATATGACAACTCACATCTCTGGTCATATTCAAGAATGGAGACGAATAAAGAGGCTCATTAAAGCCGAAATTCCTCCTGAATACCGTCTCGAATGGTTCTTGAAATCGTTACAACCTGAGATCTCCAAGGATGTCTCTTTGTCCAGAGTCTACTCTGAAGAGAAAGCTATTTTTCGGGCCCAGCAGTTAGAATTGATTTATTCTCAGTCTGGGATCCTTCAGAAAATCTTGCCTGATGCTCCTGGGGCTAAGGTTGATATAGCCAAATCGAAGCCAGGTCCCCATGCATACGGTATTCTTGGATCGATTGATGCGAATGCAGTGAACCTTCTAAGCCAATTGTAGCAGTTGTCTATACAAACTGCTTTTTCCAATCAGGTTGCACCGTCTACTACTCCACCTTCTCAACCTTCTTCCGTAAACGTCATTCAGGCTTCTAACCCCAAAGGAAATCAAAATTCTGATGGGAAGAAGAAGGGACGAGGTAAAAGAAGAATCAAGATGGGAAGGGTAATGGGAATAAGCCCGACAATAATGTTGGTGAGGGTGGAAAAGAGTCTAAGAAGAAAGTTAAGTTTCCATGCAAGCTATGCAGTGGGGACCATTTGACTCATCTCTGCCCAAAAATTCAAGATGCTCAACGCTTGTTAGTGCAGCAAGGGTCTTCAAGTTCCCATGGTGTCTTAACTAACCCTTCCCCCCAAGGGCAGCAGTTGCTTGCTTGCGCAAATTCAAACCCTGGTACCTTTGCAGGTGGCAACCAGGAGGGGGACCATTCCTCAAATGTTTTCATGATGGGTTCTCACGTCAATGTGGCCACACGGTCACGTGGTTATGGTGAAGTTGAAACATCTAAGGATAAAAATGTTCTCGGAACTACGGATCCACTTCATATCGAGCGACCCTTTGTCGAGTCTATACCTTGGATACCGAAAGGTTCCGCCAAATGCGTGACTATCAACCCTAATGCTAGGGCAGCCCATAATTACTCCATTGTTGAGGATCTGGCTCAGAATTTGTGTGCGATGTCTGCTTTAGAGGTACTCCAGTCGTGTCCAGCTCAAAGAAGTGCTTTGCTTTCGGCAATGGGGGTAGTGGATCCAAATAATTCTTTAGCTCTCACTTTTGATATGCATAATGTCAAAAAGAGACTTCCTCATCATATGGCTTTCTAGATAAAGTCTACTTACCGGAAAACTATTATTTTTCGGACGGTTATAGATGATGGAGCTTCCACGTGTGTCATGTCTATGTCATTTTGGAAGGCCATTAGATCGCCTTCGGCTGTTCCCTCACCCACCCTCTTGACAGCGTTTGATGGTCATTCTCATAGGCCACACGGGATTATCCTAGCCTTTCCTATATGTGTTGGAGGAAATGTCGTTAACGTCGAAGTAGAAATTGTTGATGCCAACCTAGATTACAATCTCCTCTTAGGACGAAATTGGATTTATGAAATGGATGTCGTCGTTTCGACTGTATTTCGAGTCCTTTGCTTTCCTCATGAGGGGAAAATTGTTAAGGTTGATCAATTGGATTATTCTCCAGGCGATCCTCGGGTAGCTTCGGATTCTACCATTTCGATGGTGGATAACCTCCGTCAACCTATCGAGAATCTAGGAGTTGGGATGTACTCTTCCTTGATGGGTGTATTTGATCTTCCCCCTCCTACAACTAGAATCGATACAATTTCATCCTCCAAGGAGCCTTTACGGAAAGAGTTTGTTCAAACTCATTATTTTTCGGATCTTGGGGCCTTATCTTCATCTGTGACCACATCAGATGACGGCAAGGTGGGTGAAATAGAATCTTCTATGTCTGTAGCAGGGCTTAGATATGAATCTATCGATAACTCTATAGATGACTTTCCTACTCCTCCTTCAGAAAATGAGTTAGATGGTGATGTGGCCTCTACTTGGACCCTTGATTCCACTTCTACTTTGGATTGCTTAGATACAATTTTTCCATCTGGCGAAGCGATATTCGAAGCAATGACGGCTGTAGGTCAACCATTGGAAGATTTACATCATCATTTATTTTTTCGTCCTCCTTTCAATGAAGTCGAATCTAGGTCCTCCAGTCTGTCCACTAGCAATGTTTGTACGGTTCCTTTGGCTCCAACACAGATGTCTGCCAAAGGTAATATATTGATTGGTTCAATGACTGTACCTATAAACATCCCTAGGAGCAAGCTGGCGGAGCCCCCTGATGGGCTCTACCTCAAGAAGTACTTTGCTTAGGTTACGGCCGAGCAATGGCTTCTTTGTATATTTTGTATTTTTGTACATATCTTATCGGGAATTTTCATGATATCGACACTTTTTGATCTGCTTTGGCAGGTGTTGATGGATGACTTGGTCTATTTTGGATTCGCCGATGGTGCTAGTCGGCATACTCGGAACCTCGCTTCTGCAACTTGGGTGATCTACTATCCAACTGGTCAGTTGATGGTGTCAAGGGGAGTATGCATTGGTCCTACATCAAATAATATGGCTGAGTATACTACCATTATTAATCTACTATCCGAAGCTATTTCTTATGGAATTGATTCATTAGTAGTCTATCTTGGTTCACAACTGATAGTGTCTCAATTAAATAACATTTATCGGGTTAGGGATCCATGTTTATATCGCCAATATTTGAGAGTGAGGGTGTTGTAAAGATCATTTTTTTATATTACTTATTTGCACATTCCACGATATAATAATTCATTAGCAGATTCTATCGCTAATCAAGCTTTAGATTGGCACATCATTCATTCATCAAGATAAAATCAAACATCAAAAAGTCGAAACTATATATATATATATATATATATATATATATATATATATATCATAAAACATCCTGAATGTACATAAGTGTGTCCAAAATAATATACAAAAATTGGGACTAAAATGCCCATAATTATGTCCAAACTATCTATGACCCGACTCAGGATGAGCAGCCAAGTATGTGACTACAACGTTAGCCATACGCGTAAGAGTTTGAACCCCGTGGCATTCCAACCACGCAACGTTGCATGTCCACAAGGAGATCCTCTACTGCCACCATCGGTACTCGGTGAGTTAATCTCACCAAGTTCCGTTGAACTGCATATAGGACCCGCTCTGTATCGGCAGCTGCCTCTTCAGCACCTTGTCCGCGACGTCCATGTTGTGAGAATCCATCTGGTCGTACTAGCCCAGTATCTGGAATATGATCATTACATTAGTTATTTGAATCCCATCAAAAATATTTTTAAGTTCATTTTCATATTTGAAAAATCTTAAAAATCATAAAATCAATAAAATATTTGTTACCTATATCTTCCCATGCCGCGCCTGGTGGTAATTCCAGATCAGGATCTCCCCGGAAGTCCAAGCCAACGTACGAATAATCATCCACTGCGATGATTTGTTGCTCCCACCAGGAGAAGAATTTGTCGTCAAAAGCTGTCTGCAGTACGTCCTCACCTCCTAGACATTTCATCAAATCGGCCCACCTGCCCATCCGTGGATCTAGCAGGCTGCTGATCGGAACTGGTACTCTAGGGCGTAGTGTTGGGACCTTCTCGAAAAAGAAGGAGCACAAAGTAGTCCCATACCCAAAGTTTTTTGTCTGGCCCTTTTTGATAGATGATAGCTAGCTCTTCAAGTTGGTGAGGATAGGTGTACACCAATCAAATACTGTGGTGAGACACTCTATAGCCAAGCTCATGGCAAGTCGTGAAACCTGGTGTAAGGACGCTGATCCATTCACTCTGGCTATAGTGAACAGGATGATCCTCAATGACAAACTCTCTACGTGCTTGATTGGAATCTGGCTTCTTTTTTTTCTGGATGGCCCGGGCAGTATATATGCACATAGACCTCGATAGAAAGGCTACCTCGTGAACGGCCCGTAGAATGTACTACCTCTCCCCTCCGAGAAAGGCCTATGATAAAATAGATATCCTCAATCTCTATCCTCAGTGGCATCTGATCAATCATGAATGAATCGTCCTCGATTCTCAGGTAATGAATGAGCATTTCAAGCAAGCGGGTATTTGCCTTCATATTTGGCATTTTGAAAAAATTTAACAAACCGCATCACCTCAGTGCATCTAAGGCCTGTTGATCATTCATAACCTCATCATCAATAGTGGCATGCTCCCTTTCCCTCCAGGTGATTGTCATCCTGAGAAAAAAACAAGTTTGGACCATTAGTTTTTTGTTTTGAAATCAAAACAGCGTATACGCGGGTCTGTTTTATACTCAGTCGCGTCTAGGGCATGCGTATACGCAGGTTTCATATAGCCAACCCGTGTATACACCGCGACAAATTTTTTTGACATAAATTCAACAGGGAAACCTTAATTAAAATTCGTAAAAACAATCACAAATTGACGCAAGCCAAGTTTGGGGGTTACCTGATGATTTTGAGAAGATTTGAACAATGGGATTCGGAAAAATGCAAACTTGCTTCTTTTTCTCCACTCCTTGTGCTCTCAACTCAAACGGTAACAATGGTGAGTCAAAAAACTATTTTATAAGTTTTGAAAATGTTAAATTTTTTCAAAACTTCATTTTGTTTCGTCTCATGTATCTTTTAACTTGGGAGCTTGGAGTGTCGAGAATGGATTGTTTTTCAGGACATTTTGAACTCTTTTTCGAAAATTTCAAGTCGGTTCCATGACTACTGACCCATCATGGCAGGTATCGTTTTCTCACTGGCATATATGTTAGGGAAGCCATTTTTCTGTTTCATTTTGCATACTAGCCTCCATTTGTTGATACACTTGCCATAGGGTCAATCCCATCGTGTTATGGTTCATAAACCATCTTCACTCACCGATTTTTTAAATCATGACACAATGGTAGAGCCATCCTTTTCATGGGCATCGTAGTTAGCACCTCACTGACATTAGTTGCCCATGTTGCTTCATTGAGGAGGCTCATGAGTCCTTTGTAGTCTCACCATGACTTATGCGTTGAAGACTCATTCTTCTTTTCTTCTTCGCTTCGTTCTGGCCTTATACCCTAGAGGCTCCTTTCTGTTGAGTTGTACTATTGCATTGCATTTTGACCATTTGCACCTTTTTGCCTTGAGCCGGTTTCACTTGGACTCGTGTTTAAACCACTTTTTGACCATGTCTTCTGCAAAAATCAAACTTGCAATCCCTTAGCTTCTACAACTTGACACACCTTCAGACCCGTGGAAGGAACATACCTTTGAGTGTCTTTGACCAGTTTTCGCCTCCTTGCATTGAGCATAGGATTGTTCCAATCCTAGGAACTAGATCATCTGCTTCACCGACACTCATTCTTTCCACTGTGTTATAGCATTCTTTTATTCTTTTTCAAGCTTAATGAAAAACACAAAAAAAATTATATATTCCAAAAAGAGCGAGAACGGGACAATATTTCCATTTATTGTTGGCACCTAGAATCATGTCGCCCTTGAACAAAGCACTCAAACAAAGTGTCTCCTCCATTTGGGTGGGATCTAGCTTGGCTTAGGTATGCCTTAACCTTGTTATCGAGTCAGTGCTCCTCCGATTGGTTATCTCTTCTAATCATATGGAGAGTTCGTTCATGCCTCCTGCGTGACGAGTTTATACAAAGTTATCATATGCTGCCACAAATTCATCATTTGAGTCGTGCCTTTGTTCAAGGGAAGTAAGCCTGAGTCGGCCTCTCTGCGATGTCTCTTGACTCATTTTTCAGTTAGCCATCCCTGATTGTCAGTGTCTTGTCTATCATCACATCAGTTATATTGGTTCTTTACATGTGCCGGTTTGAGAAGGTCTCCATTGACTTCTTGTTGGCGGGTCTTGTCCTTATCGACGACGACATCTTGCTCCGAGGACAGGCCTAGAGCCGCACCCTGGCCCTATTTTCATTATTGATAGGTCAGCTTGTGCTCAACATCGATCAGTATCATGGGTCTTTGACTGAGTGGTTTCCCTTGTGTTCGACGTCAGCTTACATTATTACACATTGGGATTCGTGCAGTACATTGGTTTCCATTTGATCCTATTGGTGGATATCTCGCCTCTGTGTCAGCTTTCATTATTAGTTGGTTCAGAGGGTTTCTGTCGTGCGCTAGCTACATCTTGTGTACACCGGAAACATGCTTCGGTTAGATTACTACATCTTTTTCATCTAATTCCTTCCACATTATTGGCCTACGGGTTACACTCGCACTAGATTGATGAAGGATGCCTTAATGCCTTCCTTCTAGTCGATCTTTCCCCATTGACTATGACTCATTGCTCTAGGGGAAAGATCTAGAGTCCATTTGGCAGTACCTTGGGGTTTGCAGTCATTAGTGGCAGATCTTTTGCTATCAACAATGGGAAACCATCATTGTCTTCTGATCGAAGATTCTTCCAGGTGTTCGACTTCAGATCATTTACTCGCACTTGTTAGATTGTACTGGGGTACCTTGACTCTCATTATCATTATCGGTGAATAGTCTCGCGTTTGTTAACGGTATACACTAATGACCGGTAATCAAACGATTTCTCACATGGAAGACTTCAGCTCATTTATTCCTAATGTGTAGAAATGTACCACGACGGTCGGTGAAAACTTCGGGTTGCATCAACATTCATTGGTTCACTTGACAATTGCTCCTGTTGCTGCTAGTTGATACCATTCCCCCTTATATGTTGTAGTCATTCATGGCAACATTTTATATGCTGGCACCCGAGTTTGTAGTGTAGTATCATCTTATTCCATCATGTTCATTTGGTACTATTGGGATCAGTTTTTGACATCAATGATCAGCTCCATCGTTCAGCTTCATTGATCATCATCTTATATGTGATATTCAGACATGTACTTGTTCGATCGTGATCAGATGATCTATTATGTACTTTCAGTTCATTATACTTGTATACACAGTGGATCCGCTTGTACTTGATATGTGGACATGATTTACTTTCTTTGAGCATGGGTATGCCCGCCTCAGACAGTGTTTCTTTTTTATCTCATTTTCTGGCTTGGCAGGTTGAAATCTGGTGAAGTCCTTCTCAGTTTTTGACATGTTTCCTTTCCATGTACTTAATACATTCCGGCCATCATGTACCCCTTCTGACCTCATATATTAGGGGGCATCTATTATAGCTCCAAATCTCACCTTTGATATTTGTGATGTTGCATTTATGGCCTAGGGCAACCCCTCCTTCTAGACTTGGTCCAAATACTTAAAAAACAGTGTTTTATTCCCTGTACGCGACATTGCCCTGAGCTAAACGTGTGTATACGCAGGTCAGTGTATACCCAACCCGCGTATATGTCTTAAAACACTTTAAAAAATTAAATCTCCTTAATTTCGGGTGGAGATCACAAGTTTTACCTATTGATTACCTATTAGTGCCCATGACCCCACCTGTTCCCAATGAATTCCCAACTAAAAAACGACTTTGAGAGAAGTATAAAAAGGCTTCAATGGGAAGGCCTTAAGGAGGAGAGAAAAAAGAGAGAATTACTCTGCTAAGATTATCCCTGATCAAGTTTGAATATCCCTGTGCTCCAAAACTTCCCCCACTACATGAAACCCTTGTTTCCTTGAGTTTTGATGTCATTTCACTAGTTGAGATATCCTTGTGTGAGTCATGGAAGGAACCTTTTGAAGACTTTGGATTGGACGAACTCGGAAGACGGTTCCGCTTGGAGCCAGCAAGAGGAAGATTCAGGTGATATCATTCCTTGCTTTGTTTTAGTTGTCTGCAATAAAGAAACATTTGTCTTGTTCCCGAAATCAATATTCTTTACGCATATGATGTCATTGTTATGGTTTACATATGAATAATTGTTTCAATGTATAATTAACCATCTTTTAATATGTTATGAAGTTTATTTCTATATGATACTTTGTTCATATATTGCTATGCTTCTTTGAATTGGTTGTTTTGCAGGTTCAAGATCGAGAGGAACTCCAAGAGGGTTTCAACCCTGGCTGGATCTACCCGAACGAAGGACCCCTAGGTACACATCTCTTTGCATAGTTTACCTATTTAAGTATCATGTCTGCGCGGAATGCTTGTTTTTTACTGTAGATAACCCCTTGCTCTACTAGGGTGTTGACCCAAAACCTTAGGGGACTTAGTCCCTCAACACTCTAAAGGGTTTGATTTTCCTAATTAGACTTAATGATGCTCCAACTAATAAAACAATGTGCAAAAATAACATTCCTTGGTGACAAGCCCACCAAGAGAGTTCCATAATACAAAAATAAGCCTCTCAAGAAGGCAAAATGATAGATACAATAGGTCGAAGGTCATTCAAGAGGCCTAGTGGAGTCCAATGTGTGCCAAAATGAATATATGGCCTACAAACATAGTGATAAAGTAGGTGGCCCCTTGATATCCAAGCAAATGACATGTGGTGCCCCCAAATGGTTGTGGGGGCACAATAACATCCTCATGGGTCTCCAAATGGATCAAACAAGCTTGTATCCCATTTGTAAGGGCTGGAAGAATGATGCAAACCCTCCTTTTGTCTCCCATGGTGAGATACAACCTCTTTTGGGTCCTAGATCAGATGCCATGTGTGTGGTGCAAGAGTGTAGCTGGCTACACAAGGTGGTCTAGGTGCATCATCATTGTCAGATAAATGGAACACGAGCAAACAACTAAAGGATCTGAAGGATCCATGATGGGGCAATCTACTATCTGCTATGGTGGAGGCCCATGGTTCTCAATGTTCACCCTACAAATGCCAATATGACCCTCTAGAAGACTTGGACCTTGTATAGGGAGACCAAACCCAAGATGAAGACCCACCTGTAATCCTATATAAGATCCAATGTGTCCCCTCACCTTCCAGTACAACAAATCATTAGTGCAATTGAGTAAATGAGCTTACAAATCATGGAACCAAGTGGACACTTCATAGTGGCATGCCCTTCCATAATGGGCTTTAGAACGTACAAGTGTCTCCAAGTTCAAGAAGAAGGTTAACCAAGGACCCTATTAGGTGGTTTCAACCTCTAAGGGGAGTGACATGTCCATGGTACATCCATCAAATGGCAGGTGGCATGTGATATAATGATGGAACAAAGTGGGGCATCAGGGAAAGGCTCCAAGCCACATGCCACAATACAAGGGTAGCTATGATAGGGGAAGCCCACACTTGGGTGTATGAATGTAGGAGGGAGAAATCATGGTACAAGAGTTACCCTGGCCTTTGTTTTTCCACCCTTCATATGGTTTTTTGCATTTATTGATTTTTTTTTTTGTAATTGCTCAGGGCTTCAGGGGATTAAAACATAATGTGACAGATGTAGCAGTGAATACCCCTTTAAGATTAGGCAGTTCATTGCCCACCAGGGGTTTGGACAACCATGTGTTCCTGAATGATGCAAAGGGGCTCATATAGGGGTCTTAAGAACCTCCAACCTATAATTTTGGTTTAGATGGCATTTGCCTATTGTTCATGTTTTTGTTGGTTGGCCTAAATCATGAACTAGCTTTATATGGAATAGAATGGACATGGAGGTGTTTTGCAATGAATATCAAAATGTTATAGATGGGACATTTAGAATCTTTAACACTTAATTAAGAGATATTGAAGTTAATCAAAACTTAAGTATCAACTTTAAAATCTTTAGGTTTACTTTCATGTAATTATTTTTCTTGATATTTTGAACACAATGTATGAAATTAATTGTTGAAGCTAATGAACAAAGATCCCATAGGATGCAATCATAAAATATAAGATGAAAATAATGTAGTTGTAATATTAGATTATGCAATTGTTATTCCCTTCCATGCTTCTTGTTCTCCTTCTTATAGGAAATGTTTAGGAAGGATTAGCTATATGTAGTACAAAGTTTTTAGACATCATACACTTACCCATTTGGAAAGAAACTTAGAACATCATTCCAAGAAAAAGAAGTGTCTACACTTCTCTGGTTGTAGGCTTCTATGATCCATTATCATATGTCAAGTCTCTTTCGGATCAATCACATATAATTTTTTAGGTCAAAGCGTTGCAAACCACTTACTGTGGTTCAATCTTTGTCCTGATGATGAACCACAGTAAGTGGTTTGCAACGCTTTGACCTAAAAAGTTGTATGTGATTGATCTGGAAGAGACTTGACATAAGAAGTGTCTACAATTAGGTTGCAAATGGAGGAAATGAGACATGCCTATGCAAGAGCAAAGAAAAACATCTTTGTAAGAGAAAGAAGTGTCTATGGTCAGCTTGCAAATGGGGGAGATGAAACATGCCTAGGCAAGTGCAAAAATCTCTGTTATTGCGAATGATGTATTGATATCATTCAATACCCTGAATAAATGGTACAACCTGGATCTCAATCTGAATTAGAGTAGGCTTTGTATAGGTTCTAATTCATACAGCCTGGATCTCAATCTTAGCTTCTCTTTCTGTTTGCCACTATCTCTAGAAACATTTCTCTTGACGTCTGCAAAATTCCTCTACCACCGACACATTGAAATGAATTCCTAAATTTGCAAATCGAATTGCCTTTAGAGGCTACTCAATAGCCCCCGCGTCAGCCTTGTTGTACAGTTTTTGTCAAGGTTCCAAGGAAGCAAATTTACCAATTTTTTTTCAAAGGATCAAATCATCAATCAGTTGTTTATTGAGTTATTGTAAACCCTTTTTGCAAATTTATAATGTAAATGATGCTAGTAAGACCGTATATGTATGTAATAACCTAGATAAGCCTATTATTTTGGCGGAGTTTTATTCTAGGAGGTTTTTCGTCTCACTGACTCATTTGTGTTTCTAAACAATGATGGTCACGTGAATTTTTCCCTCCAACCTCACCCCAAAGCTAGGGTGGAATTCTTCGTTGAAGTCTTAGGTGAGTCAATAGTGTTTTAGTTGAATCTTATGTAAAAGTGTTTTGGGAATAATTTATGATAGTTGGCTAAATTATTTTATTACAAATCACTTGGTCTACTAGATCATATTGTGTTGCAAAATTGAGTATGTAATTTGAGGGTCTAAGCCGAACGGGTATCCCCCTTAGAAGGTTGATTTTGTAAAAATTTTATGTAAAAAATATTTTAGTGTATGGTCCCTCATACTTAAGACTCCAAAAATATTTAATCAACTCAAATGTCAATTAATTAAATTTTCTGACAAAAATAAATTAAAATCCTAACCCAAAAATTTAAATAATTAGAGTCAAAATTAAAAGTCTAGAGAAATTAAATTCTCCAAGAGGAAAAAATTCGTGAGAGGTTCCCCCACCAAGGTAATATTGGAAATTACAAGAAAAATTAGACCTTGGACCTTGGTGGTTAAGTCAAAGTCATTTTTTTAAGAAATTAGTTTAAAATAATTAATTTTGAGCTAATAAAAAAGGGATGTAATAAGAAATTCGAAAATTCCTCAAAATAAATATTTTCAATGGCTAAGATTAAAAGATCATCAAGGATTTATCAACGATCAAGATTATTTTGGCAAGGATCAAGTCAACTAGCCATTATTTTTCTACTTCGAGGATTTATCAATAAATTATAGTCATTTGAGTCTCAAGACATATGATTTTTGGCTAAAATATTTCTGCAGAAAAGCTGATGTAACACAACTTTCCCACTCGGAACATTTTTTTGATTATAATAAAGATTTTGTGATGCAATTCATGGTGTTCATTGTTCATTGATTTGTGGTATGTGTTGGGTATGGGCTCCCTTGTAGTGTGCTTAATTATTTTTAAAAGTTTGCTTTTCATTAGATGGGGATAAGAACATTCTATTAATAAATTTTGGGTCTATTTTAGGTGATATGGTTCGCCATATGTCTAACAAGTTTTTCTTGAGAAAAATACACAGTGTTTGGTTCCCCAGTCCTTAGACTCCAAGGTCACAAACTATGGGCATGAACTAACTTGTTTGGACTTCAAATATTTGTTGTGGTTAATCTAACTTTGCTAACATTGTAGTTTGCATCTAATTTCAATAGTATTTTTAGCCATTTATCAAAGAAAAAATCCAAAAAAAAATTTGTTTTTCAAAATTTATTCTAAACCTTTATATATTTGTAAATTTTGTAAACAGATTTGTAAAATATATTTTGTAAATTATTTCTAATTGGGGTTTTAAGATTTTTGCATATATTGGGGTTTTGGGTATTTGTGAATAATTTTTTACAGGTGAAATCAAGTGAAAAAACTGGAGTAGAGCTAGATCTAAGCTAGTAGCTTCAACTCCTTTTAGAGGAGCTTCTCTCTGGCTATCTCAAAACGAGAATTCAATTTTATAATTTCATCAAAAAGTTATAGGGGTGGCAAGCATGCGTGGAAAGGGGGCGGGGCAAATTTTCACCTTACAAGAAAATTCAAAATTACATATTCTCGGGGTCTTGGAACTGTCCCTAACAACCAATCAAAGACATATGGTTTATACCAAGGTCTTCTTCAAGATTCTTCATTAAATCTTCATCAAATTATTGTTGTAGGTGACTCACATTCTAATTTATCACCTCAATTCTGATTCCAGCCTAATTGAAGGAAGACTCTACATTCCTCTCTAAGGGATTCAGATTTTAATGTCTAGTTTTAAAGAATATTTGGTTTTTCACATCCTTAGACATAATAATGTTGAAGTTGATAAACAAGCCAATTTTGGATTTAAAGTTGAAATAAGGGGAACCTATGATTAACCAGCTATCTTACTCCTTCCCCATTCCTTAATGCCAAGTGTCAACAATTCTCATCACATTTGGGCACTATCTCATGTAGCTAAAGACCCCAATATTTAACCACATTTTATGGAATGTAAATTTTGTTTACATTTGACCTCCTTCTAGAAGTTTACTCCTATAAATGTTATAGTTAGTTATTTTGGTTTGTAGATAAGATTTTGTCAATTGTCTGTCTCAACTTGAACTTGCAGATACCATTTGAGCTTGATAGGCCAAATTTTATAATTATGATGTAATGTCGTTGTATGTCTCATGTGAACTTTTAATACAAATTTCTTAGATGTTAAAAAATATGGTTCTGGATGGATGAGTAGAGCATCCTCTTGGAGAGGCTTTGTTGATGTAAATTCCACTCCTTTTTTCGATGAATATTGGTGAAGCTTTGATGAATGAATGACAATCTAAATAATTGGATTTCTTTTTTCTTGGTTGCATTTATGGATGATAATTTAGTATTAAGCAAGTAGGCATGGTATTTCATTTTCATTTTCCCTCTTAAACAAATCTTTCTTCCAAGTCTTCGAGGAAGTATCAAGTGGGCTCCTTCCCTTATCTTGTCCTTGAAGATTGCAAGGCCTAGGAGCAATGAGTGGATTTATTCTAGTCTAGTGAACTTAAATCTACTCCAATATTCTTCAAGTGAGTTGATCACCCCATATTCCCCAAAAATATTGGCAAGTTGAAGTACTAATATTCTATCCTCCATTACCACTTGTTCCTTTAAATTCATCTAAACCGTTTTGCTAGGGTTTTACTCTCCATGCAAATCCTAGTTGTGTGTGTTTTGGGATCTTCCTTTTGAACCCAAATCTAGAATTTTCCCTAAAGAAACCTAGCAATCTTATCTTCCACCTTGAACCCTAACTGCTCAATCCTTTGGCTACATAGGTAAAAGTTTTAAGGGGCTCTTAACTAGGTTTGATTAAGCCATAATCCCTAAGATCTACACAAGAGAATTCCCCCAAGTTGCGGGTGAGCCAATGAGAAGCGACACAATGGTTAGTGGGGTGACAGTGGCCCGCTCCTGAGTACACAATGTTTTGCACTTGAGCTTTTGGACTTTGCTCTAGAAACATGAGATTTTGTTGTAACAAGCACAAAGAAGAACCCTAGAACCATTTTGTTAGAATAAGATGGGTAGTGGAATTTGCCAATACTAGTTCCTATCCAACTCGGCTATGGATTTGGGATAGATTTAGAACAAGAGGGTTTGCATATGACAAAGAAAACATAATTAAACTATCATAACTATGTCATATTACTCTAAAACATATTTTCAAAATATGCAAAAATAAAGTGAAAGCCCTTAAACAATATGCATTGTCACAATGATGAAATCACAACCAACAACAAGGTGTAAACAATAAATACAGAAGGCCACAAAGCACTAAACAATAAAAATAACATAAATAAAATCCTTCAATAATTCAAGTTTGCATCAATTATTAGGCAGTGTTTAATCACCTCAACTTTAATCTCTTCTTTTGGGACAAATATGTCCCACAAAAATTATTCCAACCACAAACTAAACACAATTCTTATAAAACTCAAATAATTGATGAAACGGATAAAAATTTGGCAAAACCACAACTTGAAACAATGTCCTTCCACTTCTCCCAAAACATATTTAATGAAGCACCCACAAGTGAAATCCTTATCTTCCAACCATACTTTTAATGATTAAGAATATATCTCATTGCACAACTCTTTTTAGCCACTTAAAGAAAATATTCTATTTAAAAAGCCCTAAAATCCTCCATGTCGTCACTTGTTGTCTTTTATTCTATGATATGCATTCAATTGAATGCTTTGATCATATTAATAATGCCACATGGCATCTCTTCATGCAAAGAGCTTGCATCCAAATATGTGAAAAGAGAAACAATCTTCACGTAAAAAGTGAAAACATGCCTCCAAATATGTTCAAATGTATTAAATAGTGTATTCCCAATCCCAAGGGACCCAAGAAGTGAGATATACCTCCAAATAAGTGGAATACAGCTCAAACATTGTCTTTACCCCCATAAGGCCTCTTCAAAGCTGAAATACACCTTCAAATGTGTGAAAGTTCCATATTTCTGGTTAATTTTCATCATTTCCTACCTTCACATGCCCTGGCCAACTATTTGAAGAGGCATCCAACATTAAATGAGCCTTTGATCATGCCAAGTGCAATTTTAGTAACACATGGTATCCTTTCATGTAGGGTGATTCTTCTTCAACCCCTTTCCTTGCCACATACCATGCTTTGGACCTCCAACAAGGCAGGTCATCCGTCTTCTAAGTCTCTCTTCTAATTCACATCACCCGTCCATGTGATCTTAGACCCTTGGGTTCAATCAACGAGTAGGGTGCTCCGTCAAATAATGCAACAGCATGGCAATATAGGGAAAGGTACATGGCTTTCAAGTCTTCTTCGCACAATCTCTAACTATCATTGAGTTCCCTTGTATTGGTGAGAGAAAGATACCAATGAAATGCAAAATAAGCCATAGATTTTCAAAAGATGACACAAACATTATAATATAAACAATTATTCGATGTCCATGGCTGATTATTTTATGATTTTAAAATTTCAATTTGTTTTTTCACTTTTTTTTAATTCACATTAAATTTAGTATACCCATACTCGAACGACTCTCCACAATTAGATTTCGAAAATACTGTACGAGTACTTGTAACTGCATCCATGTCTCTTGGTGGGTTGTTTCCATCCAATACAATGATAAGCTTCTCTTTTCCCACAAGGATATCCTTCTCTCTTTGTCAAATTAGTTTACCCTACTCACAATTAGTTCAGAGGGCCTTGCATTCTTTTCATTGACTGAAATGGTGATCCTTCTCAGATCAGCCAAGGAAGGCTGTAAAAGAAAGGTTGGGGCCAAGGATCTAAAGAAATGAGAATGAAAAAAAAAAAGTGTCTCTTGGTGCGTGCATATATATATGAAGAGAGGGTAGGTTGTTTCCATTCAGTACAATAATAACCTTTCTCTTTCCCCACAAGGATATCCTGCTTCCTCTTTGTCAAATTAGTTGATCCTTCTCACAGTTGGTTCAGAAAGGCCTTGCATGCTTTTCATTGACTGAAAAGGCAACCCTTCTCAGCTCAGCAAAGTAAGGTTGTAAAAGAAAGGTGGGGCCAAAGGATTTAAAGAAATGAGAAAGAAAAAAACAAACTTGATGTAGAGAACGAATACAATCCAAACTTTCAAACTTTTGATTGCAATCATTATTTTACTGACAGAAACATACCCTATTTTCAAGAATGCTGGATTATTTCCACAATATTGCTTATAATGCAGTTCTTCATTATAGATGTGGGATTTTAAAGTGTGTCCTTGCATTTTGATTGCATAAGAAACTTATATTTGCATTCACTTAGCTTTGAATTCTTGAATTTCAAACACCTTTATCATTCTTTATTGCAATCTTTTAATCCTATTGATAAAACTGGTCCCAGCAACCTACAATAACCTAAAGAGCATCAGCAGTCATCCATAAAAATGTTTTGCGAAAACATGTGCTGCTTTTTCCACATGACAGTTCAATACTGTGATGAGATCTGTCACAATTTGTAAATGTTCGCAGGAACGTTTTGCATTCATTAATCCTATAAATAAGAACTGGTCCCAAAAGTCTACAGTGACTTAAAAAGCACCAGCAGTATTCATGAATATATGTGCTGCATTTACACATGACAACCCAATACTTTGATAATGCCTGTTACATCTGTTGTGAATGTTAGGCAAGCGCAAATAGTTTTGGCAGCTTAATCAATGAACTATTTTCCTCGGAACTTTTCTTTATTTATTGATATATTAATACCCTGTTCATTTCAGGATTACACAAATCCAGTTAGCATTCATTCCTATTCCTAACTGCATCCCAGTGTGCCAAATCTCGCATGAAAACCCCAATAACCATAATCAATTGCAGTTCCTATTAAAGAGTTCAACATATACCTGCATTTTAGTTGGAAGTCACTATATAAAAATATAAATTTTGTGCAACAATAAATTGCTAACAGAAAGTTAACGACAGAAGAAAAGAATACAAAACAAGTTAGTTCTTGTCGAATTGGAGGGAATAGTTTGCACTTGAACAAGAGAGATATGAAATAAGAGACAGCAAATGCACTATCTGAAAGTGACTGCATTGATAAGCCCTGAAATTGTTAATGCATCTGATTGGAAAGGGGCATGGACCCTTGCATCATTCTATCAATCCATTTTCAGCATCTGATTGGAAGCAGTGACTAAAACAAGGAAGGAATCCCCGTGATTTGTTTCCTGACTTGCCATTGGCATCTTCACCTTGTTCACCCCGCTTTGCCATCAATGAACTTGTCCCTGGAGACTCTGGTGGCAGAATGCTGTTCTTTGAAGCAATAAGCACTGGTGGAGGCATGTTCTCTGGATCAGAAAGGGATGAAAGAAAAGAACTAAGTTTTCTCACTATTTGACTGAAGTTGGGCCGGCTGTTGGGATCCTGTGCCCAGCAGGATTCCAAGATTGAAGCCATTTCCTCTGGAAGATTCTCTGAACTTGGTCTCACATTCTGAAAAACAAATAACTGTATTATGTCAACTTTCTTTCACGTCACCTGTTTCCAAACAATATTTTTCCCAAATACCTAAGCAACCATCAAGTTCACAATCTTCCACACAAAATACACAAGTATTGGCAACAGCATGGCTTAACCCTACTACTAGTATTTTTTTTCAGAAGTGTAACAATAATTTCCAAGCATTTTCCCAGTTTGTGTATGTATACACAATGAATGGTAACCAAATACCTTAAAAGCAGCAGCATATGCTGCTTGCAGATTTGACATTCCTTCAAATGGCATACGATTTGTCAACAGCTCCCATAAGACTATAGCAAAACTGTATGCATCTACCTTGTGATTATAATGTTTTTTCTCTCCGTGTCTTAATGTAACAGTACTGTACAACTGCATATAGCAACAAACAGAAGCATTACTACTTTCATGCCAACATATCAACTAGCAAAAAAACTCCAGAAACAACTAATCAAAATTGGACCTCAGGAGCCATCCATCTATAAGTGCCAGTCTCTGCAGTCATCATTTCCGTTAGTGTCTCTTCCCTTGCCAGCCCAAAATCTACCAGTTTAACTTTTTTCTGATCTGCTGTCAGTAATAAATTATCTGAGGACAAGGCACAGTTATGATGAATGTTAGAATAATCAGCTTCTGACTGCATTGATGATCAATCTATTAATCATTCAATAAATACTAAATTTCTTGTGGAAAACGATATAACTATACAGAGGTTTGAAAACCAGCCAGTCCAAACCAGTTTACCTTGGGGGCCCCTGGAACAGCTGGTTCACAAAACTGGTTTGAATGGTTCAGACATCTTTGGCAGACTTTGGACAGAAAAAGACAAAATGGTAACGCAAGCCCCCTCTAGTTTGCAAATTTGGTGTCTAATGGTTAGAATTTATATTCATGTACATGATTTTTCTTTTTTAATTAAAATTTCCATATTCTATGACTTTAGCAAGCCAGTTTGCCCGGTGGTTCAGTTCCGGTTCCTGGCCTAACCCTCAGCCTGTTCCAGTTTTTAAAGCTTTTGTTTTACTCTCCCAACACAAAGTAAGTACTTAGAAGCAAGCACAATAATATATTTCTTTGCCATGTGTTATAAAGCATTTTAACCATTGCACCAACCACAGTGCTTCTGTGAAAACAAAAACCAAAACATGAGGATATTCTCATTACTGTGCAACCGCTGCTTTGTCAATATTTGCAGAACGAAATTCATTTGTAAATAATCCAAGTTAAGTGAGATGCCTGGAAGTAGATTATGTCTATATTTTTTAGTTCAGATCTTAGCAGTAAAGGTCAAATAAGCATTCAAGTTGTAGAAATTGTGGTGTAGATTTTCAACTGCTCATGAACTTTTAATCAAAATTACAAGACACAAACCTACTCTAATGCTTTGCGGAATTCAATTCACAATTTAGAACATCAATCACAAACATGCAATGAGAAATAACACACATGCACACAGTGTTTTTTCTAGGGGAAAACAATCTGCTAAAACCCCTATGTTTGCTTACATTAATCTGATGAATAGAGATGTATTACAATTGTTAGCTTAATTTGAGCTCAACCTACAAGTGAATAACCTATCTCTCTGCTCACTGAGAAGCTTTGACCCAGACTTAGTCAATTTCTGCATCTGCTTGAGCCCCTATTTCCTTGCGCACTTCCTGAGAAAATTAAGCCCCTATTATTTAAGGATTTTCCTCCAAAATGATTGCACAATTCCCAAGGTTGATCATCTAACTACATGCACTGTACACTCAAGACTTGTCTACAACTGATGTTACACTGCCTTGGAATCTCCATCACAGTTGGGGAACTCGAATTCTCTGCATGCACTAGCTATTTTGGGCTAATTGATAAGTTAACTGGATTGTCACTGAGTTAAACTGAAGTCTCACTGCACAATTGACCTTCCACTAGTTCCTCCAATAGTTAGAACTAGTTTCACGGAAAACACCTTGAAATCACTAACCTTGATTGCTACAAATTAGTAATCACACAAGCTTAACTGAACTCCAACTCCTCTAATTTGAATTTACTGAGTAAACTGAGTGACATAAACCATGTCACAGAAGTTAACTGCATCCAAGTTGTCTATTGATGTGAACATTCGAATTTTCTCAATTTGACCAAGGCAAAATCAAATTGAGACTTTCTTGCTATATTTTTCAACACAAGTTCATTACACATAATGCATAGAGACTAGTGTCGTATGTCAGATTTCTTCTTAGAAGAGTTTGAGCAACTAGTCATGCAAATAAAGGTAAAAATGCAGATATTGGAAGATAACTATACTGAATACATTTTATATCAGAGGAACATAATGAAGTTCTCAAACTTTATGGCAATCTCAAATAGAACTTGAACTGGAATCTCGTCTTCTTTGTGCCAAGAATATAAACCTGAATTACAACTTTTTCTAAGACTGGAACTTACCAAGCTTCATGGCAATAAATAAGATCTCTATATTGCAGATTAAGTAATGCTAAAGTGGATCTAAACCTATCATCAGATAATAATATTCAGAAAAGTTCAATTGAAAAGGATTAAATTGAAGCAAACAAAATAGCTTTGTGGAAATCAAGCAATCATAGAATATGGTGATGTAAAGAAGATTTGAATGTTTGAAAAGAGATCACACTGTTCATTTTGAAGATTTTATGCTTTCAGTGATTCAAGTGAGTAGCTCCCAAGATAAAGTCTGATGGAATAGTATCATCCTAAACAACTTAATGCAACCTCGATAATTTTTTGGTGTTTCCAGAGTGCTAAAAACCAGCAGAAACATAGGTCCAGGAAAAATAATATTTCGAGTGAAATCAGACATGTAAGGTCGACACGAGCACACCAGGAATGCAGACCTCCAATCTAGGTACAGTGATCCAATTTTCAAGGCCTGATATTATAGTCATCCACAATCATATAGAAGCAATCTGCATCCATCTTCCTTATGCAATCCAACATCAATGGAAATAGAAAATTGAATGTCCTTGAAGAATATGGCCTCACAATTTTGCGAGTACTATATTAAAGACAGAAATGCTCAGGGAATAAAGAACTGTTACCATTATGAATTTGGCACAATGGCTTTATGTCTATATCGCATAAATGCAAGTTCTTGGCAGAGAAATTGTCCCAAGTGTGGAGCAAATTCAGGAGCATTCTGCGATCAATACTGTAAAGAACATCCCTAAACTGGAAAGAAAGCTTTAAAATAGGGGCTTGGCATTGAATCCTCTAAAACCTATAGATTCCTATTCTAGTACATCTAATAATGACAATACCTCTACTAGGAAAAATTGTAAGCCGTGTATCCAGGTAAAATGATAGACCTGTTCCATTGGTTGTGAGACCAAGGACCCACGTTGTACTGCATTTCAGGGACAGGGAAAATGGGGATGAGTTTCCACGACATGCCAGGGAGTCAGAAATCTCAGGGGAAAGAGCTAATACTATATTCTATTAAAATATATAGAAAAAACTAAAGAATTAAAAGTGTAAAAGCCAAAAAGAATTAAACGAGTCAAATACTGTTATAAACTGAAACACAACTCTATGCAAATTAAACAATTCCAGATGCAACATACCATTCCATAGGAAAGGAATATCCATTTTTGATTGATTAAAAAATGAGGTATGAAAATGGCCAATTTTAAATTCAATTTGTTGGCACTACGAACACGCTACTCATTGTAGAATGCAGATCTCAAAAGTGTGACTATCCACACGTTCGATGACATGCAATGCATCTCTGGGTGGGTATAGGAGAGGACCTGCAAGGAGAAACAGAATCAGGGTATAATCATGGTCTGAAGCCCAGATTCAGATTGTCTTGATTTTCCTTTGATCTGGTCTTTCGAATGTTATCTCAGATACCTACACTGTCTGTGCTTTCTTAATCAGTTAGATGGTACACTAGTAGGGGCTAATACCCCTCTCCGTCTTTCCTGGTAATTGTGTTTCTTTCAGCCTCTCACCTTTCTTGACCTGACTAGGCCCAACCTTATTGAAATATTTTATATCCTGCTTAATGAGAGTTCCTTCTAAGGACACTAGGGTGACAAGCTTTGGATTGATAAGCTACCAGTAAAACGTGAAGGAAACTAATTGAATGCTACAGGAGAGCATTTCATGGCAGTTTTCATGAGCCAAAACTAGAAAATCGACCAATAACAGAGTTGCAACTTGAAAGAGATTGAGGAATTACTATTCTTGAGATCATAAGAGAGCACAGCAAACGAATTAAGGATTTAGTGAGCCAAAACATTTTCAAAATTATCAAGACTAGCACCAAGCTGAAGAAACAACCAACAGTGTAAGGAACAAATTCATTCATTATCCAACGTAAGTTGTGTAAGAATTGAAATCCATGAAGGATAAACGTTTAAATGATACTAAATGAATGATGTCTTGTACAATAGCATGTGACATTATATATATATATATATATATATATATATATATATATATATATATATAGACACACATCAAATAGTCACGTGTTGAATAGATATGACTCATGCCCCTTGACTATGTTATTATTATGTAATGTACTTCATGTTCATTACAAACAGATGCATGAAACACTACATCAAAATGAAATTATAAATCAAGTCAGTCGTGGAGCTGCAAATACAGATACCAAAAAAGGGCACTTGCTAATATGGTAGTGAGGATATTAAATGAAGCAACCACAATTAAGACCTCAAGTAGAAAATGTTATTTCTTTCTCTTTTCCACGGCAGGGGGTTGCCAAAGTGGGTATGCTAGCTCTCCCGATTTATGTAGATGTCATATTGCTGAAGCACATATATTGCTTCAGCAGGTGGATATTTCTTAAGAACAGTCTAGAGGGTTGAACTTCAAAAACATGCTCATACAAAGAAGGAAGCACAACAACTATGCAAGTCAGCAAATGTTCTTAATAAAAGTTGAGTCAATAATTTACATTCCTTGAATTCCACTTTAAAGTTGGGGTAGTGAAAGCTGAACATGAGGTCTCTGGTAAATGTCTTGCCCTTGTAATCTTGGGTACAATCTAGAAATACATTAAAGGGTGCAAACCAGAGATTTGAACCTATGGAAGCACGACAGTCTCTATGACTTTACAAGGCAATCAATGGCCATGGGGATTTTGTTATTTTAAATGATATATATGTCAATGACCCTTTATCTTTGTCTTGTAGCCTGTAGAACAATGGTAGAAAAGAAAAATAAGCGCTTCCCTCAGTCTAGACAAAGACAGTTTAAAAAAATTATCAAAAGATTATTATACTGCTTGATCAGGAGCAATAGCCCTTCCAACCAAAAATTGAAGATCACCCATTTGAGAACCCTAAATGGTCAAGTTAATGAAAAATAGTAGTCAGTTAGGATTATATTAATCTGAAAACAGACTGAGAGCTAAGCTTCAAATACATTTCATCTCTTTTGTAGACTTTCAAAATTCCAAACAGTGAATTTTATTACTAGAATGTGAATTATGAAATTTAACCAGAGTGCTTTAACATGCATATGAAAAGAAAGAAGGGAAATGACACGAGACAGTTGGAAAGAATTGGAGGTTGACAGGCAAGCAAACACAACTAGATCCATTCTAGTTTGTTATACCCTTTGAAAGATCTTCAACATGTTAGATAAAGGTGGTAGACGAGGAGAATTACAAAAGAACCTGAGATTGACAAAAGCAGTATGTCTCGTAACAGATCAGCATTCCCTAGATTGATGCAAGCAACCTCAACTGCAAAACCGATTTTCAGAATATACTGCAAACTTTTGCCTACAGTCTAGTTGCCTACAATCTAGTTGCCTGCATACTTCAGTCTACAAGCAAGAGGAAGCAAATGGGAAAAATAGATCCGAGAAGATGGGTCCATAATTTTTTCTACACATTAGAATTTAGGACTACTTCCATTTGCATGTTATTTGCATAGGACACAACGAAAGATCATAGTAAAGTATTATATCATGTATAGATTCAGCCATATTTTCTTTTTCTGATGAAAATCCGGGAGTCTAATTAGCATTACAGAAAATTTACTGTTGCAAATATAAAATTATGGACGAATCGACCAACAAGCTGCAATGTTAAAATGAGGCAGAACGTGCCTTTCTTCAATATAGGAGAGCCAAGTTTCCTAGAAAAGGTTACATAAATTAATGAGGGAGAAAAACATGATCATAACAAAGATGTGGATATGAAAAAGGAACTATAAATAGGTTTTCAAGAAAAAGCAAGTAAATATTGGCATGATAGTTCATCAAAAAATTGTAATTATTAGCGTCTACTGGTAAAGAATAATAAATAAGAGATTGCACTATGTTGTCTTTATGGCTCCCTTGGAGATGACACAGGCCACCCAAAGCTAGATTTTGACATATGTAGGCATTTTGAGGCTTGATTTAAGGGATTACCCTCAATTCTCTTGGTTGATTATGATGGTTGGGGATGCATCTTTCCCATTCCATGCATTTTTGGAGCTTTGTTTGACCTAAAAGGAAATGACATCATGTTTGAGAGGAGTTTTGACCCACACAAGTGGGATTTTAGTGGCTTATTTTATTGTATTAAGCTATTGGGTTGGGCTTGTAACCCATTTTCTTCATGTACACTCAAAATTGAACTTGTCATAGGGCTTTTAGGAAAAGTAATGTGATTGAGCTCATATAAATAGAGGATCACGCCATGCTTTTTCTCATCATCACTCTTCGAACTCAGCCACCTTTAGAGAGCTCGACTTAGCCTAGTGTAACTTACTACTTATGGAGATGTGATATTTTTGGAGCTACTGCTATTGGAGAATGATTCATTGTCTTGAGGATGTCTTTTTCAGATTGAAAGAAGACTATTTCATGGAAGAATTGTAAGTTTAATTGCAGATTTTTATTATTTTTCATGTGATTAATTAATGCTAGGGTATTTCTTATTCCATGTCTAAACGCATATTATTATGGAAAATCTAGGTTTATTGTTGTATGCTAAATTTATATTCGTTGAAATCCATAGAAGACCTCATAGAGAGCTTCCCCTACTTAATTTCTCCCTTGACAAAAAAGATAGCTAAGTGCCTAAGGTTTATCAAGCAAAAACTAGGGTTTCCCCACTAACTCCAAGCAATGATTCACTTTCTCTTCAATTTGGCCCTAAAGACTCCATCACTCGACTGGGAGTAGGCACTAGGAAACCTTGAGTTGGTAAAAAAATTACAAAAACTTCAAAATTTTCTCTTTCCTTTATTTTCTAAGTCCTTCAAGGCAAGCCACTATAGTTGGTTTGTAGGGCCAAGCTCAATTAGGGATTTATTGGATAAACGTTGGAGCCTAATAGGCTTGGATTTTATCTTGTTAATCCTTTTCATTCAAAATTTGGCATTTTACTTGGTTAAATATGCCCCAGAAGGGCTAATGTCATCCTCCCTAAGTAAATAGTGCTCTAGAAAATCCCTAACCCCAGCTAGAGCTTCAACTTAGGGCTTAATTTCAAGGTTTGTCTTCCCCTTTATTTATCACAACATTTGCAAACCCTTTCCTTGGTGCATATATGCCTAGATATTTTGTTATTGATCTATATCTTGAAACCCTAGGCCACATGTGCCTCTTTTAGGGCTTGGTATATTGCACCTCTACTATACAAAAATAATTGTATCTTTATTCATTGAAGAGTATCTTTACCTAGACTACATTTGCATCACCTTGAGTCATATAACATAGAATACCTTTTAGGCGATCACTAAGAAGACTCCCTTGTGATGCAATTCCACTAAAGAGGAGGAAGATTGTTGAGGTGACAGTGGCAATCTCCCTCATTGTTGCAACCTGCTAGATTTTGAGACAACAGTCCCTTATGTGTTGGAAAATACATAGAGATGGCAGTTAAACAATTTCCCTTATTAATGACATTAACTTGTGATGTTCTCATTATTAGTATTAGATTTCTTAATTATCTTTTCTTATCATCAAGATTAATGCCAAGCAACAAATAGAAGGGAACACAAGA
This sequence comes from Pinus tabuliformis, assembly GCA_031772625.1. Taxonomy (NCBI): domain Eukaryota; kingdom Viridiplantae; phylum Streptophyta; class Pinopsida; order Pinales; family Pinaceae; genus Pinus; species Pinus tabuliformis. The sequence goes on along the minus strand of CM062813.1, from coordinate 1,162,680,842 downwards.
TATAGGCACGCTGCCATGGAAAAACTCCCCTCGAAGGGAAAACCCAGTCACAAATTCTTCCTTAGGTAGATAAAAGATGAGATGACCAAGACCCTTACAATTTAGACTTAAGATTACCTCGATCCATCAAGTCAACCTTATCATTCTTCAGTTCACCTATAGCAGTCATTCTTCTTCACACTTTGATCCTTGCAATGGCACTGAACTTGTAGCAATGATCTCACTGAGATAGCACTAGCATTGAGACTATGACACCAAGACTTCATCACTATGGTAACATCGAGCCATTTTCTGTGGTAACACCGAGATATATCTATTATAATATCACTGAGATGTGGTCACTGTAATGTCACCGAAATGGTTTCATTGTAATAGTACCAAAACTGTGATAACACCAAAGTGTGAGGTCTGAGATAGCACCGAAAAGTACTTTACTATGATAGAACCAAAATTGTGATAGCCCAAAATTGTGGTCACAATAATAGACCAAAGTTGTAGTTGTTGTAATAACCTGAAACTGTGATAGCATCGAACTTTCCACTGTGATTTCCGCACCAGTCTTTAGCGAGATTACTTCTATGATTTAACCCGGGCTTCTGTGGTTGGATAATGCAAAAGCCTTAGCCTTGTATATATAGATGTTTCCCATAAAATACACCAACATGACTTTTCAAACAGTTGCGTCTTCATATAGGCCGACATTAGTTCGCCTTATTGAAGCCGACTTGAAGAGGATTCTTTCAACAGCAAGGAGACATTGAGGGATCGAGTAGTCTTCCCAAATTGACTTTGACAAATAACCTAAAGCCTACAATGGACGCTTGACCTAAGACAAATGACCCAAGCATGAAACCCATGCTTTAACAAGTCAAATCAATTTAAAAATAAAATTCTTTTTGCTTTTCTTTTGACAAATATATTACATTTTGACTTCAAGTACAATTATGAAGATCGAGCCTAGTTACATTTTCCAACACTCCCTCTTAACTAGGGAGGTATTTATATTTACAAATAACCAAAGAGGTACATGGAATATCTCAACCCACATCATCTATGACGAAGTTTAGGCGCCGCAATGCCATGAACTAGATTCCTGACTAGGGCAATCTAACCATTGGTCTCTCAACAATTTAGGCACTGCAATGCCACAGACTAGATTCCTGACCAGGGCAATCTATCCGGGTGGGACTAAGATGGACTCAAGCTTTCAGCCCCTCTAGATACCATCAGGCTTACTTGCTGACCATCAACCAAGAGATTCGAGTGCATGTCAGAGCTCATTGACGAATGCCACCCTTCCAACTTCGTGACCTAGACATCAACACAAAGTGTCGGCCAGATGTCCTCCCAAACAATGCTTCACTCACAAAGCCTCAACAACCCTTGATCCGATAGATCAAGGACAACAAATCTCTTCCGATCAAACTAATTGGTAACAAGCATGCTATCAAAACCTTCGAGACATTTACCTGTATAAACACAACCCCAATCAATAATATATTTTCACCTGTACATAATCAAATACAAACCTCCAGGGTCTTTTAGACAACTTGATGTTGCTTCTCAACTTTTCATAATAGGCTATCAACAGAATATTTGACAGAAGATTCCTCAATCATACATTTTTCCTTTCCTACTTCATATGTAGCAACATATTCTCCAATCAGATCTGCTTTCCTTCTTTCAGCAACACCTCAAAATGCATTCTCCAATTTCCTTCTCTCACTCATGGGCTTCACTAAAACTTAACGGTTGTTAATCCTGGTCTATCGCATGACACATGAAATAGAGAACCATATCTGTCACTCCCTCTTAAACAGAGAGGATCTAATTATTCTTGTACAAGGAATATTCTCAACCATCCTCTTATTCTAGGAAGATTCCTTTCATTCAAGCTCCCTCTTAGCCTAAGGAGATTTCGTCCAGATTCCTTCTTAACTTAGGGAGTTCTACTTCTTTACGACATCAGAGAATCCTTCATGGCTTCCATCCTTCTTATCAGTGTCATTTGTATATCATGCTTATCACATCATCTTTACTTACGATCATCTTCACAATCTTGAAGATGATATACCTGCACAACTTAAATAGCAAGTACAACCAAAATTATATAAGCATGAAGTTAGCCATATCAAAATCTTATAACAACGGAAGCATTTACACTTTACAAACATAATCAACAAGAGACTATATTTCAACATTTTCGACTTCTTGCCCAGATTTAGTTACAAACCCTAAATCATATCAACACCTCATCAAGATATCAAACTCATTATATCTAGGGTTTCAATATTCTTTCAATGACATGGCAAGTACTCTCATATAGCAAACCCTAGAAACAAATCAAATCAATGAATCTAACAACTTTTAGAATTCATATGTTAGACTCCTCACTAGAATTTCATACATGAGCTTCAAGAATCAAAACCAATCACAGCTTAATCAACATCATGACTAGTATCTACTAGGGTTTGATGTAAACCCTAGATTTCCATCTTCAAATTCTTAGCAATCACTATATAAATTCCAAACAGTTATACATACTAGAGAATTTAACTACTACTAGGGTTTAGCTGCTAAACCCTAGATTTTCCAAACATCATCCTAGACCATCAAACTTTGACTAGGGCTTGTTTCCAAACCCTAGGACTCATGATCATTAACACTTAGGTCAATACATATATCTAGGAATTCATCAGCATATCATAAGCACATCATATGTCAGGCAATATTAATTTGTTAGACATATACCGACCTAGAACAGGCTAGGGTTTCAACCAAATGAACACATACCTAAGGTTTCATTCCTAGGATTCTAAATCCATAACAAGGGTTTTGCTTATAGACCCAACCATACCCTAAGGATCTAGGGTTTCATAACAGAACAAAGCAAACCCTACTATTCCAAACTTTCAAAGGTTCGAGATCTCAAACAAACATCATTCAACCCTAACAAGTTAGGTTTCCATGATCATACTGAAATCCCAAACATGACATCATCAACAAAACTTCAAATAGCATTTCCCTAAGCAGTTTTAGGGTTTCAAACATTGATATTAGCATACCCTTAGGTTAGGGTTTTCCATAGAACTTGTTTAGGGTTCTATAAAATCAATTAAGAATGAGGAGGGTAGATTTATCAAGTGATGAATCACCCAAAACAAGAATCATTACAATTCAAGGCTAGGCATAACGATGTTAGTCATGTAATCCAAAATTTCAAAATAAGATAAAGAGAATTTTATAGTCTAAGACATACCTGGAGATGTTTCTTGACAAACCTTGTAGGAAATGTAAGCCATGATCTTCTATACCTATAATGCATACTTTCAAGCAGAACAAGTGATACCAAGAACAGGATTTCATCCCATAAGTTAGATAATCTTAGAGGATGGAATCCTATGAAGATCAAGATATTCACTTTTTCAATTAACATTGGTATTTTTGCTTGAAATCCTAGACTACTTACCTAGAAGATAGAGATTAAGATTCTAATATGAGATTTTAGTGTGTTATCTAGGGAGTACAATCTTTACCCTAGACCAATGTTGCACGAAGCAGGGACGTTTTTTGGAAGCAGGGACGCAGAAGCGTCATTTCCCAAAAATCTAGGAAGCAAAGCATCTCAGAAGCATCTACTATATATATAATTTTTTTTCTTTTTTTTTTTTGCATTTATATTAAAAAAAACATCCAAAACACCAAATTAGTTGTAGAATATAAGGAAGCATGCATATTTTGACATAAATCAAGATAGATATAGCATCCATTGTACATTAATGATTAATTATTCAAGCATCAACCATTTAGATGCATCAACCATCTAGAATTTAGATTCTTCACCTCTTGTCTAGCCTCTACCTCTACCTCAATTGTCTAGGGATATTAGTCAACATTGCCCAATTTTGATCAAACTACCTAATCCAAGACTTAAAATATGGTAGAAAAAGCTTTACATGCTTGATAGATGATTTTGACTTCATTGAAAGGTAATTTTTTTGCTAAGGGCGTGACAAAGGAGTTCAACAATTAACACCACCAACACTAGGGTACATATAGGGCTTGGTGCTCTTGATTAAATGCTAATCGCATACCTTCATACTTGATATAATCTAATGAAATGCCACAATCCCATTCATTCTGAATTCCTAAAAACTGTTAAGTCTGCTGAATTTTGAATAGGATATGAAATTCTATTTTCTCCATATGAAGTCCAATGAGGTTGGAACCGCTCTCAAACATCCTGAGTCATTCATGGTAATGTTAAAAATTTAAGTAAAAGGATGAAAATGAAAAATAAAGGAGAATGTCACTTTTACTTTAAGAATTTAACATTACCATGAGGGAGCATTGAGGAAGCATCAAGGGAGCACGTTGGGAGCGTCCGAGAAGCCCCAACCCAACTTAAGTCAAAGAAAAAATAATAAAAAATATTTAGAACCCTATGAAACCCTGTGGAACCGCCTATCTCCCTTCGGATCTGCTTGGGATCCATGCCCAACCCATCGTGGATCCGAGGAGGATCCATCATTGGATCCGCGGTTTGGAAATCCGGAACTGCGGATCGGGCTGGCACGGTTCCAAATTTTCAAGAACCGTCTTCGCCGGCCTAATCCGCGGTTCCAAAATTCTGAACCGCGGATCCGACGACGGATTCGTACGAGTCGCGGATCCTGGTTTGGATCCTTGGGGGGGGGGCGTTTCGTGCAACACTGCCCTAGACTGGCTATTAATAAGAATTATATGAACCATAAGAAACTTATGAATATACGTACCTTACGTTTTACGTACCTTTGATTTGATAGCTTATTAGACTTGTTGAAAGTGCATCTTGTTAAATACTTACTTGATTTCCCTTGAGATGGAACCTTGTACTTGTGCTTGATACTCGTAGCAAAATTCCATTTCTTCAACAAGTGTAAGATAAAAATATATTGTTTCGATCTTACATAGAAATGCTTCATTTTTATATATATTAGTATTTTGACCATATATCACAGAGGCCAAGTTTTCCTTTATGATTGTGACTGTGATTTATTACCGAATTCCTTCATTGTGATACTATTTTATTGTGATATATCATCGAAAGTCTTCTCTATAGTGCGAGTTCTGAGGTTACCAAAATCATCTTTGTAATAGCATCGAGACCTTGTGGTAGCACCAAACCTATTTCTTTGAGATCTTGTCATTGTACCGAGACCCTGTCACAGTGGTAGCATCGAAACCATCTTTTGCAATATATATAGTTAAGTAATACTTTAACAAACTGTGCCTTCACTGAAATACCAATACAGTCTCTTCACAAAATGTCAAATTGTGCCTTTACCGAGATGTAAAGATTGTGCCATCAACGAAATGGAGAAATTGTGTCACTGTCGAAATAATTAGAACCTATTCTCTTAAAAGACAGAATTGTCTTACTGTAGAGGTACTAAAAGTTTCTCTCTATGGCAACACTGATATATCACTGTGTTGTCACCTTGAGGGATCTTGACAGAACTGATAATTCTTCAAGGATGTATAAGTGTTCTTAAAACTGCCTTTGACTTTGACCATAGCTCTGATACCATGTTGGAAAATCCATAGAGATGGCAGTTAAACGATTTCCCTTATTAATGACATTAACTTGTGATGTTTTCATTATTAGTATTAGATTTCTTAATTATCTTTTCTTATCATCAAGATTAATGCCAAGCAACAAATAGAAGAGAACACAAGATATAGGCACATTGCCAGGGAAAAACCCCCCTCGAGGGGAAAACCCAGTCACAAATTCTTCCTTCAGTAGATTCAAGATGAGACGACCAAGACCCTTACAATTTAGACTCGAGACTACCTCCATCCATCAAGTCAACCTTGTCATTCTTCAGTTCACCTGTAGTAGTCATTTTTCTTCACACTGTGATCCTTGCAATGGCACCAAACTTGTAGCAATGATCTCACTGAGATAGCACTAGCATCGAGACTGTGACACCCAGACTTCATCACTGTGGTAACATTGAGCCATTCTCTGTGGTAACACCGAGATATATCTACGATAATATCACTGAGATGTGATCACTATAATGTCACTGAAATGGTTTCATTGTAATAGTACCAGAATGTCCTCTAAAATAGCACCAAAATGTACTTTATTGTGATAGAACTAAAATTGTGATAGCCTAAAACTGTGGTCACAGTAACAGACCGAAGTTGTAGTTATTGTAATAGCCCGAAATTGTGGTAGCACTGAACTGTCCACTGTGATTTCCGCACCTGTCTTTAGCAAGATTACTTCTGTGATTTAACCCGAGCTTTTGTGGTTAGATAATGTGAAAACCTTAGCCTTGTATATATAGTTGTTTCCCATCAAATAAGCCGACATGACTTTTCGAACAGTTGTGTCTTCATATAGGCTGACATGAGTTCTCCTTATGGAAGCCGGCTTGAAGAGGATTCTTTCAACAACCGGGAGACATTGATGGATGGAGACTTCACAAATTGACTTTGACAAATAACCTAAAGCCTACAATGGAGGCTTGACCTAAGACAAATGACCCAAGCATGAACCCCATTCTTTAACAAGTCAAATCAATTTAATAATAAAATTCTTTTTGCTTTTCTTTTGACAAATATATTACATTTTGACAGTACAATTATGAAGACCGAACCTAGTTACATTTTCCAAAATTATGAAGATAGCTAAATATTTCATGACTTAAAGCCTTTTACCTCATGTTTGAACTCCTATTTCTTCCCTTCTTGGGTCCTTTCTTAACTCCCTTCCTCATCTTCTTGATGAGAAGGAAAAAATCTTCTACTTCACCTTCCTTGTAGTTGAATTGGATTGCAACCTTGTCTCTTCATGCACAAAGCCATCCCAAAGCTTTCCAAATGAAAGCATAATCTTACAAACACCAATACCTTTGATAAAGGGTTTCAAAAAGGAGGCAATACATTCAAAGCAATGAGAACTATTTCCACAAAATCTAATAGCCTAGTGGAAAGCCTCGCTAGGCGCTCTAGGTTAATGGTAAAAATGAGATCAGCCACCATTGTCACCTTAGCAATTGTTCCCCTCTTGTTCTATGGATGGGATGTTAACCCCACAACGGAGGCTTCTCCAAGATGTCTCGAAGATTAAGTAACACAAGGATTCCCAAGCCAAATACCCTCTAAGGAATCCATGAATTAGACACCCCATAATAATATTCAATAAGGCAGGGCTCCAGATGAAATGAGGTAGCGAGTTCAAAGAAACTATGGCTAAGTCTAGAGGGCTAAGACAAGTCCTAGAGATGTTCAAATAAATTCCAAACACATGCTACCTTAATTAAATGATTGTTCTTATAAATTAGGGTTTACAATAAAGGCAATTTATTGCATGCAAAATTTATAACAGCAATAGCAAAAATAGGCCACAAATGATGATAAACAATAAACTATCAAGGGCTATTTAATGGGTAAACAAGGAAAAAGCTTACAGCAATTATTCAATGGCTGAAAATGTACAAAACAGTTATTAAACCCTAGACGTCAACCTTAGAATTATGGCTGAAAAATGCATAAAAATGACATTTTCCTTTTAAGAGATGCAAAACCTAACCCTAGGACAATGATGTATAAAGTATTATATGCTATTAAATGCATATTTTGCTGAAACCTAACCCTAGATTACCATAAAATAAAATAAAATTTTAATTTTAAAAAATTGCCACAAAAAACTAGTGCCTTATCAATCTTGGGTATATGGAGTGAAAAAAGGGTGAGGTCAAAGGTGGAAGACTGCAAATAGAGTGAGTAAATGAGAGAACCTCTCAATCAAACCCTAGCGATTTTCAATCAATTGGAGATTTTAGGTCAAGAAATGCTATTCTAAGTTTCCTTGATAGATACTAGGTGACAAACTTGCAAAGGTGATTTTAGAGCCATAAAATATCCAACAAATCATGAAAACTTCATAGAAACCCTAATTCTACAACAATGCAAAATGAAAGAAAATACTCACAATAAAAATAACACAATTCACCATAGCAACAGTTCATCAATCCAAGAGAATCTCCTTATGGAAGCCAACTTGAAGAGGATTCTTTCAACAACAGGGAGACATTGATGGATGGAGACTTCACAAATTGACTTTGACAAATAACCTAAAGCCTACAATGGAGGCTTGACCTAAGACAAATGACCCAAGCATGAACCCCATTCTTTAACAAGTCAAATCAATTTAATAATAAAATTATTTTTGCTTTTCTTTTGACAAATATATTACATTTTGACTTCAAGTACAATTATGAAGACCGAACCTAGTTACATTTTCCAACATTATGAAGATAGCTAAATATTTCATGACTTAAAGCCTTTTACCTCATGTTTGAACTCATATTTCTTCCCTTCTTGGGTCCTTTCTTAACTCCCTTCCTCATCTTCTTGACGAGAAGGAAAAAATCTTCTACTTCACCTTCCTTGTAGTTGAATTGGATTGCAACCTTGTCTCTTCATCCACAAAGCCATCCCAAAGCTTTCCAAATGAGAGCATAATCTTACAAACACCAATACCTTTGATAAAGGGTTTCAAAAAGGAGGCAATACATTCAAAGCAATGGGAACTATTTCCACAAAATCTAATAGCCTAGTGGAAAGCCTCGCTAGGCACTCTAGGTTAATGGTAAAAATGAGATCAGCTACCATTGTCACCTTAGCAATTGCTCCCCTCTTGTTCTATGGATGGATGTTAACCCCACAAGGGAGGCTTCCCCAAGATTTCTCGAAGATTAAGTAACACAAGGATTCCCAAGCCAAATACCCTCTAAGGAATCCATGAATTAGACACCCCATAATAATATTCAATACGGTAGGGCTCCAGATGAAATGAGGATAAACAATAAACTATCAAGGGCTATTTAATGGGTAAACAAGGAAAAAGCTTATAGCAATTATTCAATGGCTGACAATGTACAAAACAGTTATTAAACCCTAGACGTCAACCTTAGAATTATGGCTGAAAAATGCATAAAAATGACATTTTCCTTTTAATAGATGCAAAACCTAACCCTAGGACAATGATGTATAAAGTATTATATGCTATTAAATGCATATTTTGCTGAAACCTAACCCTAGATTACCATAAAATAAAATTAAAATTTTCAAATTTTAAAAAATTGCCACAAAGAACTAGTGCCTTATCAATCTTGGGTATATGGAGTGAAAAAAGGGTGAGGTCAAGGGTGGAAGACTGCAAATAGAGTGAGTAAATGAGAGAACCTCTCAATCAAACCCTAGCGATTTTCAATCAATTGGAGATTTTATGTCAATAAATGTTATTCTAATTTTCCTTGATAGATACTAGGTGACAAACTTGCAAAGGTGATTTTAGAGCCATAAAATATTCAACATATCATGAAAACTTTATAGAAACCCTAATTCTACAACAATGCAAAATGAAAGAAAATACTCACAATAAAAATAACAAAATTCACCATAGCATCACTTCATCAATCCAAGAGAAAATCCTCCAAGCAATTTTATCCTCCCCAAGACAATTCGTTATCCTTTAGTGATCCATTGCATCCAAGAGAAAAGAGGACTAGAGTGTACTCTCTCACAAGAGAATAAATGAGTGTGTGACAATGATCATCCCAAATCGACTTCCCTCTATTTATATGAAGGCAACCAAGTTGATTTAGGGCAAAATTAGACTAAAAGCCCTAAAAATAATATTTCAAGTGTTTACAAGTTAAGCAAGTCACAAGCTGACCTAAAAGATACTATCTCAATGATTAAACATAACAAAATGCCTCCTTTTATTCAACACATGAGCAATTGGATCTCCAAGGATGACATAATCCTCCAATGGTGAAGATCTCCATCAAAAAGGGGCTAAGGCTAGGTGAAGAGAGTACTCCTCATTCCACGCCATCTCCTCATCAACAAATGTGCATCATCAAGAAAAACCTCCTCATCATCAATCAAGCCCCACATCATCATTGTAGGCCTCATGAGGATGATGTTAGCCTAGGGAATGAGAACATCATCCAAAAAGGTGTATTATCCCCTCCAAAGGGATCTCAAATCATCATCATCAAATTGGTCCAAGAACAAGGCAATGTCCATCAAGAAGGTGTAATGCAAGCCTAGAGGTGTCCTGTGGCCTTTGCGGTACATCCTCTTTGTAGGCAACGACTTGGCCTCAATGATCAACATTTCAGGGTCTGGAGAGAGAGGAGGTGTTCATCATCAATGTTGGATCCATCCCATGGTCAACACTCTTCTCTAAATGGTCAAAATCCTGGCTACAGTGCCCCGAAGTGTCATCAAGTGGGGCTAGACGTCCTCTCTATGGTGTTGGAGAAGTATCAATCAATCCCTCGAGGGATAACAGTTGTGCCTAGGAGAACATTTGAAACATACCCTCAAAAACAAGATAGATCATCATCATAGGTAAAATAACCATAAAAGTATCGCAATGGATCATATTTAAAACATAAGGCACGAGTATTTCACACAAGCATCATCTTCAAATGTCTTTCTAGCTTAAGGTTTGTAAACAAACTACCTATCCATAGACCTATTATGTGCATCTAACCGTAAGGGAAGGAACAACATCTACGCTAACACATCAATCAATAAATGCAAGTGGATAATGGTTTGACGAGGGTTTACTCCATGGAAGTTACCACCATCTTTGTACCATCAATCTTGAGCATTAGAATGCGAAGAGGGAGTAATCATGGTACCTGAGTTACCCCTTCCCTTAGCTTATTTTTACAGCACCTGTTGTGTGCCTCTTTCTTTATTGATTTTTCTTTTTCTTGCATAGCTTGGGTCACAAGCTTTTATTTATGCATCATTTACCCCATTAAGATGAAGTGGTTTATTACTCATCAAGGTTGGGATATGAAAGTTTATTTCATTTTGATTTGCTCATGCATCAACCAAGAACTAGGAAAGGGCTAATAAGGAAGGTAGAGCTTAGGCTGGGCTTTTATCCACATAATTTATCATATCCCAGCCAATTTATTTGCATTTTATCATAATGGCTCATGCTTTTTCTTTACTTTTTGTTGCATCAAACTCTTAGGGCAAAGTTTCCAAGCCCCTAATAGAGAATGAGGAAAACAAAGAGCCAATACTGAGGACAAATAACAATCAACCTAAAGATGGGATATGAAACAAGGGAAACATGGAAGGTGATAAGTATGGATTACCATGGGCACGCATGGAACATCAATTAGTGCCTCCTATTTGTGCCCTTCCTGAACAATGGAAAGAAATGCCTCAAAGAAGGACACTGTGGACTAGGGGCAAAGGATAACCACCAAGGTGAAGCATGGGATCAAGAATGCAACCAGAAGTGGTCAATCATCCAACTCAACCTATTATCAATACTAGCATGCTATTAAACATTAAATGAAAGCACTTGATTACAAAAATGATTAAGGTACCTTATATGGCCCACCTTCATATGATAAGTAAACTAGATGTCATAAAGTATTGAGTGGAGCTTAGACGGAGGGTCTTTGAAGCTAGCTATATGTAGATCAGATAGGGGTAGATCAGATAGGGTTCACCCACTTGGGTGGGTAACAAGCACCAACTCATCTTCAACCTTCACTCTTATGGCTACCAGTTGAGCTCTCAACTTTATGATTCATCAAGTAACTAGGCATAGAATCTATCAGTCGTGTGGATGGTGGAGAGCTTATTTCTCAAGTCCATCTTGAAAGATATATTCACACTCTAGTATCAAAGCATCATTCATCTCCTACGAAACTATGAGTCCTTAGGCAATCACAAAGTTCGAGACCATATTGTCATGAGTTGTAATCTTTATCTTGATGAGGTATTGTCATTATCCACTAATGAGTTGTCATTGAGATCTAAATCTAGATCTAGAAGATCTAGAATGGTAATTGATGTATTATAAAAAATCATACCTGAGGATCAATTCAAAAGCATGAGAAAGGCTTCAGGCCTTTTCTGCCACTTTGTTTGTCTTATCTTGCTCATATCAATTCTTAGCATCTCCTTAATCAGTGTCTTCTCTACAATGTGAGAATCAAATATCACTCACCAAATCAAGAATGATTTGTTTTCCCTTGGCCACTTCTTCTTATACTCATTCTATTGAGCTGGATCAATAGAATGCAATCTTGTTCTCAACAAATATTTAAAGCTCAATTTCCTTCAATGGCATTTGAAGTCAATATTTCCAGGCAAGAAAGTTTGAAGCACCTTCTAACCAATTACACACTCTAAAACATAGTAATCCCCAGAAATCCTTGAGCATGCATCAAATAACAAATCAAATAGAATAGTCATCTATCCCAAGTACAATCACCACCCCAATCCCTGGAGAAACTATCGCATCAACCCAACAAACCCTTCTAGGGTACAAATGGTTGCTCCAGGCACAGATCAGCTTCAACTACTGAATCAAGGGCTTCATCCACTGAAATCTATAACTCTTTCTAAACAAGAAAGCAAACTCAGATAAACAAGTTCTGATACCATTTATAGATCTCATGAGCAAGGCAACCTTACCAAGAAATCTACACTTTGTCCAATTCAGAAATTTCAACTCACTTCAATGAGGTCATGGATTTAATACAGAAACTTTCAGCCATAGGGCTGCACTGCAAATTGCAATATTCAGAAATACATATAACATATCTCAAATCTGTCGACCATTAATCTATGCAAGTCAACTAAATAAACACCACAAAAGACTTCAACACTAGACTAATACAACAACCCTTAAAGCATGATCTAATCCAGAATGCAGATCTGAAAATTACATTCATTAACAGCAGAAATATAATAGCACATTTCAAATCTGAAGATTCATCTAAGCCATGCCAGATTACTCAACATTTCAGCCTTGCTGTCCCAATAGATCAGCATATCAGAACAGTGATAAAACTTGCCCAATACATATGAAAAACATATCCAAAAATCAGATCTGAAATAACTTATAAGAGAATTTAGGGCAGCAATGGTACAACTTAAATCACTAATAAAGTTCCATGACTCAGCTCCTCTCAAGCTGGTACAGAAAGTACTTTCAGCTCCTATCAAGCTGGTACAAGTCCTTTCAATATATCGCAGGAAAGGACACATCCAAAGCTTCCCAATCCCTAGCTAGGACATCCTCGATTACTCTAGACCCTAACAAGCAGCACTAAGACTTAGTAAGGCATCCCATCAAGCTACATTAGCCTCTCCAAGATCTCAACAACAAGATAGCATCACGTCAGCTATCCAACCCTCAAATTCACACTTGCATCTCACAAGCCAGAAACCCATGTTTCTCACAAGCACTAACCTTGTTACAAGAGAAAATAATTGTTCTTCAAAGATCCTCCAATGGTTAGCATCACAACAGCTATCACATCTCTAAGAGTGATTTATCCCAAAGACTAGAACGAACAAAGTTCGTTCTTCAAGTTAAATGCTCCAAAAGACTTGGAATATAAATATTAAATATCTCCATTGAGATAAAAGAATATATATTATATGAATGTAAGAATAAGAATGATGTTACAATTGAGAATGAGGGTCCTGTATATATAGCCAGGTAAGAACCCTTTCACGAGCAGTCATGTCTCCTTAGACATGCCTCTTTGTTTAACTAATTATTAATTAACTAATCATTATTACAATTATTTATATGTATATTATTTATATATATTTTATTTGTAACATTGTCTTCCTCCTCAAAAAAGCTTTGTCCTCAAAGCTTGTTGATGCAAAAGGTTTGATCTCTTTTTCGGTTTAGAATGTCTTTTCGTCTCGGCATTGTCATGTTCGTTGATACAAGTTGATATGATCTTCTAAGTAACAAACAAAATTGTTGAATTGAGAAGTGATCAGACCACCCTAGATTAATCTTCCGTGGAATATTATGATAACTAGAATTTTGTAACGAATTGTCATCATAGGACTAGATTGAGGTTACTTCAATATTCTTCAAAACATTAGCTTGTTGTTTCTGTTCAGAATGGTACATATACGTAGCTTGATTGAGATGTCTAATCTCATGATTCGGATGTCGATAGGGAACTTTTTTGGTTTGAATTTCCCTTATTAGGTGTGTGGAAATTTTTTGATTTCCTTCTGGTACTACGGTTGTTGAGTTAGGTACACAATCTTCGTTTGGAATTTTCATCATCTGGATTGTAACATGTGAGAGTGTTTTTCCTTCAACTGATTGATCCTCTTCTTGAGTTCTGCTATTGACTGGTTCGGTATTTGTTTCTTTATCTTCAACTGGGGATGTTACGACTGGTGACTTCGATGCTTCCTCTTGAATACAATGTTCTAATTTGTCTTTTAACGACTTCTTGTCCTTCTCAAGCTCTTTAATTTGTGCTAATAATTTTTCACTATGATCATTAAGTCGCAAGACTTCTTCATTTCTATCAGCAGTGATTTTGTCAATTTCATTTTGCATATTTTGTAATACTTTTTTACCTTCTTGAAAAATTACTTTTGAAATATCTTGGATGTCTTCTGGTGTTACTGAATTTGGCTTCACGGTGACATCTTGTAGTGTTATTTTTTTCTTTTTGTAAGAAAATGTCAAAAAAAATTGTATTTAGAATGAAGGAACCAAGGGTTTCCATCCAGGGTGAACCTAAAATAATGTCACCTTGATCGCTCCATAGGATTTGAACTGAGAATTGTGATACGAATGTATAATCTCCAACGTTTAATTGTAAATTGGTTATGTCATATATTTTGTTGTTAAAACAGTCAAATTTTTCAATTATATTTGACTCGGGAATCACTAATTGGTTTGTGATTTTAGGTTTTATATAATTTTTATTTTCGGCTAGCGAGATAGCAATAGTAACATATTTTCCCGCAATAGACCCTTTAATTCTAAATAGCACTGAGGCATAGTTATATTTAGTTTCTGGAAATCTTCCTTCCTTCGATTCCAAATTAGATTCCATTTTTTTTATCAGTAATAAACCTTCAAACTTATTATTCCTTAAAACCTTAGTATTGAATCCTTAACAATTTCCCCTTTATCTTTCTTTAGTCAAAAGTATAAACTTTATAACCCCTTATATATTATTTTCCTTGTATAACCTTTTATATCTCTTATAAAAATATCCTTCTTGATTTTTATATATATATATATATATATATATTTTCCCACTTTAAAAAAAGTTAATATAGCTCCACTATTTAAATAAACTGCTCCTTATATTTATTATAATGCTTTTAAAAAGTACTCTTCCTTTGTTATAACTTGTTATCCTTATGTCTCTTTATAGTTCTAGATTTAACCCTTTATATACTTTAATATGTGGATCTTTTAAGTAACCTTCTATAATAATACCCGCCTTGTACTTATATATATTTTCAATAATTTTATGACTTGAACTTTTCTTTAAAATACCCCTTTATAATATAAAACTTCTCTTTATATATCTTTTATTTATAATCTTTTCTTTTTCTTTTTGAAAAGTTACAAACCTAGTGAAACGTGGCTATTCATCTCTTTGGGGTATAATATAAAATATATGTCCACTTATGTTCCTTTGACTCTGTTAATTTTCTCCATGTAAAAGTAAAACTTACCATTCACATAAAGAGATTTGTATTCTCTTTTTTTTCTTTTACCTTGAAAATACCATGAGAAAGTATAATGGGTTGTTAATACCACTAGCTTGTAAACCACTTAATGAAGATTCAAGATAATATTATCTACTCTTCCTTCTCTTACGTATAGTTTTAAAGATATTTGGGAAGATTCCCTTTTAACTTTATCATGCACTTTTTATCAATAATGTATAACCTTTTTATATATATGAATGTTCTCCTTCAAATTTTACACCAGATTATATATATATATATATATATATATTTTTAATAGTATATTTTTATATGATTTTTTTTTAAATCTTTATATGTACTTTTTTTCTTTTCCTTTTTTTTGTTTAATGGCCAAAGGCCTGTGATGAATTAGCGACAGAGAAACTCCCAAAAGTGTAGCGAAACGCTTCAATCGCGACGACAACAATGTTGACAAATCCTGGACGGCCAAGGGCCTAGATCAGAGAGCGTGGCTCTGTGCAGCAGTGGAGCGCCCAGAGGATCGAATTGCTCTCATACCAAATGGAACGAACAAAGTTCATTCTTCAAGTTAAATGCTCCAAAAGACTTGGAATATAAATATCTCCATTGAGATAAAAGAATATATATTATATGAATGTAAGAATAAGAATGATGTTACAATTGAGAATGAGGGTCCTGTATATATAGCCAGGTAAGAACCCTTTCACGAGCAGTCATGTCTCCTTAGACATGCCTCTTTGTTTAACTAATTATTAATTAACTAATCATTATTACAATTATTTATATTTATATTATTTATATATATTTTATTCATAACAAAGACACTCTCCTCCCTTTATATACACTAAGGTGTGGGAGGCCAATAATAAAACATGGACCAACTCCATAAGTAAATCTTGGGCTAAGTTAACAACAAATCCCCCAGTGGAGCAATACACTATGCATGATTTCCACATGGCATGATAGGGTTTCTACACCCTCCAAGGTGGTGTTCACACATCAAGCACTCTTCTAAGCAAGTATGTGTGTCCTCTAACAATAGTTCCTTAAATCCAACATTCCTCCTCAAAGTCAACTCCAATGCTCCTTAACTCCAACATTACTCCTCAACATAAGTCAGCTTCAATGCTCCTAGGGATTTGCACGTAATCTCCAAATACATAACACCCTCCTCAAAGGTGGTTACTCCATATTAGAGTTTAAAAAATTGGTTGACTTGGACTTGAAGTCGTTCATCGAGGGCCATGACTTGCCTCCAAATAAGATCGAGGATTGGTTTTGTATCAAACTGGCCGATTCAATACTAAATCAATCCAACTCTATTGAATCTGTACCTACACAATAAAGTTGATACGAGGATGTTAAGTAGCCTCTTCTAGAAAACCAACAAGCATCTCAATCGGTTACATAGATGTCTTGATTAATGGCAATTAACCCATACAACTAATACGAGTACAATGTGGGAATGCAAATGCAACACCTAGAAAATGCCAAACGTAAAACTAGGATAAAATGAATTAAAGAAGAATATAATAATAGGACAGCCTCATAAACATGTATATAACGGGATCATGTAGAAGGCTAAGTGAAGAAGTCTAGGTCTTGAGGTCGATGATGTCAAGAATGCCAGAGTTTGATAGTCGACAGCGAGAGGGGCGACATTGGTGCTAGCTCGCTATTAGAGTCCTCTGGATCCAACAAGTAGTTTAGTTGCATGATCCTTGGGGGGGTGTTGGAGTGAGGGATACTCCTAACATCTTAGGCCAAAGGAATGAAGCTTTGGATAAGTCTTTGGTTGCTCCATTAACGATGGGGAGGAACTTTTCGGGGGTGGGGCCTGTCGGGGAACCGTCTAGTACTAACCCCTCTAACGCTTTGGATGTGTTGTTCAGCACCTCCATAATGGTCTCGAGGAGGTTTGTTGGCCTCCCGAGGGAGGGGGGGCTAAGGGGAGACATGAGGTCTCACTACTCTACTATTTGAAATACCCTAGAACTCAATGCATCATTTGTTGCTCTGATCAACCAAATCAACCTAAAAGTATGATGTGATCGTCTAAATCTTCCATGAGTGAGGTAATGTTGATTTGGGGTAGCATCAGATGTGCTCTAGCCACGAAATTTGGTGGAGAGGGTGGGGCACATGAGATCTCCAATACCCAGAAAGGGTTTGGGCAGATTCTAAACAGATCAGGGGATATTAAAATAATTAATATTTTTAATGGAGTCCCTAAATCTAAACTTAAGGAAAATAAAATATTAATGTGTATTAATATGAATCTGTGTTAGAAGGGTCCAAAAGACATGGATCAAGCCAAATCTAATCTTAGCCGTTGATTAGGGACTTAATCTCGGCCGTTGAGATGTCAACAGGAAAAGTATAAGAGGAGGCTTGAGGGTCACTTGGAGAACACACCAGAGTGATAAGTCATTCTATTCTCTAGAGCGAGGTTTGCTAAGAGAGATAGAATCAGTGATCGGGAGAGCAGCTGAGGGGCATTGAGTACAAAGAAACAGAGAAGGCAGAGATTGTGCCGGGAGAACAGCGCACCAGCCAAGGAGAGTGGCGCAAAGCCAACAAGGGCTCACGCAAGGCCACGCAAAGGCAGCCAAGTGCTGCCCAGAGCACCAGAGAGGCCAGCGTGTCTAACGTAGGGCCTCCTAGGGCTGACGCAGGGCCAGCGTGAGATAGAGAGGGGCTAACGTAGTCCAGATTGGGCAGACGCTGGGGTTGCAGAGCATTTTTATGCTGAGGAGCTACCGAAAGGATTTTCCGAGGTTTCAGCCAAGAGATTTCTCTCAAACTGTGAGGTATAACTACTAAGGAAATTCTCTATTGGGTAGGCCAATTTTGGCACCCAGATTGTACTCTGATATTGCTTAATAAGAAAACCCTCAAATAGTTGCACCGGTTTTCCCGCATTGGGTTTTTCTGGGGACATTGGTCCAAAAATAATGGTGTCATGTGGTGTGTTTGTTCTTGTTTCTTTTAGTTGCTGATATGTAATATGTTGAGTATGCACTGGTGTTTATTTTCAGTATTTACTTTGTAAATAACTTGTTAAATAAAAATAACAAGTAGGTAGGAATAAATCAAAAAAAGTGCATGAAGGGTTTCTAAACTAGGTAAACTTAGAAATTTCAACATGGTATCTATTGTACCTCTGAGATAATAATGGTCAACGATTATGCCAAAGCATCTAAGATAAATGTTTAGGGGTTTTTGTTTTAATTTGGGAGACCAATAGATGAAACAGATATAGAACTTATGTACCTAACCTCTTGAATAATATCAATATGTTAGCAGAGCGTTGCTATAAATATTTACACAATGAAATAGCTTTTATGATGATGAGCAGAAACAAAAAAGTAAAATGATTGCCACAGTTTTCAAATTGAAAGCTAGATAATCATAAGTATGAAAACCTTTAAACTATGTTTACAGGTTTGACCTAGACCATGACTTGACACATTAATGAAACTATTACATGACATGACACTAAGATAATAGTGAGTTATGTGTGTACAGTAACTTGAATCTAACAGCTAAGATAAACTTAAATAGTGACAACATCACCTTTGGACTATGCTGTAATATATGATATTGAGCTATGCAAATATGAATTGATAGACCTAACATTGATGCCTTACCATGACAAGTACTATGATGAGTTGCTTGCTTTGACTTAACTCGTTTGATTGTGACATTGACAATGACAACAATATGAAATGGACAGCAAAGTAGTTGTGAACAATTCTTATGACTGTCTCAACAGTGAGATTTCATGATGATGTAACACTTTCCTTAATGTAACTTCAGATGTTAGAGTTTGTATTCACTATTCCTTTTGACGACAATAATGAGATTGTAATCTCTTATACAGTGAGAAGGTGATCTACAACAAGTGACATATTGACGTTGATATAATATATTGACCTTGACTTGACACTTACATGACCTATTAACTTGATCCTTATATTGGAAAAATGACTTTACATTTAGTTAACAAGTGTCTTGACCTTGACTTTACTTAACTGTGACACTATATGACAATGATGCATTACTATTGACTTGACAGCTTGACATATTGTACAGTGACATAACATAAGTTGATTGGAAATAACTTGACATATGAACATGATTTGATTAAATATCATGACACCTAGATATGACATATAGACATAACACATAGACCTAACATATGGGGCTGACACTTTGATTTTTGACTTGACCTAGCAGTGATACTTGACATAGACTTGTGACTGAGATGACTTAGTGATGACCTAGGGATTTGTAGTAATGATCTAGAGGGCGTACTATCATAATGACATGACTTTCCATGGTGGCAGGTCTTTGTGGGCAATATCATCTTGTTGTACAACATATTGACGTAAGAATGGATAGCAGGGCTTGACCAGCTGAGCAGCGATGTTTACACGTATGTTAGTAGCTCTCCGAGGACAAAGCTTGAGAGCATTGATTGCAAGTCATCGGGATGACCTGAGGCACCTTGGATTATGCCATTATTTGATAGTAGTTCCAGATGGTTGTAGCATCGGGTGCAGCTTGATACAATGATAACAGTGGTTGTGCACTGATGACTATTCATTCATGAGCAGTGACATGCAATGACAACCAACAATTGTGCAGTGATTTGTAGTAACAGTGATATACAGTGTGCAGTGACAGTGATGTGCAGTTGAACAATGATAACTTGATGTGTAGCATTGTGCAGTAATCAATTTGTAGGAATAGTGATCAGCGGTTGCAAGGATTCAACATTTAGTCTACATCTTTCTTACAACTATTCTACATTAATTCAGAGTACAGGGGATCCAGTGTGAAAATTGGGAAACGTGATCTACCGACTCTTCTAGGTGATTGGTGTCACCTTCAGGTTGTGGCATGAGAACACTTTAGGGTGGCAAGGTGCTGCTAGGGCAATTTGTGGCTTACACAAGGTGTTGTGGCGTTCATTCAGTTGTGGCTGATAAACTAACAGGAAAGCGAGGCTTCCTTTCCAACAACGGCTGGTAAACAGAGTGTTGGGGCACTCGTCAGGTTGTGGCCTAATCTACAAGGTGTTGGGGTGTCCTTTTGGTTGCAACAGGATATTAAGGTCTAGTAGCATCCTACAAGTTGTAGCCTGTGAATTGGGGGGTTGACGCCTCCCTCAGTTGTCGCTAAAATATTGAAGTAATCAGCTTTCTTTTAACAAGGAGAAGACAGTTACTAAAGAAGCGTTCGAGAGGGGGTTTTCCACCTAAAAATATGTGTCCTCTGTTTTATCTTTCTGCATTGTTGTATGGTGTTGTCTACTGTTGATTATTGTTTATGATCATCTGAAGAAGAACAATAATAATAACTGAAGATTAACTAATGCTCTGAAAAAGATTAAAAAGTGCTAATTGTTAAGAAATATTGATTCACCCCCCTCTCAGTATTTCCAACATGTGTTTTGTCTATCATTATTCACTTGCTTCAGTTCCTCCTCTTCCTCACTTTGTTTATCAGGACTGTCCTCTTGGGTATCCTCCCCTTGTCCCACCATGTTGGTTAGGGCAAGTGTGTTGGGGACATTTTAATGAGCAGCTCGTTCTCCTTTAGTATTCTTTTTAGAAAAGGGCTTGTCTTTGTTGAATTGATTCTTAGGAGAATAATTCAACTTTGACCCCTTGTCTCTTTCAAGAGTAGTCAACCTATTCATGATGGACTTTTGATCAATGGTAACATCATCAAATAACTTACCGACCTTTTGGGCCAAGGCCAGAACCACTTCCTCAAGTTGAGACTTTGGCTTTAATTTGGTCTCAATCTTGGCCCTAGGATAGTTGAACATTTCAATGTGTGCAGCATTCATGTTTTGTTCAACCTCTGAGTGTCTCCTTAGCCTTTGCCAAGGTTTTAGGCTTTTTATCTCTAAGGCATATGTCAAATGTCCATGGGACCCCTTGATAAACCTTTCTAAGATAATGGCATCAGAAGGTTTGAGTCTATCAGGGATTTCCCTAAGGAGATTGTCATATATTTAAATGTATTCCTTGGCATTTTCTTTATTAGTTTTAACCATTTGAAGGAACTTATCAAAGAGCCATAACCCCATCTAAAGCAGAGGCCCACCTCTTCTTGAAAGCTTCTTCAAATTGATCAAAATTAGCAATGCTTCCTTGAGGCAAGCTAACATACCAATCCCTAGCATCACCTTCAAATGTCAATGCAAATAGCATCATAACAATATCTTCCTCATCGATATTCTTAGGACAAATGGCCCAAAGGAAGTTGTTCACATGTCTTTTAGCAAAGATAATAGCACTTCCATCAAACTTGGATAGCCATTCATGGTGTTTCTCACGTAATTGATGAGGGGTTCCCGGGAAGCTAGCAAAGTTTAAAGGTTTAAAGGATACAAGATTCCACCTCTTATCCACGGGGATATTGCAATTGAGATTACGGTTAGGAGTAGGATTAGGATTAGGATTGGTATTGTTATTAAGGAATAACTACCTAACAACAAGGGTAGCTTGTATAGTAGGAGAAGGGATTGCCTCACCCCTTCTAGTAGCAGCTCTAGTTCTAGGACCTATGATTATTTCAGGAGTATTCTCTAGAGATTTGGAACCAACTGATTCAATAATGCTAGAAGAGGATCTATCTTGTTGTTAGAGAAATTGCCTCTTCAAATGGGGAGAAGCCTAAATGCTCCAATCTAGGGGAACATAGATTTGCTTCCTCCCCGGCAACGGTGCCAAAAATGTTGTCGCAAAATCTAGTAGACCTTGGAGAGGGAAACCCTACAAGCAACAATGGGGTAGTGGCCCACTGTCACCATAGCCAAAACCCCTTGCTCTTTACAAATTTTCATCGATGTCAAGAATCTCGATGGGAAGAAGATCACTTATAATAGATATTCTAGGGTTAATGTCTGAAATGATCTCACTAAGAACTCTTCAATAAAGACACAATTTATGCTCAAGGCTTCACAAGGAAGCAATTTGCTTTCTATAAAGACGCCTAGAAATAAGGGCACAAGACCTAGGGTTTGATAAATTTGACGAGTGTCAGAGTAACTCAAGGTCAAGGCTAGGAGAAAAGGTTTCTTACACTATACACTAACTATGCCAAGGGTCACGAAACCTTCGTGGAAGCCCTTAAGATGAAGGAAGGAAAACTAGGGTTTCCCTCTTAGGCAAACAACTAGGGCAAGGAAATTTATGGATGAAATTGAAGTTGATGCCCACAAAATTGATAGATTTAGTGAGAAATACTATCCTCTCAATGGTTAGGCTCTCCAAACACCAAAATTCCCCTTGCCTAGGGATTCATACCAAGCCCTATTTTCCTAACATAGCCTTGAAAGGGCCGAATTTGAGAGAGAGAAAATATGGAGAAAATTTAAGAATGATCACCAACAAGTTGGATTAGTGCCTTGTCCCTTGGGAATATGGAGTCTAGGATGATAAAGATTAGCCAAATTTGTTCCTAAGGAGGCCGAAATTTGATGCCCTAGCAATCAAATTTCTAGCATTTACCCACTCAATGGAGAAATGGATTTTTATGGGAGAGCTACTAGGAGTTCACCACTAGGACAATTCATTACATGTTATGTATGAGTAATGCATGCAATATTCATCTAGATAGCAATTCAAAATTGATCTTCAATAAATTAGGGCACAATTTAGCATAACCTAGAATCAATAATTCCATACATTAGACATTCAAGAAATAGATATTCAACAATAAAGTACACTTACAAGATAACATGCAAGATTTCCATCCATTAGACCAAAGAATAACTCCAAAGAATATCCAAAATCAGCTCCAAACATCAAAATGCATCCAAAGATCTCCAATCATCCACAAAAGATCAAGTGCGAGTTCCTCTAAGGAGGCTGAAATTCCAAGAAGTGATGATGATTTGATTCAAATGAGACTCTCCTCTACTTATATGAGGAGGTCAAAATGCTATTTAGCCTATGAGCCCCTAAATAATCATAAAATAATGTGCAACATAAGCCTAGGTCACAAGCTGACCTAGTAGCCTTTGTGAATAAGATAAAGAAAGTTGAAATGATGACATCATGCTAACATAGGCTTGCTTAGGGCAAGCGTTGAGCTCCTCAAGTGCCATGACAAGTGTAGAGGGGCTCTAAAATCATAATCTAGGGGTCGCCCCCAATCTCTCTAAAATCATCGTGTAAACCCCAAGTGTGGGTTAGGGGCACAAAACTGATCTCATTGGTCTCTGAGTGGTGAATAAGCTTGATTCTGCTTCAACGTTGAGGGCATTAAAGATGGTGCTAGCCCTCCCATGTCTCAAGGCATGAAACAAACCTCATCTAATAACTAGATCAATTGTCAAACCATGTTTTCACTGCTAAGTTGGTTGGGGGCATGCTAGTCCAGGTGCATCATCCCATGAATAATAAAGCAAACACAAGAACGTTGTGGGTGTTGAAGGTGCCCATGGATATGAATGATGCTCTACAATTGTCCAGAGTCCCATGGCTCTCAATACGTCACCTGAGAGTGTCAATATGTCCTTCTGCAGGACCTGGACCCCAGTTAAATTGCCCAGACCTATAGATGGAACCACCTGCCAATGACACACAATACCTAGCGTTGCAACTTTCACCATAATCACTATTGCATCTAAGTGAACCAAGTTTGAAAGAAATGGGCAAAATAACATTTCATATGAGGCTTCTCTTCCAAAATTTTCGCCTTAGTCACGTAATGGTGTGACCTCCCTAGGTAGTAGTTAATAGACTATCCTATTAGGTCTTCCCAACCCCCAAAGAGGACTGACATGTCCTTAGTCCACCTTTCAATCGATAGGTGCCATGTGAATAATGAAGGAATGGAGGGGAAAAGAATTCATGGCCAAGTGCCATGGTCAAAGGGATCGACTATGATGAAGTATCTCATCCTAGGTGTATAGACGTGAGGGATCATCAATCGTGGATGCATGAGTTACCTCGGCCTTTGTTTTTCCATCCCTCTATATTTCCTTTTACTTTTTCTTGATTTTTCTTTGTATTATTGCTCGTAGCTCAAGGAATAGGAGCTTGCTTTGTATGATGTATAGTAGTTGATACCCTCTTTAGGATGGGGTAGTTCATCACCCATCAAGCATTGGCCTAGGAACCGGATGATGGCCATATGAGAGAGGTAGAGCTCATGCTTGGCTTTTGCCCACATGCTAATTTGTAAGTCCCAACCATTTTTTGCATTTTGATTTTTCTTTTATTTTTCTTGTGACCATCATATGCTCTTTCTTATTCTTTTAGTTGCATCGACTTCCCAGTGTTCATTTCTAGGCCCTACCCAGGTATGAGGATGTGTGGATGCCAAATATCAATGAACAATGATCAGTTGAACCTGTAGACCTTGTACATGTCATCAATCCAAGAAGCAAAGTATAAAGCAGCAGATAAAAAAATTTGAAGTCAATATCATCATTGTAATCCCAAATTATGCTTTTGTATTGTAAAAATGATTCTAGTATGACTACTAAGCCTATCATTTTTATCAAAGGGTTTCACTCTAGGGAGTTTTTTAACCTCTCCAATTATCTGTATTTGTAAACACGGACAATTGACAAAGTCTTTCTCCCAAATATACCCCAAAGCTAGGGTGAAATTCATTAATGAGGTCTTAGGTGAGGTGTTAATCGAGTCTATATATTTTTCATACTAAATCATATGTGTCTTGTGTCGCAGAATTTGGTTGAGTCTCAAGTGATCTATGTCTATGTATAATTTCCCCTTCTAAAGGTTGATTTTGTAACATGTTGATGTAAACGTGTGTTTAAAAATACTTTTGGTGAATGGTTCCTCATAATCAGAACACCATTACCAGAATATTTTTTAGATACACTTAGAGAGAGGAAAAATATTTAATCCCCTCTTAGGTCTTTTAATTTTAATTTCTGGCAAAATTAAAAAATTAAAATTCGCTAGAAATTATCCAAAAAATGATATGAAGGGAAAAATAATTACCCTCCAAGTGGAAAAAGCATAAAAAATTATTTGAGGCTATTTTCAAAAGAAAAATCCAAATCAAAAATAAAATGTCTCATTTCCACTGTAGGACCCAATCCAAAAATTTATTTGGGCCAGAGAAGACTATTTCCCAGCGAATCGAAATTTGTTGACTAGGAAGTCAAGAATTTTGCACAAGTTGACCCCTCCAGCACAGTGAACAAGGAAGTTCGATATTTTTTGGAGATTTGTGCCAGCTAATCAAGGGATCAACTTTTTTCTTCAAGGATCAAGCCATGGATCGATGCAACTAGTTGTTATTTCCATTTGGAGGGGTTGATCCCTCTCATTTCCTATATTAAGAAGCTCTCAAGTTCCTCATTGCAACTTCAACTGGATTGAAAATTTTGTATTGAGCTAAGCTCTGCTAGACTATTTAATAATAGTCTTTGGGGTTTCAATTCAAGGTATCTCTCGCTTGATGATTCATGGTATGTGTTGAATTTATTTTAATGCTCTAATTGTTTTAAAAGATTATTGTTCCATAGCCAATGGTTGGATTATCTATTAGCACAGGTATCTTGCTTTAGGTACTGCATTAGAATAAGCACATTGAATCTAGAAGATCTAACAGGTACCTCTGGATCTCTAGACTTCTTGTGTGAATCGAACCCCTCTGGAACTAATAATCTATCTTATGTGTAGAGATTTTCAGATATTCATCCCTTGGGTATGACCCAAGTACATGGACTTCAAGGTGATTGCATCTTGTTAGGACTCTAAACTTATCTAACGATTTATTGTGCAGGTTTTGGGATGGTACATCAAAATATAACTTATTTCTATCACTTATTTTCAAAACCTGTTTGGGCTAAAAAGACTTATTTGCTAACTAGAGCTTGATTTCAATTGTGAACAATGTCAATAATTTGTAAATTATTTCTAACCCTTATATATTATTTTTCTCATTTCTTAAATAGTATTTTGGGGTTTTATTTTTAGAATTTTCTAGACCTTGTGGTTGGCTCCATTTATTTAACTTGCAATTGCCATTAGCTCAACGATTCCAAGCAAATCTGAAGTTAGAAATTTGAAACCCTCACCCAGCGCCAAACTTCAAGACCCAAGTGCTAGAAAGTCAACGCCTTGCCTTCCAAGGAAAGTCGCTAGCCCTAGAGGGCTTCTTAGCTGCTGCAACTGGGGTTTTTCTTAAGTATTTTATCATTGGAAGACTTGTAAGCCAATTTTGTGGAGGAAATCAATTTTTTTGTGGTTCATACTCATCCATCTACTTCATTAAGGGTAGCTACAATGATTTGAAGGCTTCTGAGCCCTAGCCACAACCTCTAAGTGGCTTTTGAAGGCTAGTTGCAGCCTTATTTTGGCCTCCAAGGCCTAACCGCAGGCCCAGAAGGGCTTAATAAATTTAATGCACATGATCTTGAAGGCTAATATCTTGTTTTGTAGGCCTAACATCATTTTTGCAAGGGCTTGAGCTTGGTTTACACTGAATATCTTGTCACATTCATCCATAAGGGTTTCGTTTTTCTTGGCTAACTAGTGGTTTTGCAGGGCTAATATCCATTTTGAAAAGGTTTTGAGAGCTCATTCTTGCTTTTAGGTCTCATCGTAGGCCTAGAAGGCCATCTCTCACTTAGCCGCAAGGGTTTCTAGGGCTTATAGCCCTAGACACAACCTTAAAAGGCCTCTAAACCTTAGCCATTCACTTGATTTATCATTTGAATTATTTTTTAGGGCTAATTCCTTGTGTTTGCAGGTGTCTTGCACTTGTTGGAAGCCTCACATCACATTTTTGAAGTCATTTGCCTTAGTCGCTAGCCTAAGAGGCTCATCTTGTCCTGGTCATAGGGTTTTGAGGACCTTCCTCCTTATTTTCAAGCTAATCATTTGTGGTTGCAGGTATTCAAAGGCTCAATCATTGCCAAATCACTTCATTCGGTGCCTCACGTTTGTCTCAACAAGAGAAATTTTCCATTGAAGTTAGGTCGCTAGGCCTAAAGGGTTTGATCCTCTCTCCCTTCCTCTCTTTTGTTGACTGTCATAAACAATCAGATCTGAAGCTAATCTGGACAGTGGCATAACCAAGTTTTAATCATCCTAAAGAAGCTTAAAAACACCTCCAAATAAGCCTAATAACTCTAAGAAGTAACACACATCAGCTAAGGGCTTAATCACTATTGTGTTTGCTAGCTTCTCTTGTCAAATTTGGGACTGCTTTCATATTAATGACTTGCTGATCTGAATTCATTTAGGTCTGGTGCATTTTCAAAGTGATAGCATTTTGAGAAATCAATGGTGAATTAATTGTATAAGTCTTGCATCTTGGGGATAGCTAGCTATTTTTCATTAACTTGTCTCTTGCATTCTTGCATTGTCATTGCTAAGATAGATAATTGCCTCTTTGCATTTTGCATCATTGCATTGTGTTGGATTCATCATATCACTGTTAGCAATCTCTTATTGTGCTTGTCTCTATTAGCGCTCACTATGTTTAAGATCATCTATTGTGCTTCATTGGTTTATGATCTAAGAGATAAATTGCTCTCATTTTGTTCTCGTGCCTAATTGCTAATCATAAATGAGATCTTATTAACACATTAATAAGCTCTCAGACAATTGGAATTGCTAATATTGTTTCATTGGGATAATTCGTTCTCTAAGTGCTTCATTTAATTGCTCTTGTTATCTTTTGTTGAATATCATTATAGGCATTTTGATTTCAAGTAATATAATCTTATTGGAGCACTTAACAAATTTAAGAATCTCATTGAAGCAACCACTCATATCTTGCATCCTCATTCTAAGTTAGAAGTGCATTTCTAAAATTTACCTCCAAGCATAAGCTTGGTTGTAAGAAAGATAGGACCACCTTCTTCACACAACTTGAGAAGTCTAGATCCTCATTTGCAGCTAACACAGTGACCTTATAGTTCTCTTGTAAGCAATCCATTGTAGGAACAGTTAGAACTCCACGGAAGGTATCGTCAATGAGGCCTTAGCCTCCTCCCTTGGACTTCTCTCTACAACTTGCTTTTGAAACTAGCTTCAAAAGAGTTTAGGAGAAGCATTCACCTAGATTAAGCATATAAATAAAATCTACCAAGAGCTTGCATCTCACGTAGATTTAGGTCTTGCACTTCATTTAGGATAGACTTTGCATATTGCAGCAACTGTTCATCCAATGACATAGAATAGTAATCCATATTGTGCAAGTAATAAATCTTAAGGCCATTGGTCTCTAACTCATAATCTTAAAGGAATCTAATCAATTCATGCTTGATAATCATACTCGTCGCTTAATTTCAACCAATTTGCTAGGCCATTAAATTGTGTCTCCTAGACTTGTTGGTTCCCAATAAGTTGTTCATCATCTCATCCATAGGGACTACCCCCCTTAGCTTGCATTTAAGAGATAGCTTAAACAGAGAGGGAAGGGATCAGAGTGACAACCCATATCCTGAGCATTGTCGCAATTATGTGTACAATTTGAGCGGCAACGAAACCCAAAGAAGGGAGGTGGAATAAGGGCTTATGATGTAAGATGGAAATTAGTAAGTATAGAATAGGGAGAGATGGGGCTACACTATCTCAATCATGGTTTCCCAATTAGTGCCCCCTTCCTAAAGCAATGGACCATTAAGGGAGGTCCCACAAGACTAGGATTGAAATTAACTCACCAATTAAGGTGAGGGAACAAAATTGTGGCCAAGACCCTTCTTTATTGGAAGTAAATTACATTGAACTAATTCCTTTTAGCTTAAATACACACCAATGTGATGAATGCATCAAATAAGTTCTTTCATCCAACAGGTTGAATGTGGTAAACTAAACCTTGTCAACCATGTAGCCTACCTCAAAGTAATTGATTGTAACACACTAGTTCACTAGTTTATCCAATGCCAAATGACTCTATTGGCCTATGATTAATAAGCATCAGTTTCGTTCCATCTCTGTTATCCCTTGTGTTTGTCCTTCATTTTCCTATGTTGTTCTTATCCCATTCCCATTTCCATTTCCATCCCATTTTATATACTCCTACAACCATACATTTTGTTGGTTCTTACTCATCCTACATCACATAACACTCCCACTCCATAGCCTTAGCAATCTTATTTAGGGAAGTACATCGTGAGCTGAAGAAGAGCCAACCAAAAGAGAGAGGACGAGCTCTTATGGTGACAGTGGGTAACCTTCCTAAGTAGTGTAATATTAGCCCCTTGATGCTTGGGACTTTACATCATGTGGGGCAATCCCTAAAAATAGGAAATCATGTGAAATGAAGAAATGATACGGAAAACATATTAAGAACAAAAAACTAGCATTCTCTCTTTGTGAGGAACATTTCTCCATCACGCAAAGCTTATCTTTCAACAACTCAAACTTCCATTTTTGCTAGGGGTTTTGTGCGAAAATAAACCACCTATGAAATAGTGTAGGTTTTAACCCCGTACAGAAACTACCTGCATACGAATTCTAAAACACAGAAAATAAACAATGCGAGAGCATAACACATAAAACACATATACACAAAGATTTCCCCTGGATCCCAAAACCGGGACTACCAGCTTGATTTTTCATTATGTTCCTTTCAATGTTATAATACATATTTATACATGCCGAAGCATCCAATACCATGGACCGAAAACCATCGCATCCAAAAAACATGTGCGAAAATCATGCAGAAGTGACAAAACCATAGGTGGGTCCGCCCGTCCTAACATAGGGTCCAAAACCAAAATTGCCTCAAAACCCCTGTGACCCCCCCCCCCCCCCCGCTACACAATCAGCGCAACAAAGGGGGGGCTCCGCCCCCCCTCTAACCCCCCAATTAACTACGTGGGCTAGTTGTGGAAAGAATATAACACGACCCAACAAATAGATTCTCGGAGAGCTTAATGCAACTTTGATTATTACAATAAAAGATAGTGAGCTCCAACATCACACTAATCAACTCAACGACCAATTTGTAAGACTAGATTGCCTCACAATTAATGAATGATGCTACAATGTATTATGCTTCTACTAAGCTAAGGCCAATTGTTGCATGTTTCCTGCTGAACTAAAAAAATCAATCATGTACCTATGCTAAATTAGTAGTCAAAACTCAAAAGTGTTTTCCTTGACCCTAGATCTTCTACCAATCTAAACCAACAAGACCATGAAGTAAACATTCACCATCTCTTGTATCCCTTCAAATATTAGAGCATGTTCTTAGTTAACTCTCCAATAAGACAGCCTAGCCTCTAACATGAATTGGCTCGTGTATGCTCTACATAACATATATACAACCTACAATTTACTAGGCACAACATTGACCCAATCATCGATTAGTATAAAATAGGATCAACCACGTAAGGTCAATTGGGTTTAGCCTAAGTGGTTGTGGGATGTAGTGTCATCCTCAACACCCAGATTTTATTCCTATAAGCAACATGGTGAGCTCATAATGAGTATATTATTGTAATAGATTTGAACCTTGTTGTTGATTTGGCCTTGCACATTGAAGAATCTAAGGTTTACCTTGGGTATAATCCTTGGAATGAGGGTAAATGCCCAAGGGTTTCCCCAAGATATGCTACCTGGAAAAAAAAGGATCAACCAAGTATAAATTCTCAATAATAGTCAAATTCAGATTTGGAACCATGGGTATAGATATCAATTTGCACAAACTTTAAAATCTCTTCTAAATTTTTGAAGTACACCTCCCTTGTTCACAGAATACTTCACCTACAATCCGCTATACCTATAATCCCAAAAAGTAATGTAGTAGACCAACATCCTTTGTGTCAAACTCATTGTTCAATCCCTTCTTAGACCATGAGATGGGGTGACTATAGTTACTTGTAATGATCAAATCATCTCCATACAAGACTAATACAACTAGATCAAATTTATCAAATATAAAATAAAAATATGAATATATAGAATTCTAGGAAAACCTTGAATTGTGTAACACATCGATCTTGGCATACCACACCTATGATGCCTATTTTTCCCATAAAGAGCTTTCTTCAACCTGCAAACATGGGTGTTCCTTCGATGTATCTCAAAACCTTTCAGCTAGTTTATTATATCTCTTCCTCAATCATAACATTTAGAAATGCAATTTTTATATCCATTTGATGTAAAGAGCAACCAAAACAAAAAGCCAAGGGCATAATGGTTCTAACAAAGGTCTACTTAGCCACTTGAGCAAAAGGCTTGTCTAACTACAAACCCAACTTTGTACTTATAAGTACTTCCATCAACTACATGGTTAATTTTGCAAAGTAATGTGGAATCAAACATTGATTTCTCAATATTCATGGAACTATCTTCTAGACATCATTCTTGGTAATAGAGTTATACTCTTCTATGATGGCATCACACCATACACGCTCTATAACTACTACTTCAATGTCAAATGGCTTAGCCTAAAAAATGGAATCCATCTATGTAAGAATAGTTGGAATCTTCTTATGTGCATGACTTCTCGAAAGTAGATTTACCTAAGGCAATTTGTTCCTTTACATATTATATGAAGCGAACAAAGTTCCTTCTACAAATTAATTACTCCAAAAGACTTGGAATATAAATATATCCATGAGGATACATATATTATATATTAAATGTGTGAATAAGAATGATAATGAATTTACAAATGAGAACAAGAGGCTTGCTTATATATCAGGCAAGTGTCTCTTCATGAAGTGTCATGTCTCATTTAGACATGCCTCTTCAACCTAATTACTAGTTAGCTAATAATTATTTATGCTTATCATCATTTACATTATTTTACATTATTTATATATATTTTATTTGTTACATTATAAGACTTAGGAAATCCATGTTGACTCTCTCATTGAACTAGAGGATGGTGGGGTTTCTCCTCCCTAGAAGCTAACATGAATTCGGTTTCTCATCTAATTTCATATCCGAATTTGGTATAGTTCATCCTCCTCAACCATTGTAGAAGGTTATTTATGAACTCCATCCTTCCTCACTGAACTTCACATTATGACTTAACATTGTCTTCTAATGTATCGAAACATAAATAGGTAGCCTTATAGATGTATAGAAGGGGTAAACAATGGTTGTTATACATAATTGTCTCTGGGAGCAAACAGGGCCCTTCAATAGCAATTCCTTTTCAAGAAATTGTGGAGTTGGTGAGGAGAATGCAACAAGTGAAAACAATGAATTTCAAATTGCAAGTGGATTTTCATAATCTTTCCAATAGGATAGTGGAACTAGAATCTAAGAATCTGATTTTAACAAGATGGAAATACAAAAACACTAGTAGTTCTTCACTACCCAAAGGATTATTTATATGTTGAACTTTCAAATCTTAAAAACACGCACACAAAAATCTAATCCCAACAAGCCATATTCAAGTAAGAGGTTGAGACTTGATAGGAAACACTCAATATTGGGTTCGAGTTATTTGCGGCAGGAATAGGGCACCACCCCCGACCACCCAACACCCCCCGAACCCCTCACATGGAACTCAAGAAATTTGTTCAAGACATATTATTGGAGCGTGCCAAACAAGATTAGGTGTTGAAACTAAAGGTGAGATGCCTCCCCCTGTCTTCAACACTACATTTGGACCCCTTACTAGCAGCCACTTTTTTTCTTCTAGAAAACTTAGACCTAAATTGAAGTGGGTTGTACAAGGAATCAAATGAAATGCAGGAAAGGAAATTAAACACACACATAGAGAAATATAATAGAGAGCAAAATAATATGGTGAAAACCCAACATCTATTTAATAAATGAAATAACATAATATAATAGAACACAATTGACTAGAATGGTGGTAGTTATCTCTGAAGAGAGAGAGATGGCGGCTACACGCGTTCACAAAACTTATTACAAGAGGTCGAAAGAATGGCCTTTTAACATAGAGAAAAAAACCTAGAGGTCCAAAACCCTAACCCTAGAAGATGAAGTGCAAAATGGTCTACGAGCCCTAAGGTGATTACCTGGTACATCAATTTTCCAAGGGTGCTACTTTTGTAGACAATATTAGTTTCGGGCACACAACAACACATTGGAAAGAACTACCTCATAACTACAACTTCTAACAAGGGCCAAGGTATGTTATGGCAATCCTTCAACCCCCAAACTGCTAAAAAACATCATTTAGGGCCTCAAAATGACCCAAATGTTTGGGACCCAAGAGACCATAGAAAAATTTGCCAAGAAGATAGAGAACTATTGAGTCAATGGAAGAGATGGGTGGCCAATTCAGTCAGGATTGAATTTTGTGCAACGAAGTTGCTACATTGCCTTCGAGGTATCCAACATTAAATAACCCTGCAACCCAAGGAAAGGGGGAATACTTAGTTCAAAAGCATTTTCACCCACAACCTTTGTGATTTTGTAAGACCCATATTGAAGTTGTTTAAGCTTCCTATGAGGCCTTGTGAGGCACTCTTTCTATAAATGCAACCACGCCTTATCACCAACCTGAAACTTGTGTGGAACCCTATGTTAGTCATGTCGTTGCTTGTACTTGGTATTGGCTTTCTGCAGAATATCACAAACCTATTGTTGGAGGTATTGGATCCATTCAATAAATTTTGTTGCTCTATTTGCCTCAACCTGAGCATGAGAGGAATCTACTAGTGATGATGCAATGGGCATAGCTACATTAATTGGGGCCAATGCTTGGAACCTCAAGCACACCCGTAAAGGAACATTGCCAATAGAGCTATGGAGGGATTTGTTATAGCTATGCTTGGAATTATACATGTGCAATATATGCATGATCATCCTGTTGGGGATGAAAGGTGATCGATTTGGTAAACTTGGTATCCATCAAAGACCATAGGATGGACCAGAAGGTACTGAGGAACCTATTGTCCTTATCTGAAATAATGGTTTGAGATAGCCCAAAATGAACCCAAACACACTCAAAGAAGAGTTGAGCAATAGCTTTAGTTGTGATACTCTTCTTACATGGTGGCAAAATGGCCATCTAAGAGAATTGATTGATAACCACAAATGCACAATCGTTGCCATGCTTGGTGGAGGGAAAACTTGATATGTAATCCATGGAAACTGACCCCCAGGGCTTGTCTGGCATAGGCAGAGAAGTGTACAACCCCCACTTCTTAATGGCTAGTTTAGCAATGGCATGAACATTGCACGATCTAATATACCAGTGAACATCCTATCAAAGCTTTGACTAGTATGAATACTGCTAGAGTACTTGCTTCTATCTTCTCCACACCAAAGTCCCCTACCACCAGACTATAATGCACCTCCTGAATTAGCTTGGCACAGTTGCTTGAAGGAAGACAAAGGTGGCCCAGGAAGGACAAGGGCACATTCTTGAGGTGGAAGTTTGGAACTTGTTTGCCTGCAAACAATGTGTGATATGTGGCAACGAAGTTAGAGTCGTTGTTGTATAATTGTGGCCACCCGGAGATCTCGTGCCCACAAGAGTTAAGAACTATGGTTAGCGCCGCAATCACGGGCCATCTGAGATAGTCTACAACGTGTTACCCTTCTTATATTTGACATTCAAGTGGAATTGTTGCAGGTATGTGGACCATTTATGATGGTGGTCATTATGTAACTTTCTTTGTGTCTGCATGAATCGCAAAGGCATGTGATCAGTGTGTATGATCATCTCCTTCCTTGGAATATAATGCTTCCACTGTCAATATGGCTACACGATGGAGTACATCTCCTTGTCATAGGTGGGGTATCTCCAAATAGTATCAAAGATTGTTTCACTGTGACAGGCCATCAATTGTCTTTGTTGAGTAAGGAATACATCAACATCATAGTTGAAGGCATCTGTCTTAATCTCAAATGGATGTTGCAGGTCTAGCAAGATGAGGAGTGATGCAGAGCAAAGGCAATGTTTCAGATCCTTAAATGATTTTTGTTGTGACTTGGACAAGGAAAATTGTGCTTTAGCTCCACCCTTGGTCACTTGATTTAAGGGCCAAGCAATATGAGAGAACCCCAACATGAACTTCCGATAGAAGTTAGCAAGGCCCAAGATGTTATGGAGCTCTACTGGAGAAGTCAGGGCTAGCTAATCCTAAATGACTTGGATCTCGGTTGGGTTCACAAGCACCCCATGTTCATCCACAATGTATCCAAAAGACTGAGTTCGTTCCACACCAAATGAGAATTTCTCGATATTGTCATACAACTTGTGTTGTCACAAGGTGCTAAGGACATCCTGAATGTGCTGCAAATATTCTACCCAAGTTCTACTGAAGATGAGGATGTCATCCAAATATACAACCATTAAAGAGTTTGTGAATGGCCACAAGATATCATCCATCATCCTCATAAACATCGTTGGATCATTAGTCAAGCCAAAGGGCACGACCAACCACTCAAACGCACCTTCTTTAAATTTGAAGGTTGTCTTACATACATCAATTTGTTCAATTGGAACTTGCTGGTAGACTAACTTCAAATCAACCTTACTAATAAAGAACTTGGCACTCATAGGTTGATCAAGAAGATTGTCAATCTGGGGGAATCGAGTATGTTCTTGATAGTGATTTTGTTCAAAGCTCTACACTCAATACAGAGTCTCCACGTCCCATCCTTCTACACCAACATAATTGGACTCCCACAAGATAAGGAGCTCAGTCGAATGTTGGCCTCTGACAATTTATTTCCTCATTCTCCAAGAGAGAGCCTCTATATATTGGGTCATTAAGTAAAGTAGCACAAAATAACAAGTCAATTGAGTGTTTGACCTAGTAATGCAGAGGCACCCCCATAGCTTGAGCAAAAATATCTCTATCTCTACAATCTTTCCCACATGTTTGTGTTGTGTAGAGAGTTCCCGTGCTAAGGATGTGGTGGTCGCAATGACCCTCCTTTCACCTTTTGATCGAACCATGAAGAGGGCAATCTTTGCAATCTGAGAGATTACCTTTCGCCACTATTTTTCTAAGACCAACAAAATTGCAATAGTTGGAACTACCTCTAGTACCATGTAGAGTTGACCTCCTAGAGTAACAGCAACGCTATGGAGACAGAACTCATAAATAGCATGATTTTCTACATATAAGGTTGTCCTAAAATAACAACACAAACTTCAAGCAGGCATCATCACACAATACCTTATCTTTGAAGGGTTTGATATCGTAGGATAGGCAACAATGATGATTGACATAGATGTCTCATCCATGGCTCAACCAACCAATGGTGTATGGTTGTGGGTGTGGATTGTCCGCAGCTTCAATCTCTTTGATGACGTCAACTGAGATCAAGTCATTGTAAATGACTAAATGTAATGGGGTCCCCTTCACCCACATTTGTGAAGGGAAGAAGTGTTCCCCCTCTTCAAGCTCCTATGGCTCTTTTGATTGGATCTTTGTAGTCATGATGGTAGCATTGGGTTCTACATAGATGATCTACCTTCCTTTATCCTATTTTGAATCAACACCAGAGCCAAAGTCTATTCCTTTTCTTTAAGCTCTACCAACAATGACTGTTTCATACAATAATCATCAGCGTTGTGCCAGGGGATTTTGTGGAACTCATGCCCTTTCTAGTGTACATTTTTTACTTCACATTACCCTTATTTGCCAGTGACTTGGGCTAGTTGTCTTGAGGTTGGCACTCCTTGCTCTGTCCCTTGTTCTGTGAATTTGGGCTACCTGTTCTAGGCTCGATTTGCAAACCCGAACTCCTGCTTATTCTCCTACTTCAATTTCTACTTTATTTGACAGCATATTGATAAGCAGCTCCCGGTGAGGAGATGCCCAAAAGATCCATCTTCGTTTGGATGTACATCTGCAAACCACTACAATATTTTAGAACCAAGTGGTGCTCAGTGTCTTTGATACCTAGATTTGAGTAAAACATATGGAAAATATTGGTGTACTCCAGAAACTCTTGGTCTCTCTCTTGTCGTAGGGTTGTCCATCTCGTGTACAGGTTATTATAGTTCCCTACAAGGTAGAATTATGCCTTAAAGGCATAAACAAACGCTTTACAAGTGGGTCCTACCTTGAATATCACAGACTCATCTTCATTTTGTCTCTTCAAATAACCTTCCCACCAATCTTTGACATGGGGAAGGGCTTTCGGCATCACAACGGTGATCTTTTCATTGTCAAAAAAAATTTAGATAGAATAATAGCCCTCTAACAGATTTAACCAATTCTCCAACGCACATGCATCTATTTGGCCTTCAAAAAAGGGGAAATCAAAAGTTAGCGTGTACCTTGAAAGGTGATGCACCTCCAAAATTATCGTTGGTTGAAGCTGCCTCGATCGTTGTTGGAAATCGTTGAAGGATCTAGGAAAAATTGTTCATCTCATTCCTCTATTGTGGGAGTACTTCCTCAAGCAACAACTTGATGGGATCTCTTGCTCCATCATCTCTCTCTTTTCTTCCGCCATGGGAGGTTGCTTGGGTTGGCAAGAGAGATCATTCCCAAGTGAAACTAGCTCGAGACCCAACTCCCTGTACCATAACCTTATCAGGGCCATGTACCAAGAAACAATAAGCAGCAAATTGCTCCAATACCACTGATCTGAGTTGTACAATGATTGAAATGAAAGGCTAGAAAGGAAATGAAACACACATACAAAGATATAATAAAGAGCTCAATAACATGGTGAAAACCCAACTTCTATTAATAGATGAAATAGTAGAATATTGTAGAAAACAACCAGGAAGATTAATAGTAGTTATCTCTAAAGAAAGAGAGATGGCAATTACATGCATTCACAAAAATTGTTACAAGAGGCTCAAAGAATGGGTTTTTAATGTAAAGAAAGAACCTAGAGGTCCAAAACCCGAAGATGAAGTGCTAAAAGGTTTACGAGCTCCAGGGTGGTTAGTTGGTACATCTATGAGAATTTCTAAACTGAAATTCTACTACAACAACTGATTTATTCCACCTACTTATTATTCACAATAAGTTATTTGCGAAATCCCTTCGGCAAATATTAAAATAAATTCTACTGCAGTTATCCCACAATTACCCAGAGAAAAATACATGCACAAGAACCAATCACATCAACACAATTGTTTTTGGACAATTGTCCCCGGAAAAACCTAATGTGGGAAAATCGGTGCAGCAGATGAGGGCTTTATTAATCTTCAGCAACAATTGCTTTAACAAGGAATGATTTTACAGAGAAACTAAAAGAAAACACCTGAGACTTTCCCTTTGAGACTTTCTGACACTTTGGAAACCCTGCTCCCACTCTTGCGTCACTCTGCGTGGCCCTGAGTGGCTCTGCGTCCCTCTGCGTCAGCCTGCGTTTCTCTCTGTGTTGTCTCCCACTGTCCCTGTGTCACCTCCTCCTCAGTCACAGCCTCTTGCTGACACCCTCCTCTTCCTCCACTGTGCAACTCTCCCTCTAAAATCGATCTCCTTCACTAGAGAATCGATTTTCCTAGAGATACTGAGTATCTGTCGTTGTGTCTCTAAATGATCCTCAAGTCTTCTCTTATACTTTTCCTGTTGACGAATCAACGACCGAGATTAAGTCCCTAATCAAGGGCTAAAATTAAAATAGACTTAATCGTCGTCTCTTAGAAACTTCTCACCCTTATCTTTATTAATACCCATTAATATTTTTATTTTCCTAAGTTTAGACTTAGGAACCCATTAAAAATATTAATTATTTTAATAACTCCTCATCCAGGTGGAATTTCTCAAAACAATTTCTGGGTCTTGGAGATCTCATGTGCCTTAGCCTCTCCTCCAAATTTCAAGGCTAGAGCACATCCGATGCTACCAAAAATCAACACTCCCTCTTAGTGAGGAATGTGCTCTAGCAATGCTTCACTATAGAAACATCACACTGATCTTCTGCATCGGTACATGTGCTGATGCTTGGCTGCTGCCTCACATCCCCTGCACTGTTGCTTCTTGTATTGCTGCCCATGACACTACTATTGCCACTGTTGCACCTGTACTACAGCTCCCTCTTAACATGCTGCCCATAGCACTGCCACTGCTAACTGTTGCACTGCAACTCCTGACACTTATCCATTTCTGCCACTGAAATGGATTCTTTACCATCCCCATCTTCTCCCTGAAATAAACAAACTTTGTTCTTCCTAGAGCCTTGGTGAGGATGTCTACCACCTGTTCTCCTGTAGGAGTGTACCTCAATTGTACTGCTCCTCGTTGGACACAGTCTCTAACAAAGTGACACCTGATATCAATGTGCTTCGACCGGTCATGAAATACTGGATTCTCAGAGAACTTGATGCAACTTTGATTATCACACATGATCCTAGTTGCTTCCATCCTTCTCCTGAATAGATTCACAAGCAATTTCCTAAGCAATATGGCTTCACAAAAAGTTGTGGTAGCTGCCATATATTCTGCTTCAGCTGAGCTTAGAGCCACGGATTTATGTTTCCTACTACACCAGGAGATCATTATTGATCCAATATTGAAACAGTACCCAGTTGTACTTTTCCGATCTACTGAACTTCTAGCCCATTCTGTGTCAATGAACCCACGTAGCCTGATGTCATTGCCTTTGGTGTACAATAGTCCATGCTCGATTGTTCCTTGTGTATACCTGAGGACATGTTTGGTTGTTGCCCAGTGCACCCTCTTAGGTTCCACCATGAACTGACTGAGGGTGTTGACAGCGTAACAAATGTTTGGCTTGGTATTGAACAGATACATTAGGGACCCTATAAGCTGCCTGTACAAGATGGGATCAATGTCTTTATCTTATGATGCATCAATCTTCTTCCAATTGGTGATCATTGGAGTAGTCATAGGTCTACAATCCTGCATCCTGAATCTCTTCAAGATTTCTATAGTATATCTCCTATGTCCAAGGAAGATCTCACCCTTCTACTGCCAAACTTCCAACCCCAGGAAATAATGCATCTGTCCCAAATCCTTCATGTCGAATTTTGTGGCTAGGTTCTTCTTGCAATCTTTTATGAGCCTGGATGATCCTGCCAAGAAGAGATCATCCACATATAATACTAGGATTAAAGGCTCATTCTCTACGACCAGATTAGGGTCTATGTCAGTCTTGACAAACCCCATCCTCTGCAAGCAGCCATCAATTTGACCGTACCATGCTCTAGGTGCTTGTTTAAGCCCATACAAGGCTTTCTTTAATCTGCATACATGAGATTTCTTCTCATGTGTCTCAAAACCTTCTAGTTGTTCAATGTATACTTCCTCTTCTATTACCCAGTTCAAGAATGTCATCTTGACATCCATCTGATGAATCTCCCACCCCATCTGTGCTGCAAAAGATATCATGATTCTAATAGAAGTATAACTAGCTACTGGGGCAAAGGTTTCTTCGTAGTCTATCCCTTCCTTCTGAGCATACCCCTTAGCCACAAACCTGGCTTTGTATTTCTCCACACTGTCATCTGCAGCATATTTGACCTTGTAGATCCATCTCGAACCTACCACTAATCTGTCCTGAGGCCTAGGTACCACTTCCCAGACATCATTGACCATTATAGAGTTGTATTCCTCCACCATAGCATCTACCCATACTTGATGTTGAACGGCCTCCTGAAAACTAGAAGGTTCCCCAACTTGAGCTATGAAGGCCTAGTATCTGTCTGGTTGTCTTCGCTCCCTTTTATTATTCTTGGGTGCACCAATGAAGTCCTCTGCATCCCATAGAATTTGTCGGAGTTCCTGGCTCGTTCTTCCACTGGTAGTAGGCACATCTATCAGCTCTTCCTCTTCTTGAGATTCCTCCTGTTCTGAAGCTTTGTCTTCAGGAGAATTTCTGGTACTAGTTTCCGTTGGTCGAAGTGGTTTGACCAACAGCTCGTCTTTCGACTGCTCCTCGAAAGGCATTTCTCGGGATTTCCTGAAAGCTCTGTCCTCCATGAACTTTACATCCCGTCGAACTACTACCTTCCTACTCCCTAGAAGATAGACTCTATATGCCTTAGCATTCTCGCTATATCCCACAAGATATCCTTTCTCAGCAATTTGATCTGATTTTTTTCTCTTTTCTTCGTGTATACGGCAATACACTAAACTCCCAAATATCCTGAAATGATTGACTTCAGGTGTCTTCCCTGTGAAGACCTTCTCCGAAGTGATTTTGCCCAATGCCTTATGTGGAGTCTTGTTCTGGACATAAACTGTCGTGCTGCATGCTTCTGCCCACAGAAATTTAGGCATATCCTGATCATACAACATTGCCCTAGTTGCTTCCACAATAGTCCTGTTTTTCCTTTCTGCTACTCCATTCTGCTCCAAATTTTAGGGAGTTGTCCACTCCCTTATGATGCCTTCCTTAGCGCAAAAATCGGTGAAGTCCTTGTCAACATACTCTCTACCATTGTCTGAGCGCAACACTTTTATCTTCTTTCCTGTTAGATTCTCCACTAGAGCCTTGAACTCTTTGAATCGACCAAAAACCTCATCCTTGGTTTTCAGTAAGTAGATCCAAGTCTTTCTGGAATGGTCATCGATGAAGGTGACGAAGTATTCGGCACCACTAAGAGCTTTTGTGGACATCGGTCTGCAGATATCTGAGTGTATCAATCCTAGCACACTCTTAGCCCTATTGTTACTTCTGGAAAACGTTGCTTTGGCATGCTTGCCCAGAGCACACCCTCTGCATGCACCATCTCGTTCGGTACTTAGTTCTAGAACTCCTGATATTGTTTTCCTGAGAATTCTCAGAGCCCCATGGTGTAAGTGTCCCATCCTCCTGTGCCATAGTTCATTCAAAACTTTGTCTCCATTACTGCTTATCTGTGCCATTGGTGATTCTAGTTGCAACCTGTACAACCTGTTACCTCTGATTCCAATCTGGACCTTCCTTTTTCCAACTCAAGTGTTTGACATATACTTTCTCCTTAATGAAGAAAACATCATAGCCCTTGTTTTGAATTTGAGATACAGAGAGTAAGTTCATCCCCAATCCTGGCACATGCAGCACATTGGTTGCTCGAAGCCGCTATTAGAATAATGTTATTTTAGTGTTTAATGCTCATCTGTGATCTTATTAGCAGTTTCTTATTAGAAACTTGTTGTTTCTATTTTCTTAGTAGAAACTTGTTGTTTCTATAAATACAGTTGTATTACTTATTGAGCTCCATTGCTCATTGTAAATCAATTCAATTCATTCATTGGTTATGGTATCAGAGCTCAGGCATTTTTTTTGAAATAATTTTTCATTGTTTGAAAATTTTCGTGCTTCATTTCGAAAAAAAAAAAAAAATTGGGCGTCACAATTTCTGGGTCGCAGTTTTTTTTTTGGGCGTCACGTTTGTTTTCCGCTGGAGTTAGTTTGCGATTTGGGATTCGAAGCAGAGGGTTCTGACATTGCTGAAACAGACGCTTCAGGAGTGCAAAACCCACTTGATTTTGACGGGAATCAGCACTTGTTGACGGCAAATCCCACTTGATTGTTAATGCGGTCAAATAAAACTCGGGTTCACTGCTGTTGAATATTCCCGACAATAGACAGACTCGACGACGTTGGCGCAAAGTCGCATCACGGATGCAGCTTTCGATTCTCCGCCAGTTATCGCCATTTTGGACCCGTTTCTGCAACTAGTGCAAGTAATCCTCCAAACAATATTGTCTATATCCCGATCTTGGGCTCCGGCGTGTGGCTGGCGGGTTCACTGCTGTTGAATATTCCCGACAATAGACAGACTCGATGACGTTGGCACAAAGTTGCATCGCGGATGCAGCTTTCGATTCTTCGCCAGTTATCGCCATTTTGGACCCATTTCTGCAACTAGTGCAAGTAATCCTCCAAACAGTACTGTCTATATCCCGATCTTGGGCTCCGGCGTGTGGCTGGCGACGAGGCACGGGACAGAGTGCAAGAAGTTCCTGACCGGGCCGGTTGTAATTCTCGGGCTTTTCGTAATGCTGGTTTCTCTGGCCGGATTCATAGGTGCTTGCTTCAGGGTTTCGTGCCTGCTCTGGATCTATTTGTTCGTGACGTTCCTGCCCATAATCTTGCTGTTTTTCTGCACGATCTTTGCATTTGTGGTGACGAACCAAGAGGCGGAGAAGAGAGTGTGAGAGAGACTGTGGCGTGGAGCTTTTACGACAGATGAAGTAACACGTATCAGGTTTAAAAATATTTCTGGTTCTTTTTCACGCTTCGGAGGTTTATAATCTTTAGTCTCCAATTTTATTTTATTTTATTTTGAGGAGGAACGATGTCCCTCTGCTGTATCGTGCACGCAAAAGGCACTAACATCTGACATTTTCGAGCCTCTTGCGTTCGTATTCTGTCATTTGCTCTATATATATATATATATATCAGCTCGTGTGGTGCCTTTTTGCGTGGTTCGAACTTGTTTGTACCTTGCTGGGCTGGACGTGTGGCCTCACTATGAAAGTCTGATCTGTTAGCTTATTCTTGGGCAGACTATCTCTGAATTTGAGTGCTGGAATATTATCTCAAGGGACCGTGTCATACAAGGAATTTGAATAAGCGAACTCATTTTTATTCACCGAGTACCAGTACATGGGTATTTTCATGGTCTGCTTTGCTGCCCTTATATTTTTGTTCCTTGGTTCAGTGGAGAAATTCAGTACAAAAAGTCA
This sequence comes from Pinus tabuliformis, assembly GCA_031772625.1. Lineage (NCBI taxonomy): Eukaryota > Viridiplantae > Streptophyta > Pinopsida > Pinales > Pinaceae > Pinus > Pinus tabuliformis. Next base: position 1,162,636,759 of record CM062813.1, on the reverse strand, counting down.
GCCTTGCAACAAAGAAGCGATGTGCAAGCCAACCCTCGCATTCATTACTGCCTTCCGATCTGGTGTTGTTATGGGCTTTCTGCTTGTTGCAAATGGACTGTTGGTACTTTTCATTGCCATTACCCTTTTCAAGTTGTACTATGGAAATGACTGGGAGGGTCTTTTTGAAGCCATTACCATGGTCTTGGTGGTTCTTCCATGGCTCTGTTTGGCAGAGTAGGTGGTGGTATTTACACCAAAGCTGCAGATGTAGGTGCTGATCTTGTTGGCAAGGTTGAGAGGAACATTCCTGAAGACGATCCACGCAACCCATTTGCCATTGCTGATAATGTTGGTGACAATGTTGGAGATATTGCTGGTATGGGATCAGATCTATTTGGGTCCTATGCTGAATCTTTCTGTGCAGCTCTGGTTGTTGCATCCATATCATCATTTGGAAACTCTCATGATCTTACTGCCATGTGTTACCCCTTGCTCATTAGTTCAATGGGTATCATTGCTTGCTTAATCACAACTCTTTTTGCAACTGACATATTTGAGATCAAGGCTGTGAAGGAAATTGAGCCTGCATTGAAAAAGCAGCTTATTATCTCCACAGTAGTGATGACTATTGGCATTGCTGTTGTAAGCCTAGTTGCATTACCTTCATCCTTCACTATCTTCAATTTTGGTGCCTAGAAGGTTGTAAAGCACTGGGAGCTTTTCTTCTGTGTTGCTATTAGTTTGTGGTCTGGCCTTGTTATTGGTTTTGTCACTGAGTACTACACTAGTAATGCTTACAGCCCTGTCCAAGATGTTGTTGATTCATGCAAGACTGGAGCAGCAACTAATGTTATATTTGGGTTGGCTTTGGGATACAAATCTGTTATTATTCCCATATTTGCTATTGCAGTAAGCATTTTTGTCAGTTTTAGTTTGGCTGCCATGTATGGTATTGCAGTAGCTGCTTTGGGCATGCTCAGCACAATTGCAACTGGATTGGCCATCGATGCATATGGACCCATCAGTGACAATGCTGGTGGAATTGCTGAGATGGCTGGCATGAGTCACAGGATCCGTGAAAGGACAGATGCCCTTGATGCAGCTGGAAACACTACCGCCGCCATTGGCAAGGGCTTTGCTATTTGTTCAGCTGCATTGGTGTCACTTGCATTGTTTGGAGCCTTCGTCAGCCGTGCTGCAATTCAAACTGTGGATGTCTTAACACCAAAAGTGTTCATTGGTTTAATTGTTGGGGCAATGCTTCCTTATTGGTTCTCTGCAATGACAATGAAAAGTGTTGGTAGTGCAGCACTGAAAATGGTTGAAGAGGTTAGGAGGCAATTCAACACCATCCCTGGTCTGATGGAAGGTCATGCGAAGCCAGATTATGGAACTTGTGTGAAGATATCAACTGATGCCTCGCTAAAAGAGATGATTCCTCCTAGTTGCCTTGTGATGCTTACACCTCTCATTGTTGGTACTTTATTTGGTGTGGAAACTCTATCAGGTGTCTTTGCTGGTGCTCTTGTATCTGGTGTGCAGGTTGCTATTTCTGCTTCCAACACTGGTGGTGCTTCTGATCCTGATAAGAAGAAAAGTGTGCAGTGTAATTACTGTCACAAGTTCGGCCACATGAAGAAAGATTGCCGACAGAGGATTGCTTCTGAACAGAAGAAGCAGGGAGGGTCTCATCAAAAAGCGAATGTTGCAAAACATTCTGAGCAGAAGGAATCTGACCTTTTATGCCTTTATGGCTAAGAGGTCCTCAGATCATGCCCCGTCTTCTGCCTGGTACATTGACTCTGGTGCATCATGTCATTTCTCTCACAGGCGTGACTGGTTTATTGACTTCTCATCTTTCAGTCATTCCGTGATATTTGGCGGAGGTGAGGAGTACACAGTAGTTGGCAGAGGTACAGATCTAGTCTGATGGGCACACACTCATCTTCCTGAATGTGTACTATGTTCCTGGTATGGAAATTAATCTGTTGTCTATCAGCCAGATTATGAGGAACTCTCCTCAGCTCATTGTGGTGTTCAGTGCACACAAGTGCTCCATTATTGACAGGGAAACTCGTCTTACAGTTGATGTTGGCCTAGAGGATCACGGTCTATACAGGCTTCTTGACACTGGTGATTCTCCAGAAGTGGCTCTAGCAGCTCGTGTTTCTCCCATCAGCACTCTGTGGCATCAGAGATATGGGCATCTAAATTTTCAGTATCTCTCTCAGCTATCACGGGAGGGACTTGTGTCAAGGTTACCTAATATTCAGACTCAGCAATTGGGAGTGTGCGGCGCTTGTCAAGCTGGCAAGAAACATCAGTCTTCATTCAAGGATGGAGAATCTTGGCGCGCATCTAAGGTACTCCAGTTAATTCATGCTGATATTTGTGGTCCTATGAATATATCTTCAGTTACTGGTTGCAAATATTTTTTTCTTATTGTAGATGATTTCAGTAGAAAGATGTGGGTATACTTTCTAAAACATAAATCTGATGTATTTAGTATCTTTCAAAAGTTTAAGTCCTTAGTTGAAAAAGAGTCTGGCTGTAATATCATAACTCTTAGGATAGATAATGGGGGGGGGGGGAATTTTGTTCTTCTACTTTCTCCAACTTCTGTGATACCCATGGCATCAAACACCAGTTAACTACACCCTACACTCCTCAGCAGAACAGTGTTGTCGAACGTCGCAATCGTACGATTGTTGAAATGGCTCGTTCCATGTTACAACACAAGAGTGTTCCGAACAAATTTTGCGCTGAAGCAGTGTTTACTGTTGTCTATCTTCTTAACCGATCACCTACTCAGGCTGTTAAGGGGAAGACTCCAGAAGAGGTTTGGTCTGGCCGTAAGCCTAAGATCAATCACCTCAAAGTGTTTGGCTCAATTGCATATGTTTGGATTCCAGTTGCTAAGCGCTCTAAGTTGGACTCCAAAAACCAGAAACTCATGATGACAGGGTACAGTGATCACCACAAGGCCTATAGGCTGATAGATTTAGACACTGATCGTCTTATCTTCAGTCGAGACATAGCATTTGATGAAGACAGAGGGTTCTTTCAGTCCCCTCCTTAGCAGTGTTCTGAGGATCAGCCTCCCAGTGTTCTTCTTCTGTTAGGTCCACCTGATGGGAGGGATGATGCAGCATCAGTATTTGATGATGCACTACTTGAGTTCCCTCCGAAAAATAATCCTCCTCTCTCTGCTCCTGTTATTCCTGAACTGCCTCCACCTACTCCAGATATTGGTTCTTCTACTCTCCGGCGTAAATGGTGGGCTAAAACTATTGGTGATCTCCAGGATAATGAGCTCCTTGAAGGTAGAACTTCCAAAAATAAGAGCAAACAACAGCCTACAATAAATTTTGCTCTTATGGCTAACTTACACAGTGTTTTTGAGCCTCAAGCCTATTCAAAGGCTAAGGGTATACCTGAGTGGGAACAGGCTATGGAAGCTGAATTCTAGAGTCTTCAGAAGAATCACACTTGGACCCTTTCTGATCTTCCTGCAAGGAAGAAGCCCATTAGTTGCAAATGGGTGTATAAAGTGAAATACAACGCTGACGGAACCCTCGACAAGTATAAGGCTCGTCTTGTTGCTCGAGGGTTCTCACAAAAGGAAGGCATAGACTATGAGGAGACCTTTGCTCCTACAGCCAAGATGAGTACCATACGACTTGTCCTTGCATTAGCAGCTCAGTTCAGTTGGAAAGTCCATCAGATGGATGTAAAGAGTGCTTTTCTGAACGGTGACTTACAAGAAGAAGTCTACATGACGCAGCCTCCAGGATTCAAGGTTCCCGGTCAAGAATAGACAGTCTGTAGATTAGTCAAAGCACTCTATGGTCTGAAACAAGCCCCTCAGGCTTGGTACATGAAAATTGATAAGTACCTAACAGATCATGGTTTTCAGCAGAGTCCATCTGATGCAAACTTGTATATCAAACATACTAGTGATGATATTTTGTTTGTGGTTGTCTATGTGGATGACCTTATCATTACTGGCAGTTCAGCACATTTGATCCATGGGATCAAACAGGATTTGTGCAACACTTTTGATATGACAGATTTGGGACTTCTTCATTATTGTTTGGGGGTTGAAGTCTGGCAAACTGAGAACAACATCTTTCTCTCTCAGTCCAAGTATGCCAGAAATCTTGTGGACAGGTTCAGAATGTAGGATTGCAAACCTGCCACGACTCCTATGGAACCAGGGCTCAAACTTTCAGCTCAGTCATCCTCACCACTTGTGGATGAAACTTTATTCAGGAAATTAGTGGGCAGCCTCATCTACCTTATTGCCACTAGACCTGATATCAGTTTTGCAGTGAGCTACATTTCACGCTTCATGTCAGCTCCTAAGGCTAATCATTGGATAGCAGCGAAGCGTGTGCTACATTATGTGAGTGGCACTCCTGATTATGGACTTCTGTACACTCGAAGTTCAGATCCTACACTCAGTGGTTACACAGATTCCGACTGGGCCGGTTCGGTTGATGACCGTAAATCTACAGTTGGGTATGTGTTTAGTCTGGGATCTGATGCTGTCACATCGACTAGTAAGAAGCAGCAGGAAGTGGCTCTCTCCTCGACAGAAGTAGAGTATCGAGGAGCAATTAAGGCATCTTGTGAGGCAGTTTGGCTTCGACGTATGCTTGCGGATATGCATGTTTCCCAGGCAGGTCCTACTCCCTTGTTCTGTGATAATCAGGGAGTGCTCAAACTTGCCAAGAATCTAGTCTTCCATGAACGAACAAAGCATGTGGAAACCCATTGTCACTACATTCGACAGCTTGTTGAAGACGGATCCATTCAGTTGCTGTATGTTCCCACAACGGAGCAGCGAGCAGACATCTTCACCAAGCCCCTTGGTCCTGATAAGTTTGTAAAATTCAGAGGGTCTATAGGTGTTGTAAATAGATTGAGCATTAAGAAAGGGTATTAGAATAATGTTGTTTTAGTGTTTAATGCTCTGCTGTGATCTTATTAGCAGTTTCTTATTAGAAACTTGTTGTTTCTATTTTCTTAGTAGAAACTTGTTGTTTCTATTTTCTTAGTAGAAACTTGTTGTTTCTGTAAATACAATTGTATTATTTATTGAGCTTCATTGCTCATTGTAAATCAATTCAATTCATTCATTGATTAGCCGCTCTCCTGCTTCGGTTTGAAAGACCACAGTACCTCTTCCTACTAGATTACACTTGGCCTTACTTCCCATGGTGATTTGAAAATTCATTCTTTCTTCCTAATAATCTGAAAAACATTCTCGGATTCTTGTCATATGCCAAGAAGCTCCACTGTCTATATACCAAACCTCAGAGGAGGCAAAGCTTGCTAAGCAAGTGACTTCTTCTTCCAATCTAGAAGCTAACATAGAATAATCGTAATTCATGTCCCTTGTGCATGCTTCTGGAAATATGTGTGAGTCCCCTTGAGTGGATGCCTCAGCATCATGCTCTTGACCCAAAGTTGATTTCCCTCTCCTGTTGTTGGATCTCTGCTCCGATACCATGTGAGAATCTCTAAACTAGAATTCTACTGCAGCAACCGATTTATTTCACCTACTTATTATTCACAATAAGTTATTTACAAAATCCCTTCAGTAAATATTTAAATAAATTCTACTGTAGTTATCACACAATTACCCAGAGAAAAATACATGCACAAGAACCAATCACATCAACAGAGTTGTTTTTGGACAATTGTCCCCGGAAAAACCCAATGTGGGAAAATCGGTGCAGCAGATGAGGGCTTTATTAATCTTCAGCAGCAATTGCTTTTACAAGGAATGATTTTACAGAGAAACTAAAAGAAAACAGCTGAGACTTTCCCTTTGAGATTTCTAACACTTTGGAGACTCTGCTCCCACTCCTACGTCACCTCTACGTGGCCCTGAGTGGCTCTACTTCCCTCTGCGTCAGCTTGTGTGAGAGTTGCATCTATATTCGCGCTATCTCCCACTATCTCTGTGTCACCTCCTCCTCAGTCACTGCTTGTTATTGATGCCCTCCTCTTCCTCCACCCTACAACTCTCCCTCTAAAATTGATCTCCTTTACTTGAGAATTGATTTTCCTAGAGACACTGAGTATTTTTCGGTGTGTCTCCAAATGATCCTCAAGTCTTCTGTTATACTTCTCCTGTTGACGAATCAACGACCAAGATTAAGTCCCTAATCAACGACTAAGATTAAAACAGACTCGATCCTCATCTCTTAGAAGCTTCTCACCCTTATCTTTATTAATACCCATTAATATTTTTATTTTCCTAAGTTTAGACTTAAGAAGCCATTAAAAATATTAATTATTTTAATAACTCCTCATCCGGTGGGAATTTATCAAAACGATTTCTCGGTCTTGGAGATCTCATGTGCCTTAGCCTCTCCTCCCAATTTCAAGGCTAGAGCACATCCGATGCTACCAAAAAACAACAACATCAACTTCCCAAAGGCACAACTTTTGCATACAATATCCATTTGGGGCGCATAGTAGCTCATTGGAAAGAATTATCCAAGGACTACAACTTTCAACTAAGGCTACAGTATGTCGCCCATGAATTGCCACAAAACATTGTTTAGGACCTCAAAATAGCCCAAGAAGTTTGGGACCCAAAAAACCATAGAAAAACTACCAAGAAGATGGAGACTTGTTGAGTCAGTGGAAGAGATAGTCAATCATCGATATCCACCTGGGGCACAAATAGCTCAGAGATAGCTTGGGTTGACTTTGACTCTACCCTTTTGCTCTTATTCAAGTTGTCAAGCCATTGCCATCAACTCCTCCAAATGAAGCAAAGTCTTTTTCCCTCCCTCATTAGATTTTCTTAGATGAGGATCTCACTCAATCCCAATTTGTGGAGCTTAAAATCTCTAGGGAATAACTGGCAACAAGACAATAGGTAGAAAAATGAGTTGTTATAAGAGACACTAGAAAAGACATAATTTCCCTCCTCTAGGGTGGACCTACTCAATGTTATTAGAACCAAACCAATCATCGAACCGATAGACCCTTGGACCTGGAACTGATCAAAACGGTAAAAAAACAAACCAAAAACACATAAAATATTCAAATTTTAAAGAAAAACATATATAATCATGTGCATCCATATGAATCCAAACCATTTGGACACAAATAAGCAAAAATTCTCATTTATATAACATATAAGGGTGCACATCTCTAAACTGAAAATACATTAACAAGCAAGCCCTAGATTGCCTCTAGCATCCAAAAAAAATCATGAGACACCAAATACCTACATATCATCAAAATCATTGCTTATATTGGGATCTTCGTCATAAATATCACCCTCTAAGCATTAAAATAAGATAGAAAAAGCTTAGCATGTCAAGTCAAGATTTTGTTTGAGTGATGTGTACATTTTTAGTAGGATAATGATAGAGTAGTTCAAAAATCAATGCCACTAACATCAAGGTACATAGAGGGGTTTGCACTCTTGATTAAATGCTAGTTCCATACCCTCGTACATGACAAAATCCAATGGAAACATTGCAATCCCCCAAATCCTGAAATCCTAAAAAACTGTTAAGTCTGCTAGATTTTGAGTGGGATCTAAAATTCTACTTTCTCCATATGAAATCCAATAGGTTTAGAACCACTCCCAAACATCCTGAGTCAATTAATGATAATGTTAAAAATATATTTTTCATTTTCACCCTTTTACTTTAAGAATTTAACAATACCATTGATTGCATAGCATTAGTAGGGCAATATGGTCAAATACTAAGCTTCCCCAGTCATCAATCATTGCTTAAAAAAAAAAGAGTGTTCAAAGGGTTCTTGATGGCATTGTACAAAATAGTCCAATTTCATATCGAACCGACCAAAAAACAGTCTAGTTCACCACTTTGAACCAGATGTTCCCTCCAACCAATCAAACTAGTCTGAACCAGTTCTGATAACATTGGACCTACCCCAGATGCCCTAAATAATGGGTCCTTATGGGGGAACAATGGATTTTAAGTTTATCAGTTGATGTTGGGATTGATCTAATCAAGACTCACACAAGCCTCATCAAGACTATCCCACAATATCTAGGGTATTATTGCTTTTCAACCTATAGACAGGAGACTCAAAGCTTAAGGGGTGTTTAGGGGTCGAGAGGTACAACTATTCTTTACCGACATTTCCTTCATGAAAGAGTCATAGCAGTTGTAGCAAATGAGTATGCCAAATATATGTGGGTTTGGGGAAGTGGGGTATCCCCCATCTGCCAATACCTTTGTTTTACATTTTGCATTTTCCACCTACCTCTTCAAATGTTTCCCTTCATAAAGATTCAGATGGAGACTAGTATTAGGACTTGTATGCTAAAACATCATATGGTACTTTACTCACGATAAGTCAAAGGATGCATTATCTCTCCAAGATATCAAACCAGCCTTAGTTGGTTTCCACATGGTTTCACATGATTCCATGGGACCCCTCTTCACTTCTAGCAAACATTTCTTGTACCTCAATGAACCCCATAACTTGTCGAACTTGAATGATATCCCCTGCTTCCTTAACTATAGATATTTCAGATCCTAGTGTGGTAGACTATGTCCTAGCCAACCAAGATATGCTTTAGTATGTCCATCAACTCTCTCTTACTCAAATACATACAACCAATCATGCTTGCCCCTCCTTTTCCATTCATGCCAACCCTCTTCCCAATGACCCTCCTCCCCCTCGAAACCTTAGGTGTGGCTTTAGGTGGCCTTGTGTGTAGCTTCAATTGCAATTCGTAGTGTATCGTCACTTGTATTTTTCATCAAGTCTCTTAATGCATAAGGAATTATTGGGTAACTCATCTATATAATCACTATTGGGAGTTAGGAAACCAAAGGGTAATAGAAAAGAGGAGAAAAAGTATGAAGATACTACCTAAAAAGTTAAAAAAGAAATTGGCAAGAAGGTTGAAGAAGCCCTAAACACTAATGAGGTAAAAACAAAAATGAAATCTAGAATTGAAAAAGGATAGAAGAAGTTGATGGATAACATCAAACTTGCTAGGAAAGGAGAAAGAATAGAACTTACAAGACCATCAAAAGGAACATGAGGATGCAAAGATCCTAAAGAGGATAAAACACAAATTGGAAAAACAAAAATATTTGCAAACATTCTTGTTGATCAAGCAAATATATTTGAAGATCAAACATAAAGACTACAACATGTCATTGTACTTGCTATTTATATTGATGATTACTTAGAAGTGTGTAGAAATTGAAGAAAATCCATCATGAAGGTGGAACCATATTGACACCTTCATTACCAAAAATTTGGCACGAAGAACAAGAAGATTGTCATTATCATTACCAAGGATAAAGATGGTTGATGCAACAATATATGTCATCATAATTACCAAGGATGAAGATGACTGGTTCAACAATTTATATGCAATAGGGCATTAAGGAAACATCATGCATCAAGAACGTATGATTTGGATATATCAATGCAACTTGAGTTATTGGAGGAGGTTCTAATATATAATCAATTGTAATGTAACTCATCTCTATTATCACTTTGGGAGATCTACATTGTACTTATATTTGAAATACATTACGTATACTCTAATTTCTTATGTTATTGTACGTATTGAGTCCATAACATTTGGGTCCATAATATTGAGAGTAGGTTCTCCTAATTTATAATGAGTTAGTTTAATTCATTTATATTGACACTTCAAGAGAACATCCTCCAAATAATCGGAGTAAAGTATGTTCCATATCCCCAATAATGACAATATAGACCTCTACATATACATATTCTCACCCATTGCACATGTGGACTCCCTATTATGCCAACCCATATACACTTAACCCCATTACATATGCTTCCAACCCCACATATACCCCTGATAGGATCATAACACTATCTCAATAATGAACATGTTCTTATGTCCTACAACCCCCCCATTCTAATGTGGGTTATATTATATTGAAAGCTCCCTATTAATACATGCTTCCCTATAATGAGAACCAAACTCTTGGGAGGTGTATTCTCATCCATTATCCAATCGAAGTATTCCATGCCTCTTTCATGTTTGATTCTCAACCAAGACTCTAAATTCTCTTATCTAAGATTTATGAGAGGAATCATCAATAAAGGAAACATAGTAAAGACTACCTATCAATAAGGAGAAGTGAAATGAAATGAAAAGAAAATTTAACGTCCACGAGACTAGTTATAGTCTATGGGACCACTAGCTTCCCTGCTTTTGCCTTTTGCAATTCAATCTTCTTATTATTCAAATTAATGATGAGTTGGCCCAACCTTATAACATAGGCCCACAAAGATCAGAATGTATTAATTCAAGAATCTCCCTCAACCCCCACTTGCAAGAAGGAAATGTAGTATTGTGGTGTTTACACCAAGCACACAACCTTTGCACACACCAATATGCTCCACCTTGAAATTTGGCAACCCTTGTGTTAGCTACCTATACCAATAGGTTTCATATTTCATGATTGGCTATGAAAAGCTCCAAATATGCTCTGCTTTGATGATTCAAAGATCACATATTTCCAAGAGAATCCAAGCTGTGCTTATAGCTTGGTATGGACTTAAATTTTGATGGATGGTCCAACAGTCTAATCTGGATCATGTCATGTTTTAAATTTTCAGTTGTAGAATAGAGAAAGGAGTCTGTCCAAACTGTTTAATCTTGGCAGACAAGTAGTTTAGGTAGAGAAAAAAGGCTCCCAACAGCTTAATCTGGGACCTTGGAAGAAATAAGGGTAGAAGTAGATAGAAAAAACAAAAGAAAAAGCCAAATAAAAGAAAAGGCAAGCAAGGGTCTGCAAGTCCAAGTGCACCCTCCAAGAAGAAATAAAAATGCTAGGCAAAGTAGCTGGGTAAGTAGATGGGGTTGCAGAAGTGGTATTCATTCCAGATTGAATCTTGCTGGTTTAAATAAGAAAAGCAAGGCAAAGGAGCATGTCTAATTCCCCAAATTCCCCTTCCACTCTTATTACTAACATCCCTTCATCCGTGGAGATTGATGAGAAATTTCTAAGGTTTTATGATGGTTCTTGTTCATTTAAAAGCCACATTTCCTGTGTAAAATTCTTTTCATTTTGATCTACTCCCTAAACTAAGTAAGTTTCAAATAAACTTAGTGATTTTCCCCTTCATTCTCATTTTCCCCCATACTAACTCTAACTCTACTATGTAAATCCCCTATGTTACCTTTCCCCTACTAGTATTAACACCATGGTGTATAAACCCCAAATTTGGTATAAATATCCCTCCCCTTGGCATTATAGCCAATAAGTTCTCTATCAGGGATCAAATGGCATCTGGTCACTTTGATGAACCTAAATTTAACCCCCTCCCCTCTTCTGAGTTCATTTGGCCCCTACAGAGCTTCATTTGCCTAATAGAATCTCATAAATGACCTTGTTTTACCTATACCCGCTTCATTTGCAAAATAACCTAAACACCCACTTTATTCGCTTATCCTAAGTATCGGGGCCGCATTATTGTGCATTGAAAAACCTTATAAAACCCCCTCCTACCCATAAACCCTTTCGAAATGGTGAAATAACCCAAAAACCCACCTTTCGCCGCCTAAACCAAGGTTCCGCACGTGTTGTACATTTCCGAAATATATTGAAAAAACATTGGGAAATACCCTATCCTAATGTCTTTCGCCTAGCGCTGATCCCGAAAATAATTATTAAATAATACTGCCCCCTTGTCATATCCGCCGATCATCCCATTAACCCGATAGTCGTCCGATCAAGCGCTCCAAATCCAACGGTCCTTATCCATATCGGACGGGCCCCGACGTCCGACAGATACCTTCTGGTATCTGTCAGAAGGTGACGTCAGGTGCCCGCCACGCGCCTCCCCCACAATGCATCGGAGGTACGCCTGACACATTCCGCCTCCATACCTATAGCGGTGCGATATGAAACCGCTAACCGCGTATGGTTTTGGACAATCCGCCCGACAAACGTCAGACCCACGTCATTGCCACCCTGTCGTCGCGTCAGCATCTTTGTCCGCCATTGCGCCAATGTGTCTGCCACCGCATCATCCCTGTGGACCAATCCTAGCTCGCCACGTCACCTGATGACGTCATGCTGACGTCATCCGACCCTGACCCCACCTATGACGTCATCATAAAAACGCGCCAAATTTCCAAAAAATCAATATTATAGCCAAAATTTCGCGTTTTTTGCACTTTTCTACAAAAAACGACTGTTGCTCCTGCATGCAATTTCCACGTCCAACCTGCAGAACTCGACCTGGAGACCACCGGCGCACTATTCCCACCTGCATTCCTCTTCATTGCTCTCTGAAAACCAGGTATTTATCTTTGAGAATCCTTCCTTCACCTGGTTTGTCTGTAAATTGCCAAGAAAGCTTAAATCTGTGAAAACACATACAATTCACCGGTAATTCTACTGTGCCTGCTCTCCATCTACACCTAGAACGACGAAATTCACCAGCTAAGCCTCATTCTCCAAAGAAACCACAGAAAAACCGCACTCTGTGCGCGTAGTCGCGAACTGGTAATTCGATTTATACCTTTTGACTGAGAGAAAGTTATTTAGGACAGATAGTTGCCCTATTCACACTTCAAAGCAGTATTTCAATTGCTGCAGTTGTCTCACTCACTCTGTGCCATACAATTCACATTCCTTCCTCAAAGAAAACTTTTTGGGTTGCTCTGCATAGCAACTCCATCCATAAATCCTACAAGAACTCATGGACCCGCCAGTGGCTCCCATAGCCCTTAATGTTGCCCCTTTGAACGCTCCCCACAGACAATTAGAGTGGCAGGCATTAGCAGACTTAGATTATAAAATCTCAGAAGAAATGCTAAGCCAGAGCAAGTTCCATATTCATCTGTTAAATGAATTAAAAATCAAACATGAGACTGGAACAGACATCTTGGGCATTTGGGATTCCTTCCTCCCAATTTTCAAGCTCCCTCAGGTGAATCAATTTCCTGACCTGATTCACTTATGTGCTGATAAGTATGATGCCACCCAGAGGGCTGTGCTTGACCCTTCAGGCACAGTTCTGTTCTACATTACCCCTGAGGCCATCAAAGAGATGTTGCAATTCAAAACAAACAAGAAATTGGTTCCTCTATCCTTGGTTGATTTGATAAGGCAGGGAGCCAGAATGACAGATGCCCAAATTACCAAACTCAACCAGTTGTTTGTTAATTCTGATACTGTGATATACCCTCCCATTAGTCATGTTTATCTCAACCAATTGGGCAGGGACCTTGTAGATATGATCAGTCCCATTCTGGGGTATGACTCAATTGAGTATATAGATGAAACTGTGCTGCTGTTGATGCTCATGTTCTCTCCTAACAAAAATCCAGTCTGCTATGACTATGCCACTTACATTTCAGAGAAAATGCATGAGCAGTTGATGAACCTGTCAAGGGAAAGGGTGTTCAAATATACCTCCTACATTTACCACTTAATCTTATACTATCAACATGAGAAGTTCTCTTTTCCCATGAAAAGAGAGGATGCACAGGGCAACCTCGGATCAATAGTGTATTGGACCTCTGCTTTCCACTGCAGCTTCTATTCTCCATACACCTACTGTGAGTTCATAGATCTCTTCATCCATCCAGCCATGACCCTGTTGCTGGGCTCACCTCCTCCAAGATTGACCGATGAGATGCAAAGACTCCTTCACTTGTCAAAAGCATACAGCATCGGGGATTGGTATTTTTACCAACATCACACAGTCATTAGAATTTATGGCTGTGAGTTACCCCCATACAGACTGCCCAGATATGTGCCCATGAGGCTCTTTGCCCTAGAATACTTCAGGCAGTTTGGCAATGTTGATGTGCTTCACTTTTCAGGAAAGGGCAAAAAGGCACAGTTGAAAGTCAGGAACCAACTCGGCCACTTGGTCTATAATATAAGGGAGGAAGGCTGGATAGAGGCAGATAGAATGTTACAAGACCTTGGTTTGAAGACCAGTTTCCTCTGGAAACCTTATGACCCCAACCACTTCATCTCTTTGAGGAGGCTTAAATATAAACTATCTCGCTATGATCATCTCAAGATTCCTCACATTGAACAACATGCAAACCAAATTAAATGGAGGAGAGGAACCCTAGAAGAAGCTATTACACAAGAAGAGCTGAATGAAAGAGCATGTAGAAATCTTCTAAAGATGGCTGACTTGGAGCTTTCTGCACAGGTGTTCACTCTTCCAAACATCCAAGTGGGAACAGCTGCATCTTCCTCCACAGCAAATCAGCAAGTGGCCAGAGCTACTGAGCAAGCCTCTGCCAAAGGAAAGGAGAAAGAAATGCAATCAGAACAGCCACCTCAGGAGGAGGTACAACAACAGCAGCAGGCAGAGCAACAACAACAACAGGGTACACAGCAAAGAGAAGGGCAGCAGGAAAAGGAGCAGCCCACACAGCAAGAAGGGGCAGTTGAAGCCCAAAATCTCAGTGACCAGCAGGCTCAAAGCAGAGTGCTTCCTAGGCAAGAAGCTGCCAATGAAACCTCAGTCCTCCAAACTCCACAAAGGGAGGATGTGAGCAGAAAAAGGGATAGAGAGACTCCCTTGACCACATCAGCAAGCCATGGGGAGAAGAGACAGAGAATAAATCCATTCTCTGAGGAAGAGATGCCTATAGGGCAATCTTTGGGTATGGGCATGCCCAGTATGGAGGCATCTGCAAGTTCCTTCCAGCAGGAACAAGAGAGAACAATGGGAGGGGAAGTCAGCTCCTCTGGCCAGCAGAGAGAGGGTGAACTAAGCATTAAGCAGCAGTTCATAGACATAAAGAGGAGAAGTGACCCCATTAAGATACAACTGTACAACCATTTATTGAAAATGGCTCCCTCCAACCAGCAGCGTCTAATGTCTGCCTTTGATGTAAGTGAAGGCAAGATGATCATGAGCCACTTCACGCCAACCACTCTGCAACCACAGTCCTCTTCAGATTACTTGAGGACTAATCTTGAGATCATGGCCAAGGACATCCACCCAATGGATAAGATTGAACTACACAAACAAACAGGTGAGATGGTCTATGCTTCATTAGCAGACAAGACCTTGGACAACTACAGGCTAGAGAATAGCCTAAACAATACAGCTTCTCAGCTTGAGTTGGAGAGGGCCTCCTCTCAAGCAAAAGACAACAGGATCAGGGCCCTAGAAGATATCATCATAGAGATTGGGCATGATCCCAAAGGTATCAAGGGCATACAGGAGATATTGAAGCTGAGGGATGCAGATATGGCAGCTCTAAGGAGAAAAATCAAGCTCCCAGCCACAATTCACCCTCAGACAGATGAAGTGGCCCAACAAAGGCATGATAAAGATGCCACAGATCTGCTCATATCTCTCTACAAGCAGCTCATCCAAACACAAGAACAGCTGGGAGAATCAGAGGCTGCACAGGCAGCATTACAAGCATCTCTGAAACAGAGAGAAGAAGGGCAGACCTCTCAGCCTCCTCCTCAAATCATAAACCTTGATGAAGCTGCCCCAACTACTGTTCCTCCCCCTCAACAGACTGATCAAGCTGCACCATCTACTTCAGCACCTCCACCAACAGAGCAGGCCCCTAGCTTGGACATGCAAAAGCTAAAAAATGAGATTCAAGCCCTGGAAGCTCAAATGGCAGAGCTGAATGAGACCAGGGATAAATTGGCCAAGGTGAATGACAGATATGATAAATCCAAGCAAGCTGTGGCAGAGAAGGGCAGGGAGGTGAAAGCCCTCAAAGACAGGATAAAAGAGCTAGAAAATGAGCTCAAATTAGATAAAGTTATAGCTGGGATTAAGGCAATGCTATGGGCCAACATTGGCCAGTCTATTACTGACCAATGGCAGTATATAGAGACAATCCATGAGCAGCTAGAGCTCATCCCAAAAGCACAAGCTGAAATTCACAAGTCAAGGGCTGCTCTAGGCAACATGCCTGAAGTTGCCACCAGGATGATCAATGTGCTGAATAATAGAACAAGTACTCAGCTGGCAAACATGGGAATTGCCAATAGAACTGAGACCATTCAATTGATCAAAAGGGTTCTCACATTGAGAAATTTGGTGCAGACATTGGAGAGAAGAACCCAGGACATGCAGACCAAGGTAAAAAGGTTTATGGATAAATTCTTGGTGCTGCAAAACAGAGGACTCCCTAGCTTACTGAACAGCGCAGGGACACTGCTCATTCATGAGCAGTATGCCAAAAGAGTGAATGCATTTGCCACAAGCGAAATCAATGCGAAGCCCAGCAGCTCAGAAGAAACAGGGCCAGCTACAGGACAGACTATCTACAACAAGGTAGAAAGTCTATTTTTTATAATGAATGAGATCAATCACCTGTTTGAGGTGGCTCCCAATTTTTACAAGTATACAGAGGCAGAGGAGACTATGGATGCAATTCTCAGGCATCAACTCCCTACACAAGACTGGTGGATAGATGCAAGACAGAAAATTTTATAGACAGTGAGCCATTCACCAAATTTTGTTTTTGAAAATATGAATTGTTATGCAAAGCACAGTTTAACAAAATCAGCATGCATTAAAGATTAAAGCTGAGCCAACTCAGCAGAAATTTCGGCCAACGAAGCAAAAGTAGGAAACCACAGGTGGCAGAGCCGAGAAAATACAGCGCAGCAAACGTAAAGACACATTTTCCAGCATTAAAGCAAAGCGGTTCAACCGACTCACTGACCTCCAAAGGTCAAAATATCCTCTGACAGACTTAAAGAGCAGTTATGCTGCATTCAAAGCTGTAATAACTTCTTTTCTACTTTCTGTACGAAGTAATGAAGATATTTCTCTCTCAGATGACTCAATGCCTGAGATATTTTGTATAAACATTCCTATAAAGTCCCCTTCGCATGAGTTTGCAAGCGTTGTTGTTGATTTCTCCTGAAGAAGTTCTTATGCTGTAATCCTTTCAGAAGTTTAATAAAGAAAGTGATGGAATTTCTCGGATTTCTGAAATGTTGAATGCGTTCTGGGGTCTGTTGAAAACTGCTGGATTCCTGTGTATTACACAATACAATAAGTCTCTGTAACTCTCTCTGTTATGTATTTTTGATTTGTTAAAATCCATATATGTTTCCAATTTCTGAATATTTAGCAACAAGGAAAAAGAATAACTTTCAGGATTTATTCAAGAAATACCCTGAGTTCAATCTGTGTTGTTAATGAATGTTTTCTTCAGCTGTAATCTTGATAAGTGTAATTCTTAATTGCTGCACTTTCAGAATACATCTTTCACAGTGACCTTTGTCTCAGGAATTCAAGTTTGCTCCTGTGCAACGTGTTTCACTTTCACATCACCAGCTTAATAGAGAATTCTTAATTGCTTTCTGTTGGCTGACATGCCTCACCATTCAAGTTAAATTTGTTTGTCTGAGATACATAATCGGCCCTGCAGTTTGAACACCACCAATCCTGCATTTCAAAGCATTTCACAACTCCAGACTCCATTGCCCAATGATATATTACTCTCTGAACACTACATCTTAAGCCCTGAAATAAATCCTTCAACCAAAACCTGAGCATAATACCTAGCCTAAAACACCATCATAACAGAGACAAATCATAAAGAGAGAGCCCTCTCTGATTACAGTTTGGCTAGAAACTGTGATCCAAAGATTGGCTAGTGGTTACCCCGGCCGTATTCCCGTGGGAGTCATAGGGAACAACCTGGGTGTTAACACCTTGCACCATATTCTTCAAGAGGGAAAGCACTCCATATTGCAAATGACCAAAACACGTATGCCATAGCTCACACAACTTTCCATCATCATGCATCAATGCTCCATAGCTTTTAATGTCTACAAGAAGCCAATAAAGGCCCCCTTCATTCACCCATTTGACAAAACCACAGGGGAGATCTCTTATCATGTATTGCTAGTGATAAAACTCATTCACATTACATACGTGTAATATCTGAGATAAACCAGAGTCTTTGCCAAATTGAGCAGAAAAAAAAGCATTATGTAACTCAAAAACATCACCTGGACGCATCCTGATGGATATGATGCCAACTCAAATCACTAGATAGGTGGTATCATCACTTAAAGTCACTTGCATGCTCATTTGTCTTACAACTTGCTGAAATATGATATGTTTTGATGCTCTACTATCCACATGCCCACCAACACCTAGAGATAATACAGTCATGATGTAACAACACCAACCCCCTCAAGGTCCTTTAAGGGAACGGTGTGTT
The DNA here is from genome assembly GCA_031772625.1 of Pinus tabuliformis. Classification (NCBI taxonomy): domain Eukaryota; kingdom Viridiplantae; phylum Streptophyta; class Pinopsida; order Pinales; family Pinaceae; genus Pinus; species Pinus tabuliformis. The sequence continues at coordinate 1,162,618,575 of CM062813.1, read as the reverse complement.
TAGACTCAACCTCCAAGGTTACTATATGGAGACGGAGCTATCAAAATTACTCTTCCTTCAATCACCTTGAACTCCTTTCTAAAATCACTATCATCTTCTGCTCGTCGAGAGCTTTCCAACGATATAAATTTCATCAAAAACAAATCTTTGAACACATAGTTATTCCCATTTGAATTTTTTTCTTCCCAAGCACTATGTCAACATCTATATTATTGCCTCGTGGTAGACACATGGTAGCACTTTTGCCCCTACGTCCCCATCGTACAATGCTTCATCGGCAACACTTGGTAGCCCTTGCCCATGTGTCAATACAACATAGAGCCACATCCTTAGAAGATGTCAACTTGATGCTCACATCTGGATCTAAGATTTCCAAAAATTCCTCGTTATAGTGATTTTTTTAATCTTTGATCCTCCAAATTCATCCGAGATTTTCATTACTTCCAGATCCATGCGAATTCGAGGCTTTCCTTTTTCCCGATACAACCAATAGTCACATATGAATCTAGGAAAAACTAAAAGTCCCACTTAAAAAAAATTATGAATTTTTAGATCTACGCAAACCAAATATTTTTCCATCCACATCACATCACTTTGCCTACCATTTGGCCTCCACCTTAGCACTATTGCACCTCTAATCCATGTCACCATGCCACATCATACTCATTTGAATATCAAGGTTTTTTTAACTCTTTCGGATTTCTCTGGATCCATCTAAATATAGAAAGACCCAAAAGGGATCATTTTACAAAACTTCGGATTTCCAGAGTCCACATCACCTGTACCATATAGTGCAACATTTGTCGCCATGTCAACTTCTATGTCCACCACACCACTATTGAAAAGTAGCGAGGGAAGGTTTTCTTTGACTTGTGCCTTAGTCAAAGAGACCACAAGCAGTCCTGTCCTTAGCATGCACAAGTTCCTATAAGTTAGGACAAATTCCTAAAAGTTAGGACAAGTTCCTAAAAATTAGGATGAGTGCATGAAGCAATTTAACTCATGCGATTAGTTGGAGGCTCAGTTGTTTGTCTCCTAGTGCGAGTTAGAAGTCTCAATGGTTATTTGTGGCTAGGACGAGTTACATGAGTCAGTTAGACTCAGTTAACTAGTCAATCACAAGACCAAGTTCCAAAAATACACTTGCTAGATTTAGCATGAGCAAAAAGCTTATAAGGAGGACGAAGGCACAAAATTGATTCATTGTTTTGTGAGCATGATTTGGTGAGACAAGGCAATAGAGAGCACGAATTTGTGTGCAGAAGTTTATGTGTGGGAAGGGCGTACTAAGGAGAAACCTGTGCACAATTGGTAGAGGAGAATTTCCTTGGGATTTGCACAAAGAAATAGGGAAGCAAGATCAGGGTTCTTGCAAGGTGTTTCAGCTTTGGACAAGCAAGGAGAACAAGACTGTTTTTCTATTGAAACAAGGTTGTCTTGTGAGATATCTATTGCTCAAAATTCTATCAATAAAATTCTCAAACAAGCAGAGGGTTTTCCCAATTAGGTTCACTAAAAAATATTGTGTTTTTTTAAGTGTGACTATGTTTCTTTATGTTTCCATTCCACTGCAAATTAAGTAGAGAAAATTAAGTGTCTTGGGTTACAAGTTAGTTCAGATTTGTTCATTCAAGCAGAGCAGAATTTTCTACAACCACATCATCTCACCAAGTCGACATGTCACGTCACCCAAAATCTACCCCTACGTGTCATGTTAGTGTGACATATTTGCATGCCATGTCAACACCCATCTAATCTTAGGGTCTGACAATATTCACGTAGACTCCACATGACTTCCACATAGTTTGTTCCACTGCCATCTAGATCAAGGTTTTTTTCAATAAACCCCTACTTTCAAATTTTTGAATGCTCTTCCGCTTCTTAATAGATTATGATTTCCATCCTAGAAAATCAATAGAATCTAGTGTCGATCCTGAGCCCTTGATAGATTTTGGATCCTTCCTTTGTCCAACTATTGGTTCTATCGCATATGGGTTCTGTCACTAGCATCCAGCTTTTGGAAAAAGTCATTTATGAAATTTTTCTAAATGTCCTCAGATTCCCATCTATTGCACTTAATAGATCTCGGATTATGCACTACCAAAATATATTGAAGATCTCCCTCCAACACTTAAAGATTCCACTAGTGCGCCCTCCAAATTTCCAACCCTTTTTCACTAGCCTACGATCACGACTTGTGTCAGACCATATGACCAAGGGCCAAGGATAAGACCTCCAATCCCCAAATTTCAAATTCAATCCTAAAAACCAATGGGGCAATCCCAGAAATTCAAAATTTATGCTAAAATTTTCAAGCCTATTTCGAAGGTCTGAATCTAACTCTGACAAGGCTTAAAAGTTGTCCAAATACTTCTAAAGGATCAAAAATCTCCAATAGTCTATAAAGACAATCCAACAATACTACCACAAACAAGCATCTTCTCAGAAAAAAGAACATTGAAATGGTTAATAGCCCAATCCATAACTTCACCCAATTGAGTGAAGTTCTTCTCACTCCTTTGTTCTGCAAACTTCAAACTCCAAAATTTACAAATATAGAGGCCAACCTTCTAGCTAATCGCTTGAGGTTCAAGGTACCCAAGCCTCCTTAACAACAAATCTACAAACTATCACTCAAAATTGTCACAAACAAGGCATTAACCACCCCTTTCCAAGGTCACCAGTCAAAAGGAAACCTCCTAGTTTTCTTACTTCACTTTGGGGATACATCACAGTTGTTCAATCCCACTGTTGCCCTGGCAATGGCCAGACACATTGACAAAAAAAATACAAGACCCTTAGGTTCAAGTCAACTTACGCATCTTGCTTCACCAAAGGAATGCATTTTACTTACAAAGTTCTTTTATGAAAGAAATAACAACAAACAATAGCTAATAATCATACACAATTAACCATGACTTCAGCTCGTCATTACAAACATACTTAGTTATCCAGCATGACAAAATTCACGAAACATTGCTCAACATTTTCATTTCTAATCAAATACACTTATCTTATTCACTTAAGCTTGTTGAAAACTATAGAAGGGAAAGCCTCTCTCCACACAACCACAAGCATAGCAACATTACAGATTTCTTACAACTAGCCACCCCCAAGCTAGATTTGATGCCTTAAGCGGAAGACTCACTCAAGGTTCAACAAGATTCAAATCAAGGTAGAGAACATGAAGGCCACTCTCCTTCACACACAGGAATTGACAAGCTACCTTGCCACCACTAAGCCAGGGCTTGCTACCCTCATAGAAAGGCCACCATCGACCTAAACAACACAAAGGGAGTCTTTCACTAATCCATCAATTCCTCCATTCTTCCCCTTTTCTCAATGCCTTATGTTCTTAGTTAAGACCAATTACTCAGGCAATTCTTCTAGCCCTCGAGCTCAAGTTAAAGGCTTCCACACTGACTTCCTTATCCAAATTCAATTCAAAATCACAAGTTCGTGCAGAATTATTGTGACTTTGAAGGCTTTCGTCTCCTTCTATTAAAAGTCACAGTCCCAACACCCACATGGAGATTTGTTCTCTTCTCATAAGTTCCTTTGGTTCACTTGCATGCAATTCTCTTTCTCTGTCACACACTACCACCACATCCAACTGCTCGTTGTTATCCTTTGCTCTCATTCACATACTACACAACTGCATCTCCCTCCTCCTTCCCGGCCACACGCACACTACCAACATGAGATTATTGGCTTCCTCCTTGGGTTGCGCGGTCAACTCAAAAGTCTCCAGAATGGGTACATACCTCTTTTGCATTTCAATACCACTTCCCATTCCTTCCCATAACTACTTGTAGTTGGGTAATTCAACTACCAAATCAGAAATCAAAACATTTAATTCAAGTAAGATAGGAAACTTCCCAAATCCCCCTTACAGCTTCCCCTCAGGCATTGAGATTCGTGTTGTCTACTCTCTTCTTCAGCTTTAGTAATATATTAAATAAAAATGCATATTTACATCAAATGAAGTCTCTCAAAAATGTTGGGAAAAAACTGAGAGGGGGGGGTGAATCAATATTTTAAAAACTCACTTAAACTTTTATTTTCTTATTCAAATTTTTGCACGCGACTATAATGAAGCAAACCTACGTATGTACGTGACTGTTATGCAGACAACTAGCGTATATCCAGTTAACTAACTTTTCAGTTAATTCATCATTTGTTTAACTTGAACCAATGTATCAGTACTTCATTAGGCATTAATTAAACATTAACCATGTGAAATAAGAGCATAATAAACCATCACACATAAGCAACACATCAACACACATGAACACCAAGATTTTTACGTGGAAACCCAATGTGGAAAAAAACCATCGTTGTTGTCGTCTCTGTCTTCATATTTTATTATAATGAAAAACTTCTTACAATCTTGTACTGGCGCAGACTCATACCAACACGCAGGCACCCACCTACAGAAGGCTACAACCTTCTCTCGATCTCCAATACCTACAGAAAGCAAGCTCCAACACCCTGATCTCGTTTACCAGCACCCACCGGAAGAGAGCTCCTACCCCCTGATCAGATTTACCAGATACCACTAGAAGGAAGCTTTGACTTCCTCACTGAAGGCTCCAACCCTCAACACCTCCATGGACCACGTTTCATAATTTTCATACTAGATCCACCTAAACCAAAACATCAAACTTGTAGGCCACTATTCATCATATTTTCAAACTGGACCCACTACCATCATTTAAGCCCAATACCTGTTAGCACTCCAGGAAGCTCTCCTAGGTTGTAGCTCGGAGATGCCTAGAAATATATAAATCTTCAATATCGTTCTTTGAACTATTGGAATGGATTGGGGTTTGGATCAAGTCAGATGATTGTTTCAACTCTATTTTCACTCAAAACATGCATGAACACCCTCAGCTTGACAAGGCTTTCAACCACTAATGCTCAATAGTTTAAAGATTCAATGAATAGATGGAGAACCTTGACTGTACCAGCAAATACATACATAAACACATATGAATGGCTAGCTACAGAAAGTAAATGAAGCTTACAAATCTAATTTATCAACACAGAGATAAGATGACAGTTATCTGGCATTCGACAGAGAAGAAAACATGAATAACCCATTCAAGTGCAAGCTTAGAACAGAGGGAAAGATGGCGATTGAACATATAACAGCAAAAGAAGCTTGTATTACTAGAATGAAGATGAGACGTTGAGAGGAGCAGAGTCTCCACAGTCTCCAAAAGTTGAACCTCTATTACTTCGAACTTTCAGCCATTTATAGGCTTTTTACAATGCTCTCGAACCCTCTGAGGCTCGAGATGTCTTAATCTATCCCCTCTGTCTTTTTAACTACTTGATGCCATCACTCGACATACATGAGCTCAGAGGTCTCTTTTTCTTAAATTCGTTGCGCTGTCAAGTGGCTCACTCGTGCCAATGATGCTCCATGATCACTTTTGTTGGTTCGACTACATCGTGCTATGGCTGTTTCCCCTTCCGGCCATCTGTCTCTCAGCCTCTGTCCGCTCAAATCCCTCTTCTAGCGTTAAATAATCATTGCATAATGCCTTAAGGGGAGGTGGCCACCTATTCTGCCACGGATGAGTGCATCAGGCCTTTGAAATTCCTGAAACAGCCCCTTTCTGTTGACACAGAAAAATGCATTCAAACTGTGAAAATCTGCCACAAACACTATTCATCCGAACTTCAAAAGTCCTTAAATCTGGTCTATTCTCTTATCGAGTCCGTCCTCAATCGTTGTCGCAAGTCGCTTCGGCCTTGTTCCAAGGCTTCCCTTTGTATTTTGGAAATACGCTTAAAACATTGAAAATAACGTAAAATGGCTTCCTCCAGACTTGAAACGATATACATTTTCATTCCCAAACCTCTTCAGGTCTGGGTTTTATCGCATCGGCATTTTCCCTTTGTATTTCGTTAAATAACGAAATATATGAAGATATATAAAAAATGCTATTTGGCGGATCTCAAATCCTTTACAATAGTGTTTATATTCCCATCGGGTCCGGTTAATCGCATCACGCATATATATATATATATCTCGCTCCTCTGTGAAGCTCCGATGAGATTAATCGTGAAGCTCCGATGAGATTAATCGCAATCGCATATCGCGATAACCCCGGGCCGTTTGGTGAGCGCTCTGTTGTGTTGGCCGATTGCGATTCTGCGATGCAACATGGGTCGTCGATCTCCGCACTTGATCGACAGTCCTCGTTGACTTTGTCGATCACCATCACAACTCATATATGATATGCATCGATATCCTCTGTATGCCTGTGCCGATTGCGATTTTGCCAATCAAATATGGAACGTTGATTGGCCAAATCTTACGATTGCTGTGCATTCATTGTTCAAGCCTCCGCTGCTCTGTGTTTCACTGTTTTCTCTATGTTTTCGTTTCCCGATAGTGTTTTTCCACCTTTTGGAGGGTTTTTCTTAGGCGACAGTTTTGAATGTTTAGAAGATTTTGAAGACTTAGAGGGTTTTCTAGGATCCGTTTGGATCAGCACCTCAGGGCTAACAGGACCATCGAAGCTAAAACAGGGGACATTTCCGTTAAAATAGCAGCACTGCACCTCAGGGCTAACAATACCAAATAATAATTCTGAAACCAATAACTCAATTACTGAATCATCAAAGCAATCATTGAATTTTAATCAATCAATACAACTAGATCAAACTAAACCAAGATAGATCATATCAATGCACAGTTATCCATCAATAAGCCAAACACTGTTACTCATCACAAAAACCAATTGTTGCTCTTGCAAACTTTGATCAACCTTATGTCAAAATATATATGGTACTATTATGAGACATACCCGCATATATACGCGGTATCTCTTCAGATAATCCGCATACATATCTCTAAACACTGAACCCTAAAACTAAATCACTGCCTAAGTCACCGGATTCATCCTAAACCCCCTACGAATCCCGAATCCAGCGAATCCGACACGATTCGGTCCGGATTCGTGTCCAAATCATATGACACGTCGAATCCGAGGTCGTGTCACGATTTTCAAAAGCGTGTCGTGATTTTGGGACACGTGTCCTGTTTCCAGGACTCACTAAGCTCGGTGCGGGAAAAAAAAGGGCGTGTTTGCTCATTAATATTTTCATTTGGCAAGTGATTTGTGCTGTTGGCAAGTGATTTGTGCTGTTGCAGCAAGGAGTAGAGCATTTTGGCAGCTTCATGATCAAGTCTAAGCCCTAGCATTGACATGCTATTCATGGTAATGTTAAATTCTTAAAGTAAAAGTGACATTCTCCTTAATCCATTTTCATCCTTTTACTTAAATTTTTAACATTACCATGAAATGACTCAGGATGTTTGAGAGTGGTTCCGGCCTCATTGGATTTCATATGGAGAAAGTAGAATTTTAGATTTCATTCAAAATCCAGCAGACTTATCAGTTTTTCAGGATTTTAGGATTGGGGGATTGCAATGTTTCCATTGAATTTTGTCATGTATTAGGGTATGGAACTTGTATTTAATCAAGAGCACCAAACCAAGAGCTTCTGAATATGTCGCTCCCGCTCCCCGCTTTCGCTCCCGCTCCCAAGTAACACTGTTCCTGATGATATGGGTCTGGACACCACTGTTGAGTTGGCATTGGCCAACATGGATCTCAATGATCCAGTGCTAGAGCCTGTTAGATTTGATGACTTAGAGGGGTCAACCTCCATACCTGCAGATGCAGAGGCAACTATGGATACAGGGGAGGAGGAGGATGCAGAGGAGAGCAGTGGGCACCATGATGATGGGGACAGTGATGCTGATTCTGATGTTGATTGATGCCTTGAGGCTTGCATACCTGTAGTTGTTTTATATTTTCTATTTCTATTTGCCATTGGCATTGCACCAACACTACCTATGTAACATATTTTGATTTGATGACTTAATGAGAAAACTACAATTGTCAGTGTGTTTATCTTACTATCTTGTAGTTGTAAGTTGTCTTTCAGTTATGAATTATGAATCATGATTTAAATTTTTAATAGATTTATCATTTATGTGACCAGTACCACTGACATTTATTTGAATTTTGTATGTACTATGCATGCTAATAGCTATAGATGAAGATCTATGTTTGAAATCAATAAATTTGTATCATTAATTAAAATTTGTGTAAGAAATATGATAATATCTAATTTTTAATATATATATATATATATATATATATATACATATGTATATATATATATATATATATATAAAATATATATATATATATACATATGTATATATATATATATATATATATATACATATATATATATATATATATATATATATATTTTAATAAAATAATATATAACGTGTCCTGTTCCGGGGGGTCAGCGTGTCCAAATCCGACACCACGAATCTCGAATCCTATGTGTCCTGAATCCCCGTGTCAGGTGACTTAGATCACTGCACTACTGAAATCAATCACTGAAACAAATACTGACCTTGTCATTGATCTCTTAACCAAATACAGATCATCTCATAGCGCCATCATTATTATTCAATATTTCATAACATAATCAGTGCTACCTCAACCAGTATTGTCAAACACAGATCATCATGAAAGACTTCATCGATAGACGGTAGTAAACACAACAAGGCTAATCAAACATCATATACAGCAAAACCCTAGCATATGTATGCAACTCTTATAAGACATTTTTGTGTATGTACGTGCCTTTCAAGAAGCATACCCACGTACAGATCTGTCCATACTGCAGAATCAATATGTGACTACCCAAAAGTCGATCTGAGTATGTACGCGATCTTTTTGAAGAAAAATTGCATATAGATCTGTAACTACTAAATAATACCTTTGCTGCACAACAAACCCAAATCTCAACACACACTGTAAAAGACAAGCATCATAACATCATCATCACAAATATATCAACCCATAAGCAGATTATTCAATGTGTAGTCATTTCATATCTATAAGATCTGATCCATCATCACACTCCTGGGTGCACACTTAGCATTTTGATCTCCATTTCCTTATATAGTATATACCATGGTATTGGCCCATAGTGAATAAGAAAATAAAAGTTTAAATGAGTTTTTAAAACACTGATTCACCCCCCGTCTCAGTTTTTCCCAACGTTTTTGAGAGACTTCAATTGATGTAAATATGCATTTTTATTTAATATATTCCTATATAGCTTGTGTAGTTATATAGTAATATAGCTTAAGCGCTCATTACTATGGGCCAATACCATGGTAATGACCCTTGGCATTGAGAATATTAGGGTGCGGAAACTGTATGCGACTTTGCTTCACCATTCTTGCATATGTATGCAGTTTTGCTTCACAAAAACTATGTATACACGACTTTGCATCACCATACTTGCGTATGTACACGACTTTGCTTCACAAAACCTGCATATACGCAACTTTGCTTCACCATACTTGCATACGTACGAGGCTTTGCTTCACATAACCCGCATATACTTCTTCAAACTTCATCTTTATCATTCCTCTGTCTCTGAACTAATATTCCTTTGTCCAATCTTTTTGTCACATCTGTACTACCCTGAATATTCATCCCACTACCATCATGTTGGCATCTTTATTAAGTAGGTTGCCATCAAGGACAACACATTTGTCATAATGCCAACAATCTCCCCCTTTGTATTTGATGGCAACCACTTTGGTGTTTGGTCACCATCACCTGTAGATATATGTAAACACATTTGTAGATATACCAAGTATTCCCCAAACACCAAGCTTCTCTCCCCCTTTGACATCAAGGGAAAAGGGCTGACCAATGAAGGCTTCTCTCCCTTTGTTGACATGAGCGTTGTAGATATGATCTGTTGAGTATGAATATTGAATACTGACCATGCTCCCCCTGAGCACATGCTGAATTTTCTGAAGATATACAAAGAAGTACATGACTCTATGACTCAACCAGACATGACCTTTCCTATCACCAATGACTCATGCTTACATTGATCACCCAACACAGTGGGGTTACATATTTGACTCAACATTACATCACATGCCCAAAATGATGGGATTACATGACTTGACCACAATAGTCCATACATGACTGAATTTTACAATGATTTATAACATAGGTCTTTACATGACCTTTACATCAAGAGACAAATATGGCATTTATAACCAAGTCCAAAGACCTCAATAAGACCATGATAGTCATCAACAATCATCATACACCATATAGGATCTGCACCATAAGCATTTGTCAATAGCAACATGCACATTTTCATCATCAATTTGCAAGATAAGACAATGTAGCTTTAATATCATCAACCTGTGACCAAGTATGCAGCATCAACAACATAAGATTTTTCGTAGAGATCTGCTATCAACTCATCCTCTTGACCTCATCAAGGTCAACTTGCTCTTTCCCTTAGTAGGAAGAGCCTCAATCCATGTTCATCAAAGGCATATGGATCTTTTGTAGCATAGCAACATATCTTTTCATGCATCAACATATGAGAACTAAGCATATCAACATAAATTAAGATAGGGCAAAGTAGCATCATTCCTCAACATCATCAATATGTGACAAAATATGCCATGTCTCCAAGTATCATTTAGCAGATGTAGCAGTAGTATATTAATAACCATGTCTTCATGAAAACCTGCAGTAACATCATTCTCTTGGCCCATTTTCTTCATGCAAGAAGAAATATCACACCAACACCACTTCATCAACATGCAACTTAAGTAATCATCCATAAGATCCTTATCTGTAATTCACCCATCAATGATATCCCATGACATAGAGATAGTAGTATGTATCTAGCTTCTCATCAATGAGAAAAGTCATTAATAGCAAACCATGAGCTCACCATCATTTATCAAACTTTGTTAGTAACCCATCTCCTTGATACCATCAAGAGCAACAATCCTCAAACAATATACCATGTGCAACATATCATGTACATGTGAGAACCAAGCACTATAGGCATCATCATCCATAACTGCACCATATGCAACTTATGCATCTTTGAAGGCATAATGACAACAACATAAAAGTAATGAGTGACACTCATCATACCATTCTCTACTGACCTAAAGTCAGTCCCAGATACGAGGGAGAGTCTCATACCACTCTTATTGACCCGAAGTCAGTTCCAATCAAAAAAGGGTGTGTCATACCACTCTTACTGACCCGAAGTCAGTTCCAATTGATCACAGATCGATATTGGTCATCCTAGCATAGGGAGTACGGCAATACACGATGCGTCCATTGGTAGTACTATGGTCCCTATCCTCATTTCCCTACTCATTGGCCAGATGAGAGGTACTTCCCATGAGTCCCAGACTGCATGGGTAAGATGTCTCAACAGGAGAAGGATGAACGACTCATCCTGCCTACATGTCGCCACGGGGTATCACAAGGGAAGGTTGAACCACTCACCCTGTATACAACAAACCACTAGGGGAAGGCTAAACCACTCACCCTATGGTTGCTCATCGCTCCAAGAAGTACCCCAAGCCCCCCGGAGCTCCCAGAGCTCAATGTCCATATCATACAGGACCCTCACAAGAGGGTCTCTCCACGACTCCAAGTCGTTCTCGGAAGGCCAAGAACTTGACCTTCCCCAGGGGCTTTGTTAGAATATCGACGACCTGCTCATCAGTTCCAATGTGATGGAGCCTTATTGCTCCTCGTTGTACCATATCCCAGATAAAGTGGTACTTGATATCTATATGCTTGGAGCGATCATGAAACACGGGATTCTCTGATAATCAGATCCCACTCTGGTTGTCACAGAGGATCACGGTGGTATCCAACACATGTCCAAACAACTCACTGAAGAGCTTCCTCAACCAAACAACTTCACAGGAGGCCATACTAGCAACTATGTATTCGACCTCAGCAGTGCTCAAGGCAACCGAATACTACTTCTTTCTCATCCAGGATATCGAAGCAAAACCCAAAGAAAAACTAGACAGGCTTCCTCAACCAGACAACTTCACAGGAGGCCATACTAGCAACTATGTATTCGACCTCAGCGGTGCTCAAGGCAACCAATTTCTGCTTCTTGCTCATCCAGGATATCGAAGCAGAACCCAAAGAAAAACAACATCCAGAAGTGCTCTTGCGATCCACCACACTGCCAACCCAATCAGCATCAGAATAACCATGCAGCCTCACATCTCCGACAGTGTATCTCAATCCATGAGTGATTGTGCCCCGAAGATATCTTAGAAGATTCTTGGCACCAATCCAATGTATATGATGAGGCTCAACCATATATTGGCTCAACGTGTTAACTGCAAAACATATGTCCGGACGGGAGTTCACCAAGAACATCAATGCTCCTATGAGTTGACGATACTCAAAAGCATTTCCCAATTCAGGTCTGGTAGCACTACCACATAACTTCTTAAAGTTAAGTTCCATCGGGGTAGTCACAGGCTTGTAGTCCACCATCCCAAATCTTTCCAATATCTTCACAACATATTTTCCTTGAGATAGGAAAATTTCTCCTGCCTTTTGCCAGACTTCCAACCCTAGGAAGTAGTGCATCAGTCCTAGGTCCTTCATCTCAAATTCAAAAGCCAACTCCCTCTTACATTTGTGAATGAGAGGGTCTGCACCTATCAGAAAGAGGTCGTCCACATAAAGTACCAGTATGAGAGGTTTATCATTTTCAACCTTAAAGTAAAGGTTTGGATCGGCTTCACTTCTAGTGAATCTCAACTTCATCAGATAGCTATCAATCCTCTCATACCAAGCCCGGGGTGCTTACTTCAAACCATAAAGATCTTTCTTCAACCTGCATACATGAGATTCCCGATAATGAACCTCAAACCCCTCGGGTTGTTACACAGACTGCCTCTTTGATCGAACCATGCAAGAAAGTGGTCTTGACATCCATCTGATGTAGGTACTATCCATGCGAGGCAGCAAGGGCTATGATCGAGCGGATGGTGGTGTATTGAGCAACAGGTGCAAATATCTCATCGTAATCTACACCTCCCTTTTGAGAGAAGCCTCGAGCAACAAAGCGAGCCTTGAACTTTTTTGTACTTCCATCAGCTCCATGCTTGATTTTGTAGAGCCACTTAGAGGTGACAACCGATTTGTCCTGGGGTCTAGGAACCACATCCCAGACATCATTCTTCATAATTGACTCGTATTCTTCATTCATAGCATTCTTCCATACTTGTTGCTTGACGACTTTTTTGAATGATGAAGGCTCATTTTGACACATGTTCGGCTTCTTGCTTTCACGGAAAGTCCCCCTTGGTGCAATATGTCTCTCGACATCTTTGAGAGTCTCCCTAAGCCATGAGGGTCTCCTCTTGGAGGAGGAGGGCTCTTGAGGAGGATCAATAGGATCCATAGGTTCATCAACATTCGACATCGTTTCATCTTCTTTTTCACCCTGTTTTCCAGTGTCAGCTTCTTTGTCCTTCCTTGGGATAGGAAGGTTGTTGATCTTACTGAGGGCCATATCTTCGTCAAAGGTGACATCATGACTTATCTCAACTTCCCTTTGACCAGGCACATAAATTCTATAGCCCTTAGAATTTTCACTATAGCCCATAAAGGTTCCTTTCTTCCCTGATGCACCCAAATTGCTTCTCTTCTCTTTCGGCACATGAAAATATAAGGGGCTTCCAAAAATTCTAAAATGAAAGACATCGGGTTTCTTACCAGTGACCATTTGTTCGGGAGTCTTGGAATCCAATGCTTGATGAGGGCATCGGTTTTGAACATACACAGCGGTATTTGCAGCTTTGGCCCATAGGAACTTTGAAAGCCCTTGATCATGAAGCACGGCACGAATAGCTTCTACAATAATGTGATTCTTCCTTTCAGCCACACCATTCTGCTCGGGAGTGTATGGTGTTGTAGTCTCCCTCTTAATGCCAGCATCTCTGCAATAATCTTGGAATTCATTAGATTTGTACTCGGTCCCATTATCAGTCCTCAATATCTTGATTTTCTTCTTGGATTGGTTTTCGATAAAAGCTTTGCAGTGATGGAACTAGGTGAACACTTCATCCTTCATTTTCAAGAAGTAGATCCACTTCTTGCGAGAATAATTATCCGTAAAGTGAGATAATATAAGTATCAACTACAATATGTCTATGGTCTTGTTATTACTTGAGAGGAATGGTCCCCTTGTAAGTTTTCCTTCGGCACATCCTGGAGATACACCTTCATGCTCTACTTTGAATTCGAGCATACCTGTCACCATTTGTCCCACATCGGGTAGGGCCTTATAATGAAGATGGGCAAACCTCCGGTGCCATAGTTCAAATTGTAGAGATTTGTCATAAGACATGGCTCCCAATGGACTTCGTCCAACTTGATACAAAGTGTCAACACTAAACCCAAGAGTAAAATCATCTTTAAAATTTCTTTTCCAAACATGGACCTTTCCATCGATAAATGCCACCTTGAATCCTTTATCTTCCATTGCCGAAATGGACACCAGGTTCTTGAGATCGGGTACATATAGTACTTCTTGCAAATGAATAGTGTTACCTTGATTCAATTGAAGGGTAACATTCCCTACTCCCTTCACAGGATAGGTGGCATCGTCTCCAACGATGATCTCCAAGTTTATCTCCTTTTCTATCAGATTAGAGAGGGCTTCCTTGTATCCGGTGAAGTGCCTTGAGGCACCACTACCAATCAACCAATTTCCCAAAGTGTCCAGAGGAGAGGCAGTGGAGAAGGCCAATATAAGATTGTACTATTTTTGCTTATTGTTAACAACATTGGATTCTTCATACCTGGAGTTCTTGATCTCTTGGAAGGTCGACCATTTCCTTAATGTCCCGCATTCCTTTTTCCCTTGCCATTGGACCTGCCATTCCTTTGATCGTTGTTGTTGAAGTTGCCCCTGGAATGATTGTGATCATCATCATGTGATGTGTCCCTTCTATTTGGACACTCCCTTGCATAGTGGCCAAACTTATTGCAAACAAAGCACCTGCCCTTCCTTCTCCCTTAGATCCAGGCTTTCCATGGAAATGACCTTTAGACCCTACATTATTTCTCCTTTTGACATGAACGGAGAATGGAATGGGGTTGCTTCTAATAGAATACATTTCTTGCTCCACCATTCTTGTTTCTTCTTGAATGCATCTCGACATCAATTCTTCAAACCCTGGAATTCGATCATTGTTGAGTATAGTGGTTCTAAATACATACCACTCAGGTGGGAGTCCTCCAAGGGTGGTGAGAGTAAGTTCCCTATCAAGAATGACTTCTCCAATCGAAAGTAGATCATTCTTGATCTCAGTGATCCTTAAGAAGTAGGATTGAATATCCTCATCCTTGCCCTTCTTAATATCTTTCAACTTATTCTTGAGAAATAGAATTTGATTAGCATTACTAACCTTGAACATGTTGATCAACCTGTCGTAGATCTCCTTGGAGGTCTTCAATTCAGAGATGTAGGCCACCAGACGCTTGTCAATGGAATCTCTGATAATCTTCTTTGCTTTGACTTCAACCCTATTGTACTTGGTCTTCACAGCAGTCGGTGCATTTGAAGGAGGCTCAGGGATTTTACCCTTCACATAATCCAACACTTCTTGTTCTTCCAAGGTCAAATCAAGAGACATCTTCCATCCATGATAGTCAGACTTTTCACAGAGCTTGTCTTCAGCCGGGAAGTGGGATGAGGAACCCATTGAGCCTTTTGTCCTTGTTCAACTGTCTTTGGTGATTTCTCTTTCACTCTTGCTTGGGCTTTGTCTTCACCTCAGCTCTGATACCATGTTAATTTTAGGTAACAATGGTATGTTCTATGCTTAAGAGCAATTTACTTCAATTTCTTTATTAGCCCAATATCAATATCCAGTTTAGCAATCACATCAGCATGATAGTAAAATGCAGATAGAACATAAACATAAACAGTAGAAGACAAGAGGACACAAGATATGGCACCAGCCAAGGACAAACCCCAATGTGGGGAAACCCTTGATCAATTCTTCTTACATTCTTCAATAGTTCAAAAGCAGAGAGAGTACAAATTACAAATCTGATAATTTATGACAGCAGCCAAAAAAGCTCTAACCAAAAAAGTCAATGTTGGTAAAACAGGGCAGAATCCTTCCTCTAAACAGCTTGATAAACCCAGTCAACGTTAGCCTCCAACAGCAAGCTCAATCAACCCAAAACTGTCTGAAAAAAGTCCAGTCAAAGACTGGTCAACGAAAGTCAAACTTATGGCCAGATCTAGGGCAGTCAACATTGGTCTAATGAGAGGTCAAATCACCTCGATTTCAGTGCCCAGATCTGCGCCCTGCCAAGGAGAAGTTCTTCACACAAATCTGTTGGAAATACTGAGGGGGGGGTGAATCAGTGTTTCTTTTTAATTGTTCTTTTTATCACCAAAACATATATATATGGAACACAGAAATAGATAGCTGGAATTAATGCTTTTATTAACACAAACAATGCAATGAAATAAATACAATATATAACTGGTTGCAATCAGTTGCCAAGCACCAACTTGAACTTTTGTGAGGCTCCAACCTCCAGAGCACCAACTCAGTTTTGCCAAGGCAACAGTTCTGCACTTAGGAGCACCAACTCCCAAGGATTTCAATCCCTTCAGTTCTAAGGCTCCAAACCCGTGGGCTCCAACCCAAACTTGGTATATATTGTTTTGTTGTAGTTCTTTGCTCCCAAGCCTGCTTAGCTTCTGCTTCACTCCAGTTCTCCTGCTTCTCCTGCCTCTGCCTGAAATTCGGCTTCCTCTCACTCTGATTATGCACACTTGCTCTCCTTTCCTTGTTTTTCTTGTTTTATGTATCCCTAATGCCTCTGTATGTTTGTTTCCGCTTTCCACCGCCTCTTTGACTTCCTCCTCGGTCGCTGTAGTTTCCTCTGCCTCGCTTGATACTTCGGCTTCCCTCCTTGGTTGTTGTGGCTTCCTCTGCGCTAGCTTGTCCTTCGGCTTCCCGGCTTTCGGCTTCCTCTGTCTCTTCGAGTTCACCGACACTCCAGGGACACGTAAATTCATAAGAGAGGTCCAAAAATACACAAAGAAATCATGTTCCATGTTAAAACTGTAACAGCGCTCCTTTTTCAATAATCACAGACATACACAGGACTTTGTCATTTTACAGAGAATCTCTACTTATCAGGAAGGCCCCTCAAGCCATGTCACCATCGCAATCGCAATCGGCTTTGTTCAGGTCTTCTGAACTATCGGGTGCATTTTATATGCATCTTTGGCCTTAAAACCTCGCGCAATACAAAAATTTGAATACACAGAATTATATGAAAAAACACAACTGAAGCGCTTAAGGGCAGACTTCAAATTTAATTCACCCGTATCTATTCCTGTATTGGATCCGCTACATATATCGCAATCGGCAGTCCCGGCTTCCAGAGGTCCTTTATACGTCGAGACCATGACATCGCCAACGGCCGACGACCGATTCCCCTGCGGATGCGACATGATATTAAGGCAAAACGCAATGTTGCATCGGGTCCGCAACATTCATCGCAATTGGCGCTTGCAGGAGGACAACCCTTTGGGTATTGCAATATGCGAGTACTGATAGGGCAGATGCGATATAACATTAAACCTTCCATAATGTTGTCGTCGGGTCCGCAACGTATCGCAGTTGTATGATATACATACATACATACATATATATATATATATATATATATATATATATATATATCGCAATTCGCATGGTTTAACGTGGCGAGGCTTAAGGCCCGCATACATAACGATATATATGAAATACACTTAAACCCGCTTTGAAGCACTTACCCGGACTTCACCTGTTTATATACCCGGACATATATGTCGTCGGGTCCGCACATGTATATGGCAATCGGGGGTTTTGGGGTGATGGCATAGTAGAGCCCACCGATTACACTGTCACCGATATATATATATATATATATGCCGCTCCGATAGTGTATTCCAATACAACTATTATTTCTGCCTCTGATAATGTATTTGCCTATATATATACGTTTTGGCCTCTGATAGTGTAAATGCATATATATATATATATATATATATATATATATATGAGTTTTGTGGCATATATTGCTCCCGATAGCTCCCGATAATGTATTCTGTGGCATGTTGCTCCCGATAGCTCTCGATAGTGTATTCTGTGGCATCCATTGCTCCGATGGCTCTGTGTGCTCCTCCGATGACTCTGTTTGCTTCTCCCGATGGCTCTGTTTGCTCCCTCCGATGGCTATGTTTGCTTCCTCTGGCTCCTCGAACATTGCCATATTGACATCAATGAAAATCTATGTCAACAATCTCCCCCTTTGTTATTGATGGCAATATTCTTCTGCTCTCCCCCTTTGACATCAATGGCAAAGGAATGCATATGGACTCCCCCTGTCGAACTACTCCCCCTGTCCTGCAACATCTTTATGAATGAACTTGAGTGATGCTAGAGAGATAACCCCCATCTTTTGACGAAGATGTTCAAATGCTTCTCAAGGAAGAGGTTTTGTGAAAATATCAGCTATCTGCTCCTTGGTACTAATATATTCCAAGACGATGTTTTGTTCAGCTACTTGTTCACGAAGGAAATGATATTTGATTGGTATATGTTTGGTCTTTGAGTGCATCACTGGATTTTTGCTGAGACTAATAGCACTTGAGTTATCATAATAGATGGTAATCGGTTGATCTGTACCTATGTTGACATCTTTTAGAGCTTCCTTCATCCATAGTATTTGAGTACAACAATCTGTTGCAGCTATATACTCGGCTTCGACTGTGGATAATGATATGGATGTCTGTTTTTTGCTAAGCCAAGCTACTAAACAGTCTCCCAGAAAGAATGCATTTCCACTCGTACTTTTTCGATCATTTACACTTCCAGCCCAATCAGCATCGGTGTATGCAGTTACAGTCAAAGTTGAGCTCTTAGGGTACCAAAGACCAAAATCAGGAGTTCCTTTCAGGTACCTGAGAATTCTTTTTACAGCTAACAAATGGGATTGTTTGGGAGCTGATTGAAATCTTCCCACCATTCCCGCTGCCTGCATTATATTGGGTCTTGTAGCAGTTAAGTACAGAAGGGCTCAATTATTGACCTGTAATGAGTTGCATCTACTGGAGAGGAGTCATCATCTTTGCTCAATTTGCAGTTTGTGGTCATAAGTGTGCTCATGGGTGCACAGTCCTCCATTCCATATCTTTTAAGCATGTCTTTTAAATATTTGGCTTGAGATATAAACAATCCTGCTCTGGTTTGAGATACTTGAAGTCCAAGGAAGTGAGATAACTCTCCTATCATTGACATCTCAAATTCTCTTGACATGTTTTGAGAAAATTCATGGCTCATTTCATCATTATTGCTAGCAAAAATCAGATCATCAACATAAACAAGTGTGACTAGTAACTTACCTTCATCTGTCTTTATGTAGAGATTACTTCCTGCCACTCCCTTCTTGAAGCCTTGTTGTTGTAGGTAGTGATCCAATCTTGCATACCAAGCTCTGGGAGCTTGTTTCAACCCATATAATGCCTTTTTCAACTTACAGAATAAGTCTTTTCCTTCCGTTAGATCAAACTCTTCTAGTTGCTCCATGGAGACTTCTTCCTTGAGTTCCCCATTCAGAAATGTTGATTTTACGTCCATTGGATAGATTTTGAATCCTTTTGAGCAAGCAAATGCCAAGAACATCCTGATCGCTTCCATACGAGCAACTGGTGCAAATGTTTCTTCAAAGTCAATTCCTTCAATTTGTGAATAGCCTTTGCAAACAAGCCTTGCCTTGTTTCTGATAACTTGTCCATCTTCATTCATTTTATTTTTGAATACCCACTTGGTTCCTATTATGTTTTTGTCCTTTGGACGAGGTACCAGCTCCCATGTCTCGTTCTTCTCAATTTGGGACATTTCTTCTTCCATGGCTTTTACCCAATGAGGATCCTTGCTTGTGCAAATGTTTCTGGTTCTATCATGGACAGAAGAGAAATAACGTTTCTCTTTGGTGTAACTATCATCCTTCTTCGGGTTTGCATCCCCTCATCTCTATTGCCAATAATCTGCTCTTCTGGACGATATTTCTGGAGAAACTTCATCTTTGAAGGGTTATGAGGTGGTTCTTTTTCCTCTTCTTCTTCTTCCTGATCTATTTCTTCTTCTTTAGGTTCTTCTTCTTCAATAAGAGGATCATCTTCATGTTCTTCAATTTCTTTTTCTGGAAGGTCTTCATCAATCTTTACATCAATGCTTTCCACTATTTTCTTTAGTCGAAAATTATAGCACTTGTAGGCTTTGCTCCGTGTAGAGTATCCAAGGAATATCCCTTCATCAACCCGAGAATCAAACTTTCCTGGTGAGCCATCATTGATTTTTATGAAGCACTTGCTTCCAAAGATCTTGAAGTACTTCGCTGAAGCAGGTCTTCCTTTCCATAATTCATAAGGAGTTCTTTCACAATTTGGTCTTAATTGAGTTCGATTCAAGGTATAGACAACTGTCCCGACTGCTTCTCTCCAGAATTTTGGCTGCAAGTCTGTTGCTAATAACATTGTTCTTGTCGTTTCTTGAACTGTTCGGTTTCTTCTTTCAACTACCCCATTTTGCTAGGGTGTTCTGGCAGCAGAGACTTCTCTTTTAATTCCATGTATATTACAGAACTCATTAAATTCTTTTGATGTGAATTCTCCCCCTCTATTTGTTCTGAGGCACTTAATTTTTGAGTCCTTTTCATTTTCTACAAGAGCTTTTAGATTCTTAAAACACTCAAATGTTTTAGATTTATATTTTATAAAATATATCCACATCATTCTAGTATAGTCATCAACAAATAAAACAAAGTACCTTTCTCCTTGGAGTGCCTGATTTCTAGTTGGTCCACATAAATCAACATGGATGATCTCTAAGGGCTTTGATGTAGAGAGCTCCTTGGTCTTGTGGTTGGTTCTGGTTTGCTTTCCATGTTGACATGGACCACATACTCCTTGATTTGGTTTGAATAGCCTTGGGATGTCTCGTACAGCTTTAATCTTGTTGATATTGATCAGATTTTCGAAGCTTGTATGTCCAAGTCGCTTGTGCCACAACCAACTTTCATCTGTCTGACTCAAGTAGCATTTATTTTCTTGAATCTTGTTCATAATGTAAATGTTGTCTGGTGTTCTAACCCCTTTTGCCACAAGTTCCCCTGAGGAAGAGTTCCTTATTTCACAGTCTTTGGTGCTAAAGACAACATTATGTCCTTGATCACAGATTTCGCTGACACTCAGGAGGTTGTGTTTGAGCCCGTCTACTAGCAGAGCATCTTGAGCTTTTCCTTTTCCATTGATAAGAGTAACAGTTCCTTTTCCCGCAATTCTGACAGATCCACTTCCAAAGGACACATTTCCTTCCTTTTTTCTCAATGAGACAAACTTCCTTTTGTCCCCTATCATGTGTCTGGAGCACCCACTATCCACAAACCAATGATTTTCATTATTTTCAACATATAGAGCCAAGCCACATTTATCCATGTTGGAATTTTCACTACTCACTTTTCTTCCTTTGAGTGGGCAGTTTTGTTCATAGTGTCCATTCTTGTAGCATAATGAACAAATTAGATCAAATTTGGTCAAAGGATCAAACGAATTGAATGTTTTGATTTGTCCCTGCCTTTTGGGGGCATATGGTTTGATTATTTGATCCTTTAGCTTTTGTGTTTCACTCTTGCGAGCCATACAATGTCTAGCTTGATGACCAAAGTTTTTACAATGAAAACAATGTCCAAGAAAGATAGTTTTGTACCTGTTGTAGTAGCCACGGTTTGAGTCAATTTCATTTCTTGGAATTACTCTTGCTTCATTCTTTGGATTTGAGATGGGCCTTTGATGGAATACTGGTTTGTATTTGTTGTAGTATCCATGATTCGAATCCACATTCTTCTTTGGAGTTATTCTCTCTTCATTCTTTGGATCTAGGATGCGCCTTTGATGACATACTTTTTCTTCTTTTGGGTTGCTGGAAAGTGCATCGGCATAGCTTTTCGCACTATTCTTAGTGCTTGATGATTCTCCTTTAAAACCTATTCCAGACTTGTCATGTTGAGGTTTTTGACTTTTTAGGATAGTCTCAAGTATTTGAGAGCTTTTCCAACCCTTTTTAACTTGCTCCAATTCCTTCCTCAGAGATACTATTTCGGCTTCACGTTCTTCGCAAGTCTCTTCTTTTTCTTTTAGCTTTGTTTCCAAGAGATCTTCTCTTCTTCTTGTTTCCTCGTTTTCTACCTTGAGAGAAATGATTTTATTCCGTAGTTTCTCATTTTCTTCAATGGCACTTATTAACAGTTCATCTACATTTCCTTCTAGCCCTGAGTCATCATCATTTGTGAATGCCATGAATAATGTTTCTTGGCTTTCATCATGGTCACTTTCCTCATCTGATTTCTTTTTGATGACTACAAACTCATCCTCATCAGACTCATCTTGCTTAGAGAAGAAGTTCTTCTTATTGAACCCTTTCTTTTTGTGTGCCATTCTTTTAGAATTTCCTTCATCATCACTATCATGTTTATGAGGACATTTTGCAGCATAATGACCTATTTTTCCACATTTGAAACAGATAAGAGGGTACTTGCCTTTTAGCTTAGATCCTTTCTTTAGCTTTCGTACAAATTGGGCCCATTCGGATTCCACATCGAACTCATCACTACAGCCATTCCTTTCTTTCCCCTTCTTTGATTTTGAAGCCTTGAATGTTGCATCTTTGGAGCTTGGGCCACCTTTCCTCATCTCATAGGCAGTGAGGATTCCATGGAGTTCATCCATCTTGAGAGTATATAGATCCTTTATTTCTTCTATGGCGCTTATTTTGGAGTCAAATCTGTCTGGAAGAGATCTCAAGACCTTTTGAACAATGGTACTTTCTTCAATGTTTTCGTCCAAACCTTTAAGAGCGTTGACCACTTCAGCTACTCGGAGAAAGTATGCTGCAATATCTTCTTCATCTTCCATTTTCAGACTTTCAAATTGCCTTCTACGAGTTTGAAGCTTTGCCTTCTTGACTTTTGAGTCTCCATTGTATAAGCCAATTAGCTTATCCCACATTTCTTTGGCAGAGTTACAGTTCATGACTTTTGTAAACTCGGAATCAGTGATTCCACTAGTGATGGAGTTCAAGGCTTTTGCATTTGCAATGTAGGCTTTCCTCTCGTCTTGATCTGTTGGAAGAGTGGTAGGAATTGGGTACTCATTTAGAACCGAATGCCAGACTTCAGGTCCAAGGGACATTAAGTAGAAGGTCATTCTCTTTTTCCAGAAACCAAAATTAGTGCCATCGAACAGAGGAGGTCTTCCTGATGCTTCGTGATTTCTCATCATGGCTACAGATCCTTCTTCAAGCTGTTAGGCTAGTATGAAGAAGCCTACTCTGATACCAATTGTTGGAAATACTGAGAGGGGGGCAAATCAGTATTTCTTTTTAATTGTTATTTTTATCACCAAAACATATATATATGGAACACAGAAATAGATAGCTGGAATTAATCGTTTTATTAACACAAACAGTGCAATGAAATAAATACAATATATAACTGGTTGCAATCAATTGCCAAGCACCAACTTGGACTTTTGTGAGGCTCCAACCTCCAGAGCACCAACTCCCAAGGATTTCAATCCCTTCAGTTCTGAGGCTCCAACCCAAACCTGGTATAAATTGTTTTGCTGCAGTTCTTTGCTCCCAACCTTGCTTAGCTTCTGCTTCACTCCAGTTCTCCTGCCTCTGCCTGAACTTCGGCTTCCTCTCACTCTAATTATGCACACTTGCTCTCCTTTCCTTGGTTTTCTTGTTTTATGTATCCCTGGTACCTTTCTCTGTATATTTCCACTTTCCACCACCTCTTTGACTTCCTCCTTGGTCATTGTAGTTTCCTTTGCCTCACTTGATCCTTCAACTTCCCTCCTCGGTTGTTGTGGCTTCCTCTGCGCTGGTTTGTCCTTCGGCCTCCCGACTTTCGGCTTCCCGGGGCTTCCCGGGTCTCTTCGAGTTCACTGACACTCCAGGGACACATAAATTCATAAGAGAGGTCCAAAAATACACAAAGAAATCATGTTCCATGTTAAAACTCTAACAGCGCTCCTTTTTCAATAATCACAAACATACACAGGACTTTGTCGTTTTACGGAGAAGTTGTACCTATCAGGAAGGCCCCTCAAGCCATGTCACCATCGCAATCGCAATCGGCTTTGTTCAAGCCTTCTGAACTATCAGGTGTGTTTTATATGCATCTTTGGCCTTTAAACCCCGCGCAATACAAAAATTTGAATACACAGAATTATATGAAAAAACACGACTGAACCGCTTAAGGGCGGACTTCAAATTTAATTCACCTGTATCTATTCCTGTATCGGATCCGCTACATATATCGCAATCGGCAGTCCCAGCTTCCAGAGTTCCTTTATACATCGAGCCCATGACATCGTCGATGGCCGACAGTCGATTCACCTGCGGATGTGACATGATATTAAGGCAAAACGCAATGTTGCATCGGGTCCGCAACATTCATCGCAATCAACGCTTGCAGGAGGACAGCCCTTTGGGTATTGCAATATGCGAGTACCGATAGGGCGGATGCGATATAACGTTAAACCTTCCATAATATTGGCGTCGGGTTCGCAACGTATCACAGTTGTATGATATACATATATATATTGCAATTCGCATGGTTTAACGTGGCGAGGCTTAAGGCCTGCATACATAACGATATATATGAAATACACTTAAACTCGCTTTGAAGCACTTACCCAGACTTCACCTGTTTATATACCCGGACATATATGTCATCGGGTCCGCACATATATATCGCAATCAGGGGTTTTGGGGTAATGGCATAGTAGAACCCGCCGATTACACCATTGCCAATATATATATATATATATATGAGTTTTGTGGCATATATTGCTCCCGATAGTGTATTCTGTGGCATGCATTGCTCCGATGGCTCTGTGTGCTCCTCCGATGGCTCTATTTGCTTCTACCGATGGCTCTGTTTGCTCCCTCCGATGGCTCTGTTTGCTTCCTCTGGCTCCTCGAATATTGCCATATTGACATCAATGACAATCTATGTCAACAAAATCTACAGTCAAGAGGAGGTCAATGCTGGTCAACGCAGCCCAAGAAACAGCCTTTGCAATTCGGTCAAACTGGTCAACGCGGTCAAACAAATCTTCCTTCCTTCGCACGTGTGAGAGACAGCTACCAGATTTGTGTACCCAATCAAGTGAGGAGAGAGAGATGTGAGGAGATGAGATGATTATGAAATGACTTGAGGTCTCCTCCTTTTATATGCAACGTTGAGGATGAGCTAAGGGTTTGAATCCCTGTTTCGCTTGCTGGCCGACCTTGAAAATTTGTCCATAATATAAATAAATTCATTTTTACATGTCAAAATCGGATGATCTTTACATCAATCTTACACCTCTTGGAGAGAGGAATCTAAGAAAAATATTAGTTGCAATAAATAAGATGACCCATGTGGAGTTTGGCCCTAGTTACCAATTTTAACAATAACCAACCAAAGTCAGAACCAGAAAGCCAAATAAGCAGAACTTCTCCCTTGGACAGCCCTATTGTTTTTCATCATAGAGAAACATACGCAATTGTCTGGATCTGAACTCGCATATATACGCGACTATCCTTCATAGTATCTGCGTACAGAAAGTAAAATGTTGAATTTTCATAACCACAGGTCCCCCTGAGCCTGTATTGTTTGTACCTATTCACTATTACTACATCAAATGTACTGTTAGAAATCATGAATATTAAAACAACCATGGGAATCATCATCAACATATGTATTGCTCCCCATGAGATTATACATCACTGATCCTGAGGATCTAATAATCATCTTTTGTTCTCATGAGGTCATGTACCTCACATCACTTCTATAGTTACTGTTAGAAGTATTCTTCTAAGAATAATGGACTGCAATGGGCACCATCTTCTTTTACTTCGAGTCTGAATCCTCCTCATATTTGCGAGAATTCAGTTCTTTAAGCATATATAATTTGTTTGGTTTCTATATCTTCTTGCTATGACCTTTCTAGATTCTTCATCTATAACTTTGCATTTGGTTGATGTAAACACAATTACATTTCCTTTATTTTCCATTTGACCTACACTTAGAATATTTTGCTTTAGCCCTTGAACTAATAAAGTATCAGCTACTCCTCTATGTTTATTAATTATGTCTCTACCTTTTCCCAGAACTTTTGTTGGAGCATTATTTCCAAGAATAACCTTACCATATTGGTTTTTCTTAAGAGACTCCATCTTACTCTTATCTCCAGTCATGTGATGAGAGCATCTGTTGTCTATGTACCATTCATCTTCTTCTTCAAATGAGCAAAGAGCAAGACCACACCTTATCTGTTCTTCTTCTTTCTTCTTATTATGAGAAATGTTGGTGGATCCATCTTTTTCAGGTCTTTTGACATCAATATTCTTATCTAATTGCTTGCCATTTTGTTTGAGGCGATCCATAAGTCAAAGGAATCATAATATTTCTATTTCATATTCCTAATAGCTTTGTAACCAAATATATTGCAAGAAAAACAATATCCCTTAAGGAAACCTGAGTACCTGTAAGCTGATGATCTTTCTGTGAAGCGATTATTTGCTTGTGATTGAAACAGTATACTTCTGCAATTGGCTGCAATGTGTCCATAATTATGACATATAAAACATTCAACATTATTGATTAGAGGAGAGAATCGATTAACATTTCTATAGTTAGGAGTAAATGATTTTCTTTGAAGATTCACTTTCCTTGGTTGTTGATCAAGTTGACTTCTTATCTCTTTGTTGAGCATTTCAGGTTTTGCATTGTTACCCTTTAAATTCCTTGCATCAACTTGTGAACTAGATTCTCCTTCAACAGTTTCATGAAAACCAAGACCAGATTTGATGGTGAGAGACCTTTGACTACTAAGAATATTATCCAAAATCTTAGTACTATCTTGAAATCTCAAATGTTTATCTTTTTCTTCTAATTTACCTTTTAGAATGTTTACCTCAACCTCCATTCTTTGATATTGTTTTTCCTTTTCTAGATATTGCTTCTTCATATCTTCTTCAACCCTTCTTCCTTCTTCCACTTGCTCCTTTAATTTGAGAATCTCTTCTTTCAACCCATTTTCTTGTTCTTCAAATGCTTGAAGTAATTCTTCATTCTGCTTATCTGATTTTTCAAGATTTTCTCTTAGAGAGATGATCTCAGCTTCAAGACCTTCACAATATTGTTTAGATTCCACAACAACATTTACTAATTTAATATGATCCTTGTTATCATATGTTTGCAACTTATCTTTAATATTAACAATCTTTTTCAAAGCAAGATCAAGTTTTGTTCTAAGATCAAAAATTTCTTCTAACTTGTCTTCTTCTGAATCAACAACTCCATCTGACATAACAAAGGTTGTTTTGTTATCATGTTCATTTTTTGACACATTGTTAGGGATAGGATTACCTGGTAGTTCCCCTGATGAGAGCAACCTTCCTTTGGGTTTTCTTCATGGATTGCTTGTAGTTTATCCCACACTTGTTTCGTAGTTGCATAATGCATAACCCTATTTAATGTTGAATCAGGTATGCTATTAATGATGTCACTTAATGCCTTACTGTTCTTTTGCACTTCCTCGTCTGATGGAGGAATTTTGGTGTAGCCATTGCATACTAAATACCAAACATCACAGTTCATTAGATTAGACTTCATCTTTTCTTTCCATTGGTGATAATTATCATTGCTTAGCATAGGTACGCCTTCATTGTCCATTGTTTTTTACTTCCCTTGGTCTTCTGCTTCTAGGGCCAACATTTTTTAATCTATTTTCTCATTAGAATGTGTACTTTCACTTTTACCCATGAGTGCAAATTCAGTTGATCCATTATCATCATTAGTATATAGACACATAAATGGACCACAATTAGAACAAAAACCCATACCGAATAGTTCTTTGTTACCATCTTCATTCTTGATCAATAGAAAGCGGGGTGCTCCCAAAATTGAATATCTGCTAATATTTGTAAGTGTCACTGCATCTGATATATCATTGTCGCTACCACAGTTTTATGACACCTTCCTTCGAGTTATCTTATTCTTTCCCATCGTCCTTGATCCACTCCAAGCGATTAAGCTTCAACTTGAGTGACCTACTCTAATACCAATTGTTGGGAAAAAAACTGAGAGGGGGGTGAACCAGTGTTTTAAAAACTCAAACTTTTATTTTCTTATTCGGATTTTTGTACGCAAATATAATGAAGTAAATATGCCTATGTATGCGATTGTTATGCAAACAACTAGCATATATCCAGTTAACAAACTTTTCAATGAATTCATCATTTGTTTAACTTGAACCAATGTATCATTACTTCATTAGGCATTAATTAAACAGTAACCATGTGCAGTAAGAGCAGAATAAACCATCACACATAAGCAAAACATCAACACACATGAACACCAAGATTTTTAGGTGGAAACCCAATGTGGGAGAAAACCATTGTTGTTGTCATCTCTATCTTCATATTTTATTAAAATGAAAAACTTCTTACAATCTTGTACAGACGCAGACTCATACCAACAAGCAGGCACCCACCTGCAGAAGGTTACAACCTTCTCTCATTTTCCAATACCTACTGAAAGGAAAGCTCCAACCCCCCGATCTCGTTTATTGGCACCGACTAGTAGGGAGCTCCTAACCCCCTGATCAGATTTACCAGCGAACACTAGAAGGAAGCTTTGACTTCCTCACCGAAGGCTCCAACCCTCAACACCTCCATGGACCACGTTTCATAATTTTCATACTGCGTCCACCTGAACTAAAACATCAAACCTGTAGGCCACTTTTCATCATATTTTCATATTGGACCCACTACCATCATTTAAGCCCAATACCAAATAATAATTCTGAAACTAATAACTCAATTACTGAATCATCAAAGCAATCACTGAATCTTAATCAATCAATACAACTAGATCAAACTAAACCAAGATATATCATATCAATGCATAGTTATTCATCAATAAGCCAAACATTGTTACTCATCACAGAAACCAATTGTTTGCTCATGCAAACCTTGATCAACCTTATGTAAGAATATATACGCTACTATTATGAGACATACTCGCGTATATACGCGCTTTCTCTTCAGATAACCCGCGTACATATTTCTAAACACTGAACCCTGAAACTAAATCACTACATTACTGAAATCAATCACTGAAACACATACTGACCGCGTACAGTTTTGTCCATACTACAGAATTCATATGCGACTACCCAAAAGCCGATCTGTGTATGTACGCGGTCTTTCTGAAGAAAAACTGCATATAGATCTGTAACTACTGAATAATACCTTCGCTGCACAACAAACCCAAATCTCGACACACATTGTAAGACACACATCATAACATCATCATCACAAATATATCAACCCATAAGCATATTATTCAATGTGTAGCCATTTTAGATCTATAAGATCTGATCCATCATCACACTCCTGGGTGCACACTTATCTCAGATCAAGCAATTTATCAATAACTCATATAATGCAAACTTAGTGATCTGAACAGTGGGGCTCTTAGGCTTCTTGTCCAACTTACAAGAACCTCTCCCACTTCCAAAGCTTTAAACTTTCCCAAGTCTTATTGATTAACCAATGCGGAAATAAATATGTGCTTGAAAATAAGGCGTATACTGGTGTTTATTTTACACTAATTATATGCTTTCAAATCTGTCGTTTGTGCTGACATGTGATTGTGTTCGAACTGATATATAATTACATGCAATCAGTAAATAATGCAGCAATAAAAACAACACATAAGACAGCAATATTAATTTGGAGAACACCCAAAACTCTTGGGCTACGTCTCCGTGAGCTCTAGCCAACTCGACTAGGCTCTCTGGGATTATTGCAGCAATCTTTTTACAAGCTCCCTGGCTCAACTCCATGGTGCGACACAGAAACAATGGGTTTAGAATGCCACTTTGTCCCCAGCTTTGAAGCTCTCGACCTTCTTGCTCTGGCTCCCGCTCTTAGGCTCTCGGCTCTTGGGCTCTAGCTTCTCGGCTCTGTCTCGGCCTCTGCGCATTCGCTTTTGCTTTTGTGTTGTCTCGGCGTTGCCTTCTTCTTGCCTTAGCTTCCTGCTTTTGCTTCACTTTCAGCAATGAACCCCTAATAATCAACAACAGCAACCAACAATCAACAACCTTGTCTCTGTCGTTTTGTGGCTTTTTAAGCCAAATCGACGTTGTTGATTCATTTTCCCTCTCGGGCTCTTTGTCTTCCTGTTTTGGTCCGCTCGAATCCCTTCTCTGAGGGTTAGAAATCATTGCTAAACGCCCTCGGGGATGGATGCCACCTATTCCACAATGGAAGGAGCCACCAGCGCTTTAAATCCTTCAGAAACAGTCGTTCCCTACTTATACAGAGAACACTGTAAAACACGGGAAAATCCGCAAAAAACACTGTTCATCGGATTTGAAATTTTCATAATTGCGCTTTATATCCCTATCGGGTCCGCCTGAAATCACTATCGCAAGTCGCTTCGGCCTTGTTCCAAAGTTTCCCTTGGTATTTTAAAATTTCATTAAAACTGTGAAAACATTGCAAAATGGCTCATGACAGATTTCAAATATCATGTACTTTCATTTTGGAACCCTTTCAGGTCCGGTTTTCATCGGGTCGGGCACTTTTCCTTCGTATTTCGTTTATTCAATGAAAAACGAAAATACAAAGAAAATCGTCGTTTGACGGATTTCAAAATGTATTAAATCCGGTTCATATTGTCGTCGGGTCCGGCCATCGCATCGCATATATAACATATAACATATAACCGCTCCTCTGTAATGCGCCGATGCGATATTGCGATGCGACAAGTCGCAATCGCAGATCGCACAAGCCCAAGGTCTTTCCCATATGATAGGGTCTATGCCAGCGCCGATTACGATCCACCAATACCGACGATCGCAGTATCGCATCGGCCCGGTCCCATCGTGTTATGCCTCAGATTGCCTCCGCCTATCACCGCCGAGGCAATATGTCGATCAGATCTGGACCGTTGATCGGCCAGATCTGACGGCTCTTGTGCAAACACTGTTCAAGCCTCCAATAGGCCTCATTTCCGCCATTTCTTCATATTTTTAAGCCCGATAGTGTTATTCGACTTTTCCATAACTTCTCCTTTTGCAATGGTTTTGACCTTTTAGAAGATTTTGAGGACTTAGAGGGTTTTTTTTTGGACCTATTTTCAAGGGATTTTGCCCCTTTTCCCAAAGGATATAGGCAGCTTCATTGTATGATAACTTCTGCATCCTGAGTCAGTTTTTGCCCATTCAAGTTGCAGTAGATTCAAAATGAGACGATCTCTGCAATGGGGCTAGTTCTAGGAACTTCCTTGGACTTTCATTTTTCTTCAGTGAGGAATACTTAGACTTAGGAGTCTATCCAAAATCCATTTTGGATCACGCCTCCCCACTAAAAGAACTTTTGGTCTCCAAAAGACTGACATATTGATCTAAACAGTAAATGAGAGTGACTCACCCTCTTCTTTCAGCCTCCCTACACTTGCCTTTGCATAGTGCCTCTGAACCAAAGTTTCTGACCACTTCCCTTCTTGGATGGGTTGGTCTTCCTCCTTGCCTTCCTGCAAAACTCCTGTTGAAATGGTCATAGAAGGTAGTTTGAATTTTTCTGCCTTGATCATTGATCCAAGGTGGCTCAAACAAATGTGAAGTACACCTGCTCCACAAAGCTTTCACTTGTACTTGTTTGACACACTGTCAACAACAACTGTTAACAACAACAGAAAGACAGATAACAACGGGATGGTCTAACTCCTGCTTCAACAAAGAAACAGATTTCACATCTTGTGAACACCTCCATGTCTTACATCTGCATACAAATGATGGACTAGACAACAAGCCCACAAAACATGCCTCTAAAGCAAATGACCCTTCAAGTCAAGCATGTGGAAAAAGACCATTTGGACTCTTTTTCAAAAGACTAAACACTTCATTATTACCTCCATCTTGGAAACCAAGTTAACTTTTCCCAAATCAACATTACATGCATGTTTACAACAAAGCAAACAACCCTTCAAGTCAATCACACACACATGCTCCAAAAACAAGGAAAACATCAACATCCCTGTGTTCATGCGCATCATCTCATGCATCTATTTCATCCTTCAACTTTCGCTTAAGCACATTGTACTTTCGAAGCTGAAATGAAATATAATGTTGCAGCAACAAAGTGAGTCTCCTACCCAACCTTTTTCCATTCACCTTCTTGGTAGAAACCTGCAACTTGCATTCAATTACCACAGAAATGCAAATAGATGCATTATATCAATAGGCATGCAACTTTTAATTGGATAAGAACTCTAACCATTTCTTACCAATCCATTTCAAAGGTCCTTCCTTTGTCTGTACATCAACATCAATATGTGAATCATCTTGAGACACATCGTTCATGGAATCTTCCTTTCCATTTCTGCCATCTTCTCTTTCCACCTTCTTCTTCAGCTTTTGTGGAAGCATTGCTAGATTCAAAGTCCAACATCTTTCAACAAGATGCCCTTGCTTATGGCAGTAAGTGCAACACATGTGCATTCTCTTGATAGCATGATTTGTCTTGTCCAATGGACCTTTGGCTTTTTGCTTCTTTTCCTTCAAAGTTTCATGTATGTGGCCATTCTCTTCCAACATCTAGAAACATTATGGTTATCCAAACCACAAAAGGAACATGCAACTCTTTCCCCATACTTATGTGGAAATTTATCATGCTTTGCAAAATCAAAAGGACTATGGTTAGAACCAAATTTATACCTGCCTCTTTCACCTTTATTGTCTTCATGAGGAGGTGAAGCAAATGAAGAAGTGGCTCCCTTTGGAACACCATCAATCTCTTCAAGGTTGTCAGAGTTTCCACAACTCTCTGGTTCAATGGTGTGCTTATGAACACCTACATCCTGCAAATGATGTTTCAAGCCATTGCATTCCTCCTGAACACAATCTTCACACTCTTGAGATAGAGGACCTGCAATGAAACTCCTTCTTGGAATTGTTTCAATGGCCTTCATGGCAGCTTTGGAACTCTCTCCATAAGACTGTCCATAGCCAAGACCCAAATACTTAGGCCTTTCCTCAACCATTATTGGTTCAATAATACCTTGTGCATGCTTTCCCAAGCCCTTTCCTTCATAGCCCATCTTGGACATTAGCTTGGAACCTATGCCTCTAGTATGTTTTTCAAAAGAACCAATATGAGCATTCTTAGAAGAATTTGAAGACAAACTGGAATGGCTTACCTCTTCTTCAAGCTGATACTTGACCAAGGCTTCTTTGGCAACAAAGAGCTGTGACTCCAACTCATGCATCCTTTTCAGGTTCATATTGCCTCTCCATTTCCTGTAATTTGTTAGAAAGCATTTGCTTTTCTTCCTTCATGGAATTCAACTGCTCTCTAAGCATGTTGCTCTTCCTTCCATCCTCATACATTTCTCTCACCATATCCATCATGATGAGCAAGTCTTGCTTCATGTCTTCATCAAAGACTTTTGTGAAGAAAGGAGAATTTGAGGACTCACTTGAAGAAGTTGTCATTATGCCAATGAACAAAAGAACTTCAAACAAGGATAACAAAGAGCTTTATTCAAGCAACCTTCTGCAACAAACCTCTTGTGCTTCAAGGATTGCCTTGAGGTCCTTTGGGATAATAGAATGCCTTCAGCCCTTTCCTTCCTTCCTGTCCTTCCTAGACTGAGTTATCAATAGCTTTCCCTTCACCTCTGCAAACTCAAAAAATAGACAATCTGCAAACAAGCATACAATCAACCAGACAATCAATCCTTGACTGCCCAAACACCTTTCAGACAAGCAATCTTTGCTCTGTCACTCAAGCATTCTGATATAACCTTCTTAAGGGTGTGGTTAATCAATTTTAAGCTCTGATACCACCTGATCTAAACAGTGGGGCTCTTAGGTTTCTTGTCCAACTTACAAGAACCTCTCCCACTTCCAAAGCTTTAAATTTTCCCAAGTCTTATTGATTAACCAATGCGGAAATAAATATGTGCTTGAAAATAAGGTGTATACTGGTGTTTATTTTAAACTGATTACATGCTTTCAAATCTGCCATTTGTGCTGACACGTGATTGTGTTTGAACTGATATATAATTACATGCAATCAATAAATAATGCAGCAATAAAAACAACACATAAGACAACAATATTAATTTGGAGTTCACCCAAAACTCTTGCACTACGTCTCCGTGAGCTCTAGTCAACTCGACTAGGCTCTCTGGGATTATGGCAGCAATCTTTTTACAAGCTCCCTGGCTCAACTCCACGGTGCGACACAAAAACAATGGGTTTAGAATGCCACTCTGTCCCCAGCTCTAAAGCTCTCAACCTTCTTGCTCTGGCTCCGGCTCTTAGGCTCTCGACTCTTGGGCTCTGGCTTCTCGGCCTCTGCGCATTCGCTTTTGCTTCTGCGTTGTCTCAGCGTTGCCTTCTTCTTGCCTTGGCTTCCTGCTTTGGCTTCACTTTCAGCAACAAACCCCCAATAATCAACAAGAGCAACCAACAACCAACAATAATCAACAACCTTGTCTCTGTCGTTATGTGGTTTTGTTGTTGATTCATTTTCCCTCTCGGGCTCTTTGTCTTCCTATTTTGGTCTGCTCGAATCCCTTCTCTAACCGTTAGCAATCATTGTTAAACGCCCTCGGGGATGGATGCCACCTATTCCACAACAGACAAAGCCACCGGCGCTTTAAATCTTTCAGAAACAGTCGTTCCCTGCTTACACAGAGAACGCTATAAAACACGGGAAAATCCGCAGAAAATACTGTTCATCGGATTTGAAATTTTCATAACTGCGCTTTATATACCTATCGGGTCCGCCTGAAATCGCTATCGTAAGTCGCTTCGGCCTTGTTCCAAGGTTTCCCTTCGTATTTTAAAATTTCATTAAAACTGTGAAAACATTGCAAAATGGCTCATGATGGATTTCAAATATCATGTATTTTCATTTTGGAACCCTTTCGGGTCCGGTTTTCATCGAGTCGGGCACTTTTCCTTCGTATTTCGTTTATTCAATGAAAAACGAAAATACAAAGAAAATCTTCGTTTGACGAATTTCAAAATGTATTGAATCTGGTTCATATTGCCGTCGGGTCCGTCCATCGCATCACATATATAACATATAACCGCTCCTCTGTAATGCGCCAATGCGATATTGCGATGCTACAAGTCGCAATCGCAGATCGCACAAGCCCGAGGTCTTTTCCATATGATAGGGTCTATGCCAGCGCCGATTGCGATCGGCCGATATCGACGATCGTTGTCTCGCATCTGTCTGGTCCCATCGCATTATGCCTCTGATTGCCTTCGCCTGTCACCGCCGATGCGATATGCCGATTGGATCTGGACCGTTGATCGGCCAGATCCGACGGCTCCTGTGCAAACATTGTTCAAGCCTCCGATAGGCCTCATTTCCGCCATTTCTTCATACTTTTAAGGCCCGATAGTGTTATTTGACTTTTCCATAACTTCTCCTTTTGCGATGGTTTTGACCTTTTAGGAGATTTTGAGGACTTACAGGGGTTTTTTTTGACCTATTTTCAAGGGATTTTGCCCCTTTTTCCAAAGGATATAGGCAACTTCATTTTATGATAACTTCTGCATCCTAAGTCAGTTTTTGCCCATTCAATTTGCAGTAGATTTAGAATGAGACGATCTCTGCAATGGGGCTAGTTCCAGGAACTTCCTTGGACTTTCATTTTTCCTCAGTGAGGAATTCTTAGACTTAGGAGTCTATCCAAAATCCATTTTGGATCACTTAGCATTTTGATCTCCATTTCCTTATATAGCTTAGGCCTTAGCCAATACCTTAGGTCAATTCCGTAGTTGTGTTGATGTTATTTTTTGATGGGATCAAATATTCGTTGTCGCACTCATTACTATGGGTCAATACCATGGTAAAAACCCCTGGTATTGAGAATATTAAGGTGTGGAAACTATATGCGACTTTGCTTCACCATACCTACATATGTACACACCTTTGTTTCACAAAACCTATGTATACGCGACTTTGCTTCACCATCCTTGCGTATGTACACGACTTTGCTTCATAGAACCTACGTATACGTGACTTTTCTTTACCATACCTGCATATGTAGGCGGCCTTGCTTCACAGAACCTGCGTATACTTCTTCAAACTTCATCTTTATCATTCCTCTGTCTTTGAACTGATATTCCTTTGTCAATCTTTATGTCACATATGTACTGACCTGAATACTCATCCTGCCACCATCATGTTGGCATCTTTATTAAGTAGGTTGCCATCAAGGACAACACATGTGTCATAATGCCAACAAAAAAAATCCATGCTAGTCATTACAACATTATCAGCCTTGATTACATATTGCAAACTTGGGGATGGAAAAGGGTTGTTCCACATGAAACCATAAAAAAGGCAATTTCTAAAGTGGATGTTGGTGCATCTTCAACTAAAGTATCTATACTACCTACAAATTGTTTATCTAGTTGCTTACCATTCCCTTTTCAAAATTTCCTCTGTCGACATTCATGAGCATAGTGCCTTTTCTTGTTACACCTATAATATATCACGTGAATCTTCTTACAGTACCAAAGGATGCCTCCTCCTTCTTACCCTTTGGATATTTTTTTCCTTCTCACATTTCTTCATTTTCTCTATGAAAGGAAGTTCTTGGGCCTCTTATTTTCAGTTTGCATTTGATTCTCACCTTGTATCTTCTTCGACAAAGGTGTCCCAAAGCTACTCATAAGCTACATGGGTTGCCCAAGCACAAACACCTTGAACAAATGCTTCCGATTTATGAGAGAATCCATTTAATGCAATTGGCACTAATTCCTCATCAGCTATCTTCGTTTTAGTGGCAAAGAGTTGATCTCTAAACTTCGATAATTTTCATAGCTTGTCACAATGTCTAAATCACTAATATGTAGTTAGGATAGCCTTGTTCTTCATAAGCATCTTACTAAAAAATATTGACAGTCACAAAGGGCAGTGAAAGCCTCATACATCTCCTTATTTGACTTCATCCTATGTGAAGAGTAAAATGGTCCTTTACAGAATCCAAAATTATAAAATGGTCCTTTACGGAATCCAAAATTATTCTCTTAGCATTGGCAGCCTTCTCATACAGCTATTCTACCCATCACTAAGCCCCATAAATTAAGCTCTTCCATGATCATATGCATCCTAAACTTCCAAGGGGTAAAATTAGAGAGCCCCTCCAACTGGTCACACACCCTAAGACTTGACATATTGGTGGTAGCCATACCTGCAACCCCTAGGATCACAATTTAAAACAAAAACACTCCAACCAATAACAAATCAGCAACCTTTCAAAAATCAAATGAGGTGTTCATAGGCATGGCATGGTCCTCTCATGGGAATTTAATAGCTTCACACCACCTGAAATTCTCCTTCACCATTTGGGCTGAATATTTCAGGTAAGCAACTCGGATAACATGTTGAGATTTTTAATTCATGAAATGCAAATCTGATTTTAAAATCTGGAACAGAAAATCTCTCGAAAAACCAATCAAAATTGCCCCTTTCTGAAAATAAAACTGTAGAATGATAGATTAGAAAAAGAAACAACTTATCTGTATCTGAGAGTTATATGCCAAGTATCGAACGGTTGATCTGAGTTTTATAATTTCTGAAATTGCAAAAACAGCACTGCAAATTCTAGACTAGCAGTGAGAAATCTTTCATTGGCTCAAGAAAATTAACTACAACGAATGACAAAGAGGGAGCACCTAGCTAAAGAGGGAAACCTCCATTGGTGAATTCACATCAATTACCCAAGTCTCTAACTCTCCCTACACTCTTCACGAGAAGCCAAGTTGAGAATAGAAACAACCTAGCAACTAAATAAATAACTCGCTCGTAAATTTTACTTTTAGAATTCTTACACTTCTAGTGAGGTTGTCCCATGTAGGAGATAACATACTAGAAATGAATTAATATAGATAAAGTAAGATTGAAATTGAATAGATCTAAAAATACTCCCTAGGGGTGGTGCCTCATCTCTTACTCGTGTGACTAATCTCAAGGGATTCCCAAGAGAATCTCTCTAGATATGGCATCCTCACATATTTATGCAAAAAACAAAATGGTGACTAATCACTAGTCAACCCACCAGTCTAAAAGTAAAAAGTAAAATTTAGGAAATCCATAAAAAACAGGAAGTAATACCAAATGAAGGAAATGATATGGAGAACATATTCAGATCGGCAAACTAACAAAAGTTTAGTAGTTCAATGACGTTGGATCATCATTTGTCCTTGCCATCAAAGTATTCAAATATTTAATGATCAATCCTATTTCTGCTAAATTTATCTGTCTCAAGAGATCATCTTCAAATAACAGCAACCATTTCTAGAATAGAACCCAATAAATGTCTAAGTGAAATCTAGGAAAGCAAAGAATCTCTTTGTAAAGAAATCTTTTAAGAAATTTATTTGTATTACCAATCTCTATTGTAATACGTATACCAATAAGGTTTCAGATCTAACATGTTAATGAATACTTCCAAGTTCTTTCAATAATCGTTCCCTATCTAACATATCTACAGATGGAAACCCATCCACCGACATTAGATCTATCCCAAAAAACAAGGCTCCAAATAATAAGTTCTTTCAATCAATCGTTCTCTATCTAACATGTCAACACATGGAACCCCAACCACTATGATTAGTTCTATCCCAAAAAACAAGACTTCAAAACAGTCATTCCTAAGTGTTACACACATACCTACTTGTATGTGCAAGTAACTCCGTTGCATTATTATATGAAAATTGTTAGGTCCATCAATCTGCTTTTTTTGTTGATGTTTAGAGCATTTCTAAAAAGTATAAGATGAATTTAGTCACTTGAGAAACTAATTCATTATCTCAGTTGATGGCCTCACTCAGGTCTGACTTCTCAGTTCTTGCATTAGAGTTTTAATGACAATGTCCCACCAAGTTTTCAGTACAGGGGAGCACAGAAGCAGGGAGAAGCATTTTGGGTACATGTGGGAGCACCTCCAAATTTTAGGGAAATGCAGGGTATATGGGGAAGGCAGGGTCTAGTATAGGGATCCCTATCTCTAAAATTATAAAAATAAAAATAATGATGATAAAATCCCAACAACAACAATTCATCCCATGCAAATTCATCATTGTGCAATCCAAAAAACACAATTATAAATTTTATATGACCATTAATTACCAAGGTCACAAACTCTTTAAAGCTCTATCCCCTATCTTTGTTCTGTCTTAAAGGGTTGTTGGACAAAAAAATCCCCTGGATGGGAGGGGAGGGGTTGGGGAAATGTTTCCCCATGCAGCACTACCCTGCCCCAGAAGCATGGGAAACGTAGGAGATGCACCCCCTACCCTGAGGGACGCATCCATGTGTTACACTGTCTAAAGATAAATGAAGTCAATTCCAGGTGATTTGTGCTGTTTGCCAGATTTTTGGTCTCTATTGATCTTTATTATACCGATTTATGTCATTTTCTGTCATTGTTGCTCGATCTTAATTGATATTTCAAGGAACCCAGCGGCAAATAAGGCAGTCAAGAAGAAATTGCAGGCATTGAGAAAGTTAAAGGATGCTACATAATAATGGCAGAAAACAATTGATCACAAACTTCTCATGGTATCTGGATGTGAAAAAAGATTAAAGGAAATTGTGAATTGATGATGAACTATTGTCCCAAGTATCGTACCTAGAAGAATGCATGGTTTTGACATTCGTAATTGAGAACCTGGAAATCTTGCTAATTGTATCATTTCTCATTTCTGGTTTCATTTGTTTCGAAAACTGCTGCTAGAGAACAGAATACGTACTTAAGAATCAAGACAATCAGCTGGCCGGTCTTTTTTCAA
Source organism: Pinus tabuliformis (assembly GCA_031772625.1). NCBI lineage: Eukaryota > Viridiplantae > Streptophyta > Pinopsida > Pinales > Pinaceae > Pinus > Pinus tabuliformis. The sequence continues at coordinate 1,162,578,672 of CM062813.1, read as the reverse complement.
GCACAAAAGATCTTCGACCATGGAATATTATGCACACAGCAACCATTCTAGGGTATTCCTAGAATCCTTGTCTACACTAATTTGTCAACCATGCCATTATATACCGCATCTGTTCCACACATTAAAAAGACTGACTTCACATTGTCAAATGCATGAAGAAACTTCAAACAACTTAGCAAAAGATGAAAAGCTTCTTGCACACTCGACGTTTGTCATGGAATTTGCAACTCATTGTAATAGACCTTATACAGACAATCAGTTGCTTTTAGACTCTTTAAAAAGGGCAGCTGACATGGTAAGAATTTCTGACAAAGGAAGTATGAAATGGTGAAACCAAAGTTATTGCACCAAGAGTAGCAAGGTGCAAATTGCAATTATAGCCTGAGTAGATGTGCCATGTCTATAACATTAATAACTAAATTGAGAAAAAATTGAGGTCCACAAAAATGAATAATTAAAATAAAAAAATACAAACATAATGATAATAAAAATATATAATATGAAAATAGAAGAGCACAGATCCATTTGAAATCCAATCTTTTGAGCACTAAAAAGTTTGTGTTTGAATTTTTTTCTGATTCCTCTGGATGCTTAATAGATCTAATAGATCTGAGATTAAGATAAATTGATACTGCTACCTTATATTCTTATATATTTGTATCCTTAAAAGGCTAAAAATTATGTGCAGATATAACTATAACTAAAATCCCAAAATCCCATTTATAGACTTCTCCAGTTTTAGATTTTACTAAAATACTTATTTGAATTTCTCTTGTTTTAGAAATACTTTCCCACATTTATTTAAAAAGACTTTGTCATTATTGAACTGACTAAGAGAAACACACCAGGCTTAAGATCGCGGTGAATGATGCCGTGTGCATGTAAGCATTCCATGGCTTGGGCAATATCCAATGCAAAACTTACTGCCAGCCGCAACTCTAAGCGTTTTGGCCGTATACTCAACATATATTTCCGGAGCGACCCACCTACTAAAAGCTCTGTAACCGCGACCATAACAGGTTCCTTGCAGGCGCCAATAAACTGCATTTCAAAAGAGTGCATACTATCAAAAACCTCATGTTCTAGGCCTTAAAAATGATAACTAGAAAGCAGAAAAAACACAGAAACAACTTTTGTCGCTGAAATCTGACAACTAATTGCCAGACATCTCACAAGAGTTTAAAGTTATATCCTTATTTCCCATTCTAAGAGGTTGAACACTGCATTGATTGTTATCAAGTACAAAATATTTCAGTTCGAAATCATGATATGACAAGATGCTCAATCACTCAAGGCAGGTGGGAAAAGAATTTGACATCTAATATTCCATGCAAATTCATTTAAAACTTTGGTTGAAACGTTTTTAAATTGCTGCAAACACTACCCCTCAAGAAAATAGCAAAATAACCTTCACTAGATTTTTGTGTTGCACACGTGCTAGCAATGCAACCTCTCTTGCAAAGCGTGCCTCACGTCTGGCGATCTCTTCTGGAACATCTCCAGCCTGAATTATTTTAATAGCAACATTTTGGTCCCGGTACCTACAAAGACCATTCCAATATAGTCATAGTCAGCATGTTGGGCTGGAGCAATCATCGCCTGTAGTGGGCTCTTAACTGAATTTTCTCTCTTAACACTCACAACAACATAAATATTCAAAGCTGTATCTAGACAACATTTTTGCACCTTCAACTCCTGCATCTTTTCTAGTATATATAAAAGAGTGCTGGTCATTTGCTATTATTTTGACTCCGGGTAGACTAGTTTTAATCTGATCACTAAACATAACAGGGTATAAGCCAACATAACGAAAATTTCGAGGTATGGTTTAGCAACTTGACTTGATATGAAATAATATGAACCCTACAATGCAAACTAACTTCTATTAAACTTAAGAGGCCGGGTGGGGATGGCGAATGGTGTTGCTGAGATTGAAAAAGAAGGCCAAAGAGTAATGTATTCATACAGAGACCGTTGACACAAAATGATGTATCTAAAGTACAGATTGAACTTAGTCTTCAAGGAAAAGAGAAATATTAAAATAAATAATCATAATAATAATTTATTTTTAAAGAGTAATGTATTCATACAGAGATCAATGACACAAACTGATGTATCTAAAGTACAGATTGAACTTAGTCTTCAAGGAAAAGAGAAATATTAAAATAAATAATCATAATAATAATTTATTTTTAAAGAGTAATGTATTCATACAGAGATCAATGACACAAACTGATGTATCTAAAGTACAGGTTGAACTTAGTAGTTTTCAAGGAAAGAGAGAAATATTAAAATAAATAATCATAATAATAATTTATTTTTAAAAGTAATGTATTCATACAGAGACCATTGACACAAACTGATGTATCTAAAGTACAGATTGAATTTAGTAATTTTCCAGGAAAAGGTAAATATTAAAATAAATAGTCATAATAATAATCTATTTTTAAAGTCACTGCTAAATTAGACACTAAATTAGTGTATAAGATTTTTTTGTTTATTGGGCAATGACTTGTTTTTGGACAGTTATTTGGCTACAAAATTCTATTAAAATGTAGATACTCTATCCAACTGTAAATTTGAATCACCTCACTGTAGATTTGAACCTGTAACCTCTTAAAAGAAAAAATATATTATTAACCATTAAGCCTACTCAAACTGAAATAAATAAGTTAAAAACTTATTTAGTATTTAGTGCATCTGCTGTTTTCGTGATCTAGGCTCATGCGGACCCTCCCTTGAAGGAAAACGCATCAATCACAATATGCATAGTTGGATTGAAGGTCAATTCATCGTTATAACCAAAATTTTGATGGATCGGCGCTTTTGGATGCCGAATGAACTTAGGATGAGATGAAACTGCATAAAAATGTACCCCCTGAGTAAAAAAAGATAAGATGGTTAACCATCCAATGGAATGTTACAACATGGAAATGAAAAACCATCCGCTTGAAACTTTCCCGACAGAAAATCAGCTACACCAACAATGCCAATGACATAATCATCCATTGATTTAAGGAAATTGAAGGGATAGATAGTCCTTTCTAGAATTGAATTGGTCCTTGTCACCCGGAAACAGATCACAGTGCTAAGCTTCTGATTGACCACAAAATCTACCATATGGTCCAACCAATATGTATTATAACAGCTAAAAGATTTATGCAGCAAACCAGCTTAAGACATAACAACTTACTTGCCCTCATAGACTTTTCCATGAGCACCTTCCCCGATCCTTGGACCTACATACAGTAGTTTGGGATCAATGAGCCATCTTTTATCCAACTGAAATTCATCAGAAGGTCCCTGCAGTGACATTGGACTATCCATTGAAGCACAACTATGAGCATCCTTGGCACTTTCTGCTGCAAGTATTCAAGCTGCACTTGCTAACTCCGTCCTCAAGAAATTCCTGCCTTGGCCCAAACCCATCTCCGGTCATCATATTCCGAGGCCAAATTAAGTCCATTCAAGGGCAAAATAAGTGAAGGAAGTTAACAATCTGATTGATGGGTAATCATGGACACCAGTATTTCTTTTCACAGCCTTGTTCTCACATGGGTTGGAGTTTTAAAAAACCAAGAAACTTAGCCCACGGTCTTTTTGCGTCCCTGAAACTGTTTCCACATAGGGAAATAACATAAAAAACGCATGAATCTGGTCTATGACAGAATGGTACATGCCCACATCTGAGAGCCCACAGAGAAAGCGCTCGCAGACAACAATACCCCAGCAGAGCCAGATCAGAAACCTAATAGATCCAGAGTTGAGACAGAGACAGCTCTAATTTGATCCTATCTAGGAACGCGCAACAATGTCTTTAGATCCCTCTCAAAAAGATACAATGAACCCACAAAAAAATTGGAAACAGGCGGACCCAGAAGCCTCAAACATGCAATACGTTATTGTCAAGCAGTTTAAATAATCAGAAAGAAAAAATGGCAGAGAATCCAACAGTACTGCATTGTAATGGAACCAAAAAGACTATAAACACAGGCAATGTGGCTAACCAACAGACAGATTCTCCTCCTCCTTTTGTGTATGTTTGGTGAGCAGACCTACCTAATGACAATTGACCCCCTCCTCGCCCTTCATATGATGCTTCTGATAAATTTTAGTAGTCTACCCAACTCAGAAAATGCAGCAGAATTATGAAATAATACAGTGATAATCAGTAATAAAAAACCCTCATTAAAACATCCATCATGATCAGATGAATACAGAGAATAAATGCATCCAACCATGACATCGCCCCAGATAACCCATTATAATGGACTTAAAACCCCATTTATTAGCACCACTGATAATTCCTCAAACACTCCATAGAAATCGAGCCAAACCATTCCCTCAACCATCAAATGTCATCAATTTTTCAAACCCAGAAAACCATTCCCACTGAAATCCACATAACAGACCACCAAATCAAAAACAAAGCTTGTGGGATAATGTCATGGCATTAAGAAGAAAGAGAATAATGTAATTTATAATCAAATAGCAACAGCGATGAACCTTCATGGGTCATTTTTATAAGTCATCTCCCATAAATCCTCTATGATATCAAAGAATTTTAAGTATATTTTTGTGACCATCATAGAAATTAAGGATTTTATATCAGAGATTGCATTTCATTGAATATAACTTCATTTTCTCGTCGGTGTGGTGTGAGGGAGAGATGTGAAACACGTGAGTATCCAAAATCCCAATGTGCTCTTTTATCATTTTAATTAAATGAATTTTCAATTTGTTTCATAAAGGTTTTTTTAATAACCGTAGTCCATCATTTGGACGATGGATACATGTTGTTTTTGGTTCCAAAGTCATCCTCAAATCATGTTTCTCAAAGTTCAATGGAATGAGATTATTATTTTTTCGCAAATAATTTTTTTATTTTATTAAAAAAATATTAATATTATAATTTATTGAAAAAAAAAAAAATTATAGAGAAAAAAATTATTATATTTTTATATATAAAGATATCAAGACTTCTAACATTTAAAGTATCAAAATTTCTAATATTATGGTTTTAATTTTTAAAAGTAGAAAAAAAATTGAAAGAAAATAAATAAATAAATTTATGTGCCTGAGAGATCATTTAACATATATTAGTTTTAGGGTAATTTATTTGGAGATTATCATAATAATGAAGTGTTGTGTATCAAGAACTTGAAGTTCAAATCCTTGGGTAGGCATCTCAAAGTTATAATAGTGGTGGTCATAATCAATTCCTTGTCACCCAAGTAGTCAACTTCATATCATGCAAATACAAAATGACTTATTGAAAGTTAAGTTATTTACTTAGAAATATGTGTGTAAGTTTATTAAAAAACAAAAAATATAACATAAAATTTTTTAAGGTTATCTCATATTTCATCCACCGAAATTATATGGAATGAACCATGTTCCCCCCCCCCCCCCCCCACACACACACACACACATATATATATATATATATCAATTAGGGTTATAAGCAAATGGTTATTATCTCTCTACTAAGATTCAATTTCCAAGAATAACCACAAGAATATTATTATAATGGCTACATGTTTAAGAATATTATTGTATTGACCTTCACTATAACTTAACAAAATCTTTATGAACGTTAAATAAATCCAAAATAAAATACATGGAAACAACAACGTATGTAATATCCACGCTTTACATTAAATAAACCCAAAAGAAAATATGTAGAAATAATGACCTCTACAAATGTAATTAATACTATTACTTATATATTACCCGGATGCGGGTGTCATTACGTGCCATTAAGGCAAGCACTCGCCTCAACATCTGTGACAAGGCCGAGAGGACAGGTATGTACATTCCAGCGATGAAGACAGGATTTAATTCAATGCTCATGGCAAATGGTATTAAGTTGGTTCAGAACAAGGAGGACGGCGCATTCAAGCCAAGCGAGGCTACTCTGGACTCGATGCGCTCAGGCAGGATGGAGCCATGCCCTCTGCCTACGGTGACTGCAAGGAATTTGTTATTTAGTGGGAATGCCCAGACTTGCAATGTACAGGGCAAGCCACTCGATGCTGGAAATTGGCAAGGGAATTCTCCGGAGCGCCGAATCAAGGTGGTTGAGCAGCGCCTCAAAGCCCTTGCGTTAGGAGCTATGATGCGTAGCAGAGGTGTGCCTCGACGAGGCGGTAGATCAGGGACTCGAATTGCAAATGAAATGGAGGAGCCGCACCCAATCGCTCCCATGGCTGTTGTGCCCCCCTCGTCATCCAGTTCTGAGGAGGAGTTTCTGGTTTTGCAGGATACATACCAGACATTCCGCCTCAGAATTCCTAGAAGACTCATCCAGTCTGATGTAATTGTCAATTTCTCAGTTTATCTTTCGGAAGCGGCTCTTGAAGACCCCTCCTCGTCTTCCCCTGCCTCAGCAAGCATCCAGGGCAGCGATATACTCCTGGGGGACATGCATGGTAGGGTTTATCGTGCGCCCCGTCCCTTGGATGCCATAGAGCAGATTGTTCAGCCTCAGCAAGTTCTGGTTCAGGAGGACTCGGCCCAAGCCGAGTCAGTGCAAGAAATTCCGCCGACGTTCAATCGTGCTCAGGGCAGAGACGAGGGACATGACTCCATTCAACCGGGTTCGGATGGGCAACTTCAGATTGGTGATGAGTTCGTTATATGGCTCGATCCGCCCAGTCCGCAGCAGGGGAAGCCGCCAGCGTCGCCCAGCCACCCAACTTGAACCTACTCGGGTGCTCTTCTCAAGGTTTTTTGCACAATTGTTAATGTCTTTGTTGGTTCACATCTCGGTTATTTTCAGTCCTAGTTCTCAGCCTTACCATGGCTGCTTGTTTCTAGTCAGTATAGTTAGCCCGTTAAAGGTTAGAGTCAATGAAGTAAAAAGGGTCGGTATTTTGTCTGTCCATGTTCAAAATGTCTGTTGTCCAAGGAACTCAAATGGACAAGTTTTTGTAACTCTGTCTCAATGGATCGATAGTCTATCCCGGTCGTTACTGTTAGAGGGCGGGCCACGGCCCGCTCGGATGATGTAAACCATGTAAATATTTTTCTTACCTTAATATACAAGTAGACTTTACCTAGAAAAAAAAAAAATACTATTACTTATATATTAAATTCTAATAAATAATTTTATAAATCATTATATAATTGAAAGAATAATTATTAACAGCAAAGTCTAACTTATAGATGAAAAAAGTCTTTTTCACCGGAATCTGATGATACAATTTCAAGCAAAAATGTGATTTTTTGTCGCTCAAAATACATTTTTGAATGCATAAATGGATTCAACACCCTCAAAAACCCCTGAGGCACTCAAATTTTACATATTTAAACTCGGGTTTTTAAAAACCTTTGTTTGATTTTGGTTAAAATTAACCAAAAAAAAAAATCGTGAAAAAGAAGTCATTTTGTCTATAAGTTAGACTACGCCATTATTAATTATTCATGATAAATTAATTTTGTTCTAGCTTTAATCAAAGTAATGTTGTCATTGGTGGAAAAAGCAATTAGAATGATGATAAATACTCAAAAATCATCCTTGTTAGTAATCAGATTAAGTAGAGATGAGTCGGTAAACATTCAAGAGCTTTTTCCCTTCCATTCCTTAAATTTCGATAATGGCCTAAAGTAACTGGGTTTTCACTTAAATCCTAACGGCTACAGGAAAGAAAACTGGCACTGGTTGTTGTCTAAGATTGGAAAAAACATCAAGGGATGGAGTTTCAAATGGCTATTGTGTGTTGGTAGACTTGTGCTCATTAAATATGTTCTCAAAGGCGCTCTTATTTTTTGGATGTCATTGTCCTGGATCCCGAAGGGAGTCCTTAATGCAATTCATAAAAGTTGTTTTCTATGGGAAGGCCCAAAAGAAGGTTGTTTTTTCTCGTGGGTAAAATGGGACGGGATGTTGCTACCAAAGAAATGGGGCAGTTGAGGCTTAAAGAATTTGTTCACCTTTTCAAAGGCTCTAGCAGCAAAGGTTTGATGGAGATTAATCTCATCTAAAAATTTATGGACAAAGGTGGTGGTCAGGAAATACATTTTCCCTAACTCTTTGGAAGATTGCATCAGGAATCCATTCAAGCTCAAGCGTAACATTTCAGTTGTGTGGAAAGTTGTTCTAAATTATTTTTCTGTAATTAGACATGCGTTGGCATGGAAGGTAGGTTCTAGTGAGCATGTCAATTTGGACTAGGCCCATGGGTTGGTAGTGGAAATAATCATATCATGCCTTAAGAATTGGTGGAGTTCCTCAATTCAATTAGAAAAAGAACTTTGAACCATATAGTTGACGTTGCAAACTCTTCCATCTAGGCTCGGGGATGGATGGGCGCACATAATTTAAATCTTCGTAATATTTGGCATGGTCAATGGCGGAATTATTTAAATTCTCTTAACTTGTCTCATGTCAGATTGCAAGACATGGAGGATAGTTTGCAGTGTATTCACTTGCCTTTTGGGGAATACACCCTTAAAACAAGTCATATATTCATCATGGCAAATAGATAACTATATGATATTCCTCGATGGTGGAAGGTAATTTGGAAACTTAAATGCCCTGCAAAATGTAGAATGTTGCAATGGTGTATTTTAGAAAACAAGCTCCCTACCGGGTAAAATTCGAAGAAGAGAAGTTTCATGGGCCCGAGTTGGTGTCCTTTATGCAAGGGGGTTGAAGAATCAGTTCATGATCCAGATCTTTTACTTCAAGGATGCATATAGAATTGCATATAAAAGAGTATGTAACCAAGTAACTTAAACACATGAAAAGAAGAGGAAATCATAAAGCAACCATGAGATCAAAGGCACAAAACGATTTGATTAAGGAGTTCAACCGGTGTGGGCTAGGTCTCTGGACCCTGCTCAAAGTGGGGAGCCCTCTTTCATTAAATGGCAACAAAAAGGAATTACAATCATTTACATAAATGACCCTTATACCTCCATTTTCCAACATGGATGAAAAATTCAAAGCTCAGATGTAGAAATGGACATCATCATTGGATTCGTGACGCAAAATTGTGTCAAATGACTATAAACTTAACCATATTATGAGCAACTGACCTCTAGAGCTCCAAGGAATCTTTAGATTCCTTGCAAAAAAATTCTCCCAAGATTCCCTAGGAATCTTTCTCAAATTTCATGCCCGCCTAAGTACAGTTCTGATCTGGGCACGCTCCTGGTTCCAACTGTAAAATGAATGACGTGCTTACCCTCTGCCACTCCTCCCCCCCCCGTCAATGGTGAACGGCCTTTAAGTAATAAAGTGTGGGGGAATTTCCAACAAAAGTCGTTTGGCTTGTTGGTTGGCAGTACTACTTTAAGTCTTTCGGTTGGGGGAGCGGGCCATGGGTTCCAATCGGGGGTTGCGTTTTTTTTGGGCATTGGTTATTATTTAAATGACAGCATTTTGCGTAAGGTCGTTAGCGGTGTTCAAAATTGAGGTCGCCCGTTGGCGGGCCGACCCACCTAGGTCGGGCGAGTTTGAACCTTATCAGCCTCCATAACATGTGGCGTTGTTATATTAGAGGGTTGGGCGGGTCTGCCAGTGGGTGCCCCCACCCCACCAACATATTATGTTTAAAATAATGTCATTGGGCATTGGGGGGTGGTGGCCCGGCACCCCAATTTTATATATATTTTTTTTTATTTTTTATAACAATATAGTCCAACTTTCGATGGAGGTTTTTAAGGGTCAATGGGAAAATTAAAGAGGTGACAAATTCGTCCGTTCCGACTGCCAAATTCTATGCGCCAACCCTTTTCCAAATTGTTGCCTCGTTAGTGACTACCACTGGGCTAGTTTGACCAGAACTTTGACCAACTATATCTTGAGCATACGAACACGGATTTGAGTGTCGTTTATGTTATTGGAATCACGACCACGAGCACTACAATCTGGTCTTGGTTTCACTTCAATCCGATAACTTTGATTTTTGAGCTTAAGCAATGTCTCAAATGGTTAGCTCTGAGTGGATGAATGCATTGTCTGGTTGAATGAATGTTGTACATAAGGAAGTTGTTCATCCCACAACTTGGGATGCTTGCCACAATAGCCTCAGAGTAAATGTATCACGATGTGGTTGACAACCTTTGTTTGTTCGTTGGTCTGCAAATGAAATGTCATGCTCCTCTTCAGGTTGGTGTCCATCACTCTCCACAAAGTCATCCAAAAATCTCCAAGAAAGTGAGAGTCTCAACCAGACAAATGGATGTGGGTAGGCCAAAGTGTACCCATACAAATTGGAAGAAGAGATGAGCAGTATTTTATGCAATGACCTACATTTTACAAGGCATTAAGACACACATTTTTCTAAATCGATCACAACGACATACAAATAGTCATGACCTCTCCTAGACAAAGGCAAACCGCCAACAAAATCCATTGATACACTTTCCCGTGGACGACTCGGAACAAGGAGTGGTGTGTAGAGCCTTAATTTTCTATTAGTGGACTTGATAATTGAACACAACACACATCCCTTTACATATCGAGTCACAATATTTTTCATGTGAGGCCAATAACACAACCTCTGCAAATGACACAAAGTTTCCCTACACCAAAATGACCTGACACAAGAGAGGTACGTGCCTCTCTGATTACATGTATTCTCTCATTGGTGGGGATACAAAGTTTGCCAAGGTGATACAACATTTTTCCCTGCAAATGGTAATTATCCACCTGCAGTCCATGTGTCATCTTTGCATAAATCTCCTTAAAACCATCGTCATCAACATATTGTTCAACGTAACTTTCTAAAGATAAAGAAGCATTTTGCAAAACTATAGATGAAAAATAAGAGGGCGACAAAGCATATCTTCCACTTTATTGTTGGTGTCTTTCTTGTATTTTATTAATAAGTGAAATTGTTGGAGGAATCCCATCCATCTAAAATGGCGTGCTTATTGAAGCTTAATTTACGGCTGGAGGTGCTACAAGGGTTGGTGATCTGTGTGAATGATCGTCTCCTTGCCAATCAAATAGTGCTTCCACTTCTTCACGTTTTGAACCAAGGCATACAACTCCTTGTCATATGTGGGATAGTTCACCACAACTTGGGAGAATATCTATGTATGGTAACATACAGGTTTCCTCTACTACATCAACATTGCTCCCGTGGCATATCCACTGGTTGGCATTTGTCTCAATCTCAAAAGGATGTTAGAGGTCAGGGAAGGCCAAAACTAGTGTGGTATTAATCTTCTCTTTCAGTGTATCAAAGGCTTTCTTCTACTTTCCTCCCCACTAAAAGGTTTGCTTCACATTTGTTAATGCATGTAAGGGGGATGCAATGATAGAGAAGTTGGAAATGAAACTTCTCCAACATTGTACTGCACCCAAAAAGCTATGAACCTCTATAACATTGGTGGGTTTAGGCCACTTTACAATCACATCAATTTTAGAAGGATCTATTTTTAATTATCCACCTTCGACAATGTGACCTTAGTAAACCAAAGAGGTCTTACCAAATTCACACTTTGACATACAATTTTTCTTTTTGCAAAACATCAAGCACCTTTTTAACATGATTCACGTGATCTTCCCATGTTCTATTGAAAACAAGAATGTCATCAAGATACACAAGTACAAAATCATAAAGAAAAGTTCTGAAAATATCATTCATTACCCTCATGAATGTGGTCGGAGCATTACATAGTTCGAATGGAATCACCAGTAATTCAAACAACCCCTTTTTCGTCTTGAATGCAGTCTTCCATACATCTTGTTCTGCAATCCCGACCTGATGATAGCCCCACTGCACAAGTCCAGTTTTGTGAAATAGACAACATTTTTCAATTGATCTAATAAATCGTCAATGCGAGGGAGAGGGTACCGATTCTTCACCGTTATTTTGTTGAGTGGTTTGTAATCCATGCACAACCTCCATGTGCAATCCTTCTTTAGCACCAACACAATAGATGAGCCACATGGAGAAGAACTTGGCCTTATGACCCCTTGGTTTAGCAATTTATGTACCTGCTTCTTTATCTCCTCCATCTCAATGGTCGACAACCTATACATACCAATGTTGGGTAAAGGATCATCCTATTGCAAGTGAATCTCATGTTGGGTCTCACACTTTGGAGGCAACCCACTTGGTTCCTGAAATAGCTGATTATAGTTAGAAACAATTTCATACAATTCCTTTTTATGAGTGGGATCACAACCTTGGAAATATTCAGATGTCTCTGCATATTTTTCTCTCATAATCATGAGCATGCACCCTTTGCTGGAATTGATCAATCCCTTCATCTGACCTGCACTTACAAGACTGGCATCGATTTTGGCACGATAAGCTCTAACAATGTATTCCACCTCATCTTTCGTGAGATGATACTTGTTTTCATGGAGAAAGAAAATTGCTTTCCTATCATACAAATATGGACTCCCTAATACAATGCCACAAATATCCAAGGGTACAACATTAAGATCAACTTCATCTACTAGTTTGGATGCAATCACAAATCTGGCTCTACACTACTTGGTCACATGTAATTTGGCTTTATCACACACCCAACCAAGAGGGTAGGGTTTCATATGAGGATTAGTTTCTATCCTTCACTTCTTAACCAAGGATTCTTAAATGAAATTTGCTTATGAGCCCGGATCAAACAAGATTTCCACTTTAGTATGTTTCATTATGACTTTAAAGTGGAATAATTCAGTCCTATTTCATTCATTAACAAGAGACTCATTTGAAGAACTTGTACTTGCATGTAATTCAAAATTATCATTAGCATTAAGAGAAAGAGTACCTTTTATGCCCATTGTTGTGATATGTGTCTCGTCACCAAAATTGGATCCAAGGTCCTGTTGTACGGTTGCCACCGTATTTTGCTTATTCTTCCCACCAAATCTCTTTGGTTTCAATTCTAGATGCAACTTTCAACAATGTTCATCATCGCGGCCTTCCTTCTTGTGATGTGTGCAAGATGGCTTTGCTCCTTCCTCCTTCTTGGTTATAGCTGCCTTCTTGTCATTTCCCTTGCCTTTTCCTTTGAACTTGCCATTATGAGGTTTGAAAGATGATTTCTTTTGTTGCTCTTCTTTATCATTCTTTCCCTTGCTTTCAGGGTGAATGACCTTCACACTGGCCACATCAATAGTAGTAGGCTCAAATAACAACAAAGAATTCCTTATGTAACTATGTAAAGCACCAATATACTTTGTTACAGTGTTAGGTGAATCAAGTGAAATTCCCAAATTCAACACTTGTTATCTAAACTCTTATGTGAAGCTTTGTACATTTTGACCATTTCCTTGTCTCAAAAATATCGCCATTCCATTAAAGCTTTTTGTCGATAACCCAAAGGATAAAATAGATTACCCAAGTTTTTGTTGCCTTTTTGCAACTTGCTCTCCCACCAAACAAGAGCGGTGCCACTCAGCTGAAGAGATGCTAATTGGATCTTGGCCTCATTTTCCTCGATCTGTTGAATCCAACAATAAACCTTGATATGTCTAATCCAATTTTTTAGTTTATCTGCATTACATTCTCCATTATATGTGGGCAAATCAAACTTTAAATCTAGCTTAAAAAATGGACTCTTAGATGTATTCATATGATGCATGTTAGAGTGATGAGAAGAAGAAGAAGAAGAATTATCACTAAAGGATGGAGAGGGCGGTTTAGGAGGATATCCTCTTTGATCTTCATGATTTACTGAATCATGATCATCTCATTATTTATTCTCAGGCTTGATTGTCTTCTCATACTCTACAAATAACTTGTCAACTCTCTTTGCCATAGTGAAGAAGATCTTGAGATAATTTCCCCTTCCTCCATTTGAGCTTCCTCATTTTCCACGTTCCGTCTTCGTGGTGCACGCCCCGCTTCGGGATCAAAGGATTCAAGTTTTCCTTCTCCTATTTGGAGCTTGTTCCTAGTTAGCATTCACTCATGCAACTGGCATCAAGAAGACTTGATCTGGTACCAAACTTGATCCAGAGCTTTTACTTCAGTGATGCTTACAAAATTGCATATAAAAGAGCATGTAACCAAGTAACTTAAACACATGAAAAGAAGTGGAAATCATAAAGCAACCATGAGATCAAAGGAACAAAACGATTTGATTACGGAGTTCACAAAGTGTGGGCTACATCTCTGGGCCCTGCTCAATGTGGGGAGCCCTCTTTCATTAAATGGCAACAAAAATAAATTACAATCAAATTTACATAAATGACCCTTATACCTCCATTCTCCAGCATGGACGAAAAATGCAAATCTCAGATGTAGAAATGAACATCACCATTGGATTCGCGGTGCGAAATCGTGTCAAATGGCTATAAACTTGACCATATTATGAGCAAGCGACCTCTGGAGCTCCAAGGAATCTTTAGATTCTCTGCAAAAGATTCGCCCAAGATTCCCTAAGAATATTTCTCGAATTTCATGTCTGTTTGGGAGCGGTTCCATCCTGGGTGCACTCCTGGTTCCACCTGCAAAATGAATCTCATGCTCACGCTCCGCCACTCCTCTCCCCAGTCGAATGGTGAATGATGTTTAAGTAATAAAGTGTGCAAAATTTCCATCGAAAATTGTTTGGCTTGTTGGTTGGCGGTACCGCTTTAAGTCTTTCGATTGGGGGAGTAGATCATGGGTTCCAATCCGAGGAGCCACATTTTATTTTCAGCATTGGTTATTATTTAAATGGCGGTATTTTGTGTCAGGTCGTTGGTGGTGTTCAAAAATGGGGTTGCCTATTGGCAGGTTGACCTACCTAGGTTGAGCGAGTTCGAACCCTATCAGCCTCCATACCACATGGCGTTGTTGTATTGTAGGGTTGGACGAGTCCGTTGGTGGGTGGCCCACCCACCGTATTATGTTTAAAATAATGTCATTGGTTGTTGGGGGTGGCGGCCTGCCACCCCAATTTTATATATATATTTTTATTTTTTATAACAATATAGTCCAAATTTTGATGGCGATTTTTAAGGGTCACTAAGAAAATTAAAGAGGTGACAAATTCGCCCATTCTAATTGCCAAATTCTATGCGCTAACCCTTTGCCAAATTTTTTGCCTTGTTAGTGACTCCCACTGGGCCTAGTTTGACCAGAACTTTGACCGACTATATCTTGAGCATACGAACTTGGATTTGAGTGTCATTCATGACGTTGGAATGAGGATGATGAGCACTACTATATGGTCCTGGTTTCAATTCAATCCGATGAATTTTTATTTTTTAGCTTAAGCAAGGCCACTTCTATTTCTGGAGCCACTTGGATCAATTGATCACATTTTTCTGGAATGTCACTATGCCAAAGCAATCTGGAGTTTTATATGCAATATCCTATCTATTGATTATGCATGGTCTAGAGCCACTTGTAAGGAGGCATGGCCATCATGGTGGATTTCAGTCAACCCCCAAAAAATAAGAAATCTCTCGCCTATCATTAGTTGGGGGATATGGATTGCGCGAAACAATGTCGTTTTCAATGATAAAGTTATCGAGCCTGATAGAATGGTAACACAATGTGTGTTATATATGAGTTCATTCTTGTTGATCTTTCCAGTCATATGAGTCGCTCTATATCAGTTTAACATGTGGATAGAGCGATCCCCTAGACATATTTTGATGGTTTTTCACAAGCACGAAATGCTTGTGGGGGAGGTGCCATTCTTTACTTAGATGATAATCATTATTTCAAGATTAAAAGTGGTTTGGGGAGGGGATAAATTAGTTATGTCGAGATTTTAAGCCTAAATATTTTGCTTCTATTTGCACTTGAAAATGATTGCACGCAGCTGCAGATTTTTGGTGACTATCAATTTGTCATTAACTGGTTCAATGAAGCTTCTAGATGTCATGTGCACACTCTTAATCCTATACTAGAGGGACTTCTCCTTTTAAAAAGGAATTTTGACCATATATCATGTTGTCGTGTCTACAAAGAAATAAATACCATAAATACCATTGTTGATGATCCAAGGCGAGTGCACAGTAGGATTTGGGTACATGGAATATTACTATGTAGATAAGGAATGAGTAATATGAGTACTATCATAGACCCTTTATAGAAGGTTATTAAGTGGAACATGCATAGGACAAAGTTTAATTTTTTATGCACAATTTTTTGGGTAAAACACATGCTTATTATAATTTTTTATTTAAGGATGCATTAGTGAGGCCTGTGCACGATCTTTTAGTGACACTACAAGTTTTGGATGTTGGAACTATAAAGACTTTAGAAGCCTAATCATATGATGTCACTCTTTTTGTTTCGCTGATTTTTTATAACAAGTTATCATATGTTGTGGGATGAATTGGGCATAAAGATTTTGTTTTTTGCTTTTTGCACACTAGTTGTAACGCCCAATTTTTAAATGCACATAATGCATCTGCAATATGTAATTTTCCCTTTCTATAATAAAAGTTATGATTTTTCTTAGGGCAAAAAAAATAATTTTGTAAACATATTTTTTCCCAAATAAAATTAATTACAAATACTACATAAGAAATGAAAAAGGTATTTGATTTAAATATCTTCTCTTCCTCTCTTTGAAATAAATATATATTTGATATTATTAAAAGTAAAGATAAAAACAATTTTCAACCTAGTGTTATAAATTTAATAATTTTAAGATATTTTTTATTTTATGAAATACAGAATTATATAACAGTGAAAATAAAATCAAGACAAAATATCTTTAACTTTTTATTATATGATTTTGAGATTTTTTAAATTTATATAATATAAATATATATTTTATATCATTAAGGGGGAGATATTGTAATTGTCAATTGGGTTGTCTTATTTTCATTTATTTTATTTTTTTATCTTTATAAGCATTTATCATGTTTTTGGCTCTCAATATTATCTAAAAAATAATCTTAAAGAAATATATTATTAATAATTTTGTAAAAATTAATAAAATTAAGTTTATTAATTAAAAATGATAAAAACTCAAGAGTGAAAGGTGAGAGGTCATATTTAATCCTGAGGGAAATATAGAAATAGATTTATTTGATGCGCAGACATTACCTCTAATAGCAAAGATGCTCTGGTCATTTGGCAAAGGGAATCAAATTCTGCTAAGTTTGGATTGCATTTTAGGAGTTGCTCCATCTCATTTTTACAATAATGATTTTATTGTTGCTTTACATATAAGAGGCATATTTTCGTGGACCAAGCTATAGTTCGATGATAGTTGGATCTTCCCTTATCTTGTATGGAAAATCACGGAGGAGATTGGTCTATCGGGAGGTCTAGCGTCCACTTAGCACTACCTCATACAAGAGTTCACGTATGATGGCTTCATGAAGAAGGATTTGAGTGATACTTTGGTGTGGGATGGTGTATTGAAGCCGCATTGAAGCAGGGTTTGGTTGTGGTCTCGGAGGTTTACCAACATATTTCGAATTATGTCAACCCAATAAATAACATTTGTTGGTATAGGAAAGCTTGGGGGTGGCATGTTCCTTTTCAAGTGGTTATCTTTTGTGTAGGTTTTAACCTTGTACAAAAATTACCTGCATACAAATTCTAAAAATAGAAAATAAACAATGGCAAGAGCATAAAACAGATATACACAGAGATTTTCCCCTAGATCCCAAAACCGAGACTACCAGATTGGTTTTTCATTATGTTCCTTTCATTGTTAAAATACATATATATACATGCCGAAACATCCATAAACCTCAATCCGTTAACCCTGGATTAGAACATAACCGTAGTTCCCTTGACCAGGTCTACAAAATACCATGAACAGAAAACCATCATGCCCAAAACCATGTGCGAAATCCATGCACAAAACCATAGGTAGGTCCGCCCATCTAATATAGGGTCCAACAAAAATTCCTGGAGCGTTGCCCCAAACCCCGTGCATGGGAGCGGTACCAACAAGGGGGGTAGCCACCCCGCCAGCAACGTATAGCGAAGGCTAATGCACACCCCCCCCCCCCCATGTGTGGGGTAGTCGTGGAAAGAATATAACACAACCCAACATTCTCCCACTAGTTGTTTTATTTCCACAGGGGAGCTTAGTCATTGATCCAGCCTTGCAATGCTCGTTGTTTCTCGACACTAAGGGAACTTCTCAGTGCTCACAAACTTTGTCAATGCATCTACAGTATTCTTCAAAGTGTCCACCTTTACCAGCAACACCTTTTTGTCCTCATCCATATCCCTCACAAAGTGATACTGAACATCAATGTGCTTTGTCTTTGAATGATAAGCAGGGTTCTTTACCAAGAAAATTGCACTTTGGTTGTCACAGTTTATCCTTATAGCTCGTTGTACTAACCCCATACTTGAACACAATCTCTGCAACCAAACTACATCCTTGCTTGCATGAGTGATTGCCATGTATTCTGCCTCTGTAGTTGAAAGTGCGACTACATGTTGTCTCTTGCTTGTCCAAATGACTGCACCTCCAAATAGGTTAAACACATACCCACTTATAGATCTTCTCTTATCCAGATCTCTATCCCAGTCTGCATCAACAAAGCCACGAATGTCCAAAACTCTATCCAATCTTGGTCTTCCTTGGTAGCACAAACCATAATAACTAGTGCCACACAAATACTTGAAAACCTGCTTCACTGTTGGTCAATGCTCCTTCCCTAGTTTTGACATAAACCTGCTCAATACTCCCACGACATGTGCAATGTATGGTCTAGTACAAACCATTGCATACATCAGGTTACTGACTACACTTGCATATGGAACACGGGACATGTCCTCTTCCTCTTCTTGTGTCTTGGGACACTATTCAGTAAATAACTTTACACCTACAGGAATAGGAACCTTCACCGGTTTACTATCCTGCATACGAAACCTCTAAAGCATTGTCTCAACATACTTCCGTTGGTTTAACCAGAGCTTCCTCTTTGCCCGATCTCATTTAATTTCCATGCCCAAAATATAGTTTGCAACACCAAGATCTTTCATGTTGATTTTGGAGGATAATTAGGTCTTCAAATCATGGATAATTTATTTGTCTTTTCCAACCAACAACATATCATCCACATGCAAGACCAGATAAATAACACAGTCACCAATTAATTTAAAATACACACAGTGATCTACTTTGCTTCCGGTGAAGCCAAATCCCTGTATAAATGTATCAAATTTTGGATACCACATCCTTGGTGATTGTTTTAACCCATATAGAGAATTTTTAAACTCACATACGAGTTCTTTCTTACCCTTCACCACAAAGCCTACAGGTTGCTTCATGTAGATATCTTCTTCCAGATCCCCATGAAGAAATGATGTCTTCACATCCATCTGTTCTACCTCAAAATAAAAAGTAATAGCAACAGATAAAAGTAATCTAATAGAATCTACCTTGACAATAAGCGAAAAAATATCACCAAAATCAATTCTCGACACCTGGGAATAACCTTTTTCTACCAACCGATTTTTGTATTTCTCTACCTTTCCTTATGCATTCATATTCTTCTTAAACACCCATTTTCTGCCAATGGGTTTCCTTCCAGTCGACAACTCCATCAGATCCCAAGCCTCATTTTTGTGCAAAGATGCCATTTCATCAACCGTGGCCTCTTTCTAGAGTTTTCCATCCTCTGAATCTACTACTTCCCTTACAGTTCTTGGATCATCATGAGTAATAGATAAAGAAAATTTTGAACAAAAAATAGATGGACTATACCTTTCTAGCTTCCTTCTTTCTCGAACTGATCTTCTCATAGTCGGAGTTTGTGGCTCTTCATCTTTTGATTCATCTTCTGCTATAGAGTATGATTCTTCCCCCTTTATCTCAAACTCTATCTTCTCAGGTTCCTTTGGTAGGACTTCATGTTTAATAACATCTTTCACCTGTATAAACACCACATCTAGGATGTACACAACCTTCCTCATTTCTAGGTTCCAAAGCTTATAACCTTTTAAACCATCCTTATACCCAACAAAGATGCACTTTTCAGATTTACTATCCAACTTTGTTCTTTTATCCTTTGAAACATGTACATATGCATCATATTCAAATACCCTCAGATGTGAAAGAGAAGGTTTCTTACCAGTCCATAACTCTTGTGGAGTCTTATCTTCCAATGTTGATGAAGGTGATCTGTTGACCAAGTAACATGCAGCCTCCACCGTCTCTGCCTAGAATTCATGTCCTAACCCGACACCACTGAGCATGCTTCTTTCCCTTTCCATCAACATCTTGTTCATTCTTTCTACAACTCCATTTTGCTCAAGTGTGTATGGAGTAGTCTTTTGTCATGCTATACTACACTTCTTACAGAACTCTTCAAATTCATTCTTGCAAAACTCTTCACCGTTATCTGTCCTCAACACCTTTATCTTCTCTCTATCTGGTTTTCCACCAAAGCCTTAAATTCTTTAAACTTGTCAAAGACTTTAGATTTCTTCCTGAGGAAATATATCCATGTATTCCTTGAGAAGTCATCTATAAATGATACATAGTACACATACTTTCCCAGTGATGGAACCGACACAGGTCCAAACACATCACTGTGCACAAGCTCTAATATTTGTTTCGCCCTCTTAGCACCAGAGGGAAAACTCACCCGATTATGCTTCCCATATAAAAAAAATTCACAGAAATCAAAATCCAGAGAGCAATTAGACATATCGTCTATCATACCATTACCATGAAATATTCGAAGGCCCTTCTCTCCAATATGTCCAAGGCTTTGATGCCATAGTATGGTCTTTTCTCCAGAGACCACTAGATTTTCTGCTCCACTTTCAGGACCCATAGAACTATTGCACCCATGAGTAACAATGCTACCTTGAAGCTTGTACAGATTTCCAATCCGAACTCCCCGCATCAATACCAGTGCTCCCCGAACCATCTTGCAGGTATCTTTCTCGAACACTTTTTTTACACCTGCATCATCCAGCTTACTTACAAAAATCAGATTTTTGGCCAATGCATGAATATGTAGAACAACCGGAAGTGTTCTAATCCTTCCAGCTTACAACTTCAACTTGAATTTTCTACAACCAACGATTCTATCCGCCCTGTCATCCCCTAAGAAGACATCACCATCATCATATTTCTCATACTCACAGAACCACTCTCTATGGGGAGTGAAGTGAAAGGATGCACCTGATTCAATCAACCATGCCTCATGATCTACATGTGTATTTGAAGAAGAATCCAAGTGCACATCCCCACCTTCATCTGAGGTGGTTGTTGCCTTTGTAGAAGGAGCATCATGAGATCCCCGTCCTTTCTCAGGAGATTTAGATTTACAGTCCCTTTTGAAGTGCCCTTCCTTTCCACATTTTTAGCACACCTTTACAGGTTTTCCTGGAGATTTAGACCTCCCTCTAGATTTAGATCTCCCATTCAAGGACTTATTTTTGTTTATGTTCTAGGACCGTTCTTGTACAGACAAGGCATCACCATTCTGGCCCTCCATATTTTTTACGTCTCATCTCCTCCGATAGCAAGGATGAGACTATTTCATCAAACTACAAGGCATTTGCATTGCTACCTATTGCAACAACGAGACTATCCCACGAATCTGGTAGAGAACACAACAAACTGATGCACTTATCTTCATCTGAAATTTTAATATCAACAAATAATAACTGGCTTACCACAATATTAAATGTGTTTAGATGCTCTCTCACTGAGTATCCATCTTTCATCCTCAGGTTATAAAGATTTTTCTATAGGAGTAGTTTATTCACCAGAGACTTAGATTGGTACAAAGTCCTTAACTTGTCCCTCTAGGACTTCGTCGAAGCTTCCCCTGATACATTCAACAATACTGAATCTGAGAAAAACAATCATATTGTGATCTTTGCCTTCTGATCCAACTTCACCCAGTCTTCGACTGACATTGTTGTTGGTTTAGTGTCCAGATCTACCATGATCCACTAATCTTTATCCACCAGCAGATCCTCCATATTGAGTTTCCACAACTGAAAACTCTGACCATTAAATTTCTCGATCTATATCTTTCCACTACTCGCCATCTTCTTTCACCACAAGAATTGCTCCTGCAGATCTCCCACTGAACAGGGTCTACCACGCCCAACCATAAACCCCTCAGCAGCAAAGGCATCCCCTTGAAGCCAAAACAACTTTAATACCAAATGTAGGTTTTAACCCTGTACATAAATTACTTGCATACGAATTCTAAAAACAAAAAATAAATAATGGCGAGAGCATAAAACATAAAACATATATACACAAAGATTTTCCCCTGGATCCCAAAACCGAGACTACCAGATTGATTTTTCATTATGTTCCTTTCAATGCTACAATATATAAATATAAATATATATATATATATATATATATATATATATATATATATATATATATATATATATATATATATATACATACACATACACATACATACACACATACAAACATACATACATACAAACATACATACATACATACATACATACATACACACACACACATATATATATATACACATACACATACATACATGTGAAGCATCCATAAACCCCAATTTATTAACCCTGGATTATAACATAGCCATAGTTCCCTTGACCGAATCTACAAAATACCATGGACAGAAAACCATCATGCCCAAAACCATGTGCGAAATCCATGCACAAAACAATAGGTAGGTCGCCCACCTAATATAGGGTCTTGGCATGGAAAACAAAATTCTCACCTGGGATAATATCTGCAAAAGGGGATTCTCAGGCCTGGGGTGGTGTGTATTTTGTTGTGAGGAATAGGAGAACATTACACATCTTTTTATCCAATGCCCCATGTTTGCAGAGGTTTGGGCGAGCATTATAAAGCATGTTCACATACCTTGGGTACGTTCTTTCGTCTCATTGGAGTCTTAGTTTAAGTGATGGTTTAACAGGGGATGGCAATATAAAGTACTACCTCTATACACAACATTGGGGATCTAGAGAGCTAGAAATATTCTTATCATTGAAAACAAGCCTCCCATTATTTCCAGCATTTGCTCTAAATCTTTGGCTTGGTTATCGGAGGGGCTTTCCTATCGAGCGGACACTTTTTCTAGATCTTTGTCTCTTCCATTGCAGGTGGCTTTTCCAATAGGTTTCTTTGGTGGCACGACTCGTGATAGCAGGTGTGGCTGCAGGGCATGGTTGAGGATTAATCCTCTCATACACTTTCTTCTTTTCTGGTTTTGCGGTTTTGATACGAACTAAAAGGTTGAGTTACTTTCACTTTGGGGTCTGTTGGTCTCATTCAATTGCCTTCAGTTACAAAATCTTTTTGTGTATGGGGACTCTAGATAAACCATTGGAGCGGTGGTCAAGTAGTCCACCTTCTCGGAGCATTAGCAACTTTTCAAAGTTTGGATTTACTTAAAGAGCACAATGTGCACCCCAAAACTATAATCGACAACTCCGTAATGTTAGATATCATTTTGGGACTCAATTGCGTTAAGTAAGTCATTCACGTATGACCATTTCCATGAGAGGTAGTCGTAACTGACTAATTTCCCATGATTTTTGAATAGTTCACTTAACACTCATTGCATCGGGTAATGCTCACAGGGGTGAAGAAGTGGGATTGAAACTAGTGAAATGAATCACATAGCGTCAATCATCACTTCCGGGGCTTGTACCCGATAACCATGACTTCCTGGGAGGTCACCCATCCCAGATCGCCTCTGGATCAAGTGCACTTAACTGTGGAGTTTTCCCCACAATCAAACCCACTTAGCTTGCTACCTCATTTGCAAAACCTTAGCAAGTATTGTGCCTCATGAACCATTCAAGTAGAGATCTCTTCACTCTTTTTGATTAGGGGGTTTACGCAGTGCATTATATTAGATATCATTTTGGGATTCAACTGCGTTAAGTAAGTGATTCACGTATGACCATTTCCATGAGAGGTAGCCGTAACTAACTAATTTCTCATCATTTTTGAATAGTTCACATAACACCCATTTCATCAACCATAGCCTCTTTCTAGAGTTTTCCATCCTCTGAATCTACTACTTTCCTTACAGTTCTTGGATCATCATTGGTAATAGATAAAGAAAATTTTGAACAAAAAACAGATGGACTATACCTTTCTAGCTTCCTTCTTTCTCGAACTGACCTTCTCATAGTCGGAGTTTGTGGCTCTTCATCTTTTGATTCCTCTTCTGCTATAGAGTATGATTCTTCCCCCTTTATCTCAAACTTTATCTTCTCAAGTTCCTTTGGTAGGACTTCATGTTTAATAACATCTTTCACCTGCATAAACACCACATCTCGGATGTACACAACCTTCCTTATTTCTGGGTTCCAAATCTTATAACCTTTTATACCATCCTTATACCCAATAAAGATGCACTTTTCAGATTTACTATCCAACTTTGTTCTTTTATCCTTTGAAACATGTACATATGCATCACATTCAAATACCCTCAGATGTGAAAGAGAAGGTTTCTTACCAGTCCATACCTCTTGTGGAGTCTTATCTTCCAACGTTGATGAAGATGATCTATTGACCAGGTAACATGCAACCTCCATCGTCTCTGCCCAGAATTCATGTCCTAACCTGACACCACTGAGCATGCTTCTTGCCCTTTCCATCAACGTCTTGTTCATTCTTTCTACAACTCCATTTTGCTCAGGTGTGTATGGAGTAGTCTTTTGTCGTGCTATACCACACTTCTTACAAAAATCTTCAAATTCATTCTTGCAAAGCTCTTCACCGTTATCTGTCCTCAACACCTTTATCTTCTCTTTGTCTGGTTTTCCACCATAGCCTTAAATTCTTTAAACTTGTCAAAGACTTTAGATTTCTTCCTGAGGAAATATATCCATGTATTCCTTAAAAAGTCATCTATAAATGATACATAGTACACATACTTTCCTAGTGATGGAACCGACACAGGTCCAAACACATCACTGTGCACAAGCTCTAATATCTATTTCGCCCTCTTAGCACCAGAGGGAAAACTCACCCGATTATGCTTCCCATTTACAAAATTTTCACAGAAATCAAAATCCAGAGAGCAATTAGACATACCTTCTATCATACCATTACCATGAAGTATTAGAAGGCCCTTCTCTCCAATATATCCAAGCCTTTGATGCCATAGTATGGTCTTTTCTCCAGAAACCACTAGATTTTCTGCTCCACTTTCAAGACTCACAAAACTGTTGCACCCATCAGTAACAATGCTACCTTGAAGCTTGTACAGAGTTCCAATCCGAACTCCCTGCATCATACCAGTGCTCCCTGAACCATCTTGCAGGTATCTTTCTCAAACACTGTTTTTACACCTGCATCATCCAGCTTGCTTACAAAAATTAGATTTTTGGCCAATGCATGAATATGTAGAACACCCGGAAGTGTTCTAATCCTTCCAGCTTGCAACTTCAACTTGACTTTTCAGCGACCAACGATTCTAGTTGTCCTGTCATCCCCTAAGAAGACATCACCGCCATCGTATTTCTCATACTCACATAACCACTCTCTATGGGGAGTGAAGTGAAAGGATGCACCTGAGTTAATCAACCATGCCTCATGATCTACATGTGTACTTGAAGAAGAATCCAAGTACACATCCCCACCTTCATCTGAGGTGGTTTTCACCTCTGCAAAAGGAGCATCATCGGATTCCTATCCTTTCTCAGGAGATTTAGATTTACAGTCCTTTTTGAAATGCCCTTCCTTTCCACATTTGTAGCAAACCTTTTCAGGTTTTCCTGGAGATTTAGATCTCCCACTTGAGGACTTATTTTTGTTTATGTTCTGGTACTGTCCTTGTACAAACAAGGCATCACCATTCTAGCCCTCCATATTTTTTACGTCTCATCTCCTCCGACAACAAGGATGAGAATATTTCATCAAACTGCAAGGCAGTTGCATTGCTACATATTACAACAACTAGACTATCCCACGAATCTGGTAGAGAACACAACAAACTGATGCACTTATCTTCATCTGAAATTTTAATATCAACAGATAATAACTGGCTTACCACAATATTAAATGCGTTCAGATGCTTTGTTACTGATTCTCCATCTTTCATCCTCGAGTTATAAAGCTTTTTCTATATGAGCCTTTTATTCACTGGAGACTTAGATTGGTACAAAGTCCCTAACTTGTCCCTCAAGGCCTTCGTCGAAGCTTCCCCTAATACATTCAACAATTCTGAATCTGAGACACACAATCATATTGTGATCTTTGCCTTCTGATCCAACTTCACCCAATCTTCAGCTCACATTGTTGTTGGTTTAGTTCCCGGATCTAATGCGATCCACTAATCTTTATCCACCAGCAGATCCTCCATATTGAGTTTCCACAACTCAAAACTCTGACGATTAAATTTCTCAATCTCTATCTTTCCACTGCTCGCTATCTTATTTCACTACAAGAATCGATCATGCAGATCTTCCACTGAACAGGGTCTACCACAGACCCGACCAAAAACCCCTCAGCAACAGAGGCATCCCCTTGAAGCCAAAACAACTTTAATACCAAATGTAGGTTTTAACCCTATACATAAATTACCTTCATACGAATTCTAAAAACAGAAAATAAATAATGGCGAGAGCATAAAACATAAAACAGATATACACAAAGATTTTCCCCTAGATCCAAAAACCAAGACTACCAGATTGATTTTTTATTATGTTCCTTTCAATGTTACAATACATATATATACATGTGAAGCATCCATAAACCCAAATCCAATAACCTTGGATTAGAACATAACCATAGTTCCCTTGACCGAATCTACAAAATACCATGGACAAAAAACCATCATGCCCAAAACCATGTGCAAAATCCATGCACAAAACCATAGGTAGGTCCGCCCACCTAATATAGGGTCTTGGCATGGAAAAACAAAATTCTCACCTGGGATAATATCTACAAAAGGGGATTCTTAGGGCCAGGGTGGTGCGTATTTTGTTGTGAGGAATAGGAGAGCATTATACATCTTTTTATTCAATGCCCCATGTTTGCGGAGGTTTGGGAGAGCATTATGAAGCATGTTCACATACCTTGGGTACGTTGTTTTGTCTCATTGGAGTCTTAGTTTTAGTGATGGTTTAACATGTGATGGAAATATAAAGTACTACCTCTATACATGACATTGGAGATCTAGAGAGCTAGAAATATTCTTATCTTTGAAAACAAGCCTCCCATTATTTCCAACATTTTCTCTAAATATTTGGCTTAGTTATCGGAGGGGGGCTTTCTTAGCGAACTGACACTTTTTCCAGATCTTTGTCTCTTCCATTGCAGGTGGCTTTTCCAGCAAGTTTCTTTGATGGCACAACTCGTGATAGCAGGTATGGGTGTGGGGCATGGTTGAGGATTAATCCTCTCATGCACTTTCTTCTTTTCTGGTTTTGCGGTTTTGATACGAACTAAAAGGTCGAGTTACTTGCACTTTGGGGTCTGTTGGTCTCATTCAAATGCCTTTAGTTACAAAATATTTTCATGTAGGGGGACTCCAGATAAACCATTGAAGCGATGGTCGAGTAGTCCACCTTCTCGGCCCCTTTTCTGGCATAATGGATGGATCGTATTAAGCTCCTGGTGTGCTCCTTTGAGCACATCACCCTTTCACATGTCTACAAGGAGTGTAACACAGTGGCAGATAGTCTCTCTAAAGTAAGGTTTGTTAGTTGCTCTTGGTTCAATTCAATACATTTTTTTGTGGATGGCAAGTTGATGGTAGAGGGAAATTTTGATGCCCCATAACTAGATTCTGGAACTGTCTGGCCTTTTTTGCATATCATTAGTATGGCACTCTTTATTACATAGGTGATACTGGTTTTGTGTATATCATAAATATGGTGCTCTTTATAACATTGGTGATACTAGTTTTGATGTTGTTTGCTAGTAAATCGAGGAAATCAGGATAAATTTAGTTGGTATAATAATGTTTTAGCCTCACTAGTCGCTTGGATATCATTTTGGTCCTATTTAGATGAAAAACGTTGGAGCGTACATTATCTCTAATAACAAAGTTGGAGCATTGGCAACTTTTCAAAGTTTGGATTTACTTAAAGAGCACAATGTGCACCCCAAAACTATAATCGACAACTCCGTAATGATTGTCAGGTCCCTCTTACAATACCTTACTCCTCAAAATCCTTACCTATCTCAGTCAATCCAAATATTGATAGAAATATTTCATTGTTTTTAAGAATCTTTTTTGTTTCAAGTGTTGTGAGCACATAACAAATAACCCAACCTTCTCACAAATATGGAAACATCCAAGAATGAAGGTAAATTAAGAAAAAGGTAACAGTGAGGGGAGAGAGTTGTTTCTCATAATACTCCTTTCCCATGACATTTATAGACGTTAAACCCATGATGAATTTCACACGTAAGTCTTAGTCCAACAAGTTCGAAAGGACTATAAGTTAAGGCCTTCAATATGTTGCACTCCCTTGTGCTACTAGTTGTTATTTCTTTTGAATAATAAGAACATGCTAGTACATGTTCTCTCTATGTATGGTTTTATTTGGATTGAAGAGTGGGCTAGGATAATTGTTTCTTCCATCCCTCTACGTCTGGATTTTGTGGTTTAGCCTCGGAAGCATGCTGTAGTTGTCTTAGTCCAAGAAAGGTAACATGTGAACACTCTAAAATTTCCCTAGTGGGTCTTAGAGCTACTAGTGACACTCATTTTATTTAGGCATCCTCAAAGTGTAGGAAGAATGTGTGTGTGATGTGTGAGTTGATGGAGATGAATAAAAGTGTGAAACAATCGGAAAAGGGGGCACTGGCATAAGCCCAGTAATTAATGGTAATTGTAACTCTCTAATGGAAACCTTAACAAGAGGTGTAGTAAGAGGATTTGTTGGCGGGAATTCAAGAGTGATGTATAGATAATGTTTATATTTTTGCTTAATTAAGGAAAAAGCATAACCCAGAATGTGATTTTAGGGAATTTGAGTAGGTGTAAAGAAATAAGTATTTGGATTAGGACTTGCATGTGTAATTTTTAATTTCTTTGGTGGCTTGTATTGTTGGTTTCCATAATCTCCATCAAGAGATTCTCCAATCCATTATTCCTTTTGCTTCTAACTCATTTGAATTGAAGGAAGATAGTGTCGCGGCTCAATGCAATCCTAATTTGATATTGGAAACCATGATAGTTAGTATAGACCCT
Organism: Pinus tabuliformis; assembly: GCA_031772625.1. NCBI lineage: Eukaryota > Viridiplantae > Streptophyta > Pinopsida > Pinales > Pinaceae > Pinus > Pinus tabuliformis. Next base: position 1,162,549,643 of record CM062813.1, on the reverse strand, counting down.
ACAATGCAATAAAAAATGGATGCACATTATGAAGAGGACAACACGTAAAGTTGGTTACTAGAAGATTCCCTACATTTCAAATAAATTTTTTTTTTTGAATGATTTGTTGGGTTGTTTTACTAATATGATAATTTGTTAAGTAATACCCACACTAATCTAGTTAATATAGTTGTTGGAGAGGTAGCATATATTTTTTTTGGAACTTGACTTCGTTATTTTACTTATAGGTTGCAACTATATTTTGATTTGTCTATATTACAAAGTTGTCAATTCAGCCATGGCCTTTTTTTCAAATACAAATAATTAGACAAAAACTAAAAAATATTTATACTCATCCTACCATAATTAAATTGTTAAAAGAAATTCCACTTGTACGCTTTACTTTTGTTTTAGGGAGATGGAAGTAATTTAAAATATAAAATAAAATAAAAACTAAAAGTAGTATAATTATATTAATACTAAAAAATTAACTAGTAATGGGAGTGTGAGTGAAGATGAGGGTTGTAAATTAGTTGCATTAAGCAACAATTATGAGTATAAAGTTCAAAAGTCTCCTAAAAGCATTAAAAAATAGCCCAAGATAAAAACTACTACATAGTAAATACAATTATCATAAACATTAAAGATAAAAAAGATAGCTAGCCTACATATGAGATAGTTTGCATTCATGCTATAGTAGATATCATGTTTGAGTCAAGTGGTGAGTCATTCTTATTCTTTAGAAGTGGTGTCCATCCATGAACGTCCAAATATAAATTAATTATGATGGGTTCCTACCCATCATCACTCTTTCTAAATCTAAAGGCTCTTCTCCTTAAGAAATGGAGACAGTTGGGGCCATGAACATGTCATTTACAGGGATGGAGTGAGAATGACATGTGTGGTACCTCTCTCAGCAATATCGAATCGCTCTAACAACTCATTGTCACAAATAAATAAGCATATATGAATGTACAAATTTAGCATGACAAACACTCCCTACTTGTTGTTCACGAAGTTGCCACCAAAGGTTAATCAATTGGTGTGGATGTATTATTTTCATTTCAACATTCTTACAAGAAAGAGATAATTTTCTTATAAAATATAATATTGTTAAATAAACACTCATTTATTTTTTGTCCAAATGAAAAACAAAAACCATAAACTAGTTAACTATTAATATGTTCAACACTGGTTTATGGAAGTTTGTTCCTAAGAAAAACAACCTTCTAAATAACATAAAAGGGAAACATTTTACTAAAAAAATTACTCTCTTCTATTCTATGTTTATTAAACATTTACTACAAAGTTTATACACCCAATTCGATGACATATTTCTTTTTTTGGTATTTTGCAAAATGAATACTTAAAGTAACTCATATATTATAACTTGTATCTTAAGCCAATACTAAAGTGACTAAAATGAAAATTTTCCCAAATTTTATTAAAATGACTCATGTGAAAATTTGTCCAAATTTTTTACAAGATTTTGACTCATGTGAAAATTTGTCCAAATTTTTTACAAGATTTCCATGTAACGTGACAACTGACAAAACTAAAAGTTTCTTAAGTTTGTGAAATCATGGACAAGGTACTTTTCACCTGCTTGGTAATTTTGTCAATTACATAATATAATAACAGTGGCATGTAAAATAAGTGATCACTTAAAGCAAAAGAATCTAAGTGAGAAATATCAAGGGGACACTTTATAAAAGGTATAGTGTTCATTTTGTTATAAGAATCTCTTTCCGTGAGGCATGCCATCACGTTATGGGTATTTAACAAACGTAAAACAAGTGAAAATTATTAAATAAAGGCTCAATTCAGAAAGTCAAGAGCAACGAGGTTGATGTCGCCATCTCCGTAGACAAGATAAGATGGTGAGATGTTATAATATCAACTGTTTTCCTTTTTCTTTTGCTTTACATGAAAAGTCCTTACAAATACCCTTTCTTAAGAAAGCTAAAGTGAGATTATTCCTCGCTCGTGTTTTTAGGCCCATAAAAAAAGTTTACCCAATTTGAGATTATTTTCGATGAGTGTTTAAAAGAATAAATTATATATATATATATATATATATATATATATATATATATATATACATAAAATAGTGGTTTATGGATATATGAGATTGGTGGTTGCTATGTTTATGAATATTCAAGTAGATTTATCCAGAGTGATTACTTCACGTTGGCTTATTAGGAGAGCCTAATTCCATGAACGTCAAGAAGAATTGATCTGTGACCTCTCTTTAGTGAAGTGCTTTAATGACAATCTTGGGGCTAATAAATCTATTGTATATTAAAATTTATTTAATAAATATAGAAATTTAAGGATTAACTTGATTAATTATTATTATTATCATTATTGTTAAGTATTTGGTTAAATTTGTATTAATGAGTGTCCAATTTGAATCTCTTTTAATTGAAAATAGAAATCTGCTTTCACAAATTTATTCAAAATGTCATTCGTGGATATATAGAAACATAACTATTTTGGAGATAAGTATCAATTTTTGACATGTGTATACTACTAAGATTAGCTTAGCCATATAAATTAAATGTTTGGTGAACATCCATAGGAATAATCCACGATAAACATCAAAGCACTTACCCCATGATACATCTCACATTTTCTTAAAAAAGCATAAAAACTTATTAAATTATAACTTTATTTTAAGTTAGTATTGTTATTAATTATAAAATAAAATAATATATGAGTTACACATATTTGCATTTTAGCCTTCGTGGCAATTCAATTCGAGATGGCCATGAAAATAAAGTGTTATGTACCCGGAGGTTTGTTCATATCTCCTCGATTTACCTATGTTTGCAGAAGGGGCATACGTAGGCAGCTAGGGGATATAGTGGTAGTGGTCATAATTGATCCCATGTCACTCTAGTCAGAAGTCCGTGCAGATTCACTTGTAAATATATTTTCTTATAATACTATTAGCCAATACCATGATTTATCAATACCATATGTCCAAGATGACATGGGTTGATATGACATTTTTTTAATTAATTAATTTGAGATAAATTAATTCAAAGAGCATAAGTAATTTAAAGATCAATCTTAAACGTGGTTGTCAGAATACTACTATGAATATTCCAACATATTCCATAGATGTTAAATCTCTACCATCAACTTAATAATTATTAATAATTACATTAAATTTTTGAAAGGCTTATTTTGAAATAAACATACTCATTGGTGTAATTAATAATTATTGATAATTAAATTTTTGGAAGCTTTATTTTAAAACAGACACGTCTATCTATGAAATTAATATTATTTTTACTCTAAAAGAATCATATAAAAGAAACATAATTTTAGAGGTAAAAATTGTGAAAAAAAATTATGTGGAAGAACTACAATGTCCAATGTTTCCGTGAACACTTTAGTCGTTTCAAGGGTTAGTTCTAGAAAAATTGTGTGTGGACATTATAGTTTCTCCACACAAAAATATCCCTAGAAATAGGTGAAGTGTTCACTCAAAAAGTTAAACATTACAATTTCTCACACACAAAATTTTTCCATAAATTTTATTTCCAATATCAATTGAAATTGAGAAAATATGCATTAAAAAACATAATTTCTCATTTATTTTGTGAAATACATATCAATTAAAATAATATACATGCCCAAAAACAAAAAAAATTAAGAATTCAAAAGACAATTTTTTTATATTCTAATTTTTTTAATTATATTTTACCTAAATGAGATAGTGACTGAAATTGACACTATTATCTCAACGAGATCTTATTGGAAATTTGAAATATACACTTAAACATTTGTGGCAATATAATGGAGATGCCTCTTTAATGTTTTAAACTTATAAAATAAGTTTTATTGATCGACGTATACCTTTTAATTTTAATTCGTTGGCGAAGTGATAATGATTTCATAATAGGATTATCGATTAAATTTAATTTATTACCTTAATGAGATATTAATTAAAACTCGAAATATCCACTAATACTTGTGGGTAAATGTGATGAAGATACTTTTTTGATGTTTTAAAGATATAAAATAAATGTGGTCAATTTATTTATATTTTATCAATATATTTATAATTTTTAATAAGTTTGTAAAAATATTAATAACATAATTTTATATCATTGAAGTTGAGTTGGTGAAAACCTAGGTTTTAGTGTGGTTGTATTATTGGTTACTAGTTTCTTGGCATGTATTTCTCTCAGCATTTGTGAAGCGAATCCCTATGATGGACATAAGGTTTTCAAAAATGGTTAGTGGAGAAAGGAGGGGTGCAAACCTTTCCTTCAAATTTGTTCTAGCATAAATTTGTGGTGGAAATTCAGAAGTACCAAATCTCTTGTCAACACAACATCGATCGATCCTAGGCATGAAGGATGACAAAGCTGCAAGAGACAACCCTCCAAATGGGGCAACCAAACAAGAATTTTTTTAGAGCAAATGACTATTGAAAGTAGTAAAGAACCCCAAATATGAGGTTTTCTCTTCTAAAATTACTAGATACATCTAGTTTATGAAAGACCACACATTTATATGCAAATTCATAGGCTTATGTGCAAATGAAACAACCCTTATCAATTGGATCTAGTAGAAATGGAAGCCCAAAGGCCAAGTCGATTTGGAACTTGGGGAAAAGGGTTTTTTCATAGCCATATTCTCGAATCTAGAAAACTAACCATTTTTTTTATGGAGATCCCTTGGTCTCTGTATATGATTCTAGTAGGAGTGTTACAACCCCCGAGAATGATAAATTCCTGGTAGCACCAATCTGGGTTTGCTTATTCTTGCTTCCAAAAGAACTTTAGGATGAAGAAACCCTTGATGGTATCAGAAACTCTATTGCACAATTTATCAAAACATTGGAAGTTAACAAGAGAGGGAGATATATCTTCTTATGTCAGGATCTATGTCAACATGAACATCTCTGAGCCACTACATGAATCAACAAAGATTTCTTGCCAAGATGAGGTCTAAACACAACCACTGGACCATGAACACCTTCCTTTTTGCAATGGGAAATGTCATGAGTGTGGACATCTGTTTAAATATTTCCCACTAACCCAGGTGGATCAAACATGGATCATCGAAGCCTAGCCAGATTTAGAAGGATTTACCAAAGTCCTAGTTATCCATGATCTTTACTTCATTGATGTTTTCAGAATTGCATGAAAGAGCATGTAAAAACCATAAGTGCAAACACGAAAAGAAGAAACAATATAAAGAAGACCATAAAGGCAATGCACACAAAAGGTTGATAATGAAGTTCATCTAATGTGGACTACATCTCCAGGCCCTGCTTCAATAGTGGGGAGGCCTCTTCATTCATCTTAGCAAAAATGAAAATGAGTACATGGAAAAATACATCATTATACCTCCAATCCTAGGAGTGACCTAAAAATGGGCTACTCAAATCCAAAAACAGACTACACTAGTGAAATCCTCTCAAAATTCTGAGTAATTTGAGTATAAACTTGACTATATTCTGCCACAGTCAACTTTGGCACATCAAAGAATCTATAGATTCTATAGTAGATTCCCCATAGGAATATTTTGGGAATATTATATGGGAATATACCCTCCTCAAAAATCACGCTCATAGGGTTTTTCCTTGTCCTAGTTCCGTCTGCACAATTCCATGACTTGAACTTGGGTTTCAAATTGTTTGGTTCCTTCGGCCTCTGTCGGTCCTCCTCCACGGTGAATGAAATGGAATGAGTTTTTAAATGTGGGCACCGATGATATTACCAAAGTCCTACCCCGTGACACAATGGCAACTGACTTCAACTGTTCGTGGTTGGTCCAGGTTCGAATCCCCATGTAAACTTTTTTTGATATACAAAACAAACCAAATGGTTAAACAATCGCTCGTCAACTATGACCATCTGTCCGTTAAACATTGTGACCACTCGATATATATATGTGTGTGTGTGTGTGTGTTTCTGTGTATGCATATGTGTATGTGTATATATGAAAATTTGTTTGTTGTTAAAATTTATATAACCATTGGTTATATATTGATCGTCGAACCATTAGTAACATTTGTTATAACCGCTGATCATCGTAATCCATTATGGGGTTTAAAAACAAATAAAATGCTGAAAGTTTGAAACCGTTGGTTCGTGGTCGCTAGCTAGGTTGGTTAAGGCTAATTTGAACACAAATTGGGTGCCACATGGCACCATCTGATTGGGCCATGTCACCTCATTCTATTGGGCCAATTGTCCTGCCGCCATATTTAGCGGGTGCTTCCATGTTTGGCAGTTCCACCAATTGTAGTGATGTCGCTACTTTTATTTGGAGGTCTACCACATTTTGCCCCCTTGCTGCCAAATTTGGCCATACTACCAACATTGCCGCTACTCCAAATTTATCTGGCGTTAGCTAAACCCTGTCTTTTTGCCAAGTTGGATCGAAACTTTGACTGAGCATAACTTATGCATGTGAACTCAGATTGAGGGGGCATTTGTGTCGTTGGATTCCTTATGATGAGCTCTTTGATATGGTCCCGGTTTTGATGCGATTCGAGGACTTTGATTTTTGGGCCATTAGGATCCTCTTGGATCATTCCTCCCTACTGAAGGACTTTTGTTCGTCTAAAAGTATAAATAGTACTACAATCTTGATATGCATAAAAAATGTCTCTGACATTCCACACTTTCCCTTCCTCCTCCTTTGTACTTCAGAATTAGGAATGATGAAGTCGACATGTGTATCCATATGCAAATTTGTATTTGCCAATGCATGTACAACCTGCAATATTCCAAACAAGACCATACTTGCCAAGAGTTTATAAAACACTCATGGTCAAGTCAGACATTAGAATCCACACCCTTTGTTATCCAACTAAGGGCTACAATATCACCGTGTTGCATATTTAAGTGATTTTATACACTTCATCACTTTTACAAGATTTTTCCCGTTTATAGGGTCTTTAAAAAGCAACATGTGATTTACAATGGTTTCCATGCTCAACTACTTAAAAAGTTTACCCACCTCTTATTCTTATAACTAGCTTTCTTATTGAATTGCCTCATTGATTGGTTCTTTCATAGTGCTTTCATATGCTCTTTGTCCTTCTTAGGGCATAACTCTGGATGGATATTCCAACATGTGGCTTTTTGATGTCCACTCTTGTTGCAATGGTTGCAATGGTTTTTCTTCCTCTAGACTTTCTTGACCTTCTTTTGTGTTTCCTAGGTGACATGTCCTTCTTTGATTAACTATATTTGGTGTGGCTTTGGTGAGACGAACTTGACTTAGCTCGTCCTCTAAAATGCTCACCTCCATTTGGAGATGACGTATAATCATGATTGCTAGGATGGTGTGATGTAACCTCATCCTGCATTGATTCAGACTCCCTTGCTTCTGCCACTTTGAAGTGTCTTTTAAATGCACCAAAATCATCATCATAATGAGAACATGAAACTGAAGAATCACTAACATTGTTTACCTTAGTTGTCAATTCTGAAGTGGGTGATGATGGCTTCACTAAGCCTTCATTGCACTTCAACTTTTCCAAGGCCTCTTCTATGGCTTGTAGCTGAAGCTGCAATCCCTAGTTCTCCTCTTTTGCTTCTTGTAGAAGTCTTCTCAGTTTAACATTCTCTGCTTGAATGTTTTGGTTGATCTCCTCAAGTTCTTGGAGCCATGCATTCTTTGGTGTTTTTCCCATCATTGGCCCAACACCTGAAATCCCAACAACTATGATCTTTGTCTCATCGCCTAAATCAAAACCTAAGTCAATTGGTCCATCACCTGCAATCCCAACAGTTGTGATCTTCATCTCATCACCTGAATCAAAAGCCAGGTCATTTTGCACTGTAGAAATAGTTTGTTGCTTCCCTTTGTCGCCATACTTCTTAGGCTTCAACTCTGGATGTAGTTTCCAACAATGCTCCTCATCGTGCCCTTCTTTCCTGCAATGAGCGTAAGAAGGATTTTCCTCCTTTTTATTTGTTGTCACTATCCCCTTTGCATGGTCGTCTTGTTCATGCCTTTCCCTACTTTCAAGGTGAATAACTTTCACACTAGCTTCATCAAGAGTAGTGGGATCAAACAAAAACAATGAATGTCAAAGATAACTATGTAAAGAGGCAATATATTTCATCAAAGTCTCATATGAATCTAAAGTAATTCCTAATGCCAATGCTTGCTTCCTAAAATCCTTTGTGAAACTTTGAACATTTTGACCTTTTCCTTGTCTCAAATGTTTCCTCTCCATCATGGCTTTTTGTTGGTATCCCAAAGGATAAAATTTCCCTCTTAATGCAGAAACAAATTCAGACCAAGAAGAAAGGAGTTTACCAGTATGCTTGCTACATTTATGAATTTCGCTGTCCCACCATATAAGAGCAGTGTCTCCTAGTGAAAGAGATGCCAATTGGATCATTTCCTCATCTTATTTTATCTATTTTATTCAACAATATACTTCAATCTGTCTGATTTAATTGCTTAGATTTTTTGCATTAGATTCTCCATTAAACATGGAAAAATCAAAATGTTGTCTATTACAACGATGAGAAGAAGATAGAGAAGTAGAGCATTCACCAGAAGATGGAGATGGAGGTTCAAGAGGTTCTCCTCCATTTCACTGATTTAACGAAGCGTTGCCCTATGCTTTCTCTTTCTTCTTCCTTTCCTTCTTTAGCAATTTCTTCTCATAATATGCAAACAATTTGTATACCTTATTTTCCATGTTGTAGAAATCTTTATGGAAAACTTGCTCATTCTTGGTATGGGCATCGTCATCTTCCATTTTCCTTCTTCGCGTTGCATGTCCAACCTATGGCTCAAAATACTAAGTTTTCCTTCACCCTTTTTTAGTTTGGCCTCGATTATCATCCACACTCACAATTCACATTAACAAGAAGACCGCTCTGATACCAAACATGATCCAAGATCTTTACTTCATTGATGTTTTCATAATTGCATGAAAGAGAATGTAAAAACTAGACGTGCAGACACTTAAAGAATAAGCGATATAAAGGAGACCATAAAGACAATGCAGACAAAAGTTTGATAATGTAGTTCGTTTAGTGTGGACTACATCTGTAAGCCCTGCTTCAATAGTGGGGAGGCCTCTTCATTCGTCTCAACAAAAATGAAAATAAGTACATGGAAAAATACATCATTATACCTCAAATCTTGAGAGTTCCCTGAAAATGGGCTACTTAGATCTAGAAACAAACTACACCAATGAAATCCTCTCGGATTCCTAAGTAATTTGAGTATAAACTTGACTATATTCTACCACAATCAACTATGGCCCCTCATAGAATCTTTAGATTCCACAATGGATTCCCCACATGAATATTTTGGGAATATTCCTTGGGAATATACTCGCCTCATAAAGCATGCCAATAAGCTTCCGCTCTATCTTGGTTTCGTCTGCACAGTTCCATTTGTCATGGTTCCATGATCTGAACTCTAGGTTTTGAACTGATTGGTTTCATCGGTCCTCCTCTACGGTGAATGAAATGGAATGAGTTTTTAGATGTGGGCTCCAACGATATTACCAAAGCCCCGCCCTATGGCCCAATGGCAAGTGGCTCCGATTGTTTTTGGTTTGTCTGGGTTTGAATCCCCGTGCAGACCTTTTTTTTATGTACAAAACAAAACATATGGTTAAACAAGTGCTCATTAAAAATTGTGAACCCCCATTATATATATATATATATACCATAAATGCAAAGAACCAGATATGCAGCAAAGACGTGCCAAGATATGTTCCAAGATATATATATACAAAGAACCAGATATGCAGCAAAGACGTGCCAAGATATGTGCCAAGATATATATTTGCTTTTTAGATAATTACAGAATCCAGATATGAGACTAGCGCTCCGTGATGCAAGCAGATCGAGAAAACTTCTCGCAGATGCAGAGCAGGGAGATCTCGTCTCGTCTAAAACTCAAAGAACTCAAACTTCACAATACAGACTATAGAGTTAAACTCCGTGATGCAAGCAGATCGAGAAAACTTCTCGCAGATGCAGAGCAGGGAGACTTCACTCAGACTACAACACTACTCAGACTCTCTCAAAATTCTCAAGACTCCAATGCCCCTAATGAGCTTACAATGCTAGTATTTATAATATCCTAGCAGGTCATCCGGTGAAAGGTTTTACCGGGAACTTGAAACTTTAAAAGATTCGTTAGATCATCATGCAAGATGTCTATCACGAATCACTAAAGAACTTTGTACAAAAGTAATGAATAGTCCTAAAGATTCGGGCAAGTGGGGACAACCACTTGTTATCTCATCCCTTGGAGGCTAAGCCATATGGGGACCGAATCATGACATCTCTGAAGTGAAAAGATGGCCGGAATCTAGGACGTCGGCTCTTATACAAAAGTAATTACACAGTGGAGATTTTATTCGGAGTAAATCCCACGTAAACCAAAGAACAACAAGATAAAGTAATTAAACAGTGGAGATTTTATTCGGACTAAATCCCACGGAAACCGAAGAGCAGTATATGTACAAATAAAGCAGGATATGAAAGGATTTCATTTGATTGATCCCTTCAATCAGTCACTGTTAGCCCTGTCGTCATAATCATGTGCATGAGTATCTGGAACAGCTGGATTATTATGGCCAAGCCTGATTTGGTCTTGTTCTATTAATTCTTCAATTAGCTCTTCATTGTTTGGAGCCAGCACTTCGTATGGGACAGATTCATCTAGCCAATATGGTGCTACATCTTTGGTACAACAAAAGAATGGAAATGTGAACATGAATGTTGGCCTGTCATGTGGGTCCACTGATATCAATCCTCTGAATCTGACAGAAAGCTTAAAGGATTCATCTTCTTCATTAGGAATGACAATTGTGTGTTTGTGGATGAATTCAAACTCTAAGACGAAATCATTTTGGACAGCTACATGCATTTCCCAATGAAAGATTCTGACAAACTCAGCAAAAGTCCTATCGAAAATGCTTTTAGCTCTAGGCAAATATCTAAACATTAATAGCTTAAACCATGGACTCCACCAATTGTTTGAGGGATCTATAGCGTTAGCATAAAATATGACCTTAACCGAACCATGTATCCTAGCTCTTTGGTGAATGGAAAAGTAGTTTGCCCATGTCCAGTCAGTATTTTGAATACACCCAAAATAAACAAGATCTGGTTCCCTAGACAATGCATAATAAACACGCCATGGCCTAATCCTATATGGTAACTCTTTTGTATATGACCATCTAGACTTGTCGGAATCAAACCATTTTTGCAGAATGATTTGTCTTAAGCATAATGGCAAGACTCGGACCTGTTTTGATAGACATTCTAGACAAAACTCATAATGACAGTTACTACAGACTGTAACATACTTGACTCTTTTAGAATCAACATGACTGGACTGACTTGTGGAAGCTTCGTGCTGGTTAAGTGGTCTGAACATCTTGATTTCCTTGGTTTCTTGAGCACCTTCTCTGGTAAGCATGTCAGCAAGATAATTTTCTGCACCAGATTTGTAAACAATATCAAAATCAAAACCTTCTAGCCATAGTGCCCATCTTAGTACTCTGGTACTGCCTTCTTCTAACAACCTTTTGTTTGCCAACATCTGTTTCATATGCTTTAGATCTGTTCTGACAATAAATTTAACACTTTTCAAGAACAAGCGAAATCTTTTTATTCCTCTCTTTACTGCAAGTATTTCTTTATGAGAAGAAGGATACTTTTTCTCTGTGTCATTAAAAGATTCTGAGGAATAGGCACAAACCAATTCTTTTCTTCCATGCTTTTGTAGCAAAAATGCAACCCAAGTGTGATAAGAAGCATCTGTTTCAAGTATAAAAGGAAGATTAGTATCAGGAAGCTTAAGTTTTGGCAAATCATTAAGCTTACTCTTAATACTAATTACTGCTGCTGTCATTTCATTTGTCCAACTGACACCTTTCTTCTTTAGTCTGTCCTGCAGTATATTTGTATCCTCTGATTGGTTAGCATAAAATTTTCTTATATAATTCAGGCATCCAAGAAATCTCTGCAGGGTCTTTACATTGGCAATTATATCAGGAAACTTTAATAGATGGATTAGCACATGTGGCTGAAGTTCTACATGTCCTTTTTCTATGTGTAAGCCCAAGTAATCAATCTTGACTTTTCCAATCTGAAACTTCTCTTCTGAATCTGAAAGTACTAACCCATGCTTATATACAAGTTGGTAGAATTGTTCTAAATGGATCTTGTGCATATTTACATCTCTGCTAAATACAAGCAAATCATCGATATATACAATAATGTACTCTACCCCACCAAAAATGTCTTCCATCCTTTTTTGGAATTCAGATGGAGCATTTTTCAAACCAAAGGGCATCACAGTCCATTGATATTGGCCATGAGGAACAGTGAAGGTTGTTTTATACCTGTCATCAGGAATAATACCAATCTGCCAAAATCCACTTTTAAGATCAAACTTGCTGAACACATTAGCATTAGCAATTTTGGCAAGTAATAATTCTTTGTTAGGCAGAGGATATCGAATAGGAAGAAGAGCATCATTCAAAGCCTTATAATTAATCACAAGCCTTTTCTTGCCTCTTTTCTGCTCACTATGCTTATTGACATAAAAAGCCGGGCAGGCCCAAGGGCTCTTGCAGGATTCAATAAGCTTTTGTTCTAACAATTGTTCAATTTCTGCTTTGCATAATTCTTGCTCTTTTGGACTCATATGATTTGCACTGGCTTTTTGTGGCTTAGGAATATATCCTTCTCGGTAAGGTAGTGCAACAAAATACTTTTCTCTTGCCCAAAAAGCATCTGGCCTACTTGAAGTACAATCTGCACGAAGTTTATCAGAAATTTGTTGCAAAGTTTTGGGACCATGTAACTCTGCATTTTTTACGATCTTATTAATCTTGGTCAGATCTTGCAGACTATACTGGAGAGGATCCTGTTCTTCAGGTTGCACATTAATTTTATAGTCACTAGAAGCAGGGACTGTGATAGGACCAGCAGTGGTGGAGAATGTAACATAATCTTGTCCGAAAGTGACTGGCAAATATTTCTCCAGAAAATCTTGTCCTAACAGAATATCAGCACCAGTATCAAAACTATACAAAGTGACAAAAACCTGGACATCGTTCAAGAAAATAGGAAATTCAGGAGCTATGTGACTTATTTCCATTAAATCACCAGTGATAGCCCTAAATTGGAGTTTAGTAGGCTGCCAATAATAATGAGGAATAGCTTTATATTTGCAGCAACTACTCATAGCACCAGAATCTATTTGAGCATCCAAGGTATACGGTTTAATGCTAGGGACTTTAATTCTTATTGGAATAACTACTCTATCTCCGATGCCCATAACATTAAAAAGCTCAACATTTTTCTTTGGGGATATTTCTTCCATGACTGGCACATTCTTCATCAGTAGGCTAGTTAATTTGGAATTACAATCATCATAATCAGAAATAAGCATTTGAATTTTGGAAGACAACTGTAACATTTCTGACCTTGTATGGTGAATTGAAGATTCCAAATCTGTGATCTTCTTTTTAAGAGCATCAATTTGATTCATACCTGGAGATACTGAAATCTGCAAAGGTCTGAACATTGAATCGAACTCTTTTTCGATGAAGTCATCATCATCTATTTCTTCCTCTGAAAATTTTTCTTTCCTTTTGGATGGCAGTTGTTTCTCAAGATTTTCAAGTTTTTCAGTCAATCTTCTTCTTGCCGTAAACTGAACTGGATCTAACTGTGCTAGATCAGCTTTGACTGCTGCAATCTTTGCTTGTATCTCTCCTGAGGAGTTCAAACTAAACATTTTAATATCAGGAATGAAGGTTTCATCAGAATCAGATGATTCTGAATCAATTGTTAATTTCCTGATTTCAGGAATTTCACTATCCGAAGATTCTGAAGAAGAACTTGAAACTTCAAAATATTCTCCATCAGAGTGGGATATGAGATCCCAATCTTGTGGATCATGTATTGTAGAAAAGATATTCATTATCTTCATCTGCTTTTTATCCTTTCTTTCTCTGCAAGTGTTAGCATAATGACCTTCTTTACCACAAATAAAACACACACCTTTTTTAGAAGGTTTTGATCTTTTCCTAAATACTACCCTTCGTCCTTTAAATAATCTTTTGGAAGGAAAGTATTTTTTCTTTTTAGGAAAGTATTTATCATCCTTGCAGGAGCAAGAGTTATCAAACTTTGTCTTTTTAGAAACCTTTCTGTCACTTTTCTTGTGACAACCAAAATTATAGGTTTCTTTGAAATTATTGCAAAGCTTTGTGCTAAAGTGCATCTGTTTTGAAAAATTCTTCTTGGCTTTGCTCTCTGCACATTCTTTCTGCAATATTGTGACAATCAATTGGTGAATAGATGCAAATGATTGTCCTTCCAAATTTACTTTATGATCTGCTATGTACTGGTTAATTAGATCAGGAATTTTTCCAGGCATAGACTGGATGTAATATCTCAGATAGGCAACATTATGTGGATCACTAGCCTGATACAGAAGTTTTTGCATAACACAAAAATACTCTTGCAAGTAATCAATGTCGCATAACTTCTGGGAGAGAAATAACTGTGAATGATGGGCTGAATCTTCAGGGACTAATCCAACAAATTCATGTTTTAAAGCTTCAAACAGTGCTCTTAATGGATCAGTACTATGTTCAACTATTTGATCTATCTCTTCCTCTGCAAGCCTTTCCCACAGAGGAAAGCCGAAGCCAAAGTGTCATGGTCTGATGTAGTTACTCAGATTGTATGGTCTTTTACTGGCATATTAAAGCAATGGTGGGAAAGGCTTGCAGAGGAAGAGAAAGAACAAATAGTTGAACATAGTACTGATCCATTAAGAGCACTGTTTGAAGCTTTAAAACATGAATTTGTTGGATTAGTCCCTGAAGATTCAGCCCATCATTCACAGTTATTTCTCTCCCAGAAGTTATGCGACATTGATTACTTGCAAGAGTATTTTTGTGTTATGCAAAAACTTCTGTATCAGGCTAGTGATCCACATAATGTTGCCTATCTGAGATATTACATCCAGTCTATGCCTGGAAAAATTCCTGATCTAATTAACCAGTACATAGCAGATCATAAAGTAAATTTGGAAGGACAATCATTTGCATCTATTCACCAATTGATTGTCACAATATTGCAGAAAGAATGTGCAGAGAGCAAAGCCAAGAAGAATTTTTCAAAACAGATGCACTTTAGCACAAAGCTTTGCAATAATTTCAAAGAAACCTATAATTTTGGTTGTCACAAGAAAAGTGAAAGAAAGGTTTCTAAAAAGACAAAGTTTGATAACTCTTGCTCCTGCAAGGATGATAAATACTTTCCTAAAAAGAAAAAATACTTTCCTTCCAAAAGATCATTTAAAGGACGAAGGGTAGTATTTAGGAAAAGATCAAAACCTTCTAAAAAAGGTGTGTGTTTTATTTGTGGTAAAGAAGGTCATTATGCTAACACTTGCAGAGAAAGAAAGGATAAAAAGCAGATGAAGATAATGAATATCTTTTCTACAATACATGATCCACAAGATTGGGATCTCATATCCCACTCTGATGGAGAATATTTTGAAGTTTCAAGTTCTTCTTCAGAATCTTCGGATAGTGAAATTCCCGAAATCAGGAAATTAACAATTGATTTATAATCATCTGATTCTGATGAAACCTTCATTCCTGATATTAAAATGTTTAGTTTGAACTCCTCGGGAGAGATACAAGCAAAGATTGCAGCAGTCAAAGCTGATCTAGCACAGTTAGATCCAGTTCAGTTTACGGCAAGAAGAAGATTGACTGAAAAACTTGAAAATCTTGAGAAACAACTGCCATCCAAAAGGAAAGAAAAATTTTCAGAGGAAGAAATAGATGATGATGACTTCATCGAAAAAGAGTTCGATTCAATGTTCAGACCTTTGCAGATTTCAGTATCTCCAGGTATGAATCAAATTGATGCTCTTAAAAAGAAGATCACAGATTTGGAATCTTCAATTCACCATACAAGGTCAGAAATGTTACAGTTGTCTTCCAAACTTCATATGCTTATTTCTGATTATGATGATTGTAATTCCAAATTAACCAGCCTACTGATGAAGAATGTGCCAGTCATGGAAGAAATATCCCCAAAGAAAAATGTTGAGCTTTTTAATGTTATGGGCATCGGAGATAGAGTAGTTATTCCAATAAGAATTAAAGTCCCTAGCATTAAACCGTATACCTTGGATGCTCAAATAGATTCTGGTGCTATGAGTAGTTGCTGCAAATATAAAGCTATTCCTCATTATTATTGGCAGCCTACTAAACTCCAATTTAGGGCTATCACTGGTGATTTAATGGAAATAAGTCACATAGCTCCTGAATTTCCTATTTTCTTGAACGATGTCCAGGTTTTTGTCACTTTGTATAGTTTTGATACTGGTGCTGATATTCTGTTAGGACAAGATTTTCTGAAGAAATATTTGCTAGTCACTTTCGGACAAGATTATGTTACATTCTCCACCACTGCTGGTCCTATCACAGTCCCTGCTTCTAGTGACTATAAAATTAATGTGCAACCTGAAGAACAGGATCCTCTCCAGTATAGTCTGCAAGATCTGACCAAGATTAATAAGATCGTAAAAAATGCAGAGTTACATGGTCCCAAAACTTTGCAACAAATTTCTGATAAACTTCGTGCAGATTGTACTTCAAGTAGGCCAGATGCTTTTTGGGCAAGAGAAAAGTATTTTGTTGCACTACCTTACCGAGAAGGATATATTCCTAAGCCACAAAAAGCCAGTGCAAATCATATGAGTCCAAAAGAGCAAGAATTATGCAAAGCAGAAATTGAACAATTGTTAGAACAAAAGCTTGTTGAATCCTGCAAGAGCCCTTGGGCCTGCCCGGCTTTTTATGTCAATAAGCATAGTGAGCAGAAAAGAGGCAAGAAAAGGCTTGTGATTAATTATAAGGCTTTGAATGATGCTCTTCTTCCTATTCGATATCCTCTGCCTAACAAAGAATTATTACTTGCCAAAATTGCTAATGCTAATGTGTTCAGCAAGTTTGATCTTAAAAGTGGATTTTGGAAGATTGGTATTATTCCCGATGACAGGTATAAAACAACCTTCACTGTTCCTCATGGCCAATATCAATGGACTGTGATGCCCTTTGGTTTGAAAAATGCTCCATCTGAATTCCAAAAAAGGATGGAAGACATTTTTGGTGGGGTAGAGTACATTATTGTATATATTGATGATTTGCTTGTATTTAGCAGAGATGTAAATATGCACAAGATCCATTTAGAACAATTCTACCAACTTGTATATAAGCATGGGTTAGTACTTTCAGATTCAGAAGAGAAGTTTCAGATTGGAAAAGTCAAGATTGATTACTTGGGCTTACACATAGAAAAAGGACATGTAGAACTTCAGCCACATGTGCTAATCCATCTATTAAAGTTTCCTGATATAATTGCCAATGTAAAGACCCTGCAGAGATTTCTTGGATGCCTGAATTATATAAGAAAATTTTATGCTAACCAATCAGAGGATACAAATATACTGCAGGACAGACTAAAGAAGAAAGGTGTCAGTTGGACAAATGAAATGACAACAGCAGTAATTAGTATTAAGAGTAAGCTTAATGATTTGCCAAAACTTAAGCTTCCTGATACTAATCTTCCTTTTATACTTGAAACAGATGCTTCTTATCACACTTGGGCTGCAGTTTTGCTACAAAAGCATGGAAGAAAAGAATTGG
This sequence comes from Pinus tabuliformis, assembly GCA_031772625.1. Lineage (NCBI taxonomy): Eukaryota > Viridiplantae > Streptophyta > Pinopsida > Pinales > Pinaceae > Pinus > Pinus tabuliformis. Next base: position 1,162,531,951 of record CM062813.1, on the reverse strand, counting down.
TTTGTGCCTATTCCTCAGGATCTTTTAATGACACAGAGAAAAAGTATCCTTCTTCTCATAAAGAAATACTTGCAGTAAAGAGAGGAATAAAAAGATTTCGCTTGTTCTTGAAAAGTGTTAAATTTATTGTCAGAACAGATCTAAAGCATATGAAACAGATGTTGGCAAACAAAAGGTTGTTAGAAGAAAGCAGTACCAGAGTACTAAGATGGGCACTATGGCTAGAAGGTTTTGATTTTGATATTGTTTACAAATCTGGTGCAGAAAATTATCTTGCTGACATGCTTACCAGAGAAGGTGCTCAAGAAACCAAGGAAATAAAGATGTTCAGACCACTTAACCAGCACGAAGCTTCCACAAGTCAGTCCAGTCATGTTGAGTCTAAAAGAGTCAAGTATGTTACAGTCTGTAGTAACTGTCATTATGAGTTTTGTCTAGAATGTCTATCAAAACAGGTCCGAGTCTTGCCATTATGCTTAAGACAAATCATTCTGCAAAAATGGTTTGATTCCGACGAGTCTAGATGGTCATATACAAAAGAGTTACCATATAGGATTAGGCCATGGCGTGTTTATTATGCATTGTCTAGGGAACCCGATCCTGTTTATTTTGGGTGTATTCAAAATACTGACTGGACATGGGCAGACTACTTTTCCATTCACCAAAGAGCTAGGATACATGGTTCGGTTAAGGTCATATTTTATGCTAACGCTATAGATCCCTCAAACAGTTGGTGGAGTCCATGGTTTAAGCTATTCATGTTTAGATATTTGCCTAGAGCTAAAAGCATTTTCGATAGGACTTTTGCTGAGTTTGTCAGAATCTTTCATTGGGAAATGCATGTAGCTGTCCAAAATGATTTCGTCTTAGAGTTTGAATTCATCCACAAACACACAATTGTCATTCTTAATGAAGAAGATGAATCCTTTAAGCTTTCTGTCAGATTCAGAGGATTGATATCAGTGGACCCACATGACAGGCCAACATTCATGTTCACATTTCCATTCTTTTGTTGTACCAGAGATGTAGCACCATATTGGCTAGATGAATCTGTCCCATACGAAGTGCTGGCTCCAAACAATGAAGAGCTAATTGAAGAATTAATAGAACAAGACCAAATCAGGCTTGGCCATAATAATCCAGCTGTTCCAGATACTCATGCACATGATTATGACGATAGGGCTAACAGTGACTGATTGAAGGGATCAATCAAATGAAATCCTTTCATATCCTGCTTTATTTGTACATATACTGCTCTTCGGTTTCCGTGGGATTTAGTCCGAATAAAATCTCCACTGTTTAATTACTTTATCTTGTTGTTCTTTGGTTTACGTGGGATTTACTCCGAATAAAATCTCCACTGTGTAATTACTTTTGTATAAGAGCCGACGTCCTAGATTCCGACCATCTTTTCACTTCAGAGATGTCATGATTCGGTCCCCATATGGCTTAGCCTCCAAGGGATGAGATAACAAGTGGTTGTCCCCACTTGCCAGAATCTTTAGGACTATTCATTACTTTTGTACAAAATTCTTTAGTGATTCGTGATAGACATCTTGCATGATGATCTAACGAATCTTTTAAAGTTTCAAGTTCCCGGTAAAAACTTTCACCGGATGACCTGCTAGGATATTATAAATACTAGCATTGTAAGCTCATTAGGGGCATTGGAGTCTTGAGAATTTTGAGAGAGTCTGAGTAGTGTTGTAGTCTGAGTGAAGTCTCCCTGCTCTGCATCTGCGAGAAGTTTTCTCGATCTGCTTGCATCACGGAGTTTAACTCTATAGTCTGTATTGTGAAGTTTGAGTTCTTTGAGTTTTAGACGAGACGAGATCTCCCTGCTCTGCATCTGCGAGAAGTTTTCTCGATCTGCTTGCATCACGGAGCGCTAGTCTCATATCTAGATTCTGTAATTATCTGAAAAGAAAATATATATCTTGGCACATATCTTGGCACGTCTTTGCTGCATATCTGGTTCTTTGTATATATATATATTGGCACATATCTTGGCACGTCTTTGCTGCATATCTGCTGTGAAGGTGAAGGACTATCGTGTTTGCTTTCCTGGTGCACAAAAGCTTTGATTCTCCTCTGTTCAGGTGCTTACTCATACTTTCTTTCAATGGCTGGTTATATGAATGAGTTTTCTCTTCAGAAGCCCGAAGACAGAAAGATAGCTCATAAGAATCGATGGTCTTTTATGAATAAGTTTTTAAACAAAACCAGAAATGAAGATGTTCTCTATGATGAAAAAGTATTAGTACAAGAATTTGAACCACAGCCTAACTGGACATTGCCAGAGATTGATATTGATAAGCTCTATAAAATGTCTATTTTCCAGTTTCGAGCTGCTCAGCTATTTAGATTTACATCTGTGAATATTCCTATTTCCACTGGCCAGTTTGTATATCAAATCCCACTAATACAGCCAGAAGATATCAAATGGGGTTTAGAAAATGGTTATAGATATATCCATATCGGTATCGTACAATTTGGAATTAATCGTCTAGTCCATCCTGGTCTAAATACTTCATGCTTGACATGTGTCCTTGATACAAGAATGAATAACTTCGATGACGCTTTATTGGGAGGATTCCAAAGTCCCCTCAATAATGGCCCTGTTTGGTCATCAGTTATCCCTAGGTATCAAGTTTCATTGACAGACCCTTATATCAATGAATTCTTGAATGCTTATATTCAGTTTTATGGTTTTAATGTTTCCCCACAGTCACAGATCGCTCAGCTCCATGCTTCTACATGCCTGAGATTTGTCTCCACTTCCATGCCTCCTCTGAATCCAAAATTAACTTGTAGAGCTTTAAAAGAAGGTGTTATTGTTGGCCCTGGTAACACTGCTCCCCTACAGATTGGTTTTGCAGAATGTACTCTTCCAGATGAATGGAATAGTACTTATATTCCACTTTCACAGAAATATCCTCAACTGCAAACCTCTAAAGTTCCTCCGAAATTGTCTCTCATCCATCATCCTGACGGATCCACTGGTCTTAAATTTACCACTCCTTCACTTACTAGATCTATGTCATCTTTCCCTAGATCTACAATCTTGGGTGGTAGGAATCCACAGATACCCCCTGGTCTCAGAAATTTATCATCAAGACATTCTGCTCCAAGAGAGGAACATAGAAAATCCACCTCTCAGCTACCTGATGATTGTCAGTTCTGTGTTCCATCTTCATCTTCTACATTCCAGACTGATGAATCTCCTAGCTCTGAAGTCTTTATACCTGATATCAAAAGTTTCTCACTTCCTAGAGCTCAGTCAGAAGTTACTGCAAAAATACCAGAAAGATATTTAGAATCTGGAAATTCTAGAAGGATATTTAGCAATGGAACGAAGAAAGCAGATTTGCAATGGTTATCTATGAAAGCAACTTCTGATCCAGATCATAATGAAAATGAAAAGCTGCATAATTATACAAACTACCAAATAGTTTGTATGCTTCAGAATATTGATGATATAGCCCGAGATGTTTTAGAAATCAAAGAACACATCAAAAAGATGCATACTGGTTATGTTGAGACATTGGGAATCCAAGATGCACACACACAAAAGTTGAATAATATTCACTCAAACATGGGTATTATCTCCAAGTCTTTAGAACATCTTACAAATGCACTCCCCACTCCTGCTTCTCCACCTCATTATAGAGAAGTAGATGTCTTAAGTTCAAAGCTGAAATTCTCCTCCAAATCTGATGAATCAAAGCAAATTCTTTTTAAAGGGATAGAGAATATAGATAAAGCCAGACTTGAGAAGATCAAGAAAGGAATCAATCTAGCTAGAGAAAAGACAGAGTTGATGAAGAATAGACTAGCTGATATTCCTTCTGTTGAAAGTCTAAGACTACCAAAGAACTATGTTAGCCTTAGTTCTTTGATGAAACAAAATGGCCAACCATCTACTCCTTCAATAATGGCCATGTCAGGAGTAACTGGTGAGCAAACACATGGTGAATCAAATTCTAAAAGAGACAGAAGTGATTCATTTTTCCATTCCAACAAAGGGAAAAGAGGTGCCGGTGATACCAATGCACATGAAGCATCAGCATCCAGCCCGTTCAGCAGATATATTGAAAATCTACAATCTGTACCTATAAGGCTAGACAATCATGCTTCCAGAGGATATGGAAATTCATTGTTAGTAAATATTGATTGCCTTGATTACAATGAAGTAATTGCTGTTTTGCATAATGTCCATGCTTGGGCATTACAGAGGAAAGCCGAAGCCAAAGTGTCATGGTCTGATGTAGTTACTCAGATTGTATGGTCTTTTACTGGCATATTAAAGCAATGGTGGGAAAGGCTTGCAGAGGAAGAGAAAGATCAAATAGTTGAACATAGTACTGATCCATTAAGAGCACTGTTTGAAGCTTTAAAACATGAATTTGTTGGATTAGTCCTTGAAGATTCAGCCCATCATTCACAATTATTTCTCTCCCAGAAGTTATGCGACATTGATTACTTGCAAGAGTATTTTTGTGTTATGCAAAAACTTCTGTATCAGGCTAGTGATCCACATAATGTTGCCTATCTGAGATATTACATCCAGTCTATGCCTGGAAAAATTCCTGATCTAATTAACCAGTACATAGCAGATCATAAAGTAAATTTGGAAGGACAATCATTTGCAGCTATTCACCAATTGATTGTCACAATATTGCAGAAAGAATGTGCAGAGAGCAAAGCCAAGAAGAATTTTTCAAAACAGATGCACTTTAGCACAAAGCTTTGCAATAATTTCAAAGAAACCTATAATTTTGGTTGTCACAAGAAAAGTGAAAGAAAGGTTTCTAAAAAGACAAAGTTTGATAACTCTTGCTCCTGCAAGGATGATAAATACTTTCCTAAAAAGAAAAAATACTTTCCTTCCAAAAGATCGTTTAAAGGACGAAGGGTAGTATTTAGGAAAAGATCAAAACCTTCTAAAAAAGGTGTGTGTTTTATTTGTGGTAAAGAAGGTCATTATGCTAACACTTGCAGAGAAAGAAAGGATAAAAAGCAGATGAAGATAATGAATATCTTTTCTACAATACATGATCCACAAGATTGGGATCTCATATCCCACTCTGATGGAGAATATTTTGAAGTTTCAAGTTCTTCTTCAGAATCTTCGGATAGTGAAATTCCTGAAATCAGGAAATTAACAATTGATTCAGAATCATCTGATTCTGATGAAACCTTCGTTCCTGATATTAAAATGTTTAGTTTGAACTCCTCAGGAGAGATACAAGCAAAGATTGCAGCAGTCAAAGCTGATCTAGCACAGTTAGATCCAGTTCAGTTTACGGCAAGAAGAAGATTGACTGAAAAACTTGAAAATCTTGAGAAACAACTGCCATCCAAAAGGAAAGAAAAATTTTCAGAGGAAGAAATAGATGATGATGACTTCATCGAAAAAGAGTTCGATTCAATGTTCAGACCTTTGCAGATTTCAGTATCTCCAGGTATGAATCAAATTGATGCTCTTAAAAAGAAGATCACAGATTTGGAATCTTCAATTCACCATACAAGGTCAGAAATGTTACAGTTGTCTTCCAAACTTCAAATGCTTATTTCTGATTATGATGATTGTAATTCCAAATTAACCAGCCTACTGATGAAGAATGTGCCAGTCATGGAAGAAATATCCCCAAAGAAAAATGTTGAGCTTTTTAATGTTATGGGCATCGGAGATAGAGTAGTTATTCCAATAAGAATTAAAGTACCTAGCATTAAACCGTATACCTTGGATGCTCAAATAGATTCTGGTGCTATGAGTAGTTGCTGCAAATATAAAGCTATTCCTCATTATTATTGGCAGCCTACTAAACTCCAATTTAGGGCTATCACTGGTGATTTAATGGAAATAAGTCACATAGCTCCTGAATTTCATATTTTCTTGAACGATGTCTAGGTTTTTGTCACTTTGTATAGTTTTGATACTGGTGCTGATATTCTGTTAGGACAAGATTTTCTGAAGAAATATTTGCTAGTCACTTTCGGACAAGATTATGTTACATTCTCCACCACTGCTGGTCCTATCACAGTCCCTGCTTCTAGTGACTATAAAATTAATGTGCAACCTGAAGAACAGGATCCTCTCCAGTATAGTCTGCAAGATCTGACTAAGATTAATAAGATCGTAAAAAATGCAGAGTTACATGGTCCCAAAACTTTGCAACAAATTTCTGATAAACTTCGTGCAGATTGTACTTCAAGTAGGCCAGATGCTTTTTGGGCAAGAGAAAAGTATTTTGTTGCACTACCTTACCAAGAAGGATATATTCCTAAGCCACAAAAAGCCAGTGCAAATCATATGAGTCCAAAAGAGCAAGAATTATGCAAAGCAGAAATTGAACAATTGTTAGAACAAAAGCTTATTGAATCCTACAAGAGCCCTTGGGCCTGCCCGGCTTTTTATGTCAATAAGCATAGTGAGCAGAAAAGAGGCAAGAAAAGGCTTGTGATTAATTATAAGGCTTTGAATGATGCTCTTCTTCCTATTCGATATCCTCTGCCTAACAAAGAATTATTACTTGCCAAAATTGCTAATGCTAATGTGTTCAGCAAGTTTGATCTTAAAAGTGGATTTTGGCAGATTGGTATTATTCCTGATGACATGTATAAAACAACCTTCACTGTTCCTCATGGCCAATATCAATGGACTGTGATGCCCTTTGGTTTGAAAAATGCTCCATCTGAATTCCAAAAAAGGATGGAAGACATTTTTGGTGCGGTAGAGTACATTATTGTATATATTGATGATTTGCTTGTATTTAGCAGAGATGTAAATATGCACAAGATCCATTTAGAACAATTCTACCAACTTGTATATAAGCATGGGTTAGTACTTTCAGATTCAGAAGAGAAGTTTCAGATTGGAAAAGTCAAGATTGATTACTTGGGCTTACACATAGAAAAAGGACATGTAGAACTTCAACCACATGTGCTAATCCATCTATTAAAGTTTCCTGATATAATTGCCAATGTAAAGACCCTGCAGAGATTTCTTGGATGCCTGAATTATATAAGAAAATTTTATGCTAACCAATCAGAGGATACAAATATACTGCAGGACAGACTAAAGAAGAAAGGTGTCAGTTGGACAAATGAAATGACAGCAGCAGTAATTAGTATTAAGAGTAAGCTTAATGATTTGCCAAAACTTAAGCTTCCTGATACTAATCTTCCTTTTATACTTGAAACAGATGCTTCTTATCACACTTGGGCTGCAGTTTTGCTACAAAAGCATGGAAGAAAAGAATTGGTTTGTGCCTATTCCTCAGGATCTTTTAATGACACAGAGAAAAAGTATCCTTCTTCTCATAAAGAAATACTTGCAGTAAAGAGAGGAATAAAAAGATTTCGCTTGTTCTTGAAAAGTGTTAAATTTATTGTCAGAACAGATCTAAATCATATGAAACAGATGTTGGCAAACAAAAGGTTGTTAGAAGAAGGCAGTACCAGAGTACTAAGATGGGCACTATGGCTAGAAGGTTTTGATTTTGATATTGTTTACAAATCTGGTGCAGAAAATTATCTTGCTGACATGCTTACCAGAGAAGGTGCTCAAGAAACCAAGGAAATCAAGATGTTCAGACCACTTAACCAGCACGAAGCTTCCACAAGTCAGTCCAGTCATGTTGAGTCTAAAAGAGTCAAGTATGTTACAGTCTGTAGTAACTGTCATTATGAGTTTTGTCTAGAATGTCTATCAAAACAGGTCCGAGTCTTGCCATTATGCTTAAGACAAATCATTCTGCAAAAATGGTTTGATTCCGACGAGTCTAGATGGTCATATACAAAAGAGTTACCATATAGGATTAGGCCATGGCGTGTTTATTATGCATTGTCTAGGGAACCCGATCCTGTTTATTTTGGGTGTATTCAAAATACTGACTGGACATGGGCAGACTACTTTTCCATTCACCAAAGAGCTAGGATACATGGTTCGGTTAAGGTCATATTTTATGCTAACGCTATAGATCCCTCAAACAATTGGTGGAGTCCATGGTTTAAGCTATTCATGTTTAGATATTTGCCTAGAGCTAAAAGCATTTTCGATAGGACTTTTGCTGAGTTTGTCAGAATCTTTCATTGGGAAATGCATGTAGCTGTCCAAAATGATTTCGTCTTAGAGTTTGAATTCATCCACAAACACACAATTGTCATTCCTAATGAAGAAGATGAATCCTTTAAGCTTTCTGTCAGATTCAGAGGATTGATATCAGTGGACCCACATGACAGGCCAACATTCATGTTCACATTTCCATCTTTTGTTGTACCAGAGATGTAGCACCATATTGGCTAGATGAATCTGTCCCATACGAAGTGCTGGCTCCAAACAATGAAGAGCTAATTGAAGAATTAATAGAACAAGACCAAATCAGGCTTGGCCATAATAATCCAGCTGTTCCAGATACTCATGCACATGATTATGACGACAGGGCTAACAGTGACTGATTGAAGGGATCAATCAAATGAAATCCTTTCATATCCTGCTTTATTTGTACATATACTGCTCTTCGGTTTCCGTGGGATTTAGTCCGAATAAAATCTCCACTGTGTAATTACTTTATCTTGTTGTTCTTTGGTTTATGTGGGATTTACTCCGAATAAAATCTCCACTGTGTAATTACTTTTGTATAAGAGCCGACGTCCTAGATTCCGGCCATCTTTTCACTTCAGAGATGTCATGATTCGGTCCCCATATGGCTTAGCCTCCAAGGGATGAGATAACAAGTGGTTGTCCCCACTTGCCCGAATCTTTAGGACTATTCATTACTTTTGTACAAAGTTCTTTAGTGATTCGTGATAGACATCTTGCATGATGATCTAATGAATCTTTTAAAGTTTCAAGTTCCCGGTAAAACCTTTCACCGGATGACCTGCTAGGATATTATAAATACTAGCATTGTAAGCTCATTAGGGGCATTGGAGTCTTGAGAATTTTGAGAGAGTCTGAGTAGTGTTGTAGTCTGAGTGAAGTCTCCCTGCTCTGCATCTACGAGAAGTTTTCTCGATCTGCTTGCATCACGGAGCGCTAGTCTCATATTTGGATTCTGTAATTATCTGAAAAGCAAATATATATCTTGGCACATATCTTGGCACGTCTTTGCTGCATATCTGGTTCTTTGTATATATATATCTTGGCACATATCTTGGCACGTATTTGCTACATATCTGGTTATATATATATAAACTGCCCACCGTTAAATTCTATAAAACCATTAGTTATATATTGACCACCAAACCATTGTTCACAATTTTTAACCACCATTATTTTATCTGCTAAACCATTAAAAACATTTGTTATAATCGTTGATCACCATAATCCGTTATGGGGTTTAAAAATAAATAAATAGTCAATAGTTTGAAACAATTGATTTATGGTCACCAACTGGGTCGGTCGGGACCAATTTGGCCACCAACAAAGTACCATGTGGCCTCATTCTATTGGACCAATTGTCATGCTGCCGTATTTAGCGGGTTCCAACAATTGTAGTGATGCCGCCACTTTTGCCAAATTTGGCTAGACTGCCAACTTTTTTGTTGCTCCAAATTTTTCTGGCGTTAGCTAATTCCTGTATTTTTGCCTGATCCAAAATGGATTCAGTTTTGCCTTCAGATCAAAGTCTTCAAATGCAGATCAAAGTGGGATCAAGTCGAAGTGCTCGTCGATACGATTCCAACGGTGAGAACGTAGTAGCGAAGCACAGTCGATGGTTCAGTCAGATTAACGAACGAGAGTGAGGGAGATAGATGGCTAGGATTAAGTTGTGTAAAATAAAGTTAAGAAATGAAGAGATTGGATTAAGCCACGTGTTAGGAGAAAAGAGGAGTATTATTTGTAAGCGGTAAGCAGTATCTCACGCGCTTATAAAATGGTAAACGATATTCCTCAATTTCACGCGATTAACCTTAGCAGGAAACACGTAGCACGAGAAAACCACTTTTCTTGCGCACTCTCGACCTGAGATCGGTCGTGCAAGAATCTGTGCGAGATTATGCGATAGCCGTTCGATTGGATGGGTCACATCGAGGGTGGAGATCATCTGAGTTAGTTGGTGAGCGGACGACGCGATAGCTGTTGGATCACGCTAGATTGATCGATGGTGAAGATCGTCCAAGCTAGTTGGTGAGCAGGTGACATGATAGTCGTTGGATCGGATGGGACTGCGGGATCAAACAACATATGGTATATTAATACCAAACCAACCATATATAACCAAGATGCCGAAGGGTGGGACTTGGTTAACCAAGCCACCAATTTTTTAATAAAACCATTGCAGGTGCCGAACCCGCCCTACCACCAGCACGCAGTCTGAGGTGGTTTTATGCAGGCCAAGGTGGTTTTTGCCAAACAGAGGGTGGTTTTGCAGGGACAAAGGTGGTTTTGGACCATTCCAGGGGGTTTGGAGGTCACAGTGGCCAAATATGGTCGAGTTTATACTCGTTTGACTCGAAATCTCGAGCTGAACGCAGTGGTGATGTCCATTTTCTTATTTGAGACTCTGTTTTTGAGCTCATACCTGTAACAACAATTTGAAGACAAAATAAAGAGGTCAGCATTGGAAGTGGAAGGACTAGGAGACATAGCTAGAAAGTCTGGTGAACTCCTTTATTAAATTTGGTTGTGTTGATGTGTTTGAATGTGTTTTCAAATTGTTTATGTGTTTATGTTATTCGCAATCTTTTCGATCCGTTGCACTAAGTAACATAAGAAAATTCACACATAGTCTATAATACCTTTTTCATTAACAGATCATTGCCAAGTTTGATTAGAACTTTGACTAAGCATAACTTCTACATATGAACTTAGATTAAGGTGTTGTTTGTGCCATTGGATTCCTCACGACGAGATCTTTGATCTAGTCATAGTTTTGTTGTAGTTCCAGGACTATGATTTTTGTGACATTAGAGATCCTCTTGGATCACTCAGCAAGGTGAAGAAGCTCAAAGAATCAATTAGCTCATTTCGAAGACAACCCCCTTTAGTCCAATAATAAATTAGAGGCTCTTTAGGACCATGAAATAGAAGTACCTAACAGTGTATACAACAAATATAAGGAAGCCAAAGCTAGTGGGTCCAAAGATATTCTGTTAGATAAATTATCTCAAAGAATCCAAATTTGATTAACTTCTAGATGACAAAATATTTCCAGATGTTGAAGAACAATCAAAAGATAGCTAGGGAAGTAAACTCATAAAGGAAGTAGGCACAAATCCATGCAGAAAAGAATGGCATGGGCCAAATCTTAAGGAGTTAGTAGAGAAGCAACCAATTACTCGTAAAAAAGAAATACATCAAACTTCTAAAACAATATTTGATTCAAGGGGAGTGCGCACTATAGGAGGGAGCCGGGGTATCCAAGTCAATACAATGGAATCCCTCATGGGATCTGTAAATAAGGACAAGAGACAAGAGAGGAAAACTAACAAAGATAAGTTTCGGGAAACAAGAGAGGTAATGATCGATTCGGGGCAAGTTGTACCCATCTCAAAGGTACTCTAAATGGCATCCAAACCTAGAATAACAAGTGAGGAGGTAAGCATCAAATCACCTCTAAGTTATATAGGTTTCTAATTTCTGAGAAGTTTCTCGTTTTTTTTGTAACCCTCTATTCTTCCTTGCAATGGTTCAAACTTTTAGTTGATTAGTCTTCAACGCTACCTTGAATCTACTCCCCACAACCACCCCATTAGGTTTGAGAGTTTCTAGCTACAAGATGGTTTTTTTCTTGACAAGGTTAAAGATTAGTGGGAATAAATTTAAGCTCAAGGGAATTCAAGCATGCAAGCCTTCCAAATAAATCTCAAAACCCTCAAATCCATGCTCAAAACTTGGAATAGTGATATGGATCTCTTCAGCTATTAGAATTAACCAAGACCCTTTACTTCTGTGATGTTAGTAGAATTGCATGTAAAAGAGTATTAAAAGCCACATGTCCATATTGTAAAGAAGATGAAACATAACGATAATAATCACATCAAATAACAAAAACACATTGATAACGGAGTTCACCCAGTGTGGGTTATGTCTCCTAGCCATGGTATCAAGAGTGGGGAGGCTGCTTCATTAAATGTTGCAAGACAATGATGAGTACATAATACATTCTTTGTCATTACAAGGATAAATACCCTCAATCAGAGTGGCATGTTTCTCCATGAGACATTCTCAGGAAATCTCACTCATATGGACAAATTCCCTCGACAAGAGTGGAATATCTCTCCACGAGACATCCCCTTATAGGAACTCTCACTCAAATGGTCCTTCTTTCAACATCACAAGTTAATACATTCTCACATGACGTGGTATACAAGCATCCTTTCAACATAATGGTAGCAATGATCTTGACAACAAGAACAACATCTCAGCAAATCAGAAGAAAGACATGGCAGAACTGCATCATTTACCTCCACTTTTAGGGATAGATGGAAAATGAAAAGTGTTAGAAAATTATATATTACAAAGCAATGGAACACATAAAATATATTGCAGAAATATAAACACAGAAAACACATAAAACAAGAGAGACATAGATATACGTGGTTCACCTAATTTGGGCTATGTCCATAGATAAACAACTAGTCCTTCATTTTATATTATCTAGCAAACTAAAGAGATACAACCTACAACAGATCCGTTGTAATTCCCTCTTTGCTCTCACACAATCTCATCTCTCTTCCTTACTCAGAATACGGATCTACATAGACGCAATATAATTCCCTCATATATAGCAAGGGGTTGCCTTCTAGGGGAAAAAACCATAAATTAAACATAACTTCTACCATCATATCTCCGCCTAATGAACGACCCAGATTGACTACAAAATTACAACATTTTACACGGCAATTTTACATCTATTTTTAGCTTCCGGGGTGCTACCCTTATCCCTCGCCAGGGCGGGGGGGGGGGGGGGAGCGCTCCTAAAGATCGCTGCCCCCCCCTCCTGGACCCCCCTTGCAGCGCAAATATTACGGGGTCTAATGTGGTGCTACCTCTGAACAAAGAAGATAATTGGGCTCCACACCCAACAAGAACATCATCTCAGCAAATCAGAAGAAAGACATGGCATAACTGCATCATTTACCTCCAATTTCGGGGATGGATGGAAAATGCAAAGCTCAACTAATGAAATGGATTGTATCGTTGAATTCGCGGCGCAAAATCGTCTCAAACGACTATAAACTTTGCATCTTTTTGACATCGTCAAATTATGGACCCTTATGAATCTTGAAGATTCTCGAAAGGTTCCTTTCTGAAGACGACCAAAAAATCTACTGCTCGAATGAATATTTCGAGCATACCACTGCGCTCCCTACAAATTTATGTGAAAATTGACTATAAAGTCAACATCATTATGTCTCAGTCAAATATCAACCTCCAAGGGAATCTTTTAGATTCCACAAGATTTTGCAAAGATTCCTTTCTGCTGGACACCTGAATTTATGTCGTTTAAATCGAGATACAGACCACACGGTTGGACTCCTAATGAGAAAATGTGCATGAATAACTATAAGCTTGTCAAATTTTGACACTGGCACCTCTGGCCCTCAAGATAATCTTTTTGGCATCTTGGTATATTACTCCGCTCATGGTTCCACACCTTTGCCGCTCAAGGTTCTGCTGCTCCTCCACGCTCTGCCCCGGTCGAATGGCGAATTTGGGTTTTTAAATAAGTTTTTTGGCAAACTTTACAACATGGGTTGTTTGGCCCGTTGGCAAAGGCCGGGATTAGGTGGGCGGAGGTCGGCGGTTCCAACAATCGCTTAGCCAAAAATAAACTTTGTTTTGTTTTATTATCCATGCCGGTAAGTTCTTTTGACAGTCTATGGTTAGCCATTGGAATGGTTTAAGGTTGATGACATACGTTTTGGCTAACCATTCCTCTCTCGAATACTGAGATTGTTTATACCTCTCTTGATTGTCTCTAGTGTACTTCTGGCAATGCGAGCTTGCCTTAGCTCTTCCTATGCAATGAGCATCATCATGGGAGGATGGTGATGTGTTCACATAATTCTCTCTCCTCGATGGTTTCAACAATGTCTTGGAAGCTTCTGACCTTTGAGAACTCTTCTTCATTGTATCCCAAACTTGTGAATTGAGGTCTTTATACCACCTCCAATCGCTAAGTCATTCCTTGGCCATTAACACTGAGTCCTCCTCCTTTATATCCCATCTTGGTAAGGAGTCTCATGCCAGATCTTGAAATGGGTACCTTCATGTTTCCAACAGAAATAATGTCGTGTGAAAATGAAACTGAAGAATGATCAACATTGTTTACCTCAATTTTTTATTCTAAAACAGGTGATGAGGGCTTCACTAAGCCTTCATTGTGCTGTAATTTTTCCGAGGCCTCTTCCATGGCACGTAGCTAAAGCTGTAATCTTTGCTTCTCCTCCTTCTCTTTTTGTATAAGCCTCCTCAATTCATCATTCTTTGCTTGAATACTTTGATTGATCTCCCCATCTGAATGATGAGAAGACAATGAAGAAGAAGAATGCTCACTCAAGGGGGTCGATGGAGCATCGTCCTTTGTTATTTCTTTGTCATGTTCCTCTCTTGCCATATTCTTCTCATAATATTCATACGTTATGTCCACCATGTGTGTCATCCTAAGGAGTTCCTCGTAGAGATCTCTATTGTTCTCCATTTCCCTTCTTTTTGCAAGTTCAATAATTCACATTCACAATTGACATCAACAAGAATACCACATTGATACCAAACTTGATCTGGATATCTTCATCTACGAGAATTAACCAAGACCTTTTACTTATGTGATGTTAGGAAAATTGCATGTAAAATAGTATGAAAAGCCACATGTGAATCCTACAAAGAAAATGAAACATAATGACAATCATCACATCAAAGAACACATACATATTGATAATGGAGTTCACCCAGTGTGGGTTACATCTTTAGGCCCTGGTATCAAGAGTGGGGAGGTTGGTTCATTAAATGTTGCAATATGATGATGAGTACATAGTACATTATTTTTCATTACAAGGATAAATACCCTCAACTAGAGTGGCATGTCTCTCCACGAGACGTTCTCAGGAACTCTCACTCATATGGGCAAATTCCCTTAACAAGAGTGGCATGTCTCTCCACGAGACGACCCCTATAGGAACTCTCACTCAAATGGGCCTTCCTTCAGCATGACAAGCTAATACATTCTCACATGACGTGGCATACAAGCATCCTTTCATCATAATGGTAACAAGGATCTTGACAACAAGAAAATCATCTCAACAAATCAGAAGAAAGACATGGCATAACTTCATAATTTACCTCCACTTTTAGGTATGGATGGAAAATGAAAAGCTCAACTAACAAAATGGATTGCACCATTAAATTTGTGGCACGAAATCATGTTAAACGACTATAAACTTTTCCCCTTTCTGACACCGTCAAATTCTGGACCCTCGGGGATCTTGAAGATTCCCTAAAGATTCCTCCCTGAATATGGCCGAAAAATCTGCTGCTCAGATGAAGATTCTGAGCACACCACTGCACTCACTACGAAATTTTGTGAAAAATGACTATAAAGTTGGCATCATTCTGTCTCGGTCAAAAATCAACCTCCAAGGAATCTTTTAGAATCCATAAGATTCTTAAAAGATTCCTTCCTGTTAGACACTTGAATTTTTGCTACTCAGATGGAGAAATATAGTGTGCGGTTCGACTCCTGGTGAGAAAACATGTAGGAATGAATATAATCTTGTCAAATTTTGACACTAGCACCTATGGCCCTCAAGAGAATCTATTCAACATCTTGGCATATTCCCCCGCTCATGGTTCCACACCTCTACCACTCAAGGTTCCATCGCTCCTCCATGCTCTACCCCATTCGAATGGCGAATTTAGGTTTTTAAATAAGTTTTTGGGTAGACTTTATAACATGCATTGTTTGGTCTGTTGGCAAAGGCCGAGATTAGGTGGGCGGAGGTCGGTGGTTCTAACCCCCACTTGACCAAAAATAAACGTTGTTTTGTTTCATTACCCATGGTGGCAAGTTTTGTTGGCTCTCTATGGTTAACTGTTGGAACGGTTTAAGGTTGGCGGCATAGGTTTTGGTAGTGGCGTATTAACTTTGACGTTAACCATTTGTTTGGTGCGTTGTATGGGGCCACATGTTGTAATATGAAACATTGATGAGTTATGGTTAACATATGGGATGGGGTCGCTTGTTGAGCGGGCCAACCACATGGCCAGGCAGGTTCGATCCCCACCAGACCCTCATTGATAAGGACCTGTGTGCCGAGTCAAGGTGATGTGGTGGCGGGGTTTGACCACTTGCTACCTGATACAATATATATAAGAGTTGTATCGTGGGGTGGCCTGCCACCCCACATTTTATATATATTTTTTGTTTTATAATAACACATCGTCCAAAAATTTCTGACCGATTTTTAAGAGTCACTGGAAAAATTAAATAAGAAACAAGTTCGCCCATTCCGGTGGATGGATTCTGTGCGCCAAGTCGCTGCCAAACTGTTGCCTTGTTAAGACTTCCACATGGCTAAGTTCGACCCGAACTTTGACCAGCTATAACTTGAGCATACAAACTTGGATTTGAGTGTCGTTCACATTGTTGGAATCAAGGTAACGAGCATTATGATCTGGTGCTAGTTTCACTTCAATCTGAGGACTTTTATTTTTGAGCTTTCCCATAGCCACTATTGAATTCTAAGTGTGTCTAGAGCCACCTGGATCATTTCTCCCCAGTGAGGAGATTTTGGTCCTCCAAAAGCATGAGAATAACCTGCAACTACTATGTTACATTGTTTGCACCACAAGCGTCCTGACATGTCACCCTTCCTTCTCCTTCACCCTTGTCCTTCGGAGCCATAAGTGATGAACCGACACTTGCATCCTCTGCAAACCTGTAGTACATATTTGCAAATTACATTCTCAATTACATGACCAATAATGACCCAAGCATCCCCATACTTGCCAAGATTTTATAAGACACTCTTTGGTCAAGTTTACATCATAATAGAAACCAATACCCCAACTATCAATAAAAGGCCAAAACATCATTGTTGCTTTAACAAGCGCTGGAAGACACATCATCACTTTTACATTTATATCGCAACACATGATTTACATTATGCAGCCATGACAAGCTACCATATCTAGGAAAACCATCTCTTACTCAACAAAGTGAACTACCAGGAGTGTGGCAGATTTTCTTGTTGAACATATTTTCCAACTGGTTTCTGCACAGGCGCTTTGTCCTTAAGATGTTGCTCTAGATGGAGCCTCCAGCACGTGGCTCTTTGATTTTGATCCAGATTTAAACAGGAATGCAACAAATTACAGAGATAACCATATACACAAAGATGCAGTGGAAATAATACTTCATTTCATTAATGGAAAATACTGAAATATGCTTACAACCAGAAATGGAAATAAACCAGCTAGGGCGATGGTAGCTTATCTCTGAGAAGAGATGTGATGGCTACATGCCTCTGAACTGTGTTACAATGAGGCTTGAAGGCCTATTTATTGTTGAGAAACAATGGAAAACCCTTAACATTCCAAAACCTAACCCTAGGAGATGAAATGTCAAACTGTGGGCCCCGTTTGGGGGTAAGTTGGTACATCAACTTCCCGGGGTCGTAACTTTGGCATATGATCTCCGTTTGACGCGTACAATAGCTCATTAGAAAGATCTATCCGAGCACTATCATTGTTGGAACAAGCAACATCGGTCCATTGCATGGACCCATGTTGCTCCCGGATTCCCAAAAAACGTCGTTTAGGGCCTCAAAACGGCTCCGGAAGTTCAAGACCCGAAAAACTGCTAAAAATAGTAAGTTGTGCTACAATTAAGGAAACTGAAAATGCTGAGAAAGACAATGGTGGGGGTCCAGGTGGACTTGGCAGGTGGCCACCAATATCCACCTGGATCATTCCTCCCCCCTTAGGAAGCAATGGTCCCCATTGTGTTGAGCTCCTCCATGAGATGAGGAAACTTCTGCTGAACTTGTTCCCTGGTGAGCCACTTGCCCTGCTGAAGGAGTTGGCCTGCTTTGACAACTCGATACAGGATATTCTGTTGGCGAGTGTTCTTGATCTGTGTGTCCATGATCCGATCAGTTGTAGCTTGTTCCATGCAATCTGGATTTAATTCTGTGGGTTTGAGCTGTTCTGCAATGTCGGATGTGTCTAGCAATGGTGGAAAGTATGGCCGAAGGCGGTCCACATTGAACACTGGGTGCAGGCCAAGGAATGGGGGAATGCTGAGCTCAAATGCATTGTCTCCCATAGCGTTAGTAATGGTGTAAGGACCATATTGGAGTGGTCTCAATTTCCGATAGGCTCCAATAAGGCGTTCCTTTTGCAAATGCAACCAGACTTTGTCGCCCACCTGAAACTTGTGTGGCACCTGAAACTTGTGTGGTCGACTGAGGCAATCTGCAACATTATTGGTGCTGCCCTTTTTATACTTGATATTCAAGTGAAACTGTTGCAGGTATGTAGACCACTTCTGATGGCGATCATTCTGCAATTTCCCTTGGGTCTGTATGAATTGCAGAGGCCGGTGGTCTGTGTGGATGACCGTTTCCTTCCCCAAAATGTACTACTTCCATTGTCGGCAGGCCTGTACAATGGAATACATCTCTTTATCATAAGTGGGGTACTTCCAGACTGTGTCTGAAAGTGTTTCACTGTGATATGCCACTGGATGTCCATGTTGAGTAAGGACTGCCCCAATAGCATAGTCAGAGGCATCTGTCTCGACCTCAAATGGTTGTTGTAAATTTGGTAACGCGAGCACTGGTGTCGTGCAGAGGCGATCCTTCAATTCCCTGAATGCCTTCTGTTGAGATTCAAACCAAAAGAATTTTTCTTTTGCCCCGCCCTTGGTGACTTGACTCAAGGGCCAAGAAATATGAGAAAACCCCAACACAAACCTGCGGTAGAAGTTGGCAAGACCTAGAAAGCTGCAGAGCTCTGTTAGAGTGGTTGGAGAGGGCCAATCCCGAATGACTTGGATCTTGGCTGGATCGACATGCACCCCCTGTTCATCAATGATGTATCCCAGATACTGAACCTAGGTCATGCCAAAAGTGCATTTCTCCAAATTGGCACATAGCTTGTGTTGCCGCAGTGTTTGGAGAACCTGTCGGATGTGGTGGAGGTGCTCTTCCCAACTTTGGCTGAAGATCAGAATGTCATCCAAGTATACTACTACAAAGGAGTTGGTGAATGGTCGCAAGATGTCATCCATTAGCCTCATAAAGGTTGCAGGAGCATTCGTCAATCCGAAAGGCATGACCAACCATTCGAAGAGGCCCTCCTTGGATTTGAAGGCAGTCTTCCACACATCGGAGGGTTCGATTGGTACCTGGTGATATCCCGACTTCAGGTCGATCTTGCTGAAATATTTCGCCCCCTTTAGTTGGTCTAGGAGGTCATCAATCTGCGGGATCGGGTACCTATTATGGACAATGATCTTGTTCAGTGCCCGATAGTCAATACAGAGTCTCCACATCCCATCCTTCTTCTGTACCAACACGATCGGGCTCCCACAGGGCGATGAACTCGGACGGATGTGACCTTTCTGCAGGAGCTCCTGAATCTGCCTCTTGATTTCATCGTTCTCCAGAACGAAGCGCCGATAAATTGGTCCATTGGGTAGCGGCGCACCTGGGGTCAGATCGATGGAGTGCTTGACTTGACAGTGCAGAGGAACCCCTGTCGGGGAGGTGAAGATGTCCTCGTACTCCTCCACAATATTTTCCATCTGTAGTTGTCGTGCAGAGGGGCCCCGTTTGGAGGCCGCGGCCATTGTCTTCTTCTTTCCTTGAGGGCGTATCATCAGGAAAACAAATTTCCTGGTTTTGGAAATGATCTTACTGCATTGTTTTGCAGTAATAAAAGAGAGGGCGGCAGGTGGTGCTACCTCTGGTATCCTGAACAACTTATTTCCCAATGTAATAATAATAGCACGGGGCCTTGATTCATACACAGCATGTCGCTTCCACAAGTATGGTTGTCCTAGTAATACATCACAAACTTCAAGGGGAGCAATGTCACACAATACCTCATCCGTGAAGGGCTTCATGTTGTATGGGAGGCGACACTGCTGGCTCACGCGAAGATCTCGTCCTTGGTGAAGCCACCCAATGGTGTATGGTTGTGGATGTGCTGTGGTCGGTAGGCCCAACCGCTTCACGACCTCTGCCGAAATGAGGTTCTTTTGACTCCCGCTATCAACAATGAACTGTATCGGGGAGCCCTTTACCCACATCTGGGAGTGGAAGAGATGCTCCTCCTCCTCTGGATCTTCGGGTTCATTTTTCTGGATCTTTGCGGTAGCAACAGTGGCGCTGGGGTCCGCATCAATGATTTGATTCCCTTTTTCATACCCCTTATCGGGTTATGACTCAGAGTCAGAACATGCATCTGATTCTGAAACCTTTAGCTCAGCCACCAGTGACTACTTGGCCCGACACTCACTTGTGTTGTGAGTGGAGCTCTTATGGAACTCGCACCATTTTCCAGTGTCCTTTCTCGGTTTCGCGGCGCTGTTCTTTGCTTGCAGCTTCGGCTGGTTGTCTTGGGCTGTCCCGCCTTGGCTTTGTCCTTTGTTCTGTGGTTTAGGGCACCTTTCCCCTGCTTTGGATTCGCAGATCCAAAGTCTCGCTTCTTTTGTTTAAACTTCTGCTCGACCTTGACGACATACCGGTATGCTGCGCCGAGCGAGGGGATGTTTAGGAATTGTATTTCTTCCTGGATGTACTTGTGCAGGCAACCACGGTATTTGAGTATCAAATGTTGCTCCAAATCCTTGATACCCAACTTTGTGCGAAGGGTATGGAAAAGATTGGTGAACTCCGACACGTCTTGGTCCCTTCCCTGCTGCAGCGTGGTCCACTTTATGTATTCATCCTCATAGCTCCCGACAGGGTAGTACTGCTCCTTGATGGCATCTAGGAACGAATCCCACGTGGGTGCGGCTGAAAATAGTGAGCCAGTACTTTCATCCTTCTGCTCGCAGTAGGTTTCCCACCAGTCCTTGACGTGGGGGGCTGCTTTGAGGAGAGCAAAAACAATCTTTTCCCGACTCGAAAATTCATGAACAGAAAAATAACCCTCTAGCAGATTTAACCATTTATCTACGGCATCTGCGTCTATCTGACCCTCGAATATGGGGATTTCAAAATTAACTTGTACCTTAAAGGGTGTGGCGTTTCCAGAGTAGCTGCTGGAAGCCGATGCGTTGCTTCTGGGTAGCCGCTGAAGGATCTGGGCAAAGCTATCCATCATCGCGTTCCGTTGTCGCTCGAGGGCTTCTTCGAGCAAGATTTTGATGGGATCTCCTGCCCCCTCGTCTTTCTTCTCGTCCGCCATGGGAGGCCGTCGGGATTTGCGAGGCTGGTCTTGCAAAGGTTCAACCAGTTCAAGCCCTAACTCCTTATATCCCGACCTTGTTGGGGACATGCAAAGAAAAACAGAGAAAAAGCAGACCGCTCTGATACCACTGATCCATATTTAAACAGGAACGCAACAAATTACAGAGATAACCATATACACAAAGATGCAGCGGAAATAATACTTCATTTCATTAATGGAAAATACTAAAATATGCTTACAACCAGAAATGGAAATAAACCAGCTAGGGCGATGGTAGCTTATCTCTGAGAAGAGATGTGATGGCTACATGCCTCTGAACTGTGTTACAATGAGGCTCGAAGGCCTATTTATTGTTGAGAAACAATGGAAAACCCTTAACATTCCAAAACCTAACCCTAGGAGACGAAACGCCAAACTGTGGGCCCCGTTTGGGGGTAAGTTGGTACATCAACTTCCCGGGGTCGTAACTTTGGCATATGATCTCCGTTTGAAGCGTACAATAGCTCATTAGAAAGATCTATCCAAGCACTATCATTGTTGGAACATGCAACATCGGTCCATTCCATGGACCCATGTTGCCCCCGGATTCCCCAAAAAACGTCGTTTAGGGCCTCAAAACGGCTCCGGAAGTTCAGGACCCGAAAAACTGCTAAAAATAGTAAGTTGTGCTACAATTAAGGAAACTGAAAATGCTGAGAAAGACAATGGTGGGGGTCCAGGTGGACTTGGCAGGTGGCCACCAATATCCACCTGGATCAGATTTCCACCTCTATTGCAATGACTACAAAAAGTCTTCTTCCTCCAGACCTGCTTAACCTGCTTCCTTCCCTGATGTGGAGAAGGTGTTTCACGCCTCATCCTCTTTCTTGCTGCCATTCTCTTCCAACACTCAACAACCACATGGTTATGTAAACCACAAAAACTACATAGTTTTCTATGCCATGATTTATGTTCATCATTAACAACATGCTTGTAATCAAAATGAACTCTAGAATACTGAGACTGTTTATACCTCTCTTGACTATCTCTGGTGCAATTCTGGTGATGAGAGCTTGCCTTAGCTCTTCCTCTGCAATGTGCACTATCATGGGAGGATGGTGATGTGTTCCCATCATTCTCTTTCCTCAACGGTTTCAACAATGTCTTGGAATCTTCTGACACCTTTGAGCACTCTCCTTCAGTGTATCCCAAACCTGCGAATCGAGGTCTTTGTACCACCTCCAATGGTTGAGTCATTCCTTGGCCATTAACACCAAGTCATCCTCCTTTATATCCCATCTTGGTAAGGAGTCTCATGCCAATTCCTGAAATGGGTACCTCCATGTTTCCAACAGAAATAGTGTCATGTGAAAATGAAACTAAAGAATGATCAACATTGTTTACCTCAATTGTTGATTCTGAAACAGGTGATGATGGCTTCGCTAAGCCTTTGTTGCGCTTCAATTTTTCCAAGGCCTCTTCCATGGCTCGTAGTTGAAGCTGCAATCTATGCTTCTCCTCCTTCTCTTCTTGTAGAAGCCTCCTCAATTCAACATTCTCTGCTTGAAGACTCTGATTGATATCTTCATGAGAAGACGAAGAAGAAGAAGAATGTTCACTCAAAGGGTTAGATGAAGCATCGTCCTCTGCTCTTTCTTTCTCTCATTCCTCTCTTTCCATCTTCTTCTCATAATCTTCATACATTATGTCCACCATGCATGCCATCCTGAGGAGGTCCTCGTAGAGATCTATGTTGTTCTCCATTTCCCTTCTTATTGCACATTCAATCATTCACACTTGTAATTCACATCAACAAGAAGACCGTTATGATGCCAAACTTGATCTGGATCTCTTCAGCTACTAGAATTAACCAAGACCTTTTACTTCTGTGATGTTAACAGAATTGCATGTAAAAGAGTATGAAAAGCCACATGTGCATACTGTAAAGAAGATGAAACATAACGACAATCATCACATCAAAGAACACAAACACATTGATATCGAAGTTCACCTAGTGTGGGTTACGTTTCCGGGCCCTGGCATCAAGATTAGGGAGGTCGCTTCATTAAATGCTGCAAGATGGTGATGAGTACATAGTACATTCTTTGTCATTACAAGGATAAATACCCTCAACTAGAGTGGCATGTCTCTCCACAAGATGTTCTCAGGAAATCTCACTCATATGGGCAAATTCCCTCAATAAGAGTGGCATGTCTCTCCATGAGACGTCCCCCTATAGGAACTCTCACTCAAATGGGCCTTCCTTCAAAATTACAAGCTAATACATTTTCACATGACATAGCATACAAGCATCCTTTAAACATAATGGTAATAATGATCTTGAAAACAAGAACATCATCTCAGCAAATCAGAAGAAAGACATGGCATAACTACATCATTTACCTCCACTTTCGGGGATGGTTGGAAAATTCGTGGTGCGAAATCATGTCAAACGACTATAAAATTTGCCCCTTTCTGACACTGTCAAATTTTGAACCCTCAGAAATATTGAAGATTCCCCAAAGGTTTCTTCTTAAAGATGGTAAAAAAATCCGCTACTCAAATGAGGATTATGAGCACACCACTATGTTCCCTGGGAAATTCTATAAAAAATGACTATAAAGTCAACATCATTTTGTCTCGGTAAAAAACAGCCTCCAAGGGAATCTTTTAGATTCCACAAGATTTTTCAAAGATTCCTTGCCTACTGGACACCTCAATTTTTATTCTCAGATCGATAAACAGATGAAACGATTGGAATCATAGCGAGAAAATGTGTAGGAATGACTATAAGCTTGTCAAATTTTGACACTGGCAACTCTGGCCCTCAAGAGAATCTTTTCAACATCTTGGCATATTTCCCCACTCATGGTTCCACACCTCTGCTACTCCTCCACGCTCGAATGATAGACTTTACAACATGGGTTGTTTGGCCGGTTGGCAAAGGTCGAGATTAGGTGGGCGGTTCCAATCCCCGCCCGACTAAAAATAAACGTTGTTTTGTTTTATTACCTGTGGTAGCAAGTTCTGTTGGTGGTCTATGGTTAGCTATTGGAATGGTTTAAGGTTGGCGACATACGTTTTGGCAGTGGCATATTAACTATGGTGTTGGCCATTTGTTTGACGTGTTGTAGGGGGCTGCGTGTTGTAATATGAAACAGTTATGTGTTATGGTTAATATGGGATGGGGCCGCCCGTGGAGCGGACAGGCCACATGGTTGGGCGGGTTCGATCCCTGCCAACCCATTGTCGGTTGTGGTAATGACCTATGTGCCGAGTTAAGGTGATGCAGTGGTGGGGTTTGACCATTGGCTGCACAAAAATTTACGATCGGTTTTTAAGGGTCACTCGTGAAATTAAGTAAGCAAAAAATTTGCTTGTTCCGGTGGCCGGATTTCGTGTGGTGGGTCGCGGCCAAATTGTTGCCTCGTTAAGACTACAACTTGGCCAAGTTTGACCTAAAATTTGACCAGCGATAACTTGAGCATACAAACTTGGATTTGAGTGTCATTTGCACCATTGGAATCAAGGCGACGACCAAAACGATATAGTCCTAATTTCACTTCAATCTAGGGACTTTTATTTTCTAGCTTTCCCATAACCATTGTTGAACTTTGAGCGTGTCTGGAGCCACCTGGATCAAGTAGGGAAGAATTTGGTAACATCATTGAGGAAAAGAAATCATTAGAGGCACAAATGCAAGAAGTTCAACAAAGAATTATTGTTTATGGAAGAACAACGAATTTGGCCCATGAGGAGGGTGATATAATCATAAATCTTGAAGACAAGAGAAAACAAGAGGAATTTCTTTGGAGGCAAAAATATTGCATAAATTGGCTTCAAGAAGGAGAGAAAAACACCAAAAATTTTCACATGTCCATGGTAAAACATAGGCACCACAACAAATTATTCTCGCTCTGAAATGAGGACGGAAATAAGTCTTTAATTCATAAAGAGTTAGAGCACCACCTAAATAGATTCTATAAAGAACTCGTTAAGCCTATCTTTAATCGATCATGGGCCACTAAAAAATACACAACAAATATACCATCTTATGTAAAGAATATTATGGTTTAATTATTACTTTTTCATTATTAAAATTCTCATTTACATTAGAGGTATGGAAATCAAGGCTATTATAGGGTTAAATGTGGTATGGAGGGGTGCTACTATTGATTAATCTCTAAAAATTAATATGTCAATTTTACCATAAAAAGTCCAAGCCCTACTTCTGATAGTAAGTACAAGGGTCTAGTTATCATGTACCACATAGAGTTTTGAAGATTGAATTACTCCCATCACAATGTGATATCTTTAAATTGTTTATTTTTTGAGGTTATGTGTAAACCATAAAAGAGAAGCTAACGAGACAATTCACCATTGAATAGATTGATAAAAGTGGTTGTTGGGATCATTTTGACAAGGAATATCAAGGGTAGCCATTGTAATCTGGAATGGGAGGAGTTTTATATATGCAATATGCACATATCTTCTAATAGAAAGTTGGATTGGGTAGTGTTACTAATAATATTGTTGAAGTTATGGCTCTAAAAACTTTACTAATGCTTGAGACTAAAAATGTGCACATATCATATAAACTTTTGGTGACTTGATTGTTGTTATTAATTGGATCAATGGAGTGAATGACTTGAACAAATCCACTTTGAATCCCATCTAAGAGGAGATACAATTTGTTTGGACTACATTTAATATTTTTTACTTTCATCATGTGTACAAAGAAAGGGAAGTGGATCTTGAGAGTTTATCAAAAGTTGGGTTGCACATGAATGTTGGGACTTGGCACATTATAGAGGAAGTGGATGAACAAATAAATGATTATTCTCATGCTTCATTTATCTATATATTGTATATTATAAGGATAGTTTACTATTTTTCTGACTTTATTAGCCTATAATGGCTACAAACCCATAAGGATCCCAATATATCTTATTTAAGAAATTGTTGATACAATCTAGATAAAGAATATTTTGATAGAGTAGGTCCTTTTCGATCATTATCAGAGTTTCTCTCTTCAAAGAGATCATCAAGGACATGGGTTTTTGTTTTGTAAGCTAATATTATATTGCCTCTCAAATTCATGTTATCTAGTACATCAATCATCCATCTATCTTAAGCATGCTTATCAGCAGGTGGTCTAAGTTTTCCCAACGAGAAACTAGATATTTTTTACCACCTGCCTATAGAATAATTTGTCCAAAAATCTAAGAGTATTAACAATTGTAGCATAATTAAAGTATCTATTGTATAATCATCAAGGACGAGTTTTTTAAAATTCATTTGTGAAATGTAATTTTGTTAATATATTAATTAAATTGCAAATTTAATTTTTTGATTAAAAAATTGTATTTTGCTTGTAAAAATGCACTAGTTGCTAGCAACACAAGTAATAAATAATATAAATTGAAACAATTTTTGGACTCATTAGTATTCACTTGGATGAATAATCTCAATGAATTTGCTTTAGGGAGTTGTTCTTATATGCTAAACTTAACTCTATTGTGTATTTCAAAACATTCTAGAAATATGATGGACAAGAGGGAAGGAAGTCAAACAATTTACTTCCATCCACTTCGTCAAATTTATGAAATATTCTAAAATCTATAATCAAGATAAGGATTTATGATCTTATATATACATCTATCATCTCCCAATAATAACTACTCTTGTCCCTTATCTTCCTGTTGAGTGGCTGCTCACTAATAGAGATAAAATCTCATCCAACATTGCTTGGTGAGAGATCTTTGGACCGTCAAATAAATAAATAGGGGAAGGGGAACCACATAGATTTTTTTTTTTTAGCTCACAGACCTTTGTAATGAGAACATGAGGAAATATGAACACGAAAGGCCGAAGATTGACAAATTGAGACACTTATTTTTGATTAGAGGTTGAACATGAGGAAATATGAACTCAATGGATCGGAGAATTACAAATTAGACAGATTGTTGATTTTGGTTGGACATATTGAGATCAATGCTCAGTGGATCCGCGTGGTTAAGAAATATTAATATTAATAATATAGGTTGGTCACAACATCTAAATTACCATAACCCAAACCCTTTAATTATTTTAGGTATGCAGATTCCAACTGTATAGTAACAAGCATTGAATCTTCTATCCCCTTTTAGCATGCTTCCTCTTAAGGGTGTAGAAATTCCTTATAGATTCAAACTGCTAATTGTAATTTGCTAAAACAATAGACTTGAATCTACTCTACTCATTAGTGGAAACAATTAAACGACTACGAAATCACGAAGCATACAAGAGAAAGAATTGAATCCAAACATTACATAATGATTTCCTAGAGAAAGGCACAACTAAAAACCCTTTCTATCTATATATTGCATTAATCAGAAAATATGAGAAGATTACAATGATTTTCTCAAGCCCAAGCAACATCTGCACTATCTCTATTTGTATCACTGCTTCCTAGACAAGCCCAGTCCATTACTTAACCAATTTTCTGCTTGCACAAGTCCTTATTTCCTTGCGTTTTTTCCTTGGAAATTAGCCCCCTATTAATTAGGGAAATTCCTCAATTGAAATTTTGCAATCCTCATAGGCCTTCCTCTGATTGCATGCACCGCATGTATAATTTAGATGATTATACAACTGATAACACATTGTCGTTGAACTCCAATCTCAACCGGGTAACTCTCAGATTTGACATGCATGAGTTATTTATGAGTGAATCATCAATTAACTGGTTGATCATTGTAGGCAGTACCACACTACTAGACCTCCCACTAGTTCCTCCAACAGTTGGAACTATTTTAACTGACTTTAACTCAGTTAAATTGAATTAATTAATTACAACTCAAAATAAACTCAACCAGGGCTCCTATAAAGTAGGAGACACTCTACATGACTCAAGTTAGACCCTCAACTCGAATTAACTGAGCCAACTTAGTTAACTAATACAAGTTGCCATGAGATGTGGAATTATAAGTTTATTCCTAATTTAATTCAAGGACAAAATTAAATTAGGATTTTCTTGTTGCATTTTCAACACTCCCTCTCAACAAGAAAGGGATTATCTTCTACTCCGATCCTACCTCTATGAAACTCAAATTTGCATCTTGACAATGCCTTTGTCAAAAGATCTACATCATATTCCTATGTAGGAATGTACTCTAGCAACATGATTCTCCTCTGAATACAATCTCATAGATGGTGATACCAAATGTCGATATGCTTGGACCGATCATGAAAAATTGGATTCTCAGAGAGCTTGATACAATTCTGATTGTCACAATAAATCACTATAGTATCCATCTGCTGACCAAATAACCCAACAAGGATCTTCCTCCTCCAGATAGCTTCACAAGTTGCTTGACTAGCTTTCATGTACTCTGCTTATGCCGAATTGAGTGCAATTGATCTCTACTTCTTGTTGTACCAAGGAAGTGTTGTTGACCTAATATTGAAGATTCCCCCTAATGTGGTATTCCTTTCAGATGGACTCCCTACCCAATCCTAAGACAAGAACTAGAAATTCAAACCGGAAAAATGGAGGTGCTGTAGATGACTCTAATTCACCTGTTGATATGGATGTTTCTTATGATTGTGAATTGAACTTGTCTACAGATTTTGAACCAACTTCCTTCAAAGAAGATGCTTCTAACGATGATTCACATTCAAGGAAAGCATAGCAAACAGTCTTTTCATGATTCACATTCAAGAGCACATAGAAAACTTGAACTCATTCATTTAGATTTATGTGGTCCAATGCCTGTTCCTTCTACAAATGGAAATAAATATATGATGACATTTATTTATGACTACACCAGAATGTGTTGGGTTTATTTATTGAAGAACAAATCTAATGCTTTTCAAACATTCAAGAACTTTCATAAATGGGTTGAAAATGATGCACAATCTCATATTGGGTCTATTCGCATTGATAATGGAAAAGAATACACATCAAATCAATTTGAAAACTATCTTCGCCAACATGGGATCAAACATCAAACAACTGTACCTTATAATCCCCAATAGAATGGTGTAGCTGAAAGAATGAATAGGACAATCTTAAATATGGTACGATCCATGCTCTTCTTCAAAAATGTAAAGATAATGTTTTGGGCTGATGCTGTTCTATGTGCTGCATATATAAAGAATAGATGTCCATCTAATGCTATTAGAAACAAGACACCATATGAAATGTGGTATGGACATG
Source organism: Pinus tabuliformis (assembly GCA_031772625.1). Classification (NCBI taxonomy): domain Eukaryota; kingdom Viridiplantae; phylum Streptophyta; class Pinopsida; order Pinales; family Pinaceae; genus Pinus; species Pinus tabuliformis. The sequence continues at coordinate 1,162,502,399 of CM062813.1, read as the reverse complement.
TTCCTTCAGTAAAGAATCTCAGGGTCTTTGGTTCCACCTATTATGCCTTGATACCAAAGGTACATAGAAACAAACTTGGTGCAAGAAGTCGTAAGTGTATCTTCCTAGGGTATTCAAACACCTCCAAAGCATATTGTCTCTACGATGAAGTCAATAAAAAGTTTGTTGTATCTAGAGATGTAATTTTTCTTGAATCATCCAAAACTAACAAAGTTGTTGAGCAGCAACTTGATCGCTTGGATAGATTCACAAATGCAAAATCATTTCAAGAATTTGATAATCAGATTCCACATCTTGAAGGGGGGATTCCTATACTAGATCAACAAGTGGAATCTTCTTATGAAGAAAACTCTCCCTCGCATGAAACTCCAACAACGGATGATGCTTTAAGTGATGTGATTGATAGAATTGGGAGACTCAATCTTGATTCAGTCCCAACTCAATCAACGGAGTAGCCTGGACCATTTGAGAAAGGTCCCCCAAAGTGGCTGACAAAGACACTTCAAAGTGTTCATCCTGATGAAGTTGGAAAGATAGGAACTAGAAATTCAAACTGGCAAAATGGAGGTGATGTAGATGACTAATTCACCTGTTGATATGGATGTTTCTTATGATCGTGAATTGAACTTGTCTACATATTTTGAACCAAATTCCTTCAAAGAAGCTGCTTCTAATGATGAATGGAAAGAAGCAATGCAAAAGGAGTATGATGCCCTCATAAAGAACGACACTTGGAAGCTGGTTGATCCTCCATTAGGAACCAAACCAATTGGTTGCAAGTGGGTCTACAAGAACAAGTATAAAGCTGATGGCTCACTTGACAAGCACAAAGCTAGGCTTGTGGCAAAAGGTTTTGCACAGAAGGAAGGGGTCGATTATGAGGAGAATTTTGCCCCCACAGCAAAATGGGCTACCATCCGGACACTTCTTGCCCTAGCAGCTCAGAACGGTTGGAAAGTCCATCAAATGGATGTAAAAAATGCTTTCTTGAATGGAGATCTAAAAGAGAATGTTTTTATGTCACAGCCTGAAGGATTTATCGTGAAAGGACATGAACATAAAGTATGCAAACTTGTGAAGTCCTTGTATGGCCTCAAACAAGCACTGCGAGCCTGGTATGAAAAACTAACTGAGCATCTTCTGAAACTCAATTTCAAATAGTATGATCTTGATGATGCAACTTTATTTGTCAAGAAAGTTGGCAAAATAGTTGTATATCTTGTGGTATATGTAGATGATATTTTGATGACAGGGAACAATGAAAGCTACATTGCATCCATAAAGAAGGAATTGGGGAAAAGTTTTGAAATGACAGATTTGGGCTATGTTCATTACTATCTTGATATTGAAGTAACCCAACATCTGAAGTCCATATTTCTTTCTCAAAAGAAATACATTGGAGATCTGTTGAACAGGTTTGGCATGACAGAATGCAATCCTCTTACTACTCCAATGGAACAAAACTTAAAGCTCACATCTATTGAAGGAAAAGAATTTGAGGATGCAACAAAGTATAGACAACTTGTAGGAAGTCTCAACTACCTAACCACTACCAGACCAGACATTTCATTTGTTGTTGGAATCCTCTCCAGGTTTATGCAAAAGCTTTGTGAGGGACATTGGTCTGTTGCAAAAAGAGTTCTAAGGTACTTGAAGGGAACTCAAGACTTTGGAATCAAGTATACACAGGTGGACGACTTTAGTTTGATTGGATACTCTGATTCAGACTTCGATGGAGACAAAGAAACTGGGGTATCTACTTCAGGATATGCTATGAGTCTTGGATCAGGAGCTGTCTCCTGCAGATCACGCAAATAATCAGTTCTAGCAGATTCCACAACAGAAGCAGAATACGTGGCAGCAGTTGAAGCAACAAAAGAAATTGTGTGGCTTAGGAAAATTCTTGAAGATTTGCAGGTAAAGCAAGTACAATCAACTCCACTCATGATTGACAATACCTCTGCAAAAAATTTGGCCAAGAACCCAAACTTCCATGATCGAACGAAGCACATCAATACCAAATATCATCTGATTCGACATCATGTTGAGGCCAAAACAATCCATCTCTGTCATTGTTCCACTAATAAGCAAATTACCGACATCTTCACCAAAGCACTTGGAAGAGAAAAGATTGAACGATTCAGAATGATGCTTGGAATCACCAACATCCCTTCCAATTAAGGGGGGGATGTTGAAACCTAATCACCAGGATTGGGTAAATAAATAAAATCAATATAAATAAATAATAAGAGATATGAACAGTCATTAGGAGATGAAGTGAACAGTCTCCCTCATGTATATAATAAAGACCAACCTGAAGGAATAATATGAATTGATTTGTTTTGAGGAGTTACTGCCTGGTCTGACATGGTATCAGAGCCAGCTCCCGAAATTAGTTGTAACTCCCTTCTGCCATTTTCTTGCAGTCTGTCCCCCTGTGGAGTCTGTCTACTGCGCTCTCTGTCTGCCATAATTATTGTCTGCGCCATTCTGCGCTCTGTGTTACCCACTGCGTGGCTTCTGCGCATACGTTGTCTACCATATTCCATATATTCTGACCTGCGCTAGTTCTGCCATGCCTCAGCTCTGAAAACCTTTTGAATCACTGCGTTGAATGTGTTGAGGCCGATAGTTTTGGTAACAGTGCGTTTACCTCTATTGATATCGGTGTTTTCATCCTGGAGGATGGAAAGTGGTTTCCTTTTGACCATATTTTCCGTTGAAGGGACTCTACAACAGTGCCTGGATGGCACACACATACCAAACGTTTAGCATATCTTCTTGTTTAACCAACATTCTTCCTCTTATTTGCCTCTGGACATCTCATATCGCAATATCAACAACCTTTGTTGGCATTCAGATCCCTCATCAGCATCGTTGATCCTCATATAATCCATGGCAGGGTGGGATGTAGCTGCATCGTTGTGAAACTAAAGTGGCGTGTCCTCTAGAATCACAATATCGACAATGACTGTTGTAATAAGAATGTGCATTGAGAAATCAATGGGAAAGAACAGATTGTTCAGTGGTAGTTCAAGTTGAGCTCACTAAATTTCCAACAATTCCAGCGAGCAGGTCGGACCAGCAAGAAGCGGAGATCTAGTAATTTGCAAGACGCGACAACTTCAAAACCTTATGCTGATACAGTGAGAATGAGCGTGAGCATGGAGATGTGGTAACTTGCCGCTCATGTTATTTTTTAACGCCTTTTTTTAATATATATAATCCGACCATACATGGAACGTTGGTATATCACTAATATATGGTGGAGATGCAGGGTATTTCTCCATGATATATCGCTGTTGCTGTAATGTTGTGTTCAGGCAGCGGTATTTTTTGTGATTGTTCTCGTTGTTGATGAGATTTTCTGGATGTATACACAGTGAATATATTTTTTGCCGCTTTTGTTGGTAATACTGTGGTCTGTAATAGGTGAAGATTGATATTTGTGTTGTACATTGAATGTATGCTCTCCCATGTATCAATGGAGTGATCTTGTTTAACAATGCCATATATGTGATGTTTAAACAATGCCATATTCTATACTTTAACGATGTCCGGATGAATGCGAATTGACATTTGAATTTGCTGTCCCATCATATCAAATGTATATTTTTTCCCATTAAGAGTAAAATTTTGCAGCAGAAGTTTTTGTTACAGAATGCATTCAATCATATCCATTGTGGGAATAGTTCTCACTGGCAAGGAGAACTATCCTGAGTGGTCCCAGATGATAAAACACACCCTCATTTTCAATGAGCTGTGGAAAGGAGTGTGCATTGGAGATGGAGACAAATAGCCAGAACAACCTACCTCAGACAAAGAGCTTGCCATTTGGGAAAATATGAACAACAAAGCCTATGCATTAATTGTAGCATCTGTAAGTGAAGAGGTGAGTCACCATATTATGCCATTTTCAATTGCTTTCGAAGCCTTACAAAAGCTAAAAGAACTCTATGACTCACATTCTGCACTTGAAGTTGTTCAACTTATGATTAAGCTCTTCACTCTTGAATTGCAAAATAATGATCCTCTTGCTCTTGCATTCGAAGTAAAGTCTATAATGCATGATATTCAAGCAACTAAAATTGATTTGTATATTCCTCTTATCACTTTTCTCAAGGCACTTTATCCTACTTACTCCAATTATCTTGAGTCATTACAAGCAAATGGAAATCTTAAAGACATTACCTTTGACTCTCTTGTGAAAAAATTTGCTGAAAGAGAGAAAGCTTTTGGAAAGAAGACACCCCCTGAATCTTCTGAAGAGGCTGTGTGCCTTGCTCATAAAGAAAAGCATCTGCTCAAGATTCTTTCAGAGGAAGAGGTGGTCGCAGAGGAAGAGGAAGATATTTCAGAGGCGGGGGGGCAGATACTCTCAAGGAGAAAAGGCATATTTAAACTGCATATGCTGCAAAAGAAATGGATCACATGATGCCTCTACATGCAAGTTACCATGGGACAAAATTGAGCAGCAAAGAAACCAACAGAAAGGTAAAACTAATGACACAGACAAAGGTAAAGCACCTGAATCCGCTCATTATGTTGTGGCACAATGTAATATTGAAGTAAATGAAGATTTATTTAATGCTTCACTTGCTTATTGGCAAAATGATTGGTTGCTTGATTCAGGAGCAACTTGCCACATGACTCATAGAAAAGATTTTTTGAAGAATTTACTGACAATGTTGATGGAGCAATATACTTTTTAGACCAAATCAAGCCATCAGGGCTTACCACAATCAAGCTTAAATTTCCTGGTCTTCTAGACTTTCTTCTGCATCATGTTCTATATCTCCCACAATTGAAGAGAAACTTGTTGTCCTTGATTCACATCCACCAGCAAGGTCACTCTATTCATATGTTTGATGGCAAGCTTGAGGTGAGAAAAGCATCTGACCACTCACTTGTCATGAGGGGAATAGAAGAAGAAATGCTTATCAAGCTGCAAGGTACCTTTGCTTGTGCACAACATTTCTCATACAATTATCATTATGAAGAAGGTACACTTCCATCAAGTTTATTATGGCATGCTAGATTTGGACATTTGAACTATGACAGCCTCCGCTTGTTGAAGAAAAATGGTGCTGCTGGTTTGCCTACAATTCTTAGGAAATTTAAGCAATGTGATGCTTGCATTCTAGGAAAGCATAGCAAACAGTCTTTTCATGATTCACATTCAAGAGCACATAGAAAACTTGAACTCATTCATTCAGATTTATGTGGTTCAATGCCTGTTCCTTCTATAAATAGAAATAAATATATGATGACATTTATTGATGACTACACCACTTTTGGGTTTATTTATTGAAGAACAAATCTGATGCTTTTCAAACATTCAAGAACTTTCATAAATGGATTGAAAATGATGCACAATCTCATATTGGGTCTATTCGCACTGATAATGGAAAAGAATACACATCAAATGAATTTGAAAACTATCTTCGCCAACATGGGATAAAACATCAAACAACTGTACCTTATAATCCCCAACAGAATGGTGTAGCTGAAAGAATGAATAGGACAATCTTAAATATGGTACGATCCATGCTCTTCTTCAAAAATGTAAAGATAATGTTTTGGGTTGATGCTGTTCTATGTGTTACATATATAAAGAATAGATTTCCATCTAATTCTATTAGAAACAAGACTCCATATGAAATGTGGTATGGACATGTTCCTTCGGTAAAGCATCTCAGGGTCTTTGGTTCCACCTGTTATGCCTTGATACCAAAGGTACATAGAAACAAACTTGGTGCAAGAAGTCGTAAGTGTATCTTCCAGGGGTATTCAAACACCTCCAAAGCTTAGCATCTCTATGATGAATTCAATAAAAAGTTTGTTGTATCTAGAGATGTAATTTTTCTTGAATCATCCAAAACTGACAAAGTTGTTGAGCGGAAACTTGATCACTTGGATAGATTTGCAAATGCAAAATCATTTCAAGAATTTGATAATCAGATTCCACATCTTGAAGGGGGGATTCCTATACTAGATCAACATGTCGAATCTTCTTATGAAGAACACTCTCCCCTGCATTAAACTCCAACAACGAATGATGCTTTAAGTGATGTGATTGATAGAATTGGGAGACTCAATCAACGGAGCAGCCTGGACCATCTGAGAAAGGTCCCCCAAAGTGGCTGACAAAGACACTTGAAAGTGTTCATCTTGATGAAGTTGGAAAGACAGAACTAGAAATTCAAACCAGCAAAATGGAGGTGATGTAAATGACTCTAATTCACCTGTTGATATGGATGTTTCTTATGATTGTGAATTGAACTTGTCTACAGATTTTGAACCAACTTCCTTCAAAGAAGCTGCTTCTAATGATGAATGGAAAGAAGTGATGCAAAAGGAGTATGATGCCCTCATAAAGAACGACACTTGGAAGTTGGTTGATCCTCCATTAGGAACCAAACCAATTGGCTGCAAGTGGGTCTACAAGAACAAGTATAAAGCTGATGGCTCACTTGACAAGCACAAAGCTAGGCTTGTGGCAAAAGGTTTTGCACAGAAGGAAGGGGTCGATTATGATGAGACTTTTTCCCCCACAACAAAATGGGCTACCATCCGGACACTCTTTGCCCTAGCAGCTTAGAACAGTTGGAAAGTCCATCAAATGGATGTTAAAACTACTTTCTTGAATGGAGATCTAAAAGAGAATCTTTTTATGTCCCATCCTGAAGGATTTGCTGTGAAAGGACATGAACATAAAGTATGCAAACTTGTGAAGTCCTTGTATGGCCTCAAACAAGCACCGCGAGCCTGGTATGAAAAACTAATTGAGCATCTTCTAAAACTCAATTTCAAACATTATGATCTTGATGATGCAACTTTATTTGTCAAGAAAGTTGCAAAAACAGTTGTATATCTTGTGGTATATGTATATGATCTTTTGATGACAGGGAACAATGAAAGTTACATTGCATCCATAAAGAAGGAATTGGGGAAAAGTTTTGAAATGACTGATTTGCGCTATGTTCATTGCTATCTTGGTATTGAAGTAACCCAACATCCGAAGTCCATATTTCTTTCTCAAAAGAAATACATTGGAGATCTGTTAAACAGGTTTGTCATGACAGAATGCAATCCTCTTACTACTCCAATGGAACAAAACTTAAAGCTCTCATCTATTGAAGGAAAAGAATTTGAGGATGCAACAAAGTATAGACAACTTGTAGGAAGTCTCAACTACCTAACCACTACCAGACCAGACATTTCGTTTGCTGTTGGAAACCTCTCCAGGTTTATGCAAAAGCCTTGTGAGGGACATTGGTCTGCTGCAAAAAGAGTTCTAAGGTACTTGAAGGGAACTCAAGACTTTGGAATCAAGTATACACAGGTGGACGACTTCAATTTGATTGGATACTCTGATTCAGACTTCGATGGAGACAAAGAAACTGGGTTATCTACTTCAGGATATGCTAGGAGTCTTGGATCAGGAGCTATCTCCTAGAGATCACGCGAACAATCAGTTCCAGCAGGTTCCACAACAAAAGCAGAATGCATGGCACAACTGAAGCAACAAAAGAAATTGTGTGGCTTAGGAAAATTCTTGAATATTTGCAGGTAAAACAAGTACAATCAACTTCACTCATGATTGACAATACCTCCGCAATAAAGTTGGCCAAGAACCCAAAGTTCCATGATCGAACGAAGCACATCAATTCCAAATATCATCTGATTCGACATCATGTTGTGGCCAAAACGATCCATCTCTGTCATTGTTCCACTAATGAGCAAATTACCGACATCTTCACCAAAGCACTTGGAAGAGAAAAGCTTGAATGATTCAGAATGATGCTTGGACTCACCAACATCCCTTCAGATTAAGGGGGGGAATGTTGACACCTAATCACCAGGATTGGGTGAATAAATAAGATCAATATAAATAAATAATAAGAGATATGAATAGTCATTAGGAGATGAAGTGAACAGTCTCCCTCATGTATATAATAAAGACCAACCTGAAGGAATAATATGAATTGATATGTTTTGAGCAATGAGGAGTTACTGCCTGGTCTGACATGGTATCAGAGCCAGCTCCCGAAATTAGTTGTAACTCCCTTCTGCCATTTTCTTGTAGTCTGTCCCCCTGTGGAGTCTGTCTACTGCGCTCTCTGTCTTCCATAATTATTGTCTGCGCCATTCTGCGCTCTGTGTTACCCACTGCATGGCTTCTGCGCATACATTGTCTGCCATATTCCATATATTCTGACCTGTGCTAGTTCTGCCATGCCTCAGCTCTGAAAACCTTCTGAATCGATGCGTTGAATGCCTTGAGGCCGAAAGTTTTGGTAATAGTGCTTTTACCTCTGTTGATCTTGGTGTTTTCATCCTGGAGGATGGAAAGTGGTTTCCTTTTGACCATATTTTCCGTTGAAGGGACTCTACAGCAGTGCCTGGATGGCACACACATACCAAACGTTTAACATGTCTTCTTGTTTAACCAGCGTTCTTCCTCTTCTTTGCCTCCGGCCATCTCATATCACAATATCGACAACCTCTGTTGGCGTTCAGATCCCTCATCAGCATCGCTGATCCTCATATAATCCGTGGCAGGGTGGGATGTAGCTGCGTCGTTGTGAAACTGAAGTGGCGTGTCCTCTAGAATCACAATATTGACAACGACTGTTGTAATAAGAATGTGCATTGAGAAATCGATGGGCAAGATCAGATTGTTCGGTTGTAGTTCAATTTGAGCTCACTAAATTTCCAACAATTCCAGCGAACAAGTCGGACCAAGGAGAAGCAGAGATCTAGTAATTTGCAGGACGCGGAAAATTCAAAACCTTATGCTGATACAGTGAGAATGAGCGTGAGCGTGGAGATGTGGTAACTCGCCACTCATGTTATTTTTTAACGCATTTTTTTAATATATATAATCCGACCATACATGGAACGTTGGTATATCACTAATATATGGTGGAGATGCGAGGTATTACTCCATGATATATCGCTGTTGCTGTAATGCTGTGTTTAGGCAGTGGTATTTTTTTGTGATTGTTCTCGTTGTTGATGAGATTTTCTGGATGTATACACAATGAATATATTTTTTGCCGCTTTTGTTGGCAATACTGTGGTCTGTAATAGGTGAAGATTGATATTTGTGTTGTACATTGAATGTATGCTCTCCCATGTATCAATGGAGTGATCTTGTTTAACGCTACCATATATGTGCTATTTAAACACTGCCATATTCTATACTTTAATGCTATCCGGATGAATGTGAATTGACATTTGAATTTGTTGTCCCATCATATCAAATGTATATTTTTGCCCATTAAGAGTAAAATTTTGCAGCAGATGTTTTTGTTACAGAATGCATTCAATCATATCCATTGTGGGAATAGTTCTCACTGGCAAGGAGAACTATCCTGAGTGGTCCCGGATGATAAAACACACCCTCATTTTCAATGAGCTATGGAAAGGAGTGTGCATTGGAGACAAAGACAGATAGCCAGAACAACCTACCTCAGACAAAGAGCTCGTCATTTGGGAAAATAAGAACAACAAATCCTATGCATTAATTGCAACATCTTTAAGTGAAGAGGTGAGTTGCCATATTACGCCATTTTCAACTGCTTTCGAAGCCTTACAAAAGCTGAAAGAACTCTATGACTCACATTCTGCACTTGAAGTTGTTCAACTTATGATTAAGCTCTTCACTCTTGAATTGCAAAATAATGATCCTCTTGCTCTTGCATCCGAAGTAAAGTCTATAATGCATGATATCCAAGCCACTAAAATTGATTTGGATATTCCTCTTATCGCTTTTCTCAAGGCACTTTATCCTACTTACTCCAATTATCTTGAGTCATTGCAAGCAAATGGAAATCTTAAAGACATTACCTTTGACTCTCTTGTGAAAAATTTGCTGAAAGAGAGAAAGCTTTTGGAAAGAAGACACCCCCCTGAATCTTCTGAAGAGGCTGTGAGCCTTTCTCATAAAGAAAAGCATCCTGCTCAAGATTCTTTCAGAGGAAGAGGTGGTCGCAGAGGAAGAGGAAGATATTTCAGAGGCAGGGGGGGCAGACACTCTCAAGGAGAAAAGGCAGATTTACACTGCATACGCTGCAAAAGAAATGGATCACATGATGCCTCTACATGCAAGTTACCATGGGACAAAATTGAGCTTCAAAGAAACCAATAGAAAGGTAAAACTAATGACACAGACAAAGGTAAAGCACCTGAATCCACTCACTATGTTGTGGCACAATGTAATATTGGAGTAAATGAAGATTTATTTAATGCTTCACTTGCTTCTTGGAAAAATGATTGGTTGCTTGATTGAGGACCAACTTGCTAGATGACTCATAGAAAATATTTTTTTGAAGAATTTACTGAAAATGATGATGGAGTAGTATACTTTGCAGACCAGTCAAAAATCAAGCCATCAGGGCTTGGCACAATCAGGCTTAAATTGCCTGGTCTTCCGGACTTTCTTCTGCATCATGTTCTATATCTCCCACAACTTAAGAGAAACTTGCTGTCCTTGGTTCACATCTGCCAGCAAGGTCTCTCCATTCATATGTTTGATGGCAAGTTTGAGGTGAGAAAAGCATCTGACCACTCACTTGTCATGAGGGGAATAGAAGAAGAAAGGCTTATCAAGCTGCAAGGTACCTCTGCTCGTGCACAACATTTCTCATACAATTCTCATTATGAAGAAGGTACACTTCCATCAAGTTTATTATGGCATGCTAGATTTGGACATTTGAACTATGATAGCCTCCGCTTGTTGAAGAAAAATGGTGTTGCTGGTTTGCCTACAATTCCTAGGAAATTTAAGCAATGTGATGCTTGCATTCTAGGAAATCATAGCAAACAGTCTTTGCATGATTCACATTCAAGAGCACATAGAAAACTTGAACTCATTCATTCAGATTGATGTGGTCCAATGCATGTTCCTCATGCAAATGGAAATAAATATATGATGACATTTATTGATGACTACACCAGGATGTGTTGGGTTTATTTATTGAAGAACAAATCTGATGCTTTTCAAACATTCAAGAACTTTCATAAATGGATTGAAAATGATGCACAATCTCATATTGGGTCTATTCAAACTGATAATTGAAAAGAATACACATCAAATCAATTTGAAAACTATCCCAACATGGGATCAAACATCAAACAACTGTACCTTATAATCCCCAACAGAATGGTGTAGCTGAAAGAATGAATAGGACAATCTTAAATATGGTACGATCCATGCTCTTCTTAAAAAATGTAAAGATAATGTTTTGAGCTGATGCTGTTCTATGTGTTGCATATATAAAGAATAGATGTCCATCTAATGCTATTAGAAACAAGACTCCATAAAAAATGTGGTATGGACATGTTCCTTCGGTAAAGAATCTCAGGGTCTTTGGTTCCACCTATTATGCCTTGATACTAAAGGTACATAGAAACAAACTTGGTGCAAGAAGTCATAAGTGTATCTTCCTAGGGTATTCAAACACCTCCAAAGCATACTGTCTCTATGATGAAGTCAATAAAAAGTTTGTTGTATCTAGAGTTGTAATTTTTCTTGAATCATCCAAAACTAACAAAGTTGTTGAGCAACGACTTGATCTCTTGGATAGATTCGCAAATGCAAAATCATTTCAAGAATTTTATAATAAGATTCCACATCTTGAAGGGGGGATTCCTATACTAGATCAACATGTGTAATCTTCTTATGAAGAAAACTCTCCCGCGCATGAAACTCCAACAACGGATGATGCTTTAAGTGATGTGATTGATAGAATTGGGAGACTCAATCTTGATTCAATCCCAACTCAATCAACGGAGCAGCCTGGACCATTTGAGAAAGGTCCCCCAAAGTGGCTGACAAAGACACTTCAAAGTGTTCATCCTGATGAAGTTGGAAAGACAGGAACTAGAAATTCAAACCGGAAAAATGGAGGTGATGTAGATGACTCTAATTCACCTGTTGATATGGATGTTTCTTATGATTGTGAATTGAACTTGTCTACAGATTTTGAATCAACTTCCTTCAAATAAGATGCTTCTAATGATGAATGGAAAGAAGCGATGCAAAAGGAGTATGATGCCCTCATAAAGAACGACACTTGGAAGCTGCTTGATCCTCCATTAGGAAACAAATCAATTGGCTGCAAGTGGGTCTACAAGAACAAGTATAAATATGATGGCTCACTTGACAAGCACAAAGCTAGGCTTGTGGCAAAAGGTTTTACATAGAAGGAAGGGGTCAATTATGAGGAGAATTTTGCCACACAGCAAAATGGGCTACCATTCGGACACTCTTTGCCCTGGCAGCTCAGAACGGTTGGAAAGTCCATCAAATGGATGTAAAAACTGCTTTCTTGAATGGAGATCTAAAAGAGAATTTTTTTATGTCCCAGCCTGAAGGATTTACTGTGAAAGGACATGAAAATAAAGTATGCAAACTTGTGAAGTCCTTGTATGGCCTCAAACAAGCACCGCGAGCCTGGTATGAAAAACTAACTGAGCATCTTCTGAAACTCAATTTCAAACAGTATGATCTTGATGATGCAATTTTATTTGTCAAGAAAGTTGGCAAAATAGTTGTATATCTTGTGGTATATGTAGATGATCTTTTGATGACAGGGAACAATGAAAGCTACATTGCATCCATAAAGAAGGAATTGGGGAAAAGTTTTGAAATGTCTGATTTGGTCTATGTTCATTACTATCTTGGTATTGAAGTAACCCAACATCCAAAGTCCATATTTCTTTCTCAAAAGAAATACATTGGAGATCTGTTGAACAGGTTTGGCATGACAGAATGCAATCCTCTTACTACTCCAATGGAACAAAACTTAAAGCTCACATCTATTGAAGGAAAAGAATTTGAGGATGCAACAAAGTATAGACAACTTGTAGGGAGTCTCAACTACCTAACCACTACCAGACTAGACATTTCGTTTGATGTTGGAATCCTCTCCAGGTTTATGCAAAAGCCTTGTGAGGGACATTGATCTGCTGCAAAAAGAGTTCTAAGGTACTTGAATGGAACTCAAGACTTTGGAATCAAGTATACACAGGTGGGCGACTTCAGTTTGATTGGATACTCTGATTCAGACTTCGATGGAGACAAAGAAACTGGGTTATCTACTTCAGGATATGCTATGAGTCTTGGATCAGGAGCTGTCTCTTGGAGATCACACAAACAATCAGTTCCAGCAGATTCCACAACAGAAGCAGAATACGTGGCAGCAGCTAAAGCAACAAAAGAAATTGTGTGGCTCAGGAAAATTCTTGAAGATTTGCAGGTAAAACAAGTACAATCAACTCCACTCATGATTGACAATACCTCTGCAATAAAGTTGGCCAAGAACCCGAAGTTCCATGATCGAACGAGGCACATCAATACCAAATATCATCTGATTCGACATCATGTTGAGGCTAAAACAATCCATCTCCATCATTGTTCCACTAATGAGAAAAGTGCCGACATCTTCACCAAAGCACTTGGAAGAGAAAAGCTTGAACGATTCAGAATGATGCTTGGACTCACCAACATCCCTTCAGATTAGGGGGGGGGGGGGATGTTGACACCTAATCATTAGGATTGGGTGAATAAATAAAATCAATGTAAATAAATAATAAGAGATATGAATAGTCATCGAGAGATGAAGTGATCAGTCTCCCTCATGTATATAATAAAGACCAACCTGAAGGAATAATATGAATTGATTTGTTTTGAGGAGTTACTACGTGGTCTGACAATTTTGCATGATCTTCAAAGTTCCATGGCGCAAGTGACCCAATCTATGCCAAAAATCACCGATGTCTAAGCTTTGCACCTTCTCTACTTTTGTGCTTAAAGCACCACAATATTGTACATCCAATTTGTAGAGGTTCTTCACTTGAACCCCGATCTGCTTCACTTGTCCTGAGGCTATGTGACGAAGGAGAGCCTTTCGTTTTCTAAATATCACTTCGTAGCCACAATCCTCCAACATAAAAACTGAAACCAAATTATTCTTCAAACCCAAACATACATGACGTATTTTAATGTAAGAGGAGAACAAGACTCCCTTTGAAAAGTAACAGTACTGATGTTGTTCACACTATACCTTCCATCATCTCCCATTTTGATGTGCATATGGAGGTCCTTCTCCTCCAAGTCACTAAATAATTCTTTGTTTTTGGTCATATGAAATGAGGCTCCATGCAAGCGATGAGGGTGAAATCCAACTCGAACTGTGAAGCAAGAGCTTCACTTGCTACTCCTCCCGAGGGATTATTGTTGGCCTTCTTGTGTGGACACTTTGTGGCATAGTGTCCCAGCTCATGACAATGAAGACATTTAATCTTCAACAAGTACTTCTTCTTGCCACCTTGACTGGAATCTTATTTGGAATGGGATGACTTCCCTTTCCCTTTCTTCGCCTTTCCAGTTAAGGCATAATTATCCTCATCATCATGCTTGTATGAGGATCCATCTTTGGTGTTCCGTCGAATCTCTTCTTTTAGACTAAAAACACTCCCACTCTAGTAGCTTCTCCCTCCCATTTACTAAGTCTTGGTAGCTGTTCCAACTCCTGGGAAGGCCTAGAAGTTTTAGGCTGACCAGATCATCTTCAGGAACTATAACACCAAAACTTCAAAGCTCATCATGACATTGGGTGAACTTGGTCAAGTACTTTGGTATTTTGTCGCCCTTATCCATCTTGATTTTTTTGAGCTTGTCCTTCAGTGCCATCTTCATATGGTCACTGTTGTTTTGAAATAGGTTTGTCAAGGCCTTACACATTGCATATGGAGTCTCCTTACCATGGAGGTTCAAGACAATATGATCTCAAACTCCTTCTAGGATAATCCTTCTCGCCTTTGCAACATATTTTCTCCACTCTGCTAGATCTTGAGCATCAACTGCTGGAGACTTAGGAATATCTTTTTCTATGAATTCCTTAAGCCTGTTGTCTTCCATCACCGCCTCCATCTTGTCCTTCCAAGCAATATAGTTCGAACTACCCTCAAGGGCATATTCAAGTCTCAATCCATAGAACAACATCCTGCTAGCTCTAAAGTATGATACTCAAATTCGATTTCACCAGCAAAAGACAAACTCGTATTCTCCTCTTCTAAAGTGATTTCTTCTCTGATACCATGTAGAAATTCCTTGTAGATTCAAACTGCTAATTGTAATTTACTAAAACAATAGACTTGAATCTACTCTACTCATTAGTGGAAACAATTAAACTATCGCGAAATCACGAAGCATACAATAGAAATAATTCAATCAACACACTACACAATGATTTTCTTGGGAAATGTAACAACCTTGGTGAAAAGTTCATGTAATAAAGGTCAATAAAGGCAAAATAAGACCACGGTTAAGGGACACTTATTCCAAGTTGAATGTTTGGCAAAGATATTCTAGTGGGCACCAATGGATGTGTGTTTTGGCTAAGGAAAATTGGCAAAGGCTAAGGCAAAGGCATTAAAAGGAAAAAATACATTTTTGGCACATTTATTTATGAAAATAAAGGAAATTAGGAGAAAAGGAAGGTGAAAGGTAACAGATTGCATGTGAGGAGGAAAATGAAGGAAAATAATAGAAAATGAAGAAAATAGAGGCCTCATTCATAAAAAGGCTTATGAGGATTAGTTGGTGATATTTTGTTAGTTTAGCTTTAGAGCTCTCTCATTATTATCTCTCTGTCTCTCTCACTCTTGGTCACTTAGAGATTTCTTGGAGCACACTAGTTTGAAGCAAGGATCAAGGAATGAAAGAAGGATCAAGAAACTTCAGCATGAATACTTGCAGGTAACCTTTTGCATGTGTGATTTCCCAGCTGGTTTGGACATGCATGGCTTTGCACGTTGGTGTATGGTTCTCTTACTGTTGGTGGCATGGTTTTTCCGGGTTATGAAAATGGGTTTCAACCTAGCCTTGCCTTTTTCCAGATGCCATGGTATGTTTGGATGTGTATTTCGGTTTTTGAGCTTTGGTTTCTGTTGTGCTCTACAACAACCCCCCATTTCATATAATTTTTATTTATAAAGGTTAACATATGGAATGGGTCCCTTTGAAAGTTTAATTGGTATCAATACTTCTATAGTTCAAAAGGGTCCGATAATCAAATGAGATCATTTATTTAAGCCTTTCGAACAACCATTTTTCAACAAATAAAATAATCTTTTATTATTGCGATAAAGCAATCGCAAGATCGCATATCGCAATGACATGGAAAACGCATATAAGTGTCACATTGGTCTCCGCCGATGCGATTTCGCTATCGGCGATCGGCAATACTCCATACACATCTTAAAAATGCACATAACATAAGCTCCGACGCGACGCGATATCGGCGATCGGCTATCGGCGATACTTCGTATGCGGTCAAAGCATCTTAAGTCATTTACTCTGATCCGATGCAATTTCGCAATCGGCAGTCGGCAACATCCCATGCACATTAATAAGGCGCCCAGGTCTTACCCCCGATGCGATGCGATATCGGCGATTGGGGAATCGGCAATTCACTCTAAATGCACCTTGTTATATTTCTTCACACTAATCCGATGCGACGTCGCAATCGGCGTTCAGGAGGATCCTATGCTTATGATTATATAATATCTATTCTCCTAAAGCGATGCGATATCGCTATCGGCGATTGGAATTTCAAAAGGCATAGCTTGAAGATCTAAAGTATTATTGATATCCGATCGATAGAGCGCAGATTTCGAAAAAGCCGTTAAATGGAGGGATAAGGTGATGTATTCGTATTTAAAGTTTTGCCCCTTCGATTAACGATCACCTGCGCTCAACCGCCAAAATATCCATTGCACGCTTAAGGGAGTCATTCAGCTGGATAACGGTGTAATAAGCATTTAAGGAGTAGCAGGCCTTAAACGACCATTTAATATATCTGTAATATCTTCTCATTGATTGGATCCGCAGCCATTTTTGAGAGTTAATCTCTCGGCACGCTTCGATTGATATATCTCTCCCACCATAGGTCCTCATTATTATATTTCTATGTTACGGTTTTTCTTGCCTTTGTGCAGAATTCATCTTTCAAGAGAAGCCTGAGCAAGATGGGAAAGAAATCTAAGAAGACCGCGGGTTCCGCTGCTACATCAGTTGCAGGACAAGCTGCCGCAGATAAAAAGAAGGGCTTAATATCAGATACTACATGCACGGGTCTTACCAGAGCTACATGGCAAGGCACGTATAATCTGCTAGAAGCCGAACAACCAGTGGTAACAGTGACGGAAGCTACTACGGATCCTACTCGCAAGTCTGATTGCACTCTCAAAGACTTAGCCGACTCTTTCCTTCACAGGATAGCGCCCAGAGAACAGATTCTCCCCTACACAGACGTCGTGTGATGGGCAATTGAGGAAATTCCAATCCTCGACAGAACTTTTAGCACCAGAGATGGGAGGATTTTCGGATCGTTCAAGCCAGAGAATCTAAGGAAAATGTATCATTTGCCTGAGCCAGAGAAAGTGTATAACAAGACGTTCCTGGAGAAATTTGCAAGTGATAATGAAGTGGAATCCGAACCCATCCGGGATTGGAGGCAGAATCCAGCCAAACACAAGCACGAGTCTTCCGGTAAGTACTCAGTCGATTCTTTGGCTTCTCCCTATTGCTATGCGAGGATAATGATGTGTAGGCTATGGGGATTACATGACTCTGCTAACTTTACCATAGAGATGGTTCCTCTAATGGAAGCAGCAGTAAACAGCATAATTATGGATTGGGCCACTATTCTCTCTGATAAGCTAGCCGTAGCTGTTCGTGATTTTAGAGCTAATTCTGTTGTCACTGAAAGGAAAATTCCCCCATTTTATTACAGTGCATATATTTTAGATACATTATGTTTCAATTCTGAGTTTCCCGTCCTCGGTTGGAGGTGGACTACCCAAGACCCCTCACCCATTCATATATACCACCAGAAATTGTGGAAATCTTCTTACAAGCACCATTTGTACCAAATCTGCAATGGATTTATGGTTCCCATTCATTATTCTATTTTTGATAAGCCCATTCCCAAAATCTCCTATCTAGCTTCCTTTGATTTACCGGCGGTAGCGAGTTGGTTTGGAGAAGAGAGATTTACCTACATTAGGGTTTTCGGCAGCCAAGCCAATCCGCATGTTCTCCCTTTGTATATTCCAGATAAACTGCTAGCAAGAGAAATCGCCTATCAAATTATGGCAGAGAGTACTACACAGACTCTCAAGAAAGAAAAGAAGAGGGGCTGGCCCTCTTTTCCCTTGAGAATTGGTGTCTATACTCTGCATGATCTCAAACATGCAGAAAAGGAAGCCACAAAGATTCAGTCCTTAACCCTGGCCACTATCCCAAATAGGCTATATGATCCAAAGAAAAATGCCTATACTGCATTGGAACAGGCCAAATTAACAAAATTTGACCATCAAGAAGATTGGTTTGACGACCTATTCGTTTCAGTCGAAACAATAGGTCAAGCTAAAGAACTCGCTCGATTGAAATATAATGATGAAGGGTTAACTGAGTTCAATAAACTTAGAGAGCAGAGGTTGCAAACTCTGCCTCTAGATTTACTGGCAACAACCCCAGCGACATCTTCAAGCGAGCCTGGTCAGCAACAGTCAAGCCAGCCTCCTGTTATAACAAAAGATCAGAAGAAGCAACAGGCAGAAAGGCAGAGAAAAGAACAAGCGGAAAAGAAAAAGAAAGAACAAGCAGAAAAACAGTAGAGAGTACAAATGGAACAAGAAGAGAAAAAGAAGAAAGAGGTAGAGGAACAACAGAAGAGGGAACAAGAGGAGCAGCAGAGGAAAGAGCAGGAAAAAGAGCGGAGCGAGTCCCAAGCCGAGAAGCAGAAACAAATCACCATTGATCCCGAATTGCTCCAACAGTGGAAGCAATTTGACTCTATTATCAGTGGAATGGAATGTTCCAAAGATACGGACACCTCCAAAACAAATGACACACAGGACATCACTTCTCCTCAGGTTTTAAGCGGAACCAACGGCCCACCCATTTCTAAGGATGTTGAGGTAATTCCTAAAGACCCTTCCGATCAAATCGTTCTCCAGGTGGAAGATATTCCTCCCTTGGATGTTTTCTACAGCCCAAGGCATAGAGCAGTTGTAAAGCGATCAAGGAAAAGACGAAGGACTGATCAACCTTCTATCTTTCTAGAGCAAACAGTCACGGGTAATGTAGTATGGAAGGAGGAATTGGACCCCTCCGATGACCTAACAAAGCTGTCACAGTATGTAGGTGCCTATTCTGCAGCGACTATTGATAAGGCATCAGAGGTAAGTCTTCTACTGAAGACTAAGGACCAAGAAATTTTTGCACTACAGGCAGAAGTGACCGAGGCAAAGCAGAAGGCAGCACAAGCAGAAGAGCAGTTGCTGGCACAACAACAAACGAACAATTCATTAACCCAGCAATTGCAAACAGAGAGGCAGAGGATCGACCAAAGCGTGATCCAGAAACAAAAAGGAATTATCGGAGGCATTGGCACAGTTGAGGACAACAAATGAGTTGATGATGAAAACGAAGGACGAGAAAATAACTCAATTGTCATCATGGCTTGAAGTCATAAAGGGCACCCAAAAAGTGGAGGATTTCAGAGCAGAGGCATCGCAAATAAACAATGCGTTAATATCGCAGATTAGGCTCCTATGTCATCAACTCACTGAGGCAGAACCATTGTGTGAGCTAACTACATTAGTATGTCAGCAGGTAGAGAAGGCCAGGAGTGAGTTAGACCAATCTGAAGAAACCATAATCGCATATCTTGATTGGAAAGATTCTGATCTGGGAAAAGCAGCGAATTTGCCTAGAATCCAAGAAACATACAAGGACATACTCTTTACAGAATGGCACACTCAAGTGATGAAAGCAGAAAGGGCGGCTTCAAGATGTAAATTCACTGCTAGCAATATGGTTGATCTGGTCAACAACACCCTCTACTTGGCAAACATGATCTCCCAGTGTACACCTGGAAGCATAACAATAGCAAATATGATTGAGAAAACAAGTTATCCTGACTTAGAGGAGAAGGGGAGATTAATCGCTGGGGTTAACACTTTGACTTTCGATGCATATTGGCTCTTTCTGATCAAGCCACACACACAAAGGTCTGCCCTCAAGTGTTTAACTGATGCACTCGGGTGTATAATTCCCGATATTCAAGATGCCACATACGCTGCTTAGCTCAGTTCGCGCCTCAACAAACTGCCTGAAGTAGAGCCAATGCTAGCGATAAGTCAGCTCAGGTTTAAAGGCAAAGAGCCTACCTGATGAATCATTGCCGCCGATTTCCAGATCGCTAAGGAAGATAGGATGAATATTTATTGATGCCAACTTAATAGCATTTCAGTTTCTTAGATATTTAGATTAATTTAGTATTTATAGACCCTTTCATGTTTTTAGAAAGGGTCGTAAAATTTTGTAATAGACTTAAAGACTGAAGTTTGCACTACTGTGCTTCAGCCTATACTCTTTTATGAAACTCGACCAATCGTTCTTAATTTGACGAGGAAGTTTCTTTATGCAATTGCGCACTACTGTCTTTTGTTGGGGATGTTTTCTGAGTCGAAGGAAGAACTACGACATAGCGATTGATATATGGGAATGTTAAGCAACTTATATGGTACTTTTATCTGCGTCTGTATTCATTCCTTTTATATGAATTGTTGTGTAATTATTCTTGCTATTGTTGAATACATGTATGTGCTGTAACAACAAATCTCTATCTCATCCCACTATTGGATGTTTTGCGATATGCCTTTTCCTTTAATCATGCATGTAACAATGATATAAATGATAAAGTGTGGTAATTTCGCTGTTATCGCTTTGCGTAACTATTTATGCACAGCAGCCTTGAATGATTTAATATCTATGTTTTAGAGATGGAGTCATCTATATGCCTGTCTTAAAGCACAGATCATCAAACGCTACACTTTAGAAATCGATAAGTCCCCCGGGGTAGATCATAGTTATTATATTTTCTTTTGCTGATAGTTTTAGTTATTCGCTTATCGCCAGCATATTCTATAAGTCATTCATCCATCCCGTTTACCTATAATTTTTGGGAAACTGGTCCCATTATCCCCAGTCGGAGCCACTATTCCAAACGGAAAAGGAGCTGTATTAAGGTCCGGACGGGGTGGTTTCCCCAATGTTGTTGCAGCGATTTTCGAGGCATCAACATTTTTGGCGCTAGAAGGAGGGCATGAATGTGAATGGCAAACAAACCTAAACCTATAAGCCATTCTAAGAGTAATTCTCCCTCCGTATCCCCTCGATCTTCCCACTTGCATGCTGGTTCGCCAATATCCGAACAAGGAGAAGGGGAATCAACTACCACTGCTCAAACCCATCATACTTCAGAACAATTGAGTCTTGAATCACCTGAAGTCCAGTCTCTTATCCACAAACTTCAGAGCTTCTCGATTTCGCCACAGAAATTTGAGGTATCGCAAAGCAGTGCGACTTCGTAGTTCAAATTACCCCATCCTCTCACCAGACTTCAGAGCGAAAAACTCGGTATTGAACCTACCGAGTTCCCTTTACCCAGAAGGAAAAAGGCGAAGAAAATTATTGAAGGATCTGATAGTGGAGAGCTTTCATCCACATCCTCCATTGCATCTTCCCCTCTGCAAAGTCAACCATCCACTTCCCCATTACATATTGTCGTTCACCAGGGATTAGAAGCCTCAACATCCCAACCTGCTAACTCCTCAGCATTAATTTCTTTCCATACATCTGGAATTCCAACAGTAGTATCAACCACTACTGCTATTATAATGGCAGATCCATGGACCAGGCCAGGTGCAGTCAACATGCCTACACCATTGCATCCTTTACCAGATGCTCCTGAAAAATGGCTACCTAAATTTAACCCAGATGACGGGACCGAGGCTGAAGAACACATTAATAATTTTATGTTAGCAGTCAACTTGAAAGGAGTAACAGAACAAGATGTTGTTGTTAGACTCTTCCCGTACACCTTGCAAGGATCAGCGGGATCCTGGTATTTTTCCTTACCCTCTGGTTCAATTACCAGTTGGAACACTTGCCAAGAGCAGTTTCTTACCAAATATGGAGATGATAGGTCCTTAGCTACTTTAATAAACGACCTCTCCAATATGAGAATAGAGCATAGGGAACCAATAAAGGAATTTAATGCTAGATTTAATAAACTCCTGAATAAAATCCCTGCAGCTTCCAAACCAAGTGAACAAATTCGAAGCGAATGGTATATTACCGCCCTACCTGCCAATATAGCCATTTTTGTAGACAGGGTTGGCAAACCTACCTTAGGTGAAAACATGAGAGAAGCACTTGCTGTGGAAAAGCGCATCAATGCTCTAGAGAAGAAAGCTGCTTTGCAAGACAGAAAAGCCAAAAAAGTCTCATTTAAAGAGGATTCCAAGAAGAAAACCCCAAAAGACCCATACGACATGGAGGGTTTGCAAAAAGTCCTGAAAACTTTGTCTAACGAAATGGTTGAAATAAAGAAGCAGGTGGCCGAAACCTCAAACAAAAGACCATTTAGGACTTATAAGAAAACTGAAACAAAGCCACCGAATGTCATATCTAACGCAGTTTCAGAGCAAGAAGAAGAGGAAGAGGAAATAACCTCACAAACTGATGAGTAAGAAGAAGTAGCTGAATGCCACGGAATGTGGGATTTTATACTCCCCAACTCTGATACCGATAATGAAGAAGAAGCCTTTCCGGTCACTACTAGAAGTAAAAGTACTCCTGAACCTGCCCAGGCAACTTCAAAGAAAAGGAGTGCAGGTGCTACCACAACAAAGGAAAAAGTTCCTCCAAAGAAATCACCTGTAGTAGTTCCCCAAAACCAGCCTTCAACTTCTAATTCTCCTTCAACATCCAAAACATTAGTGGTATCCGATACAATGGAATATAACATTTTTGATGACATGAAGAAAACTAAAGCAAACATAACTATGTTTGAACTTAGTAAATTAAAGCATCAGCAAAAATTACTTCTTAAAGAATTGAATGCTGTTCCCTCTACACCCCTTCCCAGTGCAAAAGCTGCTAATGATTCAGGCCAACCTCTTCCAGGTATGGTTGAAGCTACCGATTCAGTTCTAATCAGAGATTGATCTAATTCTCATACTCCACCCTTCCTGCTGACCTATGAGATTTATAACAGAAACCTGCACAACTGTTTAATTGACTCAGGGGCATCATCCAACATAATGCCAGCTTCAGTTTGCTCTAAACTGAACATTGAACCCCAGAAGTCCGCTATTCATATTGTACAGTTGGATAGGACCAAAGTGCAGGTTGTGGGAGAAATTAATTCCGTAACTATCAGGTTGTCTGCCGATCCCAGAATTGTACAGAGGATTGACATCTTAATAGCTGATATACCTGAATTTTACGGTTTAATTCTGAGTAGGGATTGGTCCGAGAAATTGCATGGGTATATTTCCACCGATTGGTCACATATGTGGCTTCCCTACAAGGGAAAGCCAAATCAAATAAGGATCGATCGAGAGAAGCACATGACCCACACAGTTACTGAATTTGAGCAAGAAAACCAACCTGTAGCATTCAACAACAACATTCTGGGAATTATTCCTCAGAGTCATTGATCCGGATTTAAACAGGAACGCAACAAATTACAGAGATAACCATATACACAAAGATGCAGCGGAAATAATACTTCATTTCATTAATGGAAAATACTGAAATATGCTTACAAACAGAAATGGCAATAAACTAGCTAGGGCGATAGTAGCTTATCTCTGAGAAGAGATGTGATGGCTACATGCCTCTGAACTGTGTTACAATGAGGCTCGAAGGCCTATTTATTGTTGAGAAACAATGGACAACCCTTAACATTCCAAAACCTAACCCTAGGAGATGAAACGCCAAACTGTGGGCCCCGTTTGGGTAAATTGGTACATCAACTTCCCGGGGTCGTAACTTTGGCATACGATCTCTGTTTGACGCGTACAATAGCTCGTTAGAAAGATCTATCCGAGCACTACCACTTTGGGAAGGGCAACATCGGTCCATGGACCCATGTTGCCCCCAGATTTCCCAAAAAACGTCGTTTAGGGCCTCAAAACGGCTCCGGAAGTTCAGGACCCGAAAAACTGCTAAAAATAGTAAGTTGTGCTACAATTAAGGAAACTGAAAATGCTGAGAAAGACAATGGTGGGGGTCCAGGTGGACTTGGCAGGTGGCCACCAATATCCACCTGGATCATTCCTCCCCCCTTAGGAAGCAATGGTCCCCATTGCGTTGAGCTCCTCCATGAGATGAGGAAACTTCTGCTGAACTTGTTCCCTGGTGAGCCACTTGCCCTGCTGAAGGAGTTGGCCCGCTTTGACAACTCGATACAGTTGGATATTCTGTTGGCGAGTGTTCTTGATCTGTGTGTCCATGATCCGATCAGTTGCAGCTTGTTCCATGCAATCTGGATTTAATTCTGTGGGTTTGAGC
Organism: Pinus tabuliformis; assembly: GCA_031772625.1. Taxonomy (NCBI): domain Eukaryota; kingdom Viridiplantae; phylum Streptophyta; class Pinopsida; order Pinales; family Pinaceae; genus Pinus; species Pinus tabuliformis. Next base: position 1,162,477,951 of record CM062813.1, on the reverse strand, counting down.
TGTTCTGCAATGTCGGATGTGTCTAGCAATGGTGGAAAGTATGGCCGAAGGCGGTCCACATTAAATACTGGGTGCAGGCCAAGGAATGGGGGAATGCTGAGCTCAAATGCATTGTCTCCCATAGCCTTAGTAATGGTGTAAGGACCATATCGGAGTGGTCTCAATTTCCGATAGGCTCCAGTAAGGCGTTCCTTTTGCAAATGCAACCAGACTTTGTCGCCCACCTGAAACTTGTGTGGCACCCGATGTTGATCATGTCGCTGCTTGTACTTGGCATTTGATTTCTCAAGAATGTCATGGACCTGCTGGCGAATATGTTGGATGCGCTCAATGAAGCTGGTGGCCTTATCTGTTTCGGACTGGACATGAGCTGAATTCATGTGAGTAGCTGCAAGTGGCATGGCCACATCAATGGGGCATAGTGGCTGGAATCCCAAACCCACCTGAAAAGGGCTATGGCCAGTGGAGCTGTGAAGAGCTCGGTTGTAGCTGTGCTGAACGTAGGGGAGGCTCTCGTCCCATGTGCGTGGATGCTTTGAGTTATACATGCGCAGAATGTGCACAATCATCCTATTGACAACCTCTGTCTGGCCATCAGTTTGAGGATGGAAGGCTGTGGACTTCGTGAGTTTGGTGTCCAGCATTGACCAGAGACTGGACCAAAAGGTGCTGAGAAACCGACTGTCCCGATCTGAGATGATAGACTGTGGGATCCCAAAGTGCACCCACACTCGTTCAAAGAAGAGTTTAGCAGTGGCTTCTGCTGTGATATTCTTCTTGCAGGCCATCATAATGGCCATCTTTGAGAACCTGTCGACGACCACAAAAACACAGTCATTTCCATGCTTAGTGGAAGGAAGGCCTGACATGTAATCCATGGAGATGGATTCCCAAGGTCGACTAGGGGTAGGCAACGGGGTATAGAGGCCTTGCTTCTTAATGGTCGGTTTGGCAATGGCACAGGCAGTACATGATCGGATGTACTTCCCAACATCCTGTCGAAGATTCGGCCAATAGAAATAGTTTTGCAGTACTGCCACTGTTTTCTCGACCCCGAAATGCCCAGCAGCCCGACTGTAGTGTGCTTCCCAAATCATCTTGGCACGCTCGCTTGAAGGAACACAAAGGTGACCGAGGTGGCATAATAGGGCATCCTGGAGGTGAAAATCTGCAACTTGCCGACCCTCCAAGAGTGTCTGGTATGTGTGGCCGAATTCTGGGTCGCTTTTGTAGAGAAGTGGCCAATCAGAAGTCTCGTGCCCGCAAGAGTTGAGCACGGTGGTTAGCGCCATGATCGGTGGTCGACTGAGGCAATCTGCAACATTATTGGTGCTGCCCTTTTTATACTTGATATTCAAGTGAAACTGTTGCAGGTATGTAGACCACTTCTGATGGCGATCATTCTGCAATTTCCCTTGGGTCTGTATGAACTGCAGAGGTCGGTGGTCTGTGTGGATGACCGTTTCCTTCCCCAAAATGTAATGCTTCCATTGTCGGCAGGCCTGTACAATGGAATACATCTCTTTATCATAAGTGGGGTACTTCCGGACTGTGTCTGAAAGTGTTTCACTGTGATATGCCACTGGATGTCCATGTTGAGTAAGGACTGCCCCAATAGCATAGTCAGAGGCATCTGTCTCGACCTCAAATGGTTGTTGTAAATCTGGTAACGCGAGCACTGGTGCCGTGCAGAGGCGATCCTTCAACTCCCTGAATGCCTTCTGTTGAGATTCAGACCAAAAGAATTTTGCTTTCGCCCCGCCCTTGGTGACTTGACTCAAGGGCCAAGAAATATGAGAAAATCCCAACACAAACCTGCGGTAGAAGTTGGCAAGACCTAGAAAGCTGCGGAGCTCTGTTAGAGTGGTTGGAGAGGGCCAATCCCGAATGACTTGGACCTTGGCTGGATCGACATGCACCCCCTGTTCATCAATGATGTATCCCAGATACTGAACCTCGGTCATGCCAAAAGTGCATTTCTCCAAATTGGCACATAGCTTGTGTTGCCGCAGTGTTTGGAGAACCTGTCGGATGTGGTGGAGGTGCTCTTCCCAACTCTGGCTGAAGATCAGAATGTCATCCAAGTATACTACTACAAAGGAGTTGGTGAATGGCCGCAAGATGTCATCCATTAGCCTCATAAAGGTTGCAGGAGCATTCGTCAATCCGAAAGGCATGACCAACCATTCGAAGAGGCCCTCCTTGGATTTGAAGGCAGTCTTCCACACATCTGAGGGTTCAATTGGTACCTGGTGATATCCTGACTTCAGATCGATCTTGCTGAAATATTTCGCCCCCTTTAGTTGGTCTAGGAGGTCATCAATCCGCGGGATCGGGTACCTATTACGGACAGTGATCTTGTTCAGCGCCCGATAGTCAATACAGAGTCTCCACGTCCCATCCTTCTTCTGTACCAACACTATCGGGCTCCCACAGGGCGAAGAACTCGGACGGATGTGACCTTTCTGCAGGAGCTCCTGAATCTGCCTCTTGATTTCATTGTTCTCCAGAACGGAGCGCCGATAAATTGGTCCATTGGGTAGCGGCGCACCTGGGGTCAGATCGATGGAGTGCTTGACTTGACAGTGCAGAGGAACCCCTGCCGGGGAGGTGAAGATGTCTTCGTACTCCTCCACAATCTTGTCCATCTGTAGCTGCCGTGCAGAGGAACCCCGTTTGGAGGCCGCGGCCACTGTCTTCTTCTTCCCTTGAGGGCGTATCATCAGGAAAACAAATTTCCTGGTTTTGGAAATGATCTTACTGCATTGTTTTGCAGTAATCAAAGAGATGGCGGCAGGTGGTGCTACCTCTGGTATCCTGAACAACTTATTTCCCAATGTAATAATAACAGCACGGGGCCTTGATTCATACACAGCATGTCGCTTCCACAAGTATGGTTGTCCTAGTAATACATCACAAACTTCAAGGGGAGCAATGTCACACAATACCTCATCCGTGAAGGGCTTGATGTTGTATGGAAGGCGACACTGCTGGCTCACGCGAAGATCTCGCCCTTGGTGAAGCCACCCAATGGTGTATGGTTGTGGATGTGCTGTGGTCGGTAAGCCCAACCGCTTCACGACCTCTGCCGAAATGAGGTTCTTTTGACTCCCGCTATCAACAATGAACTGTATCGGGGAGCCCTTTACCCACATCTGGGAGTGGAAGAGACGCTCCTCCTCCTCTGGATCTTCGGGTTCATTTTTCTGGATCTTTGCGGTAGCAACAGTGGCGCTGGGATCCGCATCAATGATCTGCTTCCCTTTTTCATACCCCTTATCGGGTTCTGACTCAGAGTCGGAACATGCATCTGATTCTGAAACCTTTAGCTCAGCCACCAGTGACTGCTTGGCCCGACACTCACTTGTGTTGTGAGTGGAGCTCTTATGGAACTCGCACCATTTTCCAGTGTCCTTTCTCGGCTTCGCGGCGTTGCTCTTTGCTTGCAGCTTCGGCTGGTTGTCTTGGGCTGTCCCGCCTTGGCTTTGTCCTTTGTTCTGTGGTTTAGGGGCACCTTTCCCCTGCTTTGGATTCGCAGATCCAAAGTCTCGCTTCTTTTGTTTAAACTTCTGCTCGACCTTGACGGCATACCGGTATGCTGCGCCGAGCGAGGGGATGTTTAGGAACTGTATTTCTTCCTGGATGTACTTGTGCAGGCAGCCACGGTATTTGAGTATCAAATGTTGCTCCGAATCCTTGATACCCAACTTTGTGCGAAGGGTATGGAAAAGATTGGTGAACTCCGGCACGTCTTGGTCCCTTCCCTGCCGCAGCGTGGTCCACTTTATGTATTCATCCTCATAGCTTCCGACAGGGTAGTACTGCTCCTTGATGGCATCCCGGAACGAATCCCAGGTGGGTGCGGCTGAAAATAGTGAGCCAGTACTTTCATCCTTCTGCTCGCAGTAGGTTTCCCACCAGTCCTTGACGTGGGGGGCTGCTTTGAGAAGAGCAAAAACAATCTTTTCCCGACTCGAAAATTCATGAACAGAAAAATAACCCTCTAGCAGATTTAACCATTTATCTACGGCATCGGCGTCTATCTGACCCTCGAATATGGGGATTTCAAAATTAACTTGTACCTTAAAGGGTGTGGCGTTTCCAGAGGAGCTGCTGGAAGCCGATGCGCCGCTTCTGGGTAGCCGCTGAAGGATCTGCGCAAAGCTGTCCATCATCGCGTTCCGTTGTCGCTCGAGCGCTTCTTCGAGCAAGATTTTGATGGGATCTCCTGCCCCCTCGTCTTTCTTCTCGTCCGCCATGGGAGGCCGTCGGGATTTGCGAGGCTGGTCTTGCAAAGGTTCAACCAGTTCAAGCCCTAACTCCTTATATCCCGACCTTGTTGGGGACATGCAAAGAAAAACAGAGAAAAAGCAGACCGCTCTGATACCACTGATCCGGATTTAAACAGGAACGCAACAAATTACAGAGATAACCATATACACAAAGATGCAGCGGAAATAATACTTCATTTCATTAATGGAAAATACTGAAATATGCTTACAAACAGAAATGGCAATAAACTAGCTAGGGCGATGGTAGCTTATCTCTGAGAAGAGATGTGATGGCTACATGCCTCTGAACTGTGTTACAATGAGGCTCGAAGGCCTATTTATTGTTGAGAAACAATGGAAAACCCTTAACATTCCAAAACCTAACCCTAGGAGATGAAACGCCAAACTGTGGGCCCCGTTTGGGTAAATTGGTACATCAACTTCCCGGGGTCGTAACTTTGGCATACGATCTCCGTTTGACGCGTACAATAGCTCGTTAGAAAGATCTATCCGAGCACTACCACTTTGGGAAGGGCAACATCGGTCCATGGACCCATGTTGCCCCCAGATTTCCCAAAAAACGTCGTTTAGGGCCTCAAAACGGCTCCGGAAGTTCAGGACCCGAAAAACTGCTAAAAATAGTAAGTTGTGCTACAATTAAGGAAACTGAAAATGCTGAGAAAGACAATGGTGGGGGTCCAGGTGGACTTGGCAGGTGGCCACCAATATCCACCTGGATCATTCCTCCCCCCTTAGGAAGCAATGGTCCCCATTGCGTTGAGCTCCTCCATGAGATGAGGAAACTTCTGCTGAACTTGTTCCCTGGTGAGCCACTTGCCCTGCTGAAGGAGTTGGCCCGCTTTGACAACTCGATACAGTTGGATATTCTGTTGGCGAGTGTTCTTGATCTGTGTGTCCATGATCCGATCAGTTGCAGCTTGTTCCATGCAATCTGGATTTAATTCTGTGGGTTTGAGCTGTTCTGCAATGTCGGATGTGTCTAGCAATGGTGGAAAGTATGGCCGAAGGCGGTCCACATTAAATACTGGGTGCAGGCCAAGGAATGGGGGAATGCTGAGCTCAAATGCATTGTCTCCCATAGCCTTAGTAATGGTGTAAGGACCATATCGGAGTGGTCTCAATTTCCGATAGGCTCCAGTAAGGCGTTCCTTTTGCAAATGCAACCAGACTTTGTCGCCCACCTGAAACTTGTGTGGCACCCGATGTTGATCATGTCGCTGCTTGTACTTGGCATTTGATTTCTCAAGAATGTCATGGACCTGCTGGCGAATATGTTGGATGCGCTCAATGAAGCTGGTGGCCTTATCTGTTTCGGACTGGACATGAGCTGAATTCATGTGAGTAGCTGCAAGTGGCATGGCCACATCAATGGGGCATAGTGGCTGGAATCCCAAACCCACCTGAAAAGGGCTATGGCCAGTGGAGCTGTGAAGAGCTCGGTTGTAGCTGTGCTGAACGTAGGGGAGGCTCTCGTCCCATGTGCGTGGATGCTTTGAGTTATACATGCGCAGAATGTGCACAATCATCCTATTGACAACCTCTGTCTGGCCATCAGTTTGAGGATGGAAGGCTGTGGACTTCGTGAGTTTGGTGTCCAGCATTGACCAGAGACTGGACCAAAAGGTGCTGAGAAACCGACTGTCCCGATCTGAGATGATAGACTGTGGGATCCCAAAGTGCACCCACACTCGTTCAAAGAAGAGTTTAGCAGTGGCTTCTGCTGTGATATTCTTCTTGCAGGCCATCATAATGGCCATCTTTGAGAACCTGTCGACGACCACAAAAACACAGTCATTTCCATGCTTAGTGGAAGGAAGGCCTGACATGTAATCCATGGAGATGGATTCCCAAGGTCGACTAGGGGTAGGCAACGGGGTATAGAGGCCTTGCTTCTTAATGGTCGGTTTGGCAATGGCACAGGCAGTACATGATCGGATGTACTTCCCAACATCCTGTCGAAGATTCGGCCAATAGAAATAGTTTTGCAGTACTGCCACTGTTTTCTCGACCCCGAAATGCCCAGCAGCCCGACTGTAGTGTGCTTCCCAAATCATCTTGGCACGCTCGCTTGAAGGAACACAAAGGTGACCGAGGTGGCATAATAGGGCATCCTGGAGGTGAAAATCTGCAACCTGCCGACCCTCCAAGAGTGTCTGGTATGTGTGGCCGAATTCTGGGTCGCTTTTGTAGAGAAGTGGCCAATCAGAAGTCTCGTGCCCGCAAGAGTTGAGCACGGTGGTTAGCGCCATGATCGGTGGTCGACTGAGGCAATCTGCAACATTATTGGTGCTGCCCTTTTTATACTTGATATTCAAGTGAAACTGTTGCAGGTATGTAGACCACTTCTGATGGCGATCATTCTGCAATTTCCCTTGGGTCTGTATGAACTGCAGAGGTCGGTGGTCTGTGTGGATGACCGTTTCCTTCCCCAAAATGTAATGCTTCCATTGTCGGCAGGCCTGTACAATGGAATACATCTCTTTATCATAAGTGGGGTACTTCCGGACTGTGTCTGAAAGTGTTTCACTGTGATATGCCACTGGATGTCCATGTTGAGTAAGGACTGCCCCAATAGCATAGTCAGAGGCATCTGTCTCGACCTCAAATGGTTGTTGTAAATCTGGTAACGCGAGCACTGGTGCCGTGCAGAGGCGATCCTTCAACTCCCTGAATGCCTTCTGTTGAGATTCAGACCAAAAGAATTTTGCTTTCGCCCCGCCCTTGGTGACTTGACTCAAGGGCCAAGAAATATGAGAAAATCCCAACACAAACCTGCGGTAGAAGTTGGCAAGACCTAGAAAGCTGCGGAGCTCTGTTAGAGTGGTTGGAGAGGGCCAATCCCGAATGACTTGGACCTTGGCTGGATCGACATGCACCCCCTGTTCATCAATGATGTATCCCAGATACTGAACCTCGGTCATGCCAAAAGTGCATTTCTCCAAATTGGCACATAGCTTGTGTTGCCGCAGTGTTTGGAGAACCTGTCGGATGTGGTGGAGGTGCTCTTCCCAACTCTGGCTGAAGATCAGAATGTCATCCAAGTATACTACTACAAAGGAGTTGGTGAATGGCCGCAAGATGTCATCCATTAGCCTCATAAAGGTTGCAGGAGCATTCGTCAATCCGAAAGGCATGACCAACCATTCGAAGAGGCCCTCCTTGGATTTGAAGGCAGTCTTCCACACATCTGAGGGTTCAATTGGTACCTGGTGATATCCTGACTTCAGATCGATCTTGCTGAAATATTTCGCCCCCTTTAGTTGGTCTAGGAGGTCATCAATCCGCGGGATCGGGTACCTATTACGGACAGTGATCTTGTTCAGCGCCCGATAGTCAATACAGAGTCTCCACGTCCCATCCTTCTTCTGTACCAACACTATCGGGCTCCCACAGGGCGAAGAACTCGGACGGATGTGACCTTTCTGCAGGAGCTCCTGAATCTGCCTCTTGATTTCATTGTTCTCCAGAACGGAGCGCCGATAAATTGGTCCATTGGGTAGCGGCGCACCTGGGGTCAGATCGATGGAGTGCTTGACTTGACAGTGCAGAGGAACCCCTGCCGGGGAGGTGAAGATGTCTTCGTACTCCTCCACAATCTTGTCCATCTGTAGCTGCCGTGCAGAGGAACCCCGTTTGGAGGCCGCGGCCACTGTCTTCTTCTTCCCTTGAGGGCGTATCATCAGGAAAACAAATTTCCTGGTTTTGGAAATGATCTTACTGCATTGTTTTGCAGTAATCAAAGAGATGGCGGCAGGTGGTGCTACCTCTGGTATCCTGAACAACTTATTTCCCAATGTAATAATAACAGCACGGGGCCTTGATTCATACACAGCATGTCGCTTCCACAAGTATGGTTGTCCTAGTAATACATCACAAACTTCAAGGGGAGCAATGTCACACAATACCTCATCCGTGAAGGGCTTGATGTTGTATGGAAGGCGACACTGCTGGCTCACGCGAAGATCTCGCCCTTGGTGAAGCCACCCAATGGTGTATGGTTGTGGATGTGCTGTGGTCGGTAAGCCCAACCGCTTCACGACCTCTGCCGAAATGAGGTTCTTTTGACTCCCGCTATCAACAATGAACTGTATCGGGGAGCCCTTTACCCACATCTGGGAGTGGAAGAGACGCTCCTCCTCCTCTGGATCTTCGGGTTCATTTTTCTGGATCTTTGCGGTAGCAACAGTGGCGCTGGGATCCGCATCAATGATCTGCTTCCCTTTTTCATACCCCTTATCGGGTTCTGACTCAGAGTCGGAACATGCATCTGATTCTGAAACCTTTAGCTCAGCCACCAGTGACTGCTTGGCCCGACACTCACTTGTGTTGTGAGTGGAGCTCTTATGGAACTCGCACCATTTTCCAGTGTCCTTTCTCGGCTTCGCGGCGTTGCTCTTTGCTTGCAGCTTCGGCTGGTTGTCTTGGGCTGTCCCGCCTTGGCTTTGTCCTTTGTTCTGTGGTTTAGGGGCACCTTTCCCCTGCTTTGGATTCGCAGATCCAAAGTCTCGCTTCTTTTGTTTAAACTTCTGCTCGACCTTGACGGCATACCGGTATGCTGCGCCGAGCGAGGGGATGTTTAGGAACTGTATTTCTTCCTGGATGTACTTGTGCAGGCAGCCACGGTATTTGAGTATCAAATGTTGCTCCGAATCCTTGATACCCAACTTTGTGCGAAGGGTATGGAAAAGATTGGTGAACTCCGGCACGTCTTGGTCCCTTCCCTGCCGCAGCGTGGTCCACTTTATGTATTCATCCTCATAGCTTCCGACAGGGTAGTACTGCTCCTTGATGGCATCCCGGAACGAATCCCAGGTGGGTGCGGCTGAAAATAGTGAGCCAGTACTTTCATCCTTCTGCTCGCAGTAGGTTTCCCACCAGTCCTTGACGTGGGGGGCTGCTTTGAGAAGAGCAAAAACAATCTTTTCCCGACTCGAAAATTCATGAACAGAAAAATAACCCTCTAGCAGATTTAACCATTTATCTACGGCATCGGCGTCTATCTGACCCTCGAATATGGGGATTTCAAAATTAACTTGTACCTTAAAGGGTGTGGCGTTTCCAGAGGAGCTACTGGAAGCCGATGCGCCGCTTCTGGGTAGCCGCTGAAGGATCTGCGCAAAGCTGTCCATCATCGCGTTCCGTTGTCGCTCGAGCGCTTCTTCGAGCAAGATTTTGATGGGATCTCCTGCCCCCTCGTCTTTCTTCTCGTCCGCCATGGGAGGCCGTCGGGATTTGCGAGGCTGGTCTTGCAAAGGTTCAACCAGTTCAAGCCCTAACTCCTTATATCCCGACCTTGTTGGGGACATGCAAAGAAAAACAGAGAAAAAGCAGACCGCTCTGATACCACTGATCCGGATTTAAACAGGAACGCAACAAATTACAGAGATAACCATATACACAAAGATGCAGCGGAAATAATACTTCATTTCATTAATGGAAAATACTGAAATATGCTTACAAACAGAAATGGCAATAAACTAGCTAGGGCGATGGTAGCTTATCTCTGAGAAGAGATGTGATGGCTACATGCCTCTGAACTGTGTTACAATGAGGCTCGAAGGCCTATTTATTGTTGAGAAACAATGGACAACCCTTAACATTCCAAAACCTAACCCTAGGAGATGAAACGCCAAACTGTGGGCCCCGTTTGGGTAAATTGGTACATCAACTTCCCGGGGTCGTAACTTTGGCATACGATCTCTGTTTGACGCGTACAATAGCTCGTTAGAAAGATCTATCCGAGCACTACCACTTTGGGAAGGGCAACATCGGTCCATGGACCCATGTTGCCCCCAGATTTCCCAAAAAACGTCGTTTAGGGCCTCAAAACGGCTCCGGAAGTTCAGGACCCGAAAAACTGCTAAAAATAGTAAGTTGTGCTACAATTAAGGAAACTGAAAATGCTGAGAAAGACAATGGTGGGGGTCCAGGTGGACTTGGCAGGTGGCCACCAATATCCACCTGGATCAGTCATTTTTTGGCAACTTTGTTGCCCAACCATCTCCTTTTTCAGTCAATCATTTTACATCTCAGATTGAAATTTTTTCACAAACTGATAAGTCTAGATGTTTTAATGATGCTGAGGAAAATGTAAATACTTTTGTTAATACCTCTTTATTTTGGTCTTTATATTTTGATGGCTCTAAGTCCAGCGAGGGCTTAGGAGCAGGTTGCATTTTGGTTAGTCCACAAGGAGAAAAGACAATGTTGTCTTGTAGGTTAGAATTTGAATGCACTAACAACACAGCCGAATATGAAGCTTTAGTCCAGGGATTATATAAAGCAATCGGCCTTAAAGTGCAATATCTAAAAGTATTCGGCGATTCTGAAATTATTGTTAAACAGGTGAGGAATGCAATTCATTGTCTTTCAAATCACCTCAAGCATTATCAATCGCTAGTACAGGATCTTACCTCACACTTTTCAGCATTTAATATTTCCTCCATTCCTAGGTCGCAAAACTCAGCAGCCGACCTACTAGCCAATGTAGCCTCCAAGCTTCTACCTTCTGAAGACTACAGCCTTGATAGATTTTCCGTAGAATTGCTTTTTAGGCCTTCAATTCCCGACAATGTCACTAATTGGAGAGTATTTAACCATGATGAAGATATCTTGCAATTTCTAACTTCTGAAAAGTCCTATGACAATCAAATTATTGAGGAGAATGACCATGATCTACAAATGAAAGAAACACCTCAGGAAAATTCAATTCCTAAACCAGTGGTAAAGCTCGAAGATCTTTATGATATCAAAGACAGGTTTAAACCTGTAATTAATGCAAAGCTCCAAAGTTCTACCCTTAGGTTTGAATTGATAAATCTAGGTACTGACCATGCTCCTCAAAACATTAATTTAGGATTAGGACTTTCCTTGGAAGAGAAGGAGGCATTCATTAAATTGTTAAGAAAAAACAAACAGGTCTTTGCTTGGAAGTATGATGATTTGAAGACATATGATACATCAATTATCCAGCACACCATCCCTATGCTTCCTGATCAGAAACCAATTCAGCAGAAGTTAAGAAAAATACATCCAAATTTAGAGAGCCAGATAAAGTCGGAACTTAACAAACTCTTGAAAGCCAAAATTATTTTTCCTGTCCGACACTCAAACTGGGTCTCTAATATGGTGCCAGTCAGAAAGAAAAATGGCGACATTCGAATTTGTATTGATTTCAGAAATTTAAACAAAGCAAGCTTGAAAGACAACTTCCCATTACCTACTATGGAGCAAATACTCCAATCAGTAGCAGGCTCTGAATTGATGTCCTTTCTTGATTGATTCTCAGGATATAACCAAGTTCTGGTTCATCCTGATGATCAACTTAAAGCCACATTCAGAACAAAATGGGGAACATATGCATATCAGAAAATGCCTTTTGGACTTATAAATGCAGGAGCGACATTCCAAAGAGCTATGGATACAGCCTTTAGAGGGTTGATTAATAAAACAGTAGTCGTCTATTTAGATGATATAACTGTATTCTCTAAAGAGAGGTCTAATCATTTGCATGACTTAAGTCAAATTTTTCAGCGATGCAAGAGGTATGGTATTTCTCTGAACCCGAAAAAGTCATTCTTTGCTCTTGATCAAGGGAAGCTCTTGGGATTGATTGTGTCCAAAAATGGCATTTATATTGATCCTGATCGGATCAAAGAAATCTTTGAAATCCCATTCCCTCACAATAAAAAATCGATGCAGTCGTTTTTAGGCCAGATCAATTTCGTTAAAAGATTTGTTCCTGATTTTTCTCAAGTTGTTTTGCCACTTCAAACAATGATTAAGAAGAATTCAGTCTTCAAGTGGGGATCAGCGGAAAAGGAAGCTTTTGATCTAATCAAGCAATCAATAATCAGTACCCCAGCCTTGAGTACTCCAAAATTTTCCAATTATTTTACATTGTATACTATTGCATCCGACTTATCTTATGCTGCAGTACTTACGCAATTAAATGATGACAATTTGGAAGCACCTATCTCATTCTTTAGCTCTAATCTTCAGGGTGCTGAATTGAATTACTCTGACGTAGAAAAACAAGCCTTTGCCGTATTTAAAGCAGTCAAGCATTACAGACCCTTCCTTTTGAAAACCCACACAAAAGTTATAGTTCCTTTCCCAGTAGTTAGGCAACTATTAATCCAAAGGGAACTAGGTGAAAAAAGAGAAAATTGGGTCACAGCGCTTCAAGAATATGACTTAGAAATTAAACCAGCAAATATTGTTAGAGGTCAAGGTTTTTGCAGGATATTGGCAGGAGCATCCAACCTTCCAGAATCAGGAGATACAAGTCAAATTGAAGAAATCAATCAGCTAAGTGCCAATGATTGTCAATCACAATATGCAGATTTAATCTTTTTCTTAAGGAATGGCTATGCCCCCACACATTTGTCTTACAAAAACAAAAGAACCATTAGATTAAAAGCAAAGAATTTTACTCTTATTGATGATGTGCTTTTTAAGCGGAATTATGATTCTATCTTGTTAAGATGCCTTAAGAAACCTGAAGCTCAAAAGGTTTTGCAGGAGCTACATGATGGACCGGCAGGAGGACATTTTGGAGCAGACACAACAGCTCACAAAGTTATTCAAGCTGGGTATTATTGGCCTACTCTGTTTAGAGATGCCCACGAATATGTAAGGAAATGTTTCAACTGCCAGACTTCTAGTGGAAGACAACGTAAATCAGCCTTCCCTCTGCAACCAGTCAACATTGAACAACCATTTGAGAAATGGGGATTGGATATCATTGGGGAGATTACTCCACCATCTTCCAAACAACATAGGTATATCCTCACTGCTACTGATTATTTTACTAAGTGGGTGGAGGTTATTCCTTTGAAGACAACAAATTCAGAGGCAATCATTGAATTCATAGACCAATTCATTATTACCAGGTTTGGTGTCCCAAATGCTCTTGTTTTTGATAATGCTTCCTATTTCTCAGGCAATGCTATGTTTGATTTTTCCATTAAAATGGGGTTTAAACTGAAGTATTCTGCTAATTATTATCCCCAGGGAAATGGCTTAGTTGAATCTACTAATAAGAATCTGATCGAAATCATTAAGCGAACTATTGAACAGAATCACAAAAACTGGCACAAATCTTTGATGTTTGCATTATGGGCTGATAGAATAATGCAAAAAGCTTCTATAGGATCTTCCCCATTTAATCTGGTATATGGAAAAGAAGCAGTATTGCCTACAAATCTTGTTCTTCCCTCTTTAGCCCTAGTACAGTACATTGAGGAGACTCCTTCTTCTTCTATCCAGCTTAGACATGATCAAATTCTTAAATTAGAAGAGGAAAGAGAAAAAAGCTAGAATTATTCATGCCAAACATCAACAAATCATTAAAGCATCTTTTGACTCAATCTCATCCGGTTCAAAACAATTTCAAGTCGGTGACTTAGTTCTGAAATGGGACAAAGCCCATGAAGATAAAGGAAAGCACACCAAATTCCAGAAGATGTGGCTTGGACCATTTCAGATCTGTGAAAAGGTAGGCCATTCGACCTTTGTACTGCAAGATTTATCAGGGTTGAGAGATTCTCTCCCTGTTAATGGCCTGATCTTGAAGAAATTCTTTAATTGAGGAGGTAACCCCTTCTCCTTTTTAAGTTTGGTAGATTTTTTTCAGTTTGTAGGATTTGCAGAAAATAAAGTTGTAGAATATCTTCCATTGACCTTTTGCTGTATTTGAAAAGTTGTCTCACAGGAGTAGTATGAATATTTGCTTTTAAATAGAACTCGTAACCAAAAGGGATAATTTCTAGGAAATTAGATATCTTTGTATTCTGAAAACACAGTCCAACTTTTGTAAACTCCTCTCAAAACATAGAAGTTCTGTGAATCATTTTCTGTTTTTAAAAGTGGTCTCCAAAGGTTATCCATACTAAGATAGAAGCTAATCCAATTCCAGCACCTTCAACTCTTGACCTGTCATCCATTCACTCTTAAGGAGAAGATTGTTCATCCCATTCACTAAAGTTTATGATTACTCAGAGTGTAATGCTAAAATATAAGAGATTAAAGATAATAGGTCTTATTACAAGCCTGCTTACCATGCTCATAGGAAAATAATTTGACTGACATTACCAATACTGCATATCAAAACAGGGTAATGGCTTGAAATTACAAGACAAGGGGTCTCATCACGAGCCAGCTTGTTCAGTTAGATTACTACCAGTGAATGGCATTGTCAACAGCTGGCCACCAAACCAGGACAATGGCTTTTTATCTTATCAATAACAAAGAAGAAAAAGGAAATGGAATACAAAATATGAAAACATGTTTTGAATTCATTCTGTTAGTCACACTCTTAAGTGAATGGAACAATGGACAATAGCATGGTTAAAAGGTATCCCTGTCGAGACTATAAACGTTTGCTGGCAGCAGAGGCTCTACCTATGACAGAGGAGCTCATTTTAAAGGCTGATTTGGAAAAGTTTTCTGTTTTATCATTATAAACCAATAAAGGCCTATTTTAAAGCTTAGAATGCATTTATTTTCTTAAAAAAGGGAGGAAGTTAACAAAATAATTTCACTTTATTCAGAATGCATAGATATCTAGTTATATTAGAATTTTCCCCTTCTGATTGAAACTCTATTTGAAAAAGCTTAAGTGTTTTTATCAGTTCCAGAGATAACTGGTTCTTCCAGCGAATCGCCAATTGTTGTGCTCTACAACAACCCCCCATTTCATATAATTTTTATTTATAAAGGTTAACATATGAAATGGGTCCCTTTGAAAGTTTAATTGGTATCAATACTTCTATAGTTCAAAAGGGTCCGATAATCAAATGAGCTCATTTATTTAAGCCTTTCGAACAACCATTTTTCAAACAAATAAAACAATCTTTTATTATTGCGATAAAGCGATCGCAAGATCGCATATTGCAATGACATGGAAAACGCATATAAGTGTCACATTGGTCTCCGCCGATGCGATTTCGCTATCGGCGATCGGCAATACTCCATACACATCTTAAAAACGCACATAACATAAGCTCCGACGCGACGTGATATCGGCGATCGGCTATCGGCGATACTTCGTATGCGGTCAAAGCATCTTAAGTCATTTACTCCGATCCGATGCAATTTCGCAATCGGCAGTCGGCAACATCCCATGCACATTAATAAGGCGCCCAGGTCTTACCCCGATGCGATGCGATGTCGGCGATCGGGGAATCAGTAATTCACTCGAAATGCACCTTGTTATATTTCTTCACACTAATCCGATGCGACGTCACAATCGGCGTTCGGGAGGATCCTATGCTTATGATTATATAATACCTATTCTCCTAAAGCGATGCGATATCGCTATCGGCGATCAGAATTTAAAAAGGCATAGCTTGAAGATCTAAAGTATTATTGATATCCGATCGATAGAGCGCGGATTTCGAAAAAGCCGTTAAATGGAGGGATAAGGTGATGTATTCGTATTTAAAGTTTTTCCCCTTCGATTAACGATCACCTGCGCTCAACCGCCAAAATATCCATTGCACGCTTAAGGGAGTCATTCAGCCGGATAACGGTGTAATAAGCATTTAAGGAGTAGCACGCCTTAAACGGCCATTTAATATATCTGTAATATCTTCTCATTGATTGGATCCGCAGCCATTTTTGAGAGTTAATCTCTCAGCGCGCTTCGATTGATATATCTCTCCCACCATAGGTCCTCATTATTATATTTCTATGTTACGGTTTTTCTTGCCTTTGTGCAGAATTCATCTTTCAAGAGAAGCCTGAGCAAGATGGGAAAGAAATCTAAGAAGACCGCGGGTTCCGCTGCTACATCAGTTGCAGGACAAGCTGCCGCAGATAAAAAGAAGGGCTTAATATCAGATACTACATGCACGGGTCTTACCAGAGCTACATGAAAAGGCACGTATAATCTGCTAGAAGCCGAACAACCAGTGGTAACAGTGATGGAAGCTACTGCGGATCCTACTCGCAAGTCTGATTGCACTCTCAAATACTTAGCTGACTCTTTCCTTCACAGGATAGCGGCCAGAGAACAGATTCTCCCCTACACAGAAGTTGTGCGATGGGCAATTGAGGAAATTCCAATCCTTGACAGAACTTTTAGCACTAGAGATGGGAGGATTTTCGGATCGTTCAAGCCATAGCATCTAAGGCAAATGTATCATTTGCCTGAGCCAGAGAAAGTGTATAACAAGACGTTCCTGGAGAAATTTGCAAGTAATAATGAAGTGGAATCCGAAACCATCCGGGATTGGAGGCAGAATCCAGCCAAACACAAGCACGAGTCTTCCGGTAAGTACTCAGTCGATTCTTTGGCTTCTCCCTATTGCTATGTGGGGATAATGATGTGTAGGCTATGGGGATTACATGACTCTGCTAACTTTACCATAGAGATGGTTCCTCTAATGGAAGCAGTAGTAAACAACATAATTATGGATTGGGCCACTATTCTCTTTGATAAGCTAGCCGTAGCTGTTCGTGATTTTAGAGCTAATTCTGTTGTCACTGAAAGGAAAATTCCCCCGTTTTATTACAGTGCATATATTTTAGATACATTATGTTTCAATTCTGAGTTTCCCGTCCTCGGTTGGAGGTGGACTGCCCAAGACCCCTCACCCATTCATATATACCACCAGAAATTGTGGAAATCTTCTTACAAGCACCATTTGTACCAAATCTGCAATGGCTTTATGGTTCCCATTCATTATTCTATTTTTGATAAGCCCATTCCCAAAATCTCCTATCTAGCTTCCTTTGATTTACCGGCGGTAGCGAGTTGGTTTGGAGAAGAGAGATTTACCTACATTAGGGTTTTCGGCAGCCAAGCCAATCCGCATGTTCTCCCTTTGTATATTCCAGATAAACTGCTAGCAAGAGAAATCGCCTATCAAATTATGGCAGAGAGTACTACACAGACTCTCAAGAAAGAAAAGAAGAGGGGCTGGCCCTCTTTTCCCTTGAGAATTGGTGTCTATACTCTGCATGATCTCAAACATGCAGAAAAGGAAGCCACAAAGATTCAGTCCTTAACCCTGGCCACTATCCCAAATAGGCTATATGATCCAAAAAAAAATGCCTATACTGCATTGGAACAGGCCAAATTAACAAAATTTGACCATCAAGAAGATTGGTTTGATGACCTATTCGTTTCAGTCGAAACAATAGGTCAAGCTAAAGAACTTGCTCGATTGAAATATAATGATGAAGGGTTAACTGAGTTCAATAAACTTAGAGAGCAGAGGTTGCAAACTCTGCCTCTAGATTTACTGGCAACAACCCCAACGACATCTTCAAGCGAGCCTGGTCAGCAACAGTCAAGCCAGCCTCCTGTTATAACAAAAGATCAGAAGAAGCAACAGGCAGAAAGGCAGAGAAAAGAACAAGTAGAAAAGCAAAAGAAAGAACAAGCAGAAAAAAAGCAGAGAGTACAAATGGAACAAGAAGAGAAAAAGAAGAAAGAGGTAGAGGAACAACAGAAGAGGGAACAAGAGGAGCAACAGAGGAAAGAGCAGGAAAAAGAGCGGAGCGAGTCCCAAGCCGAGAAGCAGAAACAAACCACCATTGATCCCGAATTGCTCCAACAGTGGAAGCAATTTGACTCTATTATCAGTGGAATGGAAGGTTCCAAAGATACAGACACCTCCAAAAAAAATGACACACAGGACATCACTTCTCCTCAGGTTCTAAGCGGAACCAGCGGCCCACCCATTTCTAAGGATGTTGAGGTAATTCCTAAAGACCCTTCCAATCAAATCGTTCTCCAGGTGGAAGATATTCCTCCCTTGGATGTTTTCTACAGCCCAAGGCATAGAGCAGTTGTAAAGCGATCAAGGAAAAGACGAAGGACTGATCAACCTTCTATCTTTCCAGAGCAAACAATCACGGGTAATGTAGTATGGAAGGAGGAATTGGACCCCTCCGATGACCTAACAAAGCTGTCACAGTATGCAGGTGCCTATTCTGCAGCGACTATTGATAAGGCATCAGAGGTAAGTCTTCTACTGAAGACTAAGGACCAAGAAATTTTTGCACTACAGGCAGAAGTGACCGAGGCAAAGCAGAAGGCAGCACAAGCAGAAGAGCAGTTGCTGGCACAACAACAAACGAACAATTCATTAACCCAGCAATTGCAAACAGAGAGGCAGAGGATCGACCAAAGCGCGATCCAGAAACAAAAGGAATTATCGGAGGCATTGGCACAGTTGAGGACAGTAAATGAGCTGATGATGAAAACGAAGGACGAGCAAATAGCTCAATTGTCATCACGGCTCGAAGTCATAAAGGGCACCCAAAAAGTGGAGGATTTCAGAGCAGAGGCATCGCAAATAAACAGTGCGTTAATATCGCAGATTAGGCTCCTATGTCATCAACTCACTGAGGCAGAACCATTGTGTGAGCTAACTACATTAGTATGTCAGCAGGTAGAGAAGGCCAGGAGTGAGTTAGACCAAGCTGAAGAAACCATAATCGCATATCTTGATTGGAAAGATTCTGATGTGGGAAAAGCAGCGAATTTGCCTAGAATCCAAGAAACATACAAGGACATACTCTTTACAGAATGGCACACTCAAGTGATGAAAGCAGAAAGGGCGGCTTCAAGATGTAAATTCACTGCCAGCAATATGGTTGATCTGGTCAACAACACCCTCTACTTGGCAAACATGATCTCCCAGTGTACACCTGGAAGCATAACAACAGCAAATATGATTGAGCAAACAAGTTATCCTGACTTAGAGGAGAAGGGGAGATTAATCGCTGGGGTTAACACTTTGACTTTCGATGCATATTGGCTCTTTTTGATCAAGCCACACACACAAAGGTCTGCCCTCAAGTGTTTAACTGATGCACTCGGGTGTATAATTCCCGATATTCAAGATGCCACATACGCTGCTCAGCTCAGTTCGCGCCTCAACAAACCGCCTGAAGTAGAGCCAATGCTAGCGATAAGTCAGCTCAGGTTTAAAGGCAAAGAGCCTACCTGATGAATCATTGCCGCCGATTGCCAGATCGCTAAGGAAGATAGGATGAATATTTATTGATGCCAACTTAATAGCATTTCAGTTTCTTAGATATTTAGATTAATTTAGTATTTATAGACCCTTTCATGTTTTTAGAAAGGGTCGTAAAATTTTGTAATAGACTTAAAGACTGAAGTTTGCACTATTGTGCTTCAGCCTATATTCTTTTATGAAACTCGACCAATCGTTCTTAATTTGACGAGGAAGTTTCTTTATGCAATTGCGCACTACTGTCTTTTGTTGGGGATGTTTTCTGAGTCGAAGGAAGAACTGCGACATAGCGATTGATATATGGGAGTGTTAAGCAGCTTATATGGTACTTTTATCTGCGTCTGTATTCATTCCTTTTATATGAATTGTTATGTAATTATTCTTGCTATTGTTGAATACATGTATGTGCTGTAACAACAAATCTCTATCTCATCCCACTATTGGATGTTTTGCGATATGCCTTTTCCTTTAATCATGCATGTAACAATGATATAAATGATAAAGTGTGGTAATTTCGCTGTTATCGCTTTGCGTAACTATTTATGCACAATAGTCTTGAATGATTTAATATCTATGTTTTAGAGATGGAGTCATCTATATGCCTGTCTTAAAGCACAGATCATCAAACGCTACACTTTAGAAATCGATAAGTCCCCCGGGGTAGATCATAGTTATTATATTTTTTTTTGCTCATAGTTTTAGTTATTCGCTTATCGCCAGCACATTCTATAAGTCATTCATCCATCTCGTTTACCTATAATTTTTGGGAAACTGGTCCCATTATCCCCAGTCGGAGCCACTATTCCAAACGAAAAATGAGCTGTATTAAGGTCCGGACCGGGTGGTTTCCCCCATGTTGTTGCAGCGATTTTCAAGGCATCAACATTTTTGGCGCTAGAAGGAGCGCATGACTGTGAATGGCAAACAAACCTAAACCTATAAGCCATTCTAAGAGTAATTCTCCCTCCGTATCCCCTCGATCTTCCCACTTGCATGCTGGTTCGCCAGTATCCGAACAAGGAGAAGGGGAATCAACTACCACTGCTCAAACCCATCATACTTCAGAACAATTGAGTCTTGAATCACCTGAAGTCCAGTCTCTTATCAACAAACTTCAGAGCTTCTCGATTTCGCCACAGAAATCTGAGGTATCGCAAAGCAGTGCGACTTCGCAGTTCAAATTACCCCATCCTCTCACCAGACTTCAGAGTGAAAAACTCGGTATTGAACCTAACGAGTTCCCTTTACCCAGAAGGAAAAAGGCGAAGAAAATTACTGAAGGATCTGATAGTGGAGAGCTTTCATCCACATCCTCCATTGCATCTTCCCCTCTGCAAAGTCAACCATCCACTTCCCCATTACATATTGTCGTTCACCAGGGATTAGAAGCCTCAACATCCCAACCTGCTAACTCCTCAGCATTAATTTCTTCCCATACATTTGGAATTCCAACAGTAGTATCAACCACTGCTGCTATTATAATGGCAGATCCATGGACCAGGCCAGGTGCAGTCAACATGCCTGCACCATTGCATCCTTTACCAGATGCTCCTGAAAAATGGCTACCTAAATTTAACCCAGATGACGGGACCCAGGCTGAAGAACACATTAATAATTTTATGTTAGCAGTCAACTTGAAAGGAGTAACAGAACAAGATGTTGTTGTTAGACTCTTCCCGTACACCTTGCAAGGATCAGCGGGATCCTGGTATTTTTCCTTACCCTCTGGTTCAATTACCAGTTGGAACACTTGCCAAGAGCAGTTTCTTACCAAATATGGAGATGATAGGTCCTTAGCTACTTTAATAAATGACCTCTCCAATCTGAGAATAGAGCATAGGGAACCAATAAAGGAATTTAATGCTAGATTTAATAAACTCCTGAATAAAATCCCTACAGCTTCCAAACCAAGTGAACAAATTCGAAGCGAATGGTATATTACCGCCCTACCTGCCAATATAGCCATTTTTGTAGACAGGGCTGGGAAACCTACCTTAGCTGAAAACATGAGAGAAGCACTTGCTGTGGAAAAGCGCATCAATGCTCTAGAGAAGAAAGCTGCTTTGGAAGACAGAAAAGCCAAAAAGGTCTCATTTAAAGAGGATTCCAAGAAGAAAACCCCAAAAGACCCATACGACATGGAGGGTTTGCAAAAAGTCCTGAAAACTTTGTCTAACGAAATGGTTGAAATAAAGAAGCAGGTGGCCGAAACCTCAAACAAAAGACCATTTAGGACTTATAAGAAAACTGAAACAAAGCCACCGAATGTCATATCTAACGCAAATTCAGAGCAAGAAGAAGAGGAAGAGGAAATAACCTCACAAACTGATGATGAAGAAGAAGTAGCTGAATGCCACGGAATGTGGGATTTTATACTCCCCAACTCTGATACCGATAATGAAGAAGAAGCCTTTCCGGTCACTACTAGAAGTAAAAGTACTCCTGAACCTGCCCAGGCAACTTCAAAGAAAAGGAGTGCAGGTGCTACCACAACAAAGGAAAAAGTTCCTCCAAAGAAATCACCTGTAGTAGTTCCCCAAAACCAGCCTTCAACTTCTAATTCTCCTTCAACATCCAAAACATTAGTGGTATTCGATTCAATGGAATATAACATTGTTGATGACATGAAGAAAACTAAAGCAAACATAACTATGTTTGAACTTAGTAAATTAAAGCATCAACAAAAATTACTTCTTAAAGAATTGAATGCTGTTCCCTCTACACCCCTTCCCAGTGCAAAAGCTGCTAATGATTCAGGCCAACCTCCTCCAGGTATGGTTGAAGCTACCGATTCAGTTCTAATTGGAGATAGATCTAATTCTCATACTCCACCCTTCCTGCTGACCTATGAGATTTATAAAAAAAACCTGCACAACTGTTTAATTGACTCAGGGGCATCATCCAACATAATGCCAGCTTCAGTTTGCTCTAAACTGAACATTGAACCCCAGAAGTCCGCTATTCATATTGTACAGTTGGACAGGACCAAAGTGCAGGTTGTGGGAGAAATTAATTCCGTAACTATCAGGTTGTCTGCCGATCCCAGAATTGTACAGAGGATTGACATCTTAATAGCTGATATACCTGAATTTTACGGTTTAATTCTGAGTAGGGATTGGTCCGAGAAATTGCATGGGTATATTTCCACCGATTGGTCACATATGTGGCTTCCCTACAAGGGAAAGCCAAATCAAATAAGGATCGATCGAGAGAAGCACATGACCCACACAGTTACTGAATTTGAGCAAGAAAACCAACCTGTAGCATTCAACAACAACATTCTGGGGAATTATTCCTCAGAGTCATTTTTTGGCAACTTTGTTGCCCAACCATCTCCTTTTTCAGTCAATCATTTTACATCTCAGATTGAAATTTTTTCACAAACTGATAAGTCTAGATGTTTTAATGATGCTGAGGAAAATGTAAATACTTTTGTTAATACCTCTTTATTTTGGTCTTTATATTTTGATGGCTCTAAGTCCAGCGAGGGCTTAGGAGCAGGTTGCATTTTGGTTAGTCCACAAGGAGAAAAGACAATGTTGTCTTGTAGGTTAGAATTTGAATGCACTAACAACATAGCCGAATATGAAGCTTTAGTCCAGGGATTATATAAAGCAATCGGCCTTAAAGTGCAATATCTAAAAGTATTCGGCGATTCTGAAATTATTGTTAAACAGGTGAGGAATGCAATTCATTGTCTTTCAAATCACCTCAAGCATTATCAATCGCTAGTACAGGATCTTACCTCACACTTTTCAGCATTTAATATTTCCTCCATTCCTAGGTCGCAAAACTCAGCAGCCGACCTACTAGCCAATGTAGCCTCCAAGCTTCTACCTTCTGAAGACTATAGCCTTGATAGATTTTCCGTAGAATTGCTTTTTAGGCCTTCAATTCCCGACAATGTCAGTAATTGGAGAGTATTTAACCATGATGAATATATCTTACAATTTCTAACTTCTGAAAAGTCCTATGACAATCAAATTATTGAGGAGAATGACCATGATCTACAAATGAAAGAAACACCTCAGGAAAATTCAATTCCTAAACCAGTGGTAAAGCTCGAAGATCTTTATGATATCAAAGACAGGTTTAAACCTGTAATTAATGCAAAGCTCCAAAGTTCTACCCTTAGGTTTGAATTGATAAATCTAGGTACTGACCATGCTCCTCAAAACATTAATTTAGGATTAGGACTTTCCTTGGAAGAGAAGGAGGCATTCATTAAATTGTTAAGAAAAAACAAACAGGTCTTTGCTTGGAAGTATGATGATTTGAAGACATATGATACATCAATTATCCAACACACCATCCCTATGCTTCCTGATCAGAAACCAATTCAGCAGAAGTTAAGAAAAATACATCCAAATTTAGAGAGCCAGATAAAGTCGGAACTTAACAAACTCTTGAAAGCCAAAATTATTTTTCCTGTCCGACACTCAAACTGGGTCTCTAATATGGTGCCAGTCAGAAAGAAAAATGGCGACATTCGAATTTGTATTGATTTCAGAAATTTAAACAAAGCAAGCTTGAAAGACAACTTCCCATTACCTACTATGGAGCAAATACTCCAATCAGTAGCAGGCTCTGAATTGATGTCCTTTCTTGATGGATTCTCAGGATATAACCAAGTTTTGGTTCATCCTGATGATCAACTTAAAACCACATTCAGAACAAAATGGGGAACATATGCATATCAGAAAATGCCTTTTGGACTTATAAATGCAGGAGCGACATTCCAAAGAGCTATGGATACAACCTTTAGAGGGTTGATTAATAAAACAGTAGTCGTCTATTTAGATGATATAACTGTATTCTCTAAAGAGAGGTCTAATCATTTGCATGACTTAAGTCAAATTTTTCAGCGATGCAAGAGGTATGGTATTTCTCTGAACCCAAAAAAGTCATTCTTTGCTCTTGATCAAGGGAAGCTCTTGGGATTTATTGTGTCCAAAAATGGCATTTATATTGATCCTGATCGGATCAAAGAAATCTTTGAAATCCCATTCCCTCACAATAAAAAATCGATGCAGTCGTTTTTAGGCCAGATCAATTTCGTTAAAAGATTTGTTCCCGATTTTTCTCAAGTTGTTTTGCCACTTCAAACAATGATTAAGAAGAATTCAGTCTTCAAGTGGGGATCAGCGGAAAAGGAAGCTTTTGATCTAATCAAGCAATCAATAATCAGTGCCCCAGCCTTGAGTACTCCAAAATTTTCCAATCATTTTACATTGTATACTATTGCATCCGACTTATCTTATGCTGCAGTACTTACGCAATTAAATGATGACAATTTGGAAGCACCTATCTCATTCTTTAGCTCTAATCTTCAGGGTGCTGAATTGAATTACTCTGACGTAGAAAAACAAGCCTTTGCCGTATTTAAAGCAGTCAAGCATTACAGACCCTTCCTTTTGAAAACCCACACAAAAGTTATAGTTCCTTTCCCAGCAGTTAGGCAACTATTAATCCAAAGGGAACTGGGTGAAAAAAGAGCAAATTGGGTCACAGCGCTTCAAGAATATGACTTAGAAATTAAACCAGCAAAGATTGTTAGAGGTCAAGGTTTTTGCAGGATATTGGCAGGAGCATCCAACCTTCCAGAATCAGGAGATACAAGTCAAATTGAAGAAATCAATCAGCTAAGTGCCACTGATTCTCAATCACAATATGCAGATTTAATCTTTTTCTTAAGGAATGGCTATGCCCCCACACATTTTTCTTACAAAAACAAAAGAGCCATTAGATTAAAAGCAAAGAATTTTACTCTTATTGATGATGTGCTTTTTAAGCGAAATTATGATTCTATCTTGTTAAGATGCCTTGAGAAACCTGAAGCTCAAAAGGTTTTGCAGGAGCTACATGATGGACCGGCAGGAGGACATTTTGGAGCAGACACAACAGCTCACAAAGTTATTCATGCTGGGTATTATTGGCCTACTCTGTTTAGAGATGCCCACGAATATGTAAGGAAATGTTTCAACTGCCAGACTTCTAGTGGAAGACAACGTAAATCAGCCTTCCCTCTGCAACCAGTCAACATTGAACAACCATTTGAGCAATGGGGATTGGATATCATTGGGGAGATTACTCCACCATCTTCCAAACAACATAGGTATATCCTCACTGCTACTGATTATTTTACTAAGTGGGTGGAGGCTATTCCTTTGAAGACAGCAAATTCAGAGGCAATCATTGAATTCATAGACCAATTCATCATTACCAGGTTTGGTGTCCCAAATGCTCTTGTTTTTTATAATGCTTCCTATTTCTCAGGCAATGCTATGTTTGATTTTTCCATTAAAAGGGGGTTTAAACTGAAGTATTCTGCTAATTATTATCCCCAGGGAAATGGCTTAGCTGAATCTACTAATAAGAATCTGATCAAAATCATTAAGCGAACTATTGAACAGAATCACAAAAAATGGCACAAATCTTTGATGTTTGCATTATGGGCTGATAGAATAACGCAAAAAGCTTCTATAGGATCTTCCCCATTTAATCTGGTATATGGAAAAGAAGCAGTATTGCCTACAAATCTTGTTCTTCCCTCTTTAGCCCTAGTACAGTACATTGAGGAGACTCCTTCTTCTTCTATCCAGCTTAGACATGATCAAATTCTTAAATTAGAAGAGGAAAGAGAAAAAGCTAGAATTATTCATGCCAAACATCAGCAAATCATTAAAGCATCTTTTGACTCAGTCTCATCCGGTTCAAAACAATTTCAAGTCGGTGACTTAGTTCTGAAATGGGACAAAGCCCATGAAGATAAAGGAAAGCACACCAAATTCCAGAAGATGTGGCTTGGACCATTTCAGATCTGTGAAAAGGTAGGCCATTCGACCTTTGTACTGCAAGATTTATCAGGGTTGAGAGATTCTCTCCCTGTTAATGGCCTGATCTTGAAGAAATTCTTTAATTGAGGAGGTAACCCCTTCTCCTTTTTAAGTTTGGTAGATTTTTGCAGTTTGTAGGATTTGCAGAAAATAAAGTTGTAGAATATCTTCCATTGACCTTTTGCTGTATTTGAAAAGTTGTCTCACAGGAGTAGTATGAATATTTGCTTTTAAATAGAACTCGTAACCAAAAGGGATAATTTCTAGGAAATTAGATATCTTTGTATTCTGAAAACACAATCCAACTTTTGTAAACTCCTCTCAAAACATAGAAGTTCTGTGAATCATTTTCTGTTTTTAAAATTGGTCTCCAAAGGTTATCCATACTAAGATAGAAGCTAATCCAATTCCAGCACCTTCAACTCTTGACCTGTCATCCATTCGCTCTTAAGGAGAAGATTGTTCACCCCATTCAATAAAGTTTATGATTACTCAGAGTGTAATGCTAAAATATAAGAGATTAAAGATAAGAGGTCTTATTACAAGCCTGCTTACCATGCTCATAGGAAAATAATTTGACTGACATTACCAATACTGCATATCAAAACAGGGTAATGGCTTGAAATTACAAGACAAGGGGTCTCATCACGAGCCAGCTTGTTCAGTTAGATTACTACCAGTGAATGGCATTGTCAACAACTGGCCACCAAACCAGGACAATGGCTTTTTATCTTATCAATAACAAAGAAGAAAAAGGAAATGGAATACAAAATATGAAAACATGTTTTGAATTCATTCTGTTAGTCACACTCTTAAGTGAATGGAACAATGGACAATAGCATGGTTAAAAGGTATCCCTGTCGAGACTATAAACGTTTGCTGGCAGCAGAGGCTCTACCTATGACAGATGAGCTCATTTTATAGGCTGATTTGGAAAAGTTTTCTGTTTTATCATTTTAAACCAATAAAGGCCTATTTTAAAGCTTAGAATGCATTTATTTTCTTAAAAAAGGGAGGAAGTTAACAAAATAATTTCACTTTATTCGGAATGCATAGATATCTAGTTATATTAGAATTTTCCCCTTCTGATTGAAACTCTATTTGAAAAAGCTTAAGTGTTTTTATCAGTTCCAGAGATAACTGGTTCTTCCAGTGAATCGCCAATTGTTGTGCTCTACAACAACCCCCCATTTCATATAATTTTTATTTATAAAGGTTAACATATGGAATGGGTCCCTTTGAAAGTTTAATTGGTATCAATACTTCTATAGTTCAAAAGGGTCCGATAATCAAATGAGCTCATTTATTTAAGCCTTTCGAACAACCATTTTTCAACAAATAAAACAATCTTTTATTATTGCGATAAAGCGATCGCAAGATCGCATATCGCAATGACATGGAAAACGCATATAAGTGTCACATTGGTCTCCGCCGATGCGATTTCGCTATCGGCGATCGGCAATACTCCATACACATCTTAAAAACGCACATAACATAAGCTCCGACGCGACGCGATATCGGCGATCGGCTATCGGCGATACTTTGTATGCGGTCAAAGCATCTTAAGTCATTTACTCCGATCCGATTACATTTCGCAATCGGCAGTCGGCAACATCCCATGCACATTAATAAGGCGCCCAGGTCTTACCCCCGATGCGATGCGATATCGGCGATCGGGGAATCAACAATTCACTCTAAATGCACCTTGTTATATTTCTTCACACTAATCCGATGCGACGTCACAATCGGCGTTCAGGAGGATCCTATGCTTATGATTATATAATACCTATTCTCCTAAAGCGATGCGATATCGCTATCGGCGATCAGAATTTCAAAAGGCATAGCTTGAAGATCTAAAGTATTATTGATATCCGATCGATAGAGCGCGGATTTCAAAAAATCCGTTAAATGGAGGGATAAGGTGATGTATTCGTATTTAAAGTTTTGCCCCTTCGATTAACGATCACCTGCGCTCAACCGCCAAAATATCCATTGCACGCTTAAGGGAGTCATTCAGTCGGATAACGGTGTAATAAGCATTTAAGGAGTAGCAGGCCTTAAACGACCATTTAATATATCTGTAATATCTTCTCATTGATTGGATCCGCAGCCATTTTTGAGAGTTAATCTCTCGACACGCTTCGATTGATATATCTCTCCCACCATAGGTCCTCATTATTATATTTCTATGTTACGGTTTTTCTTGCCTTTGTGCAGAATTCATCTTTCAAGAGAAGCCTGAGCAAGATGGGAAAGAAATCTAAGAAGACCGCGGGTTCCGCTGCTACATCAGTTGCAGGACAAGCTGCCGCAGATAAAAAGAAGGGCTTAATATCAGATACTACATGCACGGGTCTTACCAGAGCTACATGGCAAGGCACGTATAATCTGCTAGAAGCCAAACAACCAGTGGTAACAGTGACAGAAGCTATTGTGGATCCTACTCGCAAGTCTGATTGCACTCTCAAAGACTTAGCCGACTCTTTCCTTCACAGGATAGCGGCCAGAGAACAGATTCTCCCCTACACAGACGTCGTGCGATGGGCAATTGAGGAAATTCCAATCCTCGACAGAACTTTTAGCACCAGAGATGGGAGGATTTTCGGATCGTTCAAGCCAGAGCATCTAAGGCAAATGTATCATTTGCCTGAGCCAGAGAAAGTGTATAACAAGACGTTCCTGGAGAAATTTGCAAGTGATAATGAAGTGGAATCCGAACCCATCCGGGATTGGAGGCAGAATCCAGCCAAACACAAGCACGAGTCTTCCGGTAAGTACTCAGTCGATTCTTTGGCTTCTCCCTATTGCTATGCGGGGATAATGATGTGTAGGCTATGGGGATTACATGACTCTGCTAACTTTACCATAGAGATGGTTCCTCTAATGGAAGCAGTAGTAAACAACATAATTATGGATTGGGCCACTATTCTCTCTGATAAGCTAGCCGTAGCTGTTCGTGATTTTAGAGCTAATTCTGTTGTCACTGAAAGGAAAATTCCCCCGTTTTATTACAGTGCATATATTTTAGATACATTATGTTTCAATTCTGAGTTTCCCGTCCTCGGTTGGAGGTGGACTGCCCAAACCCCTCACCCATTCATATATACCACCAGAAATTGTGGAAATCTTCTTACAAGCACCATTTGTACCAAATCTGCAATGGCTTTATGGTTCCCATTCATTATTCTATTTTTGATAAGCCCATTCCCAAAATCTCCTATCTAGCTTCCTTTGATTTACCGGCGGTAGCGAGTTGGTTTGGAGAAGAGAGATTTACCTACATTAGGGTTTTCGGCAGCCAAGCCAATCCGCATGTTCTCCCTTTGTATATTCCAGATAAACTGCTAGCAAGAGAAATCGCCTATCAAATTATGGCAGAGAGTACTACACAGACTCTCAAGAAAGAAAAGAAGAGGGGCTGGCCCTCTTTTCCCTTGAGAATTGGTGTCTATACTCTGCATGATCTCAAACATGCAGAAAAGGAAGCCACAAAGATTCAGTCCTTAACCCTGGCCACTATCCCAAATAGGCTATATGATCCAAAGAAAAATGCCTATACTGCATTGGAACAGGCCAAATTAACAAAATTTGACCATCAAGAAGATTGGTTTGACGACCTATTCGTTTCAGTCGAAACAATAGGTCAAGCTAAAGAACTTGCTCGATTGAAATATAATGATGAAGGGTTAACTGAGTTCAATAAACTTAGAGAGCAAAGGTTGCAAACTCTGCCTCTAGATTTACTGGCAACAACCCCAGCGACATCTTCAAGCGAGCCTGGTCAGCAACAGTCAAGCCAGCCTCCTGTTATAACAAAAGATCAGAAGAAGCAACAGGCAGAAAGGCAGAGAAAAGAACAAGCGGAAAAGCAAAAGAAAGAACAAGCAGAAAAACAGCAGAGAGTACAAATGGAACAAGAAGAGAAAAAGAAGAAAGAGGTAGAGGAACAACAGAAGAGGGAACAAGAGGAGCAACAGAGGAAAGAGGCGGAAAAAGAGCAGAGTGAGTCCTAAGCCGAGAAGCAGAAACAAACCACCATTGATCCGGAATTGCTCCAACAGTGGAAGCAATTTGACTCTATTATCAGTGGAATGGAATGTTCCAAAGATACGAACACCTCCAAAACAAATGACACACAGGACATCACTTCTCCTCAGGTTCTAAGCGGAACCAGCGGCCCACCCATTTCTAAGGATGTTGAGGTAATTCCTAAAGACCCTTCCGATCAAATCGTTCTCCAGGTGGAAGATATTCCTCCCTTGGATGTTTTCTACAGCCCAAGGCATAGAGCAGTTGTAAAGCGATCAAGGAAAAGACGAAGGACTGATCAACCTTCTATCTTTCCAGAGCAAACAATCACGGGTAATGTAGTATGGAAGGAGGAATTGGACCCCTCCGATGACCTAACAAAGCTGTCACAGTATGCAGGTGCCTATTCTGCAGCGACTATTGATAAGGCATCAGAGGTAAGTCTTCTACTGAAGACTAAGGACCAAGAAATTTTTGCACTACAGGCAGAAGTGACCGAGGCAAAGCAGAAGGCAGCACAAGCAGAAGAGTAGTTGCTGGCACAACAACAAACGAAGAATTCATTAATCCAGCAATTGCAAACAGAGAGGCAGAGGATCGACCAAAGCGTGAACCAGAAACAAAAGGAATTATCGGAGGCATTGGCACAGTTGAGGACAGCAAATGAGCTGATGATGAAAACGAAGGACGAGCAAATAGCTCAATTGTCATCACGGCTCGAAGTCATAAAGGGCACCCAAAAAGTGGAGGATTTTAGAGCAGAGGCATCGCAAATAAACAATGCGTTAATATCACAGATTAGGCTCCTATGTCAACAACTCACTGAGGCAGAACCATTGTGCGAGCTAACTACATCAGTATGTCAGCAGGTAGAGAAGGCCAGGAGTGAGTTAGACCAAGCTGAAGAAACCATAATCGCATATCTTGATTGGAAAGATTCTGATGTGGGAAAAGCAGCGAATTTGCCTAGAATCCAAGAAACATACAAGGACATACTCTTTACAGAATGGCACACTCAAGTGATGAAAGCAGAAAGGGCGGCTTCAAGATGTAAATTCACTGCCAGCAATATGGTTGATCTGGTCAACAACACCCTCTACTTGGCAAACATGATCTCCCAGTGTACACCTGGAAGCATAACAACAACAAATATGATTGAGAAAACAAGTTATCCTGACTTAGAGGAGAAGGGGAGATTAATCGCTGGGGTTAACACTTTGACTTTCGATGCATATTGGCTCTTTCTGATCAAGCCACACACACAAAGGTCTGCCCTCAAGTATTTAACTGATGCACTCGGGTGTATAATTCCCGATATTCAAGATGCCACATACGCTGCTCAGCTCAGTTTGCGCCTCAACAAACCGCCTGAAGTAGAGCCAATGCTAGCGATAAGTCAGCTCAGGTTTAAAGGCAAAGAGCCTACCTGATGAATCATTGCCACCGATTGCCAGATCGCTAAGGAAGATAGGATGAATATTTATTGATTCCAACTTAATAGCATTTCAGTTTCTTAGATATTTAGATTAATTTAGTATTTATAGACCCTTTCATGTTTTTAGAAAGGGTCGTAAAATTTTGTAATAGACTTAAAGACTGAAGTTTGCACTACTGTGCTTTAGCCTATATTCTTTTATGAAACTCGACCAATCATTCTTAATTTGACGAGGAAGTTTCTTTATGCAATTGCGCACTACTGTCTTTTTTTTGGGGATGTTTTCTGAGTCGAAGGAAGAACTGCGACATAGCGATTGATATATGGGAGTGTTAAGCAGCTTATATGGTACTTTTATCTGCGTCTGTATTCATTCCTTTTATATGAATTGTTGTGTAATTATTCTTGCTATTGTTGAATACATGTATGTGCTGTAACAACAAATCTCTATCTCATCCCACTATTGGATGTTTTGCGATATGCCTTTTCCTTTAATCATGCATGTAACAATGATATAAATGATAAAGTGTGGTAATTTTGTTGTTATCGCTTTGCGTAACTATTTATGCACAACAGTCTTGAATGATTTAATATCTATGTTTTAGAGATGGAGTCATCTATATGCCTGTCTTAAAGCACAGATCATCAAACGCTAAGCTTTAGAAATCAATAAGTCCCCCGGGGTAGATCATAGTTATTATATTTTTTTTTGCTCATAGTTTTATTTATTCGCTTATCGCCAACATATTCTATAAGTCATTCATCCATCCCGTTTACCTATAATTTTTGGGAAACTGGTCCCATTATCCCCAGTCGGAGCCACTATTCCAAACGGAAAAGGAGCTGTATTAAGGTCCGGACCGGGTGGTTTCCCCAATGTTGTTGCAGCGATTTTTGAGGCATCAACATTTTTGGCGCTAGAAGGAGGGCATGACTGTGAATGGCAAACAAACCTAAACCTATAAGCCATTCTAAGAGTAATTCTCCCTCCGTATCCCCTCGATCTTCCCACTTGCATGCTGGTTCGACAGTATCCGAACAAGGAGAAGGGGAATCAACTACCACTGCTCAAACCTATCATACTTCAGAACAATTGAGTCTTGAATCACCTGAAGTCCAGTCTCTTATCCACAAACTTCAGAGCTTCTCGATTTCGCCACAGAAATCTGAGGTATCGCAAAGCAGTGCGACTTCGCAGTTCAAATTACCCCATCCTCTCACCAGACTTCAGAGCAAAAAACTCGGTATTGAACCTACCGGGTTCCCTTTACCCAGAAGGAAAAAGGCGAAGAAAATTACTGAAGGATCTGATAGTGGAGAGCTTTCATCCACATCCTCCATTGCATCTTCCCCTCTGCAAAGTCAACCATCCACTTCCCCATTACATATTGTCGTTCACCAGGGATTAGAAGCCTCAACATCCCAACCTGCTAACTCCTCAGCATTAATTTCTTCCCATACATCTGGAATTCCAACAGTAGTATCAACCACTGCTGCTATTATAATGGCAGATCCATGGACCAGGCCAGGTGCAGTCAACATGCCTGCACCATTGCATCCTTTACCAGATGCTCCTGAAAAATGGCTACCTAAATTTAACCCAGATGACGGGACCCAGGCTGAAGAACACATTAATAATTTTATGTTAGCAGTCAACTTGAAAGGAGTAACAGAACAAGATGTTGTTGTTAGACTCTTCCCGTACACCTTGCAAGGATCAGCGGGATCCTGGTATTTTTCCTTACCCTCTGGTTCAATTACCAGTTGGAACACTTGCCAAGAGCAGTTTCTTACCAAATATGGAGATGATAGGTCCTTAGCTACTTTAATAAACGACCTCTCCAATCTGAGAATAGAGCATAGGGAACCAATAAAGGAATTTAATGCTAGATTTAATAAACTCCTGAATAAAATCCCTACAGCTTCCAAACCAAGTGAACAAATTCGAAGCGAATGGTATATTACCGCCCTACCTGCCAATATAGCCATTTTTGTAGACAGGGCTGGCAAACCTACCTTAGGTGAAAACATGAGAGAAGCACTTGCTGTGTAAAAGCGCATCAATGCTCTAGAGAAGAAAGCTGCTTTGGAAGACAAAAAAGCCAAAAAAGTATCATTTAAAGAGGATTCCAAGAAGAAAACCCCAAAAGACCCATACGACATGGAGGGTTTGCAAAAAGTCCTGAAAACTTTGTCTAACAAAATGGTTGAAATAAAGAAGCAGGTGGTTGAAACCTCAAACAAAAGACCATTTAGGACTTATAAGAAAACTGAAACAAAGCCACCGAATGTCATATCTAACGCAGATTCAGAGCAAGAAGAAGAGGAAGAGGAAATAACCTCACTAACGGATGATGAAGAAGAAGTAGCTGAATGCCACGGAATGTGGGATTTTATACTCCCCAACTCTGATACCGATAATGAAGAAGAAGTTCCTCCGAAGAAATCACCTGTAGTAGTTCCCCAAAACCAGCCTTCAACTTCTAATTCTCCTTCAACATCCAAAACATTAGTGGTATCCGATTCAATGGAATATAACATTGTTGATGACATGAAGAAAACTAAAGAAAACATAACTATGTTTGAACTTAGTAAATTAAAGCATCAGCAAAAATTACTTCTTAAAGCATTGAATGTTGTTCCCTCTACACCCCTTCCCAGTGCAAAAGCTGCTAATGATTCATGCCAACCTCCTCCAGGTATGGTTGAAGCTACCGATTCAGTTCTAATCGGAGATAGATCTAATTCTCATACTCCACCCTTCCTGCTGACCTATGAGATTTATAACAGAAACCTGCACAACTGTTTAATTGACTCAGGGGCATCATCCAACATAATGCCAGCTTCAGTTTGCTCTAAACTGAACATTGAACCCCAGAAGTCCGCTATTCATATTGTACAGTTGGACAAGACCAAAGTGCAGGTTGTGAGAGAAATTAATTCCGTAACTATCAGGTTGTTTGCCGATCCCAGAATTGTACAGAGGATTGACATCTTAATAGCTGATATACCTGAATTTTACGGTTTAATTCTGAGTAGGGATTGGTCCGAGAAATTGCATGGGTATATTTCCACCGATTGGTCACATATGTGGCTTCCCTACAAGGGAAAGCCAAATCAAATAAGGATCGATCGAGAGAAGCACATGACCCACATAGTTACTGAATTTGAGCAAGAAAACCAACCTGTAGCATTCAACAACAACATTCTGGGGAATTATTCCTCAGAGTCATTTTTTGGCAACTTTGTTACCCAACCATCTCCTTTTTCAGTCAATCATTTTACATCTCAGATTGAAATTTTTTCACAAACTGATAAGTCTAGATGTTTTAATGATGCTGAGGAAAATGTAAATACTTTTGTTAATACCTCTTTATTTTGGTCTTTATATTTTGATGGCTCTAAGTCCAGCGAGGGCTTAGGAGCAGGTTGCATTTTGGTTAGTCCACAAGGAGAAAAGAAAATTTTGTCTTGTAGGTTAGAATTTGAATGCACTAACAACACAGCCGAATATGAAGCTTTAGTCCAGGGATTATATAAAGCAATCGGCCTTAAAGTGCAATATCTAAAAGTATTCGGCGATTCTGAAATTATTGTTAAACAGGTGAGGAATGCAATTCATTGTCTTTCAAATCACCTCAAGCATTATTAATCGCTAGTATAGGATCTTACCTCACACTTTTCAGCATTTAATATTTCCTCCATTCCTAGGTCGCAAAACTCAGCAGCCGACCTACTAGCCAATGTAGCCTCCAAGCTTCTACCTTCTGAAGACTATAGCCTTGATAGGTTTTCCGTAGAATTGCTTTTTAGGCCTTCAATTCCCGAAAATGTCACTAATTGGAGAGTATTTAACCATGATGAAGATATCTTGCAATTTCTAACTTCTGAAAAGTCCCATGACAATCAAATTATTGAGGAGAATGACCATGATCTACAAATTAAAGAAACACCTCAGGAAAATTCAATTCCTAAACCAGTGGTAAAGCTCGAAGATCTTTATGATATCAAAGACAGGTTTAAACCTGTAATTAATGCAAAGCTCCAAAGTTCTACCCTTAGGTTTGAATTGATAAATCTAGGTACTGACCATGCTCCTCAAAACATTAATTTAGGATTAGGACTTTCCTTGGAAGAGAAGGAGGCATTCATTAAACTGTTAAGAAAAAACAAACAGGTCTTTGCTTGGAAGTATGATGATTTGAAGACATATGATACATCAATTATCCAGCACACCATCCCTATGCTTCCTGATCAGAAACCGATTCAGCAGAAGTTAAGAAAAATACATCCAAATTTAGAGAGCCAGATAAAGTCGGAACTTAACAAACTCTTGAAAGCCAAAATTATTTTTCCTGTCCGACACTCAAACTGGGTCTCTAATATGGTGCCAGTCAGAAATAAAAATGGCGACATTCGAATTTGTATTGATTTCAGAAATTTAAACAAAGAAAGCTTGAAAGACAACTTCCCATTACCTACTATGGAGAAAATACTCCAATCAGTAGCAGGCTCTGAATTGATGTCCTTTCTTGATGGATTCTCAGGATATAACCAAGTTCTGGTTCATCCTGATGATCAACTTAAAACCACATTCAGAACAAAATGGGGAACATATGCATATCAGAAAATGCCTTTTGGACTTATAAATGCAGGAGCGACATTCCAAAGAGCTATGGATACAACCTTTAGAGGGTTGATTAATAAAACAGTAGTCGTCTATTTAGATGATATAACTGTATTTTCTAAAGAGAGGTCTAATCATTTGCATGACTTAAGTCAAATTTTTCAGTGATGCAAGAGGTATGGTATTTCTCTGAACCCGAAAAAGTCATTCTTTGCTCTTGATCAAGGGAAGCTCTTGGGATTTATTGTGTCCAAAAACAGAATTTATATTGATCCTGATCGGATCAAAGAAATCTCTGAAATCCCATTCCCTCACAATAAAAAATCGATGCAGTCGTTTTTAGGCCAGATCAATTTCGTTAAAAGATTTGTTCCCGATTTTTCTCAAGTTGTTTTGCCACTTCAAACAATGATTAAGAAGAATTCAGTCTTCAAGTGGGGATCAGCGGAAAAGGAAGCTTTTGATCTAATCAAGCAATCAATAATCAGTGCCCCAGCCTTGAGTACTCCAAATTTTTCCAATCATTTTACATTGTATACTATTGCATCCGACTTATCTTATGCTGCAGTACTTACGCAATTAAATGATGACAATTTGGAAGCACCTATCTCATTCTTTAGCTCTAATATTCAGGGTGCTGAATTGAATTACTCTGACGTAGAAAAACAAGCCTTTTCCGTATTTAAAGCAGTCAAGCATTACAGACCCTTCCTTTTGAAAACCCACACAAAAGTTATAGTTCCTTTCCCAGCAGTTAGGAAACTATTAATCCAAAGGGAACTGGGTGAAAAAAGAGCAAATTTGGTCACAGCGCTTCAAGAATATGACTTAGAAATTAAACCAGCAAAGATTGTTAGAGGTCAAGGTTTTTGCAGGATATTGGCAGGAGCATCCAACCTTCCAGAATCAGGAGATACAAGTCAAATTGAAGAAATCAATCAGCTAAGTGCCACTGATTCTCAATCACAATATGCAGATTTAATATTTTTCTTAAGGAATGGCTATGCCCCCACACATTTGTCTTACAAAAACAAAAGAGCCATTAGATTAAAAGCAAAGAATTTTACTCTTATTGATGATGTGCTTTTTAAGCGGAATTATGATTCTATCTTGTTAAGATGCCTTGAGAAACCTGAAGCTCAAAAGGTTTTGCAGGAGCTACATGATGGACCGACAGGAGGACATTTTGGAGCAGACACAACAGCTTACAAAGTTATTCATGCTGGGTGTTATTGGCCTACTCTGTTTAGAGATGCCCAAGAATATGTAAGGAAATGTTTCAACTGCCAGACTTCTAGTGGAAGACAACGTAAATCAGCCTTCCCTCTGCAACCAGTCAACATTGAACAACCATTTGAGCAATGGGGATTGGATATCATTGGGGAGATTACTCCACCATCTTCCAAACAACATAGATATATCCTCACTGCTACTGATTATTTTACTAAGTGGGTGGACGCTATTCCTTTGAAGACAGCAAATTCAGAGGCAATCATTGAATTCATAGACCAATTCATCATTACCAGGTTTGGTGTCCCAAATGCTCTTGTTTTTGATAATGCTTCCTATTTCTCAGGAAATGCTATGTTTGATTTTGCCATTAAAAGGGGGTTTAAACTGAAGTATTCTGCTAATTATTATCCCCAGGGAAATGGCTTAGCTGAATCTACTAATAAGAATCTGATCAAAATCATTAAGCGAACTATTGAACAGAATCACAAAAACTCGCACAAATCTTTGATGTTTGCATTATGGGCTGATAGAATAACGCAAAAAGCTTCTATAGGATCTTCCCCATTTAATCTGGTATATGGAAAAGAAGCAGTATTGCCTACAAATCTTGTTCTTCCCTCTTTAGCCCTAGTACAGTACATTGAGGAGACTCCTTCTTCTTCTATCCAGCTCAGACATGATCAAATTCTTAAATTAGAAGAGGAAAGAGAAAAATCTATAATTATTCATGCCAAACATCAGCAAATCATTAAAGCATCTTTTGACTCAGTCTCATCCGGTTCAAAACAATTTCAAGTCGGTGACTTAGTTCTGAAATGGGACAAAGCCCATGAAGATAAAGGAAAGCACATCAAATTCCAGAAGATGTGGCTTGGACCATTTCAGATCTGTGAAAAGGTAGGCCATTCGACCTTTGTACTGCAAGATTTATCAGGGTTGAGAGATTCTCACCCTGTTAATGGCCTGATCTTGAAGAAATTCTTTAATTGAGGAGGTAACCCCTTCTCCTTTTTAAGTTTGGTAGATTTTTGCAGTTTGTAGGATTTGCAGAAAATAAAGTTGTAGAATATCTTCCATTGACCTTTTGCTGTATTTGAAAAGTTGTCTCACAGGAGTAGTATGAATATTTGCTTTTAAATAGAACTCGTAACCAAAAGGGATAATTTCTAGGAAATTAGATATCTTTGTATTCTGAAAACACAGTCCAACTTTTGTAAACTCCTCTCAAAACATAGAAGTTCTGTGAATCATTTTCTGTTTTTAAAATTGGTCTCCAAAGGTTATCCATACTAAGATAGAAGCTAATCCAATTCCAACACCTTCAACTCTTGACCTGTCATTCATTCACTCTTAAGGAGAAGATTGTTCACCCCATTCAATAAAGTTTATGATCACTCAGAGTGTAATGCTAAAATATAAGAGATTAAAGATAAGAGGTCTTATTACAAGCCTGCTTACCATGCTCATAGGAAAATAATTTGACTGACATTACCAATACTGCATATCAAAACAGGGTAATGGCTTGAAATTACAAGACAAGGGGTCTCATCACGAGCCATCTTGTTCAGTTAGATTACTACCAGTGAATGGCATTGTCAACAACTGGCCACCAAACCAGGACAATGGCTTTTTGTCTTATCAATAACAAAGAAGAAAAAGGAAATGGAATACAAAATATGAAAACATGTTTTGAATTCATTCTGTTAGTCACACTCTTAAGTGAATGGAACAATGGACAATAGCATGGTTAAAAGGTATCCCTTTCGAGACTATAAACGTTTGCTAGCAGCAGAGGCTCTACCTATGACAGAGGAACTCATTTTAAAGGCTGATTTGGAAAAGTTTTCTGTTTTATCATTATAAACCAATAAAGGCCTATTTTAAAGCTTAAAATGCATTTATTTTCTTAAAAAAGGGAGGAAGTTAACAAAATAATTTCACTTTATTCGGAATGCATAGATATCTAGTTATATTAGAATTTTCCCCTTCTGATTGAAACTCTATTTGAAAAAGCTTAAGTATTTTTATCAGTTCAAGAGATAACTGGTTCTTCCAGCGAATCGCCAATTGTTGTGCTCTACAACAACCCCCCATTTCATATAATTTTTATTTATAAAGGTTAACATATGGAATGGGTCCCTTTGAAAGTTTAATTGGTATCAATACTTCTATAGTTCAAAAGGGTCCGATAATCAAATGAACTCATTTATTTAAGCCTTTCGAACAACCATTTTTCAACAAATAAAACAATCTTTTATTATTGTGATAAAGCGATCGCAATATCGTATATCACAATGACATGGAAAACGCATATAAGTGTCACATTGGTCTCCGCCGATGCGATTTCGCTATCGGCGATCGGCAATACTCCATACACATCTTAAAAACGCACATAACATAAGCTCCGACGCGACGCGATATCGGCGATCAGCTATCGGCGATACTTCGTATGCGGTCAAAGCATCTTAAGTCATTTACTCCGATCCGATGCAATTTCGCAATCGGCAGTCGGCAACATCCCATGCACATTAATAAGGCACCCAGGTCTTACCCCCGATGCGATGCGATATCGGTGATCGGGGAATCGACAATTCACTCTAAATGCACCTTGTTATATTTCTTCACACTAATCCGATGCGACGTCACAATCGGCGTTCGGGAGGATCCTATGCTTATTATTATATAATACCTATTCTCCTAAAGCGATGCGATATCGCTATCGGCGATCGGAATTTCAAAAGGCATAGCTTGAAGATGTAAAGTATTATTGATATCCGATTGATAGAGCGCGGATTTCGAAAAAGCCGTTAAATGGAGGGATAAGGTGATGTATTCGTATCTAAAGTTTTGCCCCTTCGATTAACGATCACCTGCGCTCAACCGCCAAAATATCCATTGCACGCTTAAGGGAGTCATTCAGCCGGATAACGGTGTAATAAGCATTTAAGGAGTAGCAGGCCTTAAACGACCATTTAATATATCTGTAATATCTTCTCATTGATTGGATCCGCAGCCATTTTTGAGAGTTAATCTCTCGGCACGCTTCGATTGATATATCTCTCCCACCATAGGTCCTCATTATTATATTTCTATGTTACGGTTTTTCTTGCCTTTGTGCAGAATTCATCTTTCAAGAGAAGCCTGAGCAAGATGGGAAAGAAATCTAAGAAGACCGCGGGTTCCGCTGCTACATCAGTTGCAGGACAAGCTGCCGTAGATAAAAAGAAGGGCTTAATATCAGATACTACATGCACGGGTCTTACCAGAGCTACATGGCAAGGCACGTATAATCTGCTAGAAGCCAAACAACCAGTGGTAACAGTGATGGAAGCTACTGCGGATCCTACTCGCAAGTCTGATTGCACTCTCAAAGACTTAGCCGACTCTTTCCTTCAGAGGATAGTGGCCAGAGAACAGATTCTCCCCTACACAGACGTCGTGCGATGGGCAATTGAGGAAATTCCAATCCTCGACAGAACTTTTAGCACCAGAGATGGGAGGATTTTCGGATCGTTCAAGCCAGAGCATCTAAGGCAAATGTATCATTTGCATGAGCCAGAGAAAGTGTATAACAAGACGTTCCTGGAGAAATTTGCAAGTGATAATGAAGTGGAATCCGAACCCATCCGGGATTGGAGGCAGAATCCAGCCAAACACAAGCACGAGTCTTCCGGTAAGTACTCAGTCGATTCTTTGGCTTCTCCCTATTGCTATGCGGGGATAATGATGTGTAGGCTATGGGGATTACATGACTCTGCTAACTTTACCATAGAGATGGTTCCTCTAATGGAAGCAATAGTAAACAACATAATTATGGATTGGGCCACTATTCTCTCTTATAAGCTAGCCGTAGCTGTTCGTGATTTTAGAGCTAATTCTGTTGTCACTGAAAGGAAAATTCCCCCGTTTTATTACAGTGCATATATTTTAGATACATTATGTTTCAATTCTGAGTTTCCCGTCCTCGGTTGGAGGTGGACTGCCCAAGACCCCTCACCCATTCATATATACCACCAGAAATTGTGGAAATCTTCTTACAAACACCATTTGTACCAAATCTGCAATGGCTTTATGGTTCCCATTCATTATTCTATTTTTGATAAGCCCATTCCCAAAATCTCCTATCTAGCTTCCTTTGATTTACCGGCGGTAGCGAGTTGGTTTGGAGAAGAGAGATTTACCTACATTAGGGTTTTCGGCAGCCAAGCCAATCCACATGTTCTCCCTTTGTATATTCCAGATAAACTGCTAGCAAGAGAAATCGCCTATCAAATTATGGCAGAGAGTACTACACAGACTCTCAAGAAAGAAAAGAAGAGGGGCTGGCCCTCTTTTCCCTTGAGAATTGGTGTCTATACTCTGCATGATCTCAAACATGCAGAAAAGGAAGCCACAAAGATTCAGTCCTTAACCCTGGCCACTATCCCAAATAGGCTATATGATCCAAAGAAAAATGCCTATACTGCATTGGAACATGCCAAATTAACAAAATTTGACCATCAAGAAGATTGGTTTGACGACCTATTCGTTTCAGTTGAAACAATAGGTCAAGCTAAAGAACTTGCTCGATTGAAATATAATGAAGAAGGGTTAACTGAGTTCAATAAACTTAGAGAGCAAAGGTTGCAAACTCTTCCTCTAGATTTACTGGCAACAACCCCAATGACATCTTCAAGCGAGCCTGGTCAGCAACAGTCAAGCCAGCCTCCTGTTATAACAAAAGATCAGAAGAAGCAACAGGCAGAAAGGTAGAGAAAAGAACAAGCGGAAAAGCAAAAGAAAGAACAAGTAGAAAAACAGCAGAGAGTACAAATGGAACAAGAAGAGAAAAATAAGAAAGAGGTAGAGGAACAACAGAAGAGGGAACAAGAGGAGCAGCAGAGGAAAGAG
The DNA here is from genome assembly GCA_031772625.1 of Pinus tabuliformis. NCBI lineage: Eukaryota > Viridiplantae > Streptophyta > Pinopsida > Pinales > Pinaceae > Pinus > Pinus tabuliformis. Next base: position 1,162,435,616 of record CM062813.1, on the reverse strand, counting down.
GCGGAAAAAGAGCGGAGCGAGTCCCAAGCCGAGAAGCAGAAACAAACCACCATTGATCCGGAATCGCTCCAACAGTGGAAGCAATTTGACTCTATTATCAGTGGAATGGAATGTTCCAAAGATACGGACACCTCCAAAACAAATGACACACAGGACATACTTCTCCTCAGGTTCTAAGCGGAACCAGCGACCCACCCATTTCTAAGGATGTTGAGGTAATTCCTAAAGACCCTTCCGATCAAATCGTTCTCCAGGTGGAAGATATTCCTCCCTTGGATGTTTTCTACAGCCCAAGGCATAGAGAAGTTGTAAAGCGATCAAGGAAAAGACGAAGGACTGATCAACCTTCTATCTTTCCAGAGCAAACAACCACGGGTAATGTAGTATGGAAGGAGGAATTGGACCCCTCCGATGACCTAACAAAGCTGTCACAGTATGCAGGTGCCTATTCTGCAACGACTATTGATAAGGCATCAGAGGTAAGTCTTCTACTGAAGACTAAGGACCAAGAAATTTTTGCACTACAGGCAGAAGCGACCGAGGCAAAGCAGAAGGCAGCACATGCAGAAGAGTAGTTGCTGGCACAACAACAAACGAACAATTCATTAACCCAGCAATTGCAAATAGAGAGGCAGAGGATCGACCAAAGCGCGATCCAGAAACAAAAGGAATTATCGGAGGCATTGGCACAGTTGAGGACAACAAATGAGCTGATGATGAAAATGAAGGACGAGCAAATAGCTCAATTGTCATCACAGCTCGAAGTCATAAAGGGCACCCAAAAAGTGGAGGATTTTAGAGCAGAGGCATCACAAATAAACAGTGCGTTAATATCGCAGATTAGGCTCCTATGTCATCAACTCACTGAGGCAGAACCATTGTGCGAGCTAACTACATCAGTATGTCAGCAGGTAGAGAAGGCCAGGAGTGAGTTAGACCAAGCTGAAGAAACCATAATCGTATATCTTGATTGGCAAGATTCTGATGTGGGAAAAGCAGCGAATTTTCCTAGAATCCAAGAAACATACAAGGACATACTCTTTACAGAATGGCACACTCAAGTGATGAAAGTAGAAAGGGCGGCTTCAAGATGTAAATTCACTGCCAACAATATGGTTGATCTGGTCAACAACACCCTCTACTTGGCAAACATGATCTCCCAGTGTACACTTGGAAGCATAACAACAGCAAATATGATTGAGCAAACAAGTTATCCTGACTTAGAGGAGAAGGGGAGATTAATCGCTGGGGTTAACACTTTGACTTTCGATGCATATTGGATATTTCTGATCAAGCCACACACACAAAGGTCTACCCTCAAGTGTTTAACTGATGCACTCGGGTGTATAATTCCCGATATTCAAGATGCCACATACGCTGCTCAGCTCAGTTTGCGCCTCAACAAACCGCATGAAGTAGAGCCAATGCTAGCGATAAGTCAGCTCAGGTTTAAAGGCAAAGAGCCTACCTGATGAATCATTGCCACCGATTTCCAGATCGCTAAGGAAGATAGGATGAATATTTATTGATGCCAACTTAATATCATTTCAGTTTCTTAGATATTTAGATTAATTTAGTATTTATAGACCCTTTCATGTTTTTAGAAAGGGTCGTAAAATTTTGTAATAGACTTAAAGACTGAAGTTTGCACTACTGTGCTTCAGCCTATATTCTTTTATGAAACTCGACCAATCGTTCTTAATTTGACGAGGAAGTTTCTTTATGCAATTGCGCACTACTGTCTTTTGTTAGGGATGTTTTCTGAGTCGAAGGAAGAACTACGACATAGCGATTGATATATGGGAGTGTTAAGCAACTTATATGGTACTTTTATCTGCGTCTGTATTCATTCCTTTTATATGAATTGTTGTGTAATTATTCTTTCTATTGTTGAATACATGTATGTGCTGTAACAACAAATCTCTATCTCATCCCACTATTGGATGTTTTGCGATATGCATTTTCCTTTAATCATGCATGTAACAATGATATAAATGATAAAGTGTGGTAATTTCGCTGTTATCGCTTTGCGTAACTATTTATGCATAGCAGTCTTGAATGATTTAATATCTATGTTTTAGAGATGGAGTCATCTATATGCCTGTCTTAAAGCACAGATCATCAAACGCTACGCTTTAGAAATCGATAAGTCCCCCGGGGTAGATCATAGTTATTATATTTTTTTTTGCTGATAGTTTTAGTTATTCGCTTATCGCCAACATATTCTATAAGTCATTCATCCATCCTGTTTACTTATAATTTTTGGGAAACTGGTCCCATTATCCCCAGTCGGAGCCACTATTCCAAACGGAAAAGGAGCTGTATTAAAGTCCGGACCAGGTGGTTTCCCCAATGTTGTTGTAGCGATTTTCGAGGCATCAACAGTTTCCTAGATGGATTTCAGAATCCAGGGAAGAGGTGGTATCAAGTTCCATTCCCAAAGGCCTAGGAATCCCTTGACTGGTTTTGGTGGGATACATAGTAAAGCCTGAGGGAGTAGTCTCAGTTTAAGGCCTAGTGATCCAGGTTTGGATTCTGGTAAATCCTGAGAGACTGGTCTTGGTTTAGGGCCTAATGATCCAGGATTGGATTGCGGTAAAGCCTAAGAGACAAGGAGATAGAAAATTCCTCAAGAATAGTAATGGATTCCAAGTTCGGTTCGGTTATGATTGGAGCACTAGTTTTGGTGTGATCAGGGTTTGATGAGAGTGGAGGTTGTTTAACCTCTGGATTCCCTTGGTTGTTATTGGATTGGTTGTTCTATGAGATCCCACATTCATGATAGGAATATGGCACGAGGGTGACTAACTGGATGAGAGATTTGGTTCAGCCATGTCTATGGTCGGGTGGTACAAGGATGTCTCGAACCTGGTCGGATTTGCCTATGATTAATAAAAGCTAAGTTTTCTTACTTTTACACTTGTGTATATGTGGATTAAATGGTTGTCTTATCTCTAATATTTACATGGTTTTATGCAAGTTATAAGCATGGTTAAATGACTGGTTCATGCCATGGTTATTTTATGTATTTACTTGTAACTATTAAATGAATGGATGCAAGACCTCATTGATGATATAATATTTCATTGGAGAAGGAGGCAATCCTTCTGGTTATGTTTCATTAGTTATTTCAGTTATTTATGCTCCGTCTTGTATCCTAGACCTATAGGTTGTATTGATGCTAAGTGTTTGATAGAATGTCATTCCCGGTTGGGGATGCTAACGACTAATCCTAAGGTAGAGATTGATTCATTAGAATCGTTATCATGTTTTTAATGATTCCTGAAGGTTCCAACAAGTTTTGGGCATAGGCCAAGAAGTTGGGCTAGAAAAATGGCTCAATTTATGGGATTGTTGGCCCACATAGTGTTACCCTAGGGACTAACGTTGTTGGATGAAGGATGGGAAGCGTTATAACTCACCTGGGTTGTTGCTAGGGTGTGTTACTCTACCCTAAGTTGCTCAAACAACAATGGAACTCAAGGACAGGTTGTCTGAGTGGCTGACTTGTCTCCTGAGGGGTCTGCTGATGGTGTTGGATGACTGTGTGTGATGTTTCATCGATTCCACTTCCTTAAGGACACATAGGAGGTTGAATCCCATCATAGTAGCCTCTCGTCTCATGTTTACCCCAGTTGGCATGGTTACTTTGGGTAGACCTGGGAGGGGGTGTTACAAATTGGTATCAGAGCGTGTTTGCGCTCTCCTTGGGTGAAGGTGCTCAGTCATGCATGCATGTCAGTTTCATGCGTGTCTCTTACACTTGCATTCCATGTGCGCGTTGCATTGCATCATGTTATTCATGATTGTAGTAAGATTTTCATGAGGAACTGATGTGATTTTGTGGGATGCATCCTTGGAAATATATGATTGGTTGCATATGGTTATATGTTGCTTGACTACATCCTTGTAGGCAAGGTGCATTCTTGAATGTTTTGATTACATGTATCAGCCTTATAGTTTGATTACGAGAATTGATCGCTTATGCTCGACTAAATGTGTTTATGCATATGTGTAGTTGATTAGGAATTTCTTATGCATGCTGACGATTGCATGTGGAAATGTGTACAATGGAGTAATGGTTGTTGTCATGCATGAGGTCGTAGCATGTAGTGTTGATATGGCCTTGCATTGATGACTATACCTAACTAGAGTGATGCTTATGTATTGATACATTTAATCATGTATGTCTATATGCTATTATGATTATGTTATTCATGTATCACGTTGATTTGGTGATCTTGCAGACAAGGTATCGTCCTCGAGCTATGCTAAGGTACGTTGATTTATTGTGATTTGGTTTATCTGACATATTATGCATTGCAGGAAGAAACATTAATGGCTAGCAAGATGGTTGATTACAAAGACTCTCCCTATGAATCCAAAGAGTAGTATGGTGGTGGGAATCCTTCCGATTTGGCAGTTACATTGAGAATCTTGAAGGAAGAAATAAGGAGTTGCAAAGTAGACAATGACAAAATCATGTAGGCACAAGAGAAACAAGCAGAGGTGAATGTGATATTACTTTAGAGTTTGTTAGATTTGCAGCGACAAGGACCACTTAGAATCAACCATGGACATGAGGACAAGACTAATGGGGCATATGGCAGCAGGTCTCATAGTAGAAACAGGTCGGATAGATCTGACATAATCAGAGATGGCAAGATGTTGGACACTCTAGATAGGAGAGGTACTGGACACATGTATTATTCTAGTTCTGGTTCTGATAGGCATCATGATCGTCATCATTATCATCCTTACAGGAGGAGTGATAAGGGATACTTTCTAGATGAGTTTAAGAAAGCGAAGCCACCTACCTTTGATGGGGAAATGAAGAAATCGCAAGATGCAGAGGCTTGGTTTCTTGGTATGAGGAAATTCTTTAGATTGCATGATTACTCAGAAAACATGAAAGCAAGAATAACCACTTTCAGTCTCAAAGGTAAAGTGGATATTTGGTGGGAAGATGTGAAGAATGTTAAAGGTATTGATGAAGATGATTTGACTTGGCATGCGTTTGAAAGGCTCTTCAAGAAGAAGTATTTATCAGAAAGATACTATGATGACAGAGCTAAGGAGTTTTACGAGTTGCAGATGGGTTCTATGACAAATGATGAGTATACTAGTAGGTTCTTAGAGGTATTGAGATATGTGCCTTACCTCAATGAGGAGAAGGCCAAGGTTCAGAGATTCATCAGTAGATTTCCAGTTGCATACAAAGACTGGATTGAGTTCAATGAGCCTAGATCATTGGAGGAGGACATCCGAAAGTTGAATCATTCTTATGAGTAGTCAAAGCATAAAGTTGAGCCTAAGAATGACTTGAAAAGAAATGACAAAGCTAAAGGAAAATGACCACCGAAGAGAGGAATACCTCAAGATGCAAGTGAGAAAGAGAATTCAGTTCCTTACAGAAGATTCAATACAACTGAGAAGGGGCATGGAGAGAAGCAAGCTAGAGGCGGTGGTAGGGAACCATTGCAGTGTTGGATATGTGGTAAGGATCGTCATAAGAGGGATTGTCCGTAGTATCAGAGTGGTGGTAAAACCCAAATCTATATTGCTTAGGAGGTGCATATAGTTGGTGATGTTGGACATAGTATTCCTCGGATCTATGCAGCTATGGACAATAGGTAGGCAAATCATCATGCATCGATCATTGAGATGGACGGTAAGATTTGTGATCAAGTTGTTCCTATTTTGATTGATCCTGGATCTAACTATAGTTATATTAACCCTGACCTGGTGGATAAGTGTGGTTTGAGAAAAGAAGTGCATGTAGAATCTTGGTTGGTACAATTTCCTACAGGTACAAAGAAGAGAGTTCACCATTGGGTGAGATCTTGTGCATTTGAGTTAAATGGTATGCCTACAACAATACATTTGAATGTATTACCATTGGGATTGTATAGTATTCTTTTGGGTATGGATTGGCTATACCTTCACAGAACCAAAGTGGATTGCTTCGACAAGGCCATTGAGTGTGTGGATGATATTGGTGAAAATAGGACTTTGCAGGGAAAGAGGAAGCCTACATCAATGAGGATGGTTACCGCTATGCAAGCTAAGCGTAGTTGTAGAAAAGGTTGTGTGATTTTTTCAGTACACATTTCTAGTGACAAGGGTAAGGAGGTTGAGGATGTTGATGCATTAAGAAGTATCCAATATTGAAACAATTTCAAGATGTATTTCTTGAGGACATTTCAGAGTTGCCACCTCAGAAGGAGGTAGAATTTTCTATTGAGTTGCTGCCAGGGGTAACTCCAACATTGAAAGCACCTTACAGGATGAGCACAACTGAGTTGGTAGAGTTGAAGTTGCAATTGAAGGAAATGTTGGACAAAGGATACATCAGACCCAATGTATCACCTTGGGGTGCACCAATGTTATTCGTAAAGAAGAAAGATGGTACTCTTAGACTATGCATTGCCTACAGGAATATAAACAAGGTAACGATCAAGAACAAGTACCCTTTGCTGAGGATTGATGATTTGTTTGATCAGTTAAAGGAAGCAAAAATGTTCTCTAAGGCCAACTTTAGATCGGGATACCATCAGGTACACAATAAGGAAGAGGATATCTTCAAGACTACGTTTAGGACCAGGTATGGGCATTATGAGTTTGTTTTTGTTCCATTCAGTTTGGCTAGTGCTGCAGATACATTTATGTGTTTGATTAATAGTGTGTTGTGCCTTTATCTGGACAAGTTTGTTATTGTATTCATTGATGACATACTGGTATATTCTAGGAACGAGGAAGAACATGTCAAACATTTAGCAGTAGTGTTGAGGTTGATAAGAGAGCATCATTTGTATGCTAAGCTCAGCAAGTGAAGTTTCTTTCAGACTGAGGTACATTACTTGGGGCATGTTGTCTCCAAGGACGACATAGCAGTGGACTAAAAAAAGATAAGGGCTATCATGGACTGGGCAGCTCCTAAGAATGTTGATGAGGTGAGATCAATCATGGGATTGACAGGTTACTACAGGAGGTTCATTAGGAACTTCTCACGCGTTGCATATCCTATCACGTTATTATAGTGGAAAGGTAAGAAGTTGGAATGGGTAGAAGAATGTGGGGCTAGTTTTGAGAAGCTTAAGCAGTTGTTGACACATGCATTAGTGATAAATATTACGGATCCAGGCAAGGAGTTTGTAGTGTGTACAGATGCTTGCAAGAGAGGACTTGGTGGAGTTATCATGTAAGAAGGACAGGTGGTGTGTTACAAGTCAGGGAAATTGAATGATCATGAGCAGAACTATCCAACGCATGATCTTGAGCTAGCAACGATTATACATGCATTGAAGATGTGGAGACATTATCTTCTGGACAAGAGATTCACATTGATGAGCGATCACAGTGGGTTGAGGTATTTGTTTGACCAACCGAATCTAAATGCTAGGAGAGCTAGATGGTTGGCTACTCTTAGTGAGTTCGACTTCAAGATCAGATACATCAAAGGGAAAGATAACCAAGTTGCATATGCTCTTGGAAGGAAGATATAGGTAAATTATATAAAAACTATGAGCTCTTATGGGACAAAGTTACCTGGTAGGATCTTGTAGGCAGGTCAACGAGATGAAAAATACATGGAGATCATACACATGTTACAACATAGTACTGGTACATCTAAAATTATAGGTACAAGTACAAGTACATGTATAGTACAAGTGCAGGTATAGGTACAGGGGATCAGGATGCAGACTACCGTCTCACAGTAGATGGTTTGGTGAGGTTTAGAGATAGGATCTATGTGTTGAATTGCAGTGAGCTCAAGAAGTTTATCTTGAGGGATTTTCACGTGAAGCCATACTTGGGTCATCCAGGATATCAAAAGACATTGACGATGGTGAAGAAGTTTTACTATTGGCCGAATCTGAAGAAGTAAGTGGTAGAGTTCATGGCTAGATGTTTAGATTTTTAGCAGGTCAAGGTGAAATGTAAGCACCCAGGTGGTATACTACAGCCTATTGCGATTCCATAATGGAAATGGGAGGTCATTTCCATGGATTTCATTACAAGTCTTCCGAGGACAGTGAAGCAACATGATTCCATTATTCTCGTGGTTGACAAATTGAGCAAGGTAGGTCATTTCATTCCAGTAAAGACTACATATTTAGCCAGTGAGGTAGCATAAGTGTTCATCAGAGAGATAGTGAGACTACATGGCATTCCAAAGAAGATTGTGTCAGACAGGGATGCAAAGTTCACTTCCAAGTTTTGGAAGGAGCTATTTGCAGGCTTGGGTACAAAGTTGGCCTTCAATACAACCTACCATCTGCAGATAGATGGACAAACAAAGAGGGTCAACATGATCTTGGAATATATATTTAGGATGTACATGATGCACCAATAGAGGAAATGAAAAGAGTATCTACCATTGGTGGAGTTCGCATACAACAATGGTTATCAGGAGTCGTTGAGGATGAGTCATTTCGAGGTATTGTATGGGCAGAGTTGTTATACTCCCGTAAGTTGGAGTGATCTAGTGAACAAGGTGCTTATTGGACCGGACATGTTGGCGGACATGGAGCAGGAAATGCAGGTTATAAAGAAGAATCTAAAGGCATCACAAGATAGAAAAAAGAGTTATGCCAATTAACACATGATATTCAAGGAGTTTTAGGTTAGGGAGCATGTCTATTTGCGCATCAAGCCCAAGAAAATGTCTTTGAGGATTGGTTCATGTGCTAAGTTGGCACCATGGTATTGCGGGCCTTTCGATATCATTGAAAGGATTGGACCTGTGGCATATCGACTTGCATTGCCTCCAATAGTGAAGGTCCATGATGTTTTCCATATTTCATTGCTTAAGAAGTATATAAAGGATGTTGATCATGTTATTGATTGGTCTGTATTGGAGGTGGAGTAAGAAGGAGAGTTCCAGCCAGTGCCGCAATGCATACTGTAGCGGAAACATCTCATGCTCAGGAATAGATCCATAGAGCAAGTTAAAGTGCAGTGGACACACTTTGGGTCTGAAGAAGCTACATGGGAGATGGCGAATCAGATGCGGGCCTTGTATACTTCATTGTTTACCAGTTGAGGCAAAGAAGTTTTGGTTTGATGTTGGTTTATGTTGGAATGTGTTTTGCTGATGTTTTGTTATATGTATGTATATGTATATGGATGTAAATATTGCCATGAGCTAAGTTATGAAGCTCCAATAAGCGGCATGGGTGTTGTTATCACTCTGATATTTCTTTTGAAGTATGAAGAAAGAAAAACCAAAGGTAACCACAATCTACTTTTGGAGATCAGGACCTAGCCTTCCTGATGCTCAGAGAGGGCTCTCTCTTTATAATTTAACTTTGTTTTAGTTAAGATGATTTTAGGCTAGTTATTGCTTGCACTTGGGTTTTGTTTTGGAAATTTGGTGGTGGGATCACTTTACTTAGATGGACAGAGGTTTGGCTTATGCCATTGGGCTGTGGAGTCGGATGTCTGACAAACAAGACTGGATTCAATTCTAAAAACAATGTCTACAAGGTAAGATAGATGAGTTACTATAGATCTCAGAGGCTAAATGATGAATGGCTTCAAATCGAATCCAGGGAGAAATTAAGGGTTCCCTAGGCCGGACTTTGGAAGGAATATAAGAGGTCAACCAGGATGGGAGAGAAATTAAGGGTTCTCAAATCCGAGTATCAGAAGAAAACATGTAAATAAATAACTGTGCAAAATAGAGTGCAATTAAACAAATTATGAGTGATATTTCAGAACACATTTAAGATTATGAAAACACATAAGAAAGGTAACACAATCACACAAAGAAAGTACTTCACTACAAATGGCTCATCTCATGAATCCTGTAGCGAAATGCTTTTATTACTTGCTCCAGTCTGTTGACTTGAAAATGGTACAATCACCCTTTGGTTCAAGATCACAATAACTCTACAAATGTTAAATAATCCACCCTAATACTTCGAATTTTGAAGTATTTATACAAAAGTAATTACAAAATATTTGAAACTGTATTCAGAACTAATCTAGGAAAAAAGGAATATCTTCTTGCAAGAAGATAGAGACAATTATTGAACTGTTTCATGATGTCCCTTTTATTTTGGTTCTGCTAGCTGTAGAGTTTGATTTTTAGCTCTTTATGTTGCTAGGCTGTTTGGCTTTCACGCTGGATGCCCTGTTTTACTTTGACCTTTCACTTGATACTCTTTTATCTGATACACTTTAACCCTGTTGACCTGTCAATATCCTTTTACCCTGTTGTTTCACTTTTTACTGTACATTTATAATTTACTGTGTTTTTACTACAGTAAATCATTCAGTTTTTCCCATCTTTCTTCATCTGGTAATTGGATATTGATCATTTTTCTATATATTTCATCTGCCTCTGTGTATTTGGCAAAAGTGGGCTTATTAATAAATAGGTGTTTTACCTCATGCTGGAGGTAAAACAAGTTTTCAAATGTTTGGTACAAGACTTTGCCTGTTGGCATGCCCTTCATAGATGCAGTGATCACCTGTTCTTTGGCTACTTCCCTGATCTTTTTGTTGTAATCTGCCTGTGTCATTAACTTGTCATTTATAACTAAGGGATTAGGTAATCCCTTTTCTTTCAACAGTTCAAACTTAGCCATGAACCTGTCAACGGCTAACTGCATGTTCTGACACTTATCTTCTAAATTCAACATTAAGTTCCTCTTGGTGAGGACTCTCATGACTTCCAAAATTGTACCTGTCCTATTAGGTATCTCAAGCTCTTGTAGTTCATATTTATTCTTGGAGTTGAGGAAGTGGATGATTCTTGTTGCTTCCTCTGGCATATCTCCAAGTTCTGTTTTCACCCTTTCAATGGCTTCTATTGCCTGCTTAATCAAATCAATTTGCTAAAAAATGACCTGGATAGATGGCCAAATATCATTGAAAAAGTCAATGATATTGGCCCACAGTTATTGTTTATCCTTTCCTATTGGCGCAGTCAAGGTTAGTTCTTTCTCCAGGTCTTTAATCCTTTCATTCATTCTTGCAGCCTTTTGTTGTTCTTCCTTATGCATAATCTGGGAAAGTTTGTAATCTGTCTCAAGGCTGCTGACTTTCTCCTTGAGTTTGTTCATTTCATTGGTCTGAATGGACATTTCTTCCATTGCTTTGACCAGCCTGTTCGCTTCTTCACCTGTGGTACCTGTTGCTGTTGTAGTCGAAGTTGATGCTGGCAATGCAGTGGCCATTGGACCAGTGGGAGCTAATGCTGTTGCCAGAGTGGAAGGTACAACTGTGGTCACTGTTGGAATGACAGTTGGAGGAGCACCATTAATGCTAGCTTGTTTGAGCTGAATCAAGATTTCTAATTCCTTTTCCATCTCCTTCAACTGGTCATTAAGTTGCAACAGCAAATCCATCATCTCTTCATGATTTGTTTGGCTTTCCAGGACTTCTTTTGTTTATGGGTTTTATAATTGAGGCAGCTTGAGCTGCTTCTTGAGGGTTGCAATATCCTCATTCTTCTTTTTGATTAACTGCTCAGCAACCTTGATGTCCTTAGGGTCATGGCCCATTTCAATAACCAAGTGTTCTAAGGACTTTATCCTGGTGTCTTTGGCGCTGGAGGAGGCCTTTTCCAGTTTGTACCGGGCTGTTAGATTGTCCAACGAATCTTTCAGTTTGAATGCTGCCATGACCTTTGCTGTGAGGGTGGAGTAGATCATTTCTCCAGCCCATTTATGGAATTCTATCTGATCTATGGGATGAGCATCCTTGGCCAAGACCTCAAAGTTGGTCTTCTTGTAATCTGTTGAGATTTTGGGCTGCTGTACAGTGGGCAGTAGGAATGACACCTGCATTTTTGCTTCTTTGATGTTAAAGGCTGACATCAATCTGTTCTGGTTTGGTGGTGTCATCTTTAGGTACTTGGCATATGTGTCTGCCTTCAGCTTTTCATTCCTCATTTTTATTTCCTTGAATCTTTCTTTGATATCTGTTTCCTTGTCAGCTGGCCTGACAAAGGAAGACACCTCCACACTCTTCTGCCTCTGTATAATCTGTGTGTTGGAAGTAGATGGCTGCTGTGTCTCTGCTGATGCAACTATTTCTATTGTCTGTTTACTGCTCTGCCCCATTGCCTCAGTGTCAATGATGTCTTTTGATGCAATGTTTTCCTCTTGTTCAGACACAGGATTCAATTTTGGCCTTTTGTTTAGCTTGAACTGCTCATCAATGGTCTCCATAGCAGAACTTGATGCTTCCTCCCTGTTTCTTTTAGGATTCCTCTCCTCATTAAGAGGGGTCTGAATGACAGGAGTGATGTTCATTGGCTCTCCCAACTTTGGAACTTGTAGGAAAGAGCTCTGGTCAAATTGTTTCTCTAAATCAATCATGGTGTTCTCCACATCCACCACTCTGTTGTCCATGTCAATCAATGTATTCTCTACCCATTATGACTGATTAGCATATTGTTCAATGTCAGGTCTTCGATAGTGGATGTAAGGCCCCGACTTGACCTTTTGTGTGAGCTTGTTTATAACCCCATGAGGGTCATAATGCCAGATGAAACTATTCTTGAATTTCAATTCCTGGAGCATCTTATCAGCTTCAGGTCTAGCCTCTCTGGTGTTGCAGATGAAAGGGCCCATTTGGTTTTTCATCTTAAACTGTGTCTTCTTCCTAGCAGCTAGGAAGTTGACCTCATCTGCACCTATCATTTGCCTGAAGTATTCAAGGGAAAATATCCTCATGGGGAGGTATTTTGGCAATTTGTAGGGGGCTAGCTCACAGCCATAGATCCTGATTTCAGTGTGATTTTGGTAGAGGTACCAGTCTCCCACTTTGCTATTCTTGGCTAATTGTAGTACTCTTTTAATTTCTGGGTTGATTCTAGGCTGAGTCTTAGAAGTCAGCATGTTCATAACTGGGTGTACAAAAGAGTCTATGAAGTCTTTGTATGAGGTGGAAAAATTGTGGACCACGGGTATCCAGAAGATGATTGACCTTTCCTTTCCCTTGGTGTCCAATTTCTAGATTTTCAAAGGGAATTTATCTGTCAGGTAGTAGAGGAACATATGAAACAACACTGAAGAGTATTTGAAAACTCTTTCAGTGGGCAGTCTAGTGAGCTGTTCATGCATTCTGTCTACAATGAACTGGGCATAATCATACAAAATGGCATGAGGCTTGCCTGAAGTGAAAATGGACAAGAAGGCCATGATGACCTCATCCAAAAACTTGTCTGATGTCCATCTTAGGATGCATGAAATCATGGTAATTATTCTCCTGCTAGTCTATGAAAAAATAGTGGCTACATAGGGTGGAATGTGTTTAGGAGTATGGCACTCCTCAATGATGAAGTTCTGAAATATTTGTTGATCCTTTCTGGGGCCAATGTGATGTATAGGTCCAACAAGTGTCCAATGGACAATGGAGTCAAATTACGGCTACGCTGGATTTGCAGCATCTGGTTGATGGATTAAGCAGTAACAGTAAATAATATATAGCCCTATGGCTTGGAACATAACAGGCTTGGCAGAAATGTATTATGTCTGGGAATGGGTGGACTTCTGGGAATGTATACTTAGGGAGATTAGATTCCTAAAGGTTTATATCATCAACATGGTTTAGGAACCTATCTTTGGCCCAATAGTGGATTTTGAGAAGGTGGCGTGGGGTGGCTGTATCTTTGATTTGGAAGTCTCTGTATGCTAGGGCCAGGTGGTCAATGTCTAAATGAGGGGTTGTCACTAGTCTAACATCTAGAGAAGTCTGGGTAGCCATTTTTGCAATAAAGTATGGAAATTTTGGGTTATATGACTATCAGAAGTGAAGTTTTGACAATTTTGTAACGGGAGTAGGGTATCAACAATTTATAGGTAGGGGTTTTGGTAGTTTAGGAAGGGAATACTCTCAATTTAAAAGGGAATTCAATCAAATTCATTCAATTATTTTATGAATTTAGTGTACCTTTTTTAAATGAGAGGGAAATTCTTGGTTTTCTGCTTAAATACTTGGAATTTTACAGTCGTGGTTGCAAACTAGTTTAAAATTGAGGTATGCAGAGGCTTCTGCAGCTTTGAGGTGTGCAGTGATAGTATTTTGGAAGGTTCTGGCAGTTGGTAGCTGGTCGCGGGAGCTTTGAGGGCGCTGGTGTGCTTCGGAGGCTTCAATAGTGTAAATACGCAAAAAAAGGCCAAAAATGGGTTATGCAGGCTTTTAACAGGGAGCGGTTAGAATTGGCGGGGAAATTATATGAATAGTGACGGTTTTGCTTTATGGCGGGGAGGCGGTATTAGAGGGCATCACATCGCTTATGAGGTCAGGCGGTATTTTGCTGAGGGAATGCAATGTATGCGAGAGGTTGACATGTAGCAAAATGGGCTCGAGCAAAACCGCCCATATCGCATGCTCTCGGGCCGGTAAAGGTCGGGCATTGAGCAGGCGCAATATGGGCGAGGGTCATTGGATCTGGGGGTGGGTGATCCAACGGTCATCGTGTGGCGGAGATGCACGGCGGGAGATGGGGGCAGGATTTAGCGGGGCCCTTGGGATTAATTACGGTTAAGCATAATTAACCCATGATTTACTGCAGGTTTATGAAATATAACATGTAAAAATGAATTTTCAGGGTTAATAAAATAATGCCGGGGGGGGGAATAAAAGTTAGGATAAGAGGTTTTAGTGGGTTTGTCGTGGTTTTTAGGGAGTTCAACAAATGAAAGTTATTTTTTCAAGGCGAAAAAGGGTTTCACACTAGGGGAAAGGGATTTTTGGGAAGGGGGATGAATGTAGAAGGTAAATTGGCTAGGGAATGTGTGAAACCAGGGGGTAGGAGTCAAAATGAATGGAAATGGTGTCTTCACAAGCCATGAAGGGTAAAAGGGAAATTAATAAGTATATAGTGGTGGGTGAAGTGCAATGAAGGGGAAGTTAGGCAAATCAACTTATGAATATGATTTTCACTTTGATAACTGCTCCTGCACACTGAAACACATAGTTAAGCATGATAGTAATGCTTATGCTTCAAATGACTTGTATTTCTACAACCTTTCTTCTACCTACCCTTTTACCTATCTTAACATTTTTTGCTTCACTTTGGTGGGTGCACTTAAGCTAGCAAACCCATTTCTTTCCTTTTTCTTTTATGTAATAAACTATCTACTTCTAACCTTATATCTTTCAAAGGCTTAGAATAAACTGATGAGCTCCTTTTATTTCTCTACCTATCTACTAATCTGCCAAGATTAAACTATTTGGTCATATTTTTATTCTCTGACTATAAACAAAAAATTGAAAGCATGAAGCAGTCAAGATTAAGCAGTTTGACTATCATGGGTTGTGGCACGTATGACAAGCTGCACACAACCATTATTTAAGACAGTAAAGTAAATAGTAGTGGCACTTGGACTTGCACACTTTCATGATCTGTTTTTTGTTTGGGGTTCATATTTTTTCATTTTTTAATTATCTTTTCTTATTTTTCTTGTCCTTTGATATTTCTTTTACGACATACCCTCTTTACATTTTTTAATTTTAATATGGAAAACATTTGTAGAAAGCAAAAGTATGTACAATATTACAAGACTTAACCTCAACCAATTCAAAAATTATGAATCCTATCACTATAGGACTGTAACAGGTGTCATATTATTATCGTTGTTATATTGTCATGTTGTCATGATGTTTTGCTTTTGAGTAGGGCTTTCCTTGTAAATACTACAACGAGCTAAGTTATAAAGATCCATAGGTAGTATGTTTGCTTTTTAGTGGTTTTGTTGAGGTCATGGTGTGGTTTAACATCGAGGACAGTGTTCCCCAAGGGGGAGGGTTCTGTAACAACCCTGGGGAAAAGTTCATGTAATAAAGGTTAATAAAGGAAAAATAAGACCACGGTTAAGGGACACTTATTCCAAGCTGAATATTGGGCAAAGATATCGTAGTGGGCATCCCTCGATGTGCGTTTTAGCTAAGGAAAATTGCCAAAGGCTAAGGCAAAGGCATTAAAATGCAAAAAGGCATTTTTGACACATTTATTTATGAAAATAAAGGAAATTAGGAGAAAATAAAGGTGAAAGGTCACAAGTTGCATGTGAGGAGGAAAATGAAGGAAAATAATGGAAAATGAAGAAAATAGAGGCCTCATTCATAAAAAGGCTTATGAGGAATAGTTTGTAACCATTTATCAGTTTAGCTTTAAAGCTGTCTCATTACTCTCTTTGTCTCTCAGTCTTGGTCACCTAGAGTTTTCTTGTAGAACACTAGCGTGAAGCAAGGAAAGGAAAAACAAGCAAGGGAAAGGAAAAGCAAGCAAGGATCAAGGAAAGAAAGCAGGACAAGCAACTACAACAGGAATACTTGCAGGTAACCTTTTGCATGTGTGATTTCCTAGCTAGTTTGGACATGCATGGCTTTGCATGTTGGTGTATGGTTCTCTTGCTGTCAGTGGCATGGTTTTGCCGAGTTATGACAATTGTTTTCATCCTAGCCTTTCCTTTTTCCAAATGCCATGGTATGTTGGGATGTTTATTTCATTTTTTGAGCTTTTGTTTTCCGGATGGATTTCGGAATCCAGGGTGGAGGTGGTCTCAAGTTCCATTCCCAAAGGCCTAGGAATCCCTTGACCGGTTTTGGCGGGATACACGATAAATCCTGAGGGAGAAGTCTTGGTTTAGGGCTTAGTGATTCGGGTTTGGATTGTGGTAAAGATTGAGAGACAAGGGATGGAAGAATCCTCAAGGATAGTGATGGATTATGGATGGCATTCCAAGTTCGGTTCGGTTGTGATCGGAGCACCGGTTTTGGTGTGATCACGGTTTGATGAGGATGGAGTTGGTTTAACCTTTGGATTCCCTTGGTTGTTCTTGGATTGGCTGTTTAATGAGATCCCACATTCATGCTTGAAATATGGCACAGGGGTGACTGACTGAAAGAGAGATTTGGTTCAGCCATGTCTATGGTCGGGTGGCATGTGGAAGTCCCGAACCTAGTCGGATTATGCTTATGATTAATAAAAACTAAGTTCTCTTACTTTTGCACTTAACATAGTTATTGATCAAACAAGAAAGTGATCTGGTACACGTTTTTTTGAGGTAGCAAAAAATTACCCGATTTTGAAAAGTGGTGATGCCAGAATACACTTTTTTTGAGCATATTTTTGGCACTTTAAATTTTCTTATGTATCAAGTATGAACATTTTTTTTTCGATGTTAGTGATTTTCATGCTATTTTTGAAAAGTGTTGATGCAACATCAACACATTTTTTTAGAGAGTTTATTTTTGACACTTTAAATTTTTTTATGTATCAAGTGTGAACATTTTTATTTTTTTTTGTTAGTGATTTTCATCTTGATTTTGAAAAGTAATGATGAGCATTAACTCATTTTTTTTAAATGTTGGTGATTTTCATGTTAGTAATGAAACATAAAAAAAATAATAAAAACATGACAAAAAAACCTAAAAAAAAAAAAAAAAAACACTTAAAACATAAAAAAAAAAAAAAAAACATAAAGGATGACAAAAATAAAAATAATAAAAACATGTTAGTAAAAAAATTAAAAACATAACAAAAATAAAAAACATAAAAATAAAAATAAACATGACAAAAAAATAATAATAAAATATAAAAATAAAAAAACACGACAAAAAAATCAAATACAAAAAAATATATAGAAAAGGAAAAAACAAAAAAACCTATAAAAATGTAAAAGAAAACCAAAATTAACTTGTAAAAAAAAAAAAAAATTGAATAAAAAAATTAATGGAAAAAAATATAAAAATAAAAAATAAAAAGTAAAAAATAAAAATATTTTTTTTCAAAAAAATATATATAATTTAAAGAAAAACAAAATGATCCACACAAAAAATCTAAAAACATTTTTTATTTTTTTTTTAACTTCTTCTTCTTTTTTTTTTTTTTTTAAATTAATTGAAAATCTCATTACAAAAAAACACTTAAAATAGTTAAAAAAAAAAAATTGAAAAAAAAAAATTAAGAAAAAGAAATTTAAATTAATTTTTTAATTAAAATAAAAATAAAAAATATTTAAATTAAATCATTTAAATAAGAAAAATAAAAAATTGAAAATAAAATAAAATAGAAATTTAAGAAATTTTTTTAATTAAAATTATAAAAATAAAGAAATAACATTATAAAAAAAAAAAAAAAAAAAAAAAACCATTAAAAAAATTAAAAATATTTAAATTAAAAGGGTTTTTTGTTTGTTTGTTTGTTTTTAAATTATATTTTAAAATTTAAGCTATAAAAAAATTTAAAATTTAAAATATTTAAATTTAAAACTTAAAATAAAAAATATTTCAATTGAAAAAAAAAATCAAAACACAAAAAAAACTTAAATTAAAATTAAAAATAATTTAAATTAAAAAAAATAGATAAAAGTAAATAAAAATAAGACAATTAAAAAAATACAATTTAAAAAAAGCAATTAAATATATATATAAAGAATTAAAAAAATTTAAAAATAAAAAACAATCAAAAAATAAATAATAAAAGAAAATAATTTAAAAAATAAATAAATTAAAAAGCAATTAAAAAAAAATTACAAATGTCATAACCCTAACCCCTTCCCCTCTCGCCTCCCTCACCCACCTCCACTCCCCATCCCTCCCATCCGCTCTCCCCTTCCCCACCCAGTCTCCACCGCACTGCCCTCCCTCACCGCACCCAACTCCGCTCCCCCTCCCTCTCCTCCCTTCTCCCCCTTCCCCACCCGGCCCCCATGCCACCCCCCTCCCTCCCTCACTGCCATCCCCCTCCGCCCCTTACCCCCCTCCCCTCCCTGCTTGGGCCCCCAGCTAGCGGCCGATTCTCGGAATCGACCTGCGGCCTCCTAGCCACTGGCTTGGGGCTTGGGCGGGGAGGGGGACGGGGTGAGGGCTGGGTGGAGGAGGAGAGAGAGGGGGAGCGGAGGTGGGTTTGGGAGGTGAGCAGGGTGGGGTTATGGGAGTGGGGTGGGGTGGACGCCGCGTGGGGGAGGGGAGGGGGGTAACGGGGAACGGGGAGGGGGTTGGGGTGCGGGCAGGGTGGGCAAGGGGACAGGGGAGGAAGGGGGAGCGGAGGTGGGTTTGGGAGGCGAGAGGGGCGGGGTTATGGGAGTGGGTTGCAGTGGATGCCGCATGGGGGAGGGGAGGCGAGGGAGAGGGAGCAGAGGTGGGTGAGGGAGGCGAGAGGGGAGGGGAGCTGCGTTATGAAATTTGTAATTGTTTTTATGTTGCTTTTTTTTTTGATTATTTTTTTGTATTATTTTTTTAATTGTTTTATATTTATTTATTTTTTTAATTTTTAATTGTTTATTTTTAATTTTTAAATTTAAATTTAAATTTAAGGTTTTTTTTTGTGGGTCAATTTAACTATTTTTTATTTTAAGTTTTCAATTTAAATATTCTTTATTTTATTTATTTATTTTTTAAATTTTAAATTTAAAATATAATGAAAAAAATTAGAACTTTTTAATTTTTAATTTATTTTTTTAACTGTTTTTTTTTTTTTTTTTAATAAATGTTGTTGTTGTTATTTTTTGTAACTTAAAAACTGGTCTTTTTTAATTTTTTTGTTTTATTTATTTATTTAAATTTTTTATTTTTTCAAGTTAATTTTGTTTTTTGTTTTTTGTTTTTTTTTTGTTACATTTTTATGGTTTTTTGTTTTTTTGTTTTTTATATTCAATGAAATTTAATTTATTTTTTTGTCATGAATTGTCCCCTTGCCACCCCTAGCCAGTTGGGCCTTGGGGTCGCCCGAGATTTATTTATTTATTATTATTTTTTAAATTTTACATGGAATGGTTAATTTTTTTTACATTTTATAGTTTTTTTTATGTCATTATTATATATTTTTTATATTTGATTTTTTTTTGTTATGTTTTATTACTTGTTATTATTTTTTATTTTTTATTTTTTTTTTCAATATTTGAATTTTTGAATTTCTATATATTTTTTATATTTTATTTTTTTGTCATGTTTTTGATGTTTTATTACTTTAATTTTTTTATTTTTTTTTCAATATTTGAATTTTTGTTTTCTTATGTGTCTTTCACATACACACACACATATTATTTTCTTTTGTAGGGTATGTGCCGATGCTTGTCTAGCAACCCGATCCCATTATGTGCAATTTGATAGTTGATTTTAAATTTTTCGTTATAATGAATCGAGTCTGCCCCACAATGTGTTAATTTCATGGTCGGTCTTTAAGTTTTCCTTACAATGGGTTGAGCTCACCTACAACGTGTATCAATTTGATAGTTGATTTTTAATTTTTTTTTCGCAATGTATCAAGTTGTGTTAGGCTAAGATTTCAAAATCGCTAAACATTTAGCTTTTAAAAAAAATTACTCTTGGTACAATAACTCTTTCATTCAGCTGTTCATTTTTAAAGTTCTTTTAGTCATAATTTTTTTCCATAATGTCATGCTTAAAATATTTTGAAAATATAAAATTGTTTTATAGTCATAACCTTTGGTTTTAATTTCATGGTTGAAAATTTGTCAATATTTTTAATGTTTTTCTAAGTCGTGATATTTTATCTTTAATGTTATCGTTGAAAACAATTAAAAATATTTTTTCTTAGCACCATGCTTGAAAATTGTTGGAATTTTAAGGTTTTTCAAAGAAGTGATATTTTAAATTTAATGTTATGCTTAAAAATCGTTGGAATTTTAAGGGTTTTCAAGGACGTGATATTTTATCGTTGATGTCATGCTTGAAAATCATTGGAAATTAAAAAAATTTCACAGTCACGATATTTTGTTTTTAACATCATTACTAAAAAGTGTTGAAAATGTACCTAAAAAAAAATAATTCCAGCATCAACACTTTTCGATTTCAAGATGTTTTTTGCACCAAACAAAACGACTTTTATTGTTTTTTACTGTTATTTTTAAAAAATATTGAAAATTTACTCTGAAAAAAACACTTTTCGATTTCAAGATGTTTTTTTGCACCAAACAAAATGACTTTTATTGTTTTTTACTATTATTTTTAAAAAATATTGAAAATTTACTCTAAAAAATAAAAAAATAAAAATAAATAAATAAATAAATTTATTCCGGCATCAACACTTTTCGATTTCAAGGTGTTTTTTCATGTTTTTTTTGGGCTCGAGTACCCGTTTTGAGCTCCCGTTTGATCGGTAACTATATTACTTGTGTATATGTGGATTAAAAAGCTATCTTATCTCTGATATTTACATGGTTTTATGCTGGTTATAAGCATGGTTAAATGACTGGTTCATGTCATGGTTATTTTATGTATTTACTTGTAACTGTTAAATGAATGGATGCAAGACCTCATTGATGATATAATAGTTCATTAGAGAAGGAGGTGATCCTTTTGGTTATGTTTCATAAGTTATTTCAGTCATTTATGCTTTGTCTTGTATCCTAGACCTGTAGGTTGTATTGATGCCAAGTGTTTGACAGAATGTCAGTCCCAGTTGGGGATGCTCAGGCCTAATCCTGAGGTTGAGTTTGATTCATTAGCATTTTTATCATGTTTTTAATGATTCTTGAAGGTTCCAACAAGTTCTGGGCAGAGGCTGGGAAGTCTGGGCTAGAAAAATGGCTCAATTTCTGGGATTGTTGGCCCATAAAGCGTTACCCTAGGGACTAACATTGTTGGCTGAAGGTTGGGAAGCATTATAACTCACCTGGGTTGTTGCTAGGGTGCATTACTCTGCCCTAAGTTGCTCAAACAACAATTAAACTCAGGGACATGATATTTGAGTGGCTGACTTGTTTCACAAGGGGTTTGTTGATGGTGTTGGATGATTGTGTGTGATGTTTCGTCGATTCCACTTCCTTAAGGACAGATAAGAGTTTGAATCCCATCATAGTATCATCTCGTTTCATGTTTACCCTGGTTGTCATGGTTACTTTGGGTATACCTGGGAGGGGGTGTTACAGGAAAGCCATAGCTAAAAACCCCTACTATCTGTATATTGCACTATTCAGAAAATATGAGAAGATTACAATGTTTTCTCAAGCCCGAGAAACCTTTGCACTATTTATATTTGTCTCATTGCTTCCTAGACAAGACTAGGCCAATACTTGACCAATTTTCTACTTGCCCAAGTCCCTATTTCCTTGGGAATTAGCCCCTTATTAATTAGGGAAATTCCTCAATTGGAATTGCACAATCATCATAGGCCTTCCTCTGACTGCATGCACAACCTGTACAATTCAGATGATTATACAACTGATAGTACATTGTTCCTGAACTCCATCTAAACTAGGTATCTCTCAGATTTGAGATTCATGAGTTATTTATGAGTGAATCATCAGTTAACTGGTTGATAATTGTGGTCAGCACCACACTGCTAGACCTCCCACTAGTTCCTCCAATAGTTGGAACTAGTTTAACTGACTTTAACTCAATTAAATTGAATTAATTAATTACAACTCAAAATAAACTCAACCAGGACTCCTATAAAGTTGGAGACACTCTACATGACTCAAGTTAGACCCTCAACTTGAATTAACTGAGCCAACTTAGTTAACTAATACAGTTTGTCAATTTTTTTTTATTGTATTGATTATCCCCATTCTTTGGGGGTTGGTAAGGCAAAGAGGGACGACTGGTGGATCTGCAATTTGAACTAGGGTTTGAGTTAGGGTTTGGCGCTGGTAACCATGGCGGGTCGTGGAGGAGGGAGTTCTGCTCCCTCCTACAGTCAAATAGCCACGAACAGAAGCAAGGGAACTAGTCTGCATCGCTTCAAGAAACCACCAGAGGTGATAACTGAGGATATTAACACAGGAAATATCAAACCTCACGGACAGAAAGAAAATCATGAGGAAGATAGCAGGGAGAAGAGGAAAGAGGGTAGCAGTCAGAAAGCTGCACCTATGAGTGCGACAGGGGTCTGTAAACCCAAGTCGACCATTATTCCTCAGGTCGTTTTAAGTGACCCAACGCTACAGGTGCACAGAGAACACATGGCGGAACACGCAGTTATATGCAAATTTATGGGGATTTGGCCGACAGAGAAGGCCTTACACGCATGGATAAGGAACCACTGGAAACCAAAGGGGGAAATAAACCTTCACCTTGGATCCAAGGGCTTCTTTACGGTGGTGTTCACAAGCTTAGAAGATAAAGACAGTGTTCGAGGGAGGACCCTATTTTTATGCTACTGCAGGCCTTTACATGTGACCATGGGTGATGAATTTTGTCCCAAAACGAAAAACGTTCACTTCAGTACCGGTATGGATAAGACTATACTCCCTTCCTTTAGAGTATTGGTTGTCAGAGTCTCTAAAGGTTATCGGCAATAAACTATGGCATTTTATAAAAACATCAGAAATGACTCTAAGAGGTAAATACACTTCATTCGCCCGGATTTGTGTGGAAATGGACTTATCTGGGGCAATTCTGGACGATATCATTTTAGAAGTGTATGATGAAGAATGGGTGCAGGTGGTGGGCTATGAATAGGTCCCATTCAGGTGCCGTAAGTGCCATGAACACGGGCACCTATACAGAGACTGCCCATCAAACAAACTGGAGAGCAACACAAAAACCACCACAAGAAAAGATCCCGAGGGTTTCACTAAGGTGGGGGGCAAAGGGAAAGGAGGAAAGCGGTACCAAAAGAAAATCAACGAGGATGGGCAACTGAGCCACAATAGTTTCAAAATCTTAGAAGAAGAAGTTGGAAACAACGAGGCAAACCAGGAATCGAAGACTAATACCAATGAGAAGGATAGGGATGCTAGCATGGAGGATATACCAGAGAACAACCAACAAAAGGATGATCTACCGAGCATTGTGGAGCTTAGTAGGGACCATGAGATGACCCCAAGTGAGGCGGGAACAGAGGACCATGAACTGCAGGAGATTCTTGAGAGGGAGAACTTAGATCTAGAAAAGTTTCTGGAGCAGGGTATTGCCAAAGGGGTTGACTCCCTGCCAAAGGAGGAGCTTGACAGGGTACAACAGCTCATTCTCTGGAGATCCCAATCGAAGGGCTCTAGAGTCAAAAGAAACCATGACAACCAGGAGAATAGAGGGATGAAAACAATGGAGGAAACATCGGGGCACTCTTCCAAGAATCTGGGTAGGAAAAGAGGAAGAAAAAGACAGAATGAGTTGCTGACCGAATGTGGAAAACTCATGATTAACTCAGGTAAGATGAGAGATCTCACCAGCTACTCCTTTAAAAACCTTTCTTAATGAAGCTTACAACCTGGAACATTAGGGGCCTAGGAAGTAAAAGGAAACAAAGAAATCTTAGTAGTAGAATAAAAGAAGAAAAACAATATATGGTTTTTATTCAGGAAACTAAGTGTTCGATGGACAAGATCAGAGAAATACATAGCAAATGGTTAAGCAAGTATGAATATTTAGAGGTTAAGGCAGATAACTCGGCAGGAGGGATTCTTATGCTTTGGGATCCTAGAAACTTGGAATTCTGGATGCTGAAGCATCCAAGAACTATCTATCGCTGGTGATTCAACCTTTGGGTGATAGGGAGACTTACTTGATTACAAATGTCTATGGTCCTCAAAAATTAGAAGAAAAACTCAAGCTTCTCACCTCCCTTGAGGAGCTGAGAGAGAGATATCCTAATATGCCCTGGATTTTGGCTGGTGATTTCAATACGATCAAATCTCTTACAGAGAAAGAAGGTGGCACCAGAACACTAGGCAAAGACTCCATCGCCTTCCAGATCTTCATAAATAAAATGAGACTAGTGGATGCTGAAACAATAAATGGCACTTTCACCTAAAACAACAAGAGAGGAGGGGCTTCTCAAGTTGCCTCTAAACTAGATAGATTCATAATCTCAGAGGACCTCCTTCTCACAGGCCTTGACATGTCAGCTCTAATCCTTCCCTTTGGAGGCTCGGACCACTGGCCTGTCCAGCTTGAAGCCACTTTTATGGGTACACTGAGGAACAAACCTTTTAGGTTTGAAAATGTCTGGCTCTCTCACCCTGACTTCACCAACAATATTGACAAATGGTGGATGGAATATTTTCCCATTCAAGGCACTAAAATGTTCATGCTACAACAAAGACTTAAACACATCAAATCCAGACTCAAATATTGGAACAAGAAAGAGTTTGGTAATATTTTTAAAGCCAAAAGAGAAGTTGAATAGAAACTCCAGGGGATTAATCAAATCATAATCACAGATGGTTTTACCGAGGAAAGGAAAACTCAAGCTGATTCTCTTTAGAAGGAATGGGAAGATAGGTGCATCAAAGAGGAGATATTCTGGAGGCAAAAATCAACAGTGCGGTGGATTAGAGAAGGGGAAAGAAACACAAAGTTTTTTCATAAATCAACTTTGGATCATAGGTCACATAAAAAAATTTCAAAACTTAGAGATTTTCAAGGGAAAGAGCTTGTCTCCCACAAATAAATGGAATCTGTCCTAGTACAACAGTACCTTAGCATTGCAAAGGAGCCTCTCTTATACAGGTCACGATTCATTAACAATTTCACAAAGTACATTCCCAAGCTTGTAACAAGGGAAGACAATCACAATCTCAACAGGCCAATGTCTGAAGATGAGGTCAATGAAGTTATCAATGAGATGCAAAATGGGAAAGGTCCTGGCCCGAATGAATTCAATGTGGACTTCTTCAAAGCATGCTAGAAAATAGTCAAACAAGACATCCTTGATGTAGTGGAAGATTCTAGAAGATCCAAAACGGTTTTGAAGGCTCTCAATGCCTCTTTCATAGCTTTGATTCCAAATCAAGAAAAATATATGACACCGGACATATTCAGACCCAGAGCTTTATGTAATGTGGTGTACAAGATTATTTCCAAAGTGATCACTAACAGACTCAAGCCCCTTCTTCTAGCTCTTGTCTTAGAGGAGCAAACTGGTTATGTGGAAGGAAGACAGATTCTCAATAACATCATACAAGCTCATGAGGTGGTACACTCTCTTAAGAGCAATAAGCAAGCTGGTATGATCATACAGCTTGACCTAGCAAAAGCTTATGACAAGCTAAGCTAGTCTTACATCAGGGCAGTGCTGAGAGCTTATGGTTTCGACCACAACTGGATTAGATGGGTTATGGCCCTGGTATCCACGGCTAGTTTTTCAATCTTGCTTAATGGCTTGCCCTCAAGAACCTTTATGCCTTCTAGGGGTCTCAGACAAGGAGATCCGCTCTCCCCCTTCCTCTTTGTGCTCATGATGGAAGGGCTAGGCAGAGCGATAAAAAGTGCAAGTGCTGAAGGAAGAATCCAGGGACTGAAACTTACCATAGATGGAGCTGCTTCAACTCACCAACAATTTGTGGATGATACTATGCTACAGGGCATTCCCACGGTCAAGGAATCCAAAGCTTTTAAAGAAATCTTGAACAACTTTTCTATAGCCGCTGGTACATAGGTAAGCCTTGACAAATCAAAAGTTTTCTTTTTTAACACTGACATTGCTATTCAGAGAAACCTCACAAGAATTCTAGGGTTTCAAAGGGATCAGTTACCTTCTAAGTACATTGGAATCCCTCTTACAAACAAACCTCTAAGTAGGGGAGTGTGGGAGCCGGTAATTAAGAGACTTCAGGATAGGATCAGGAAATGGACATGCAGATCTTTGAATTTGGCAGGGCTCCTTGTGCTTACAAAGGCTGTCCTGCAAGCCATACCCATTTTTATGATGTCAGCTCTTCTTGCTCCTATAGGAGTTATGCAACAGATCAGGAATATTCGAAGAGATTTTCTTTGGGGCAAAGGGGAAGAGAAAAAGAAATGGGCTTTGGTAGCTTGGGACAAGATCTGCAAACCTAAGGCCCATGACCCTGAAACCCTCAGCAGAGTTTCAGGTGCAAAACTTTGGTGGAGGTGGCTTAAGGAATTGGAAACCCCTTGGGCCAAGCTTTGGAAACAAAAATATGTAAATAATTGGCAGGAGAGGGATCATATCCAAATGTCTGGGCTTATCAAGGGCTCCCACATTTGGAATCTTTCTTGGGAAAACAGAGCCATTGTCTAGCAACACAGCTTCTGGGAGATCTAAGCTGGGAACCTGGCAAGATTCTGGGAGGACAACTGGTAGTAGGAACCAAACTTGTTTAGGGAAGAACTAACCGCTCTCAAGAATGACACTAACAACAAAGGCTTATGCATGGTAAGTGACTTCTGGGATCAGGCAAGGAACAATGGTAAATGGAGAATATGGAAGGATCTGGGCTACAATGAAGAGAGCCCTTTGAAAGCTCAGGCTGGCTCTCTTGCTCGGGACTTGGAACAGAGGAAGATTTTGGTATCATCCTCGTCTGACCAACTGAGATGGGGAAGAAACATAGAAGGTAAATTTAACCTCAAAGAAGCTAAATGAATAACCCTAGGGTTTGATTATCAAAACCCTGATAAGGTATGGAAGGACCTTTGGCAACACCAACATTGGATGAAAATAAAGCTGTTTATGTGGTTGGTTCAACAAAAGAAAATTCTAACTTGGGAAAATCTTCTGAAAAGGGGTTTTGTTGGCCCATCCAAATGCCATCTATGTGGTTCACAAGAGGAGACGATGGAACACTTACTCAACCTCTGCCCTTTCACCTCTACCTTGTGGGATTGGGTGGCCTCAATCTTCAAGCAGACTGACAGGGACAGACTTAATATTACCAACACTTTGAAGAATTAGAGAAAAGACTTCTTAGGCAATGAAATCATCAACAAAACTTGGAATCTGGTTCCAGGCTTCTTAATTTGGGATGTCTGGAAAGAACACAATGGCAGGATTTTCAAGAATAAAACTGGCTCAACCCAGAACATTATTGCACAAATATTAAGACAGCTCAAAGACACTGTTGGAGCCCTTTTAGGGAGACCTCCTGAGGACCCTACTCTGCCCCAGGATGCTCGTATACTGCTACAGTTGGGTCTCCATTCGCTAGTTCCCCAGAGCATAAACAAGGGTGTGAGCCAGATAAATGCTGGTAAAGACTTCTGGCAACCTCCTCCTCATGGTTTCTTGAAATTCAATATAGATGGAGCCTCTAAAGGTAACCCAGGGATGGCTGGTTTTGGAGGGGTCATCAGAGATGAGTAGGGGTGCATTAAGGATATCTTTCACAGTCATTTGGGGACTACCACTAATAACATGGCGGAGCTCATGGCCTTAGAGCAATGCCTGGAAATACTGATCGAGTCAAATTTACATAATGCCATCATTGAAGCAGACTTTGAATTGATTATTAATGCAGCCAAGAAGATATGTAATGGAAAAGCACCGGGAAAAGTTTCAAAACATTGGCGGCTTTTGCAGGTCTTTCAGCGCATTCATACCCACCTACAAACCCTGAGAACAGTTAGCTTTGTTCATGTGCGAAGAAAAGCCAATATGCTAGCTGATCGTCTGGCGAATGAAGGAGTGTTATGCAAAGAAAGTTATAGCAGGTATGCTTGGGATTTGACACCCTTGGGAAAATTGCGTGAGGATTGTCAAAGACAGGCGGCCAAAGACATGGAGAACTTCCAGACTATTAGGAATGAACAAGAAAGAAGACTAGTGGAAGCAGGAGTAAGTGGAAGCGAAAGGCTTTCTTAACCGTTGATCCCTCAAAAATGCGTAAAACAGAGCTTTCTACAAGGGAGGGGCACTTGGTAAACAACAGGCTTCTTAGCAGGTCACCGACCACAGATCTTGATAGCCTTCGCCATTGAATGGCTATCGGGTGGGAAAGTGATCAAATGTTAACTATTTAAGCAGACTCGAAGATTTTTTAATTAGCGGTTCATAATCTTCATCGGGTCCGTAAAGAGGGTAAAGACCATGCAAGTTTCTGATCCGATATCTTGGAGGACCGTCAGATCAATAGGGACCTAATCATATGGATATCGGGTTCTAAAAGTAATCGAAGGTTAAGTCTCAGACCGAACCCAAACATTTATAAACTAATGGCTCATAATCCTTATCAGATCCGTGAACCAGGTAAAAGGGGCACATGTTGCTGAGGTGATAGTGTTCATGACCGTCGGATCTTACAGGATTTGGATCGAAAGGATATCGGGTTTCAACATGGGAGGAGGTTAATTCCAAGAACCCCGAAGTTTTATACTTTGACAGTTTATTTACCATGTTGGCTCTGTAAAGCTAGTAAAGGTTGCACATATCTCCGAAGCGATTTATTTAACGACTATTGGATCAATGGGGGTCTTATCGAAACACCATCAGGTTGGATAATGGGCGGAGGTTTAGATGTAAGATTTAGGTATAAGGTTTCAGGTTTGTTTCAGGTTGTTTCGGGTTAATCTTCATTGGGTTAGCCCTTGTTGGTCTTTACACTTGTAAAGACATGTAATATATGTAATTTTTCTTGTGGTTAATAGAAGGCTCCACTCTTACTTGACCAAAAAAAAAAAAACTAATACAAGTTGTCATGAGATGTGGAATTACAATTTTATTCCTAATTTAATTCAAGGAAAAAATTAAATTAGTATTTTTTTGTTGCATTTTCAACAACGGGATGGTTAAAGGGCTAACTCTCCACCTTTGTTATTGAATTCATAAGCATATCTAGGTTTTGAGAAACACCTCAAGTGTCCTTGATAATGCAACTTGGATGATTGTGGCCTCTTGTAATGATAAGATTTTTTGGAATTTTGAACCAACGTTGAGATGGCTAGGATGATATGGATACTCACATCACCACTAGCTAAGTATGAAAATTATTTCTTGAAACATGTGAGTTATGAAAAATTTGTGTAGGAGAACTTCAATTTTATAAATGTTTAGTGCAATATCCTCCCTTTCATTGTGTTCTTGCAAAAAATTAAATACAATTTTTCTTAATAAACACCATATATTTTATGTTGGGGACTCTTTCTTATGTTACAAACCATAAAGGGGAAAGAGGTGAAGTAGCAACATCAACTGTAAAAATGCTTTCTTAAGTGGTTATTGCTCTGAGCACCAATCCCACAAATATGCATTCCTTCCCAAGGGTAGAAGTTATGGTTCCTTTTGAAGATCGTTGACATCAAGAGGCTGACTCCGTTGGAATTCTTCTCAAAATATCTTCGCAGGAAATGGAAAAATTCACATCTTCTTGATCAATTATCTCCCATCACCGAAAAATATCAAGAAGAGATGCTCCAAGATAACACAATAGGTTCACAATATGCCAATGATTCCTTCTTTACAGGAAATGACTTCTTTGACAAATTAGGGGACAATTGTAGATAAATTATTTGAATTATATCCACAGTGATAGAGCTCATCGTCTTCATCATATTCATCTTCGAGTGTGCAATTGGGGAAAACATTGTGCATAACACTACAAATAGCAAGATCGATTTGATTCCCAATGGAATGCCATGTACATTTATGTGACATCACAAATCCTATTGGTTTTTATAGATTAGCATGACATCAGTGAACACATGGCACAATGGTTGTATAACTATTTACCATTTCCAAACATGTAGTTCCGAATTAGAAAATACGTATCGTTCTGGAATGCGATATTTGCAGCAACAAAATAATCTGTATCTACAGTAGCAACAAATGCACTCTAGTAATCGTTGACAACGACCATAGAAACAAAACAACACATGCGAAATCTCACAAACTCTCATAAGGATTCTCATAAATTTATGACTTTAGAATATTCTTGGGCCTTCCCTTAAGGGAATTGGGCTCATATAAGCTCTGATACCAACATAAAAATTTGAGGAGCAGATATAAGAGAAAAAATACTCTCAAAACTATTCGTATGTTTTATTCAAAGCCAAATTACAAGGCACATCAATAGTGCTCATGAGATCCAACAAATTCCAAACAAGGAGAATATTGTTGAGAAAGTATCTCAACGAAACTCCAATAACCAACAACCCAATCCTACCTATTTGCTAATGTAAGCATTATTCCCAAGTTATAGGTGTTAAGCATGACCTTCTTGGAAGATTTGAATTGAAAGACATGAAGCAGAAAATGGATCTTGTCCAAAGAAAAACAGTTGTTGAGTACATGACCCAATGTGTTGATACTCTGAAGAAGCTCAAGACACATACACTTTCTTGGGTATTCAATGAGCCTATTGATCCAGTTAAATTAAACATCCCTGACTATTTTTAGATTATCACTAAACCTATGGATTTGGGCACTATACAATGTAGGTTGGATAACGAGGACTATTCCACCCCAATGGAATTTGCTGAAGATGTAAGATTGACTTTTGCTAATGAAATGAAATATAATCCTCCTGAAAATGATGTTCATTATATGACAGTTGATATGAGTCAATTCTTTGAGGGAAAATGGAAAATTATTGAGCAGAAGTTGGTTGGAGAAGAAGTTTATAGAAAATTAACTCACGATGTTTAGCTTATTCCAACCAAGAAGCAACAATGTAGTAAAAAAATTACAGAAACAAGAAATAAACCAAAGGTACAAACTCCAAATTCTACTCCTCTCTCAGATGCACCAAGTTAACAGAAACCGAAGGTTGAAAAATGCAAGAACCCGATGTCATTTAATGAAAAGAAGAAGCTTAGCCAAGATCTTGAACAAATACGAGATGACATGCTGGCACCCATAATTGCATTCTTAAGGAAGCACACTGGTCTAAGTTATAATGAGGAGGAAATACAAGTTGATATTTATGCTTTTGATGATGATTCTTTATGGGAGCTACAAAAACTTGTTTCCAATTGCCTCAAAGAGATAGACAATTGTTTCCAAGAAGGTTATTCAAGTGCCTATCTAGGATCATAAATACCATGTAGTGGTATTTTACATTTTCCATGTTATGATTTGGCCCTCACCTTTTTAGCATGATACATTGTTAGGGGAGAGTGCTCCACCTGAGAGACAGGTCTCCCCAGAAAAGCAAATTCGGGTTGCCTTGTTGAGAAGTCGTTTTTCTTAAACAATTTTGAAAGCCCAAGAAAAGACATTTAATCAGGTATTTTATTCATTAAAGTCTTCGAGTAAGGAAGTTGGAATTTGGTGTTTGTTATGCAGATTGGTGACAGTTGTAACTTTTGATTATTAAGGGTAATAAAGGAGATCCAGAAAAATTACGGCGTGAGAGGGAACAATTGGAAAAGTGGCAACGAGAAGGTTGGTGAATAGAGGAGTTGTTTATTCGTGTTTCATGGTTAGCTTCCAACATTAGGAATTTATTTGACATTTCCATACTCTCTTTAATCAGAAAAAGAAAGAATTCAAGCTGAAGCAAAGGTTGCAAAGCGGTTAGTATGAAAGCTGAAGAAAAAGCCACAGCTGAAGCAAAACGAAAAAGGGAGATGGAATGGGAAGCTGCTTGCTTGGAATTGGAAAAAGTGAATATTTCTCTTTTTGTTTGGTTAGGTACTTCTCGCCTACAACACGTAATAGTTAACTTCAATAAGCAAAATTGAATTTTTGTTTAACCAACTTTATGAACGTTTTGTCGGAAGATGGAGAAGACTGTGGAAATCAATGAGAACAATTAGATTCTTGAGGTTCTTGAGAGGTTGAGATATCCTCCTGCTGAACACATGCCAAGTTTTGGTGATGAGACCAACCCTGTTCAATCTGAGGATGTAATGAAAGCCTTTCCATTGTAGGGTGGAAATCCTTTGGAACAACTTGGATTGACTTTGAAGAAATTGGATGAGGAGGAGGAAGAAACCATTGCAGATTGTGTTGATGGTAATGGTGACATGGAGGAAGGGGATATTGATTAAGTCGTGAAGTTGTACATTTTATTTTATTTCTTTATTCTTTTCAGGAGTTGAGAAGTGATTTGAAGGACAAATCCTCAACTTGAGGTGATAAACCTCCTCATCTATATATGAGAAAAGACATGATGTAGCTACAAGTTTAGAATGATAATTAAACCCATAATCATAGTGTATGGGTGAAACTAAAAGTAATTATGAATAAAAAATATATAAAAATAGGGGAACGACCACAACACAACTAGAGAGTAATATAAATTGTATTACAGTTCTATCAAACAAAATAACCATCCACAATAAAAACATCCAAATAGTAGTAATGACACTGAGCTAGTTAATGGTCTTTAAATACCACTGGCCAAAACAAGGATTTATCAAACACTTACTCTATTCACGACATAATAGCTACCAATTTTAACATTGGCACCAAACTGTTAATAGTTCATTGAATACAGTCAAACCCTCAAATTAATGGTATTGGGTACCATTATATCTCACTATATACATTAAATGATTTACAACGATAGTGATATTAATTTATTCAAACCCTAAGTAGGGTAGAATTTTTATTCCACCCCGGAGACAAGAGAATGCAAGTTTTAACTCAATCCTATCTGGTAAAGGTTGAAGCACCTGGAAACAAGAATAAAAGAAAGTGTAATGAAACTAGACGATGTAGTTGTTCTTCCTTCACAAATTCAACCCAGAAAAAATGAGAATCGGGTCTCACCTGTATAGGGAAAGCAGGTGATAGCAGAGAACAATTAGGGTTTATAATCAAACCCTAAACGATGAATTTCGACTAAAGAAATGTACTAACTAGAAATGTAAGTAATCACCTAAAAAGAAAATCCTTAATCTTCAATAGACCCACGCGTCTGGAGGGAATCACATGTTAGAACTTAGAAACCATATTTATAGGTAATGCTTCTATCAAAAGGATAGTCGATGACAAATATGTTGGAAATAATACTGAGAGGGGGGGTGAATCAGTATTATCAAGTCAAATATTTCCTTTTTCAACTTCAGATCATATACACTACTTCAGTTAATAAAAATCGCGTATATACGCAACTACAGATAAAGAAACCCGCGTATATAAAGCAGACTTATAATTTGATTTAACTTTCAGATGTCAGTTATTAATCTATGAATCAGAAGCAAATAAACAGTACCAGAAACAGTGAAACAGAGCAGAAGATAGTCACAAACAAGAACACAAGATATAAGGAGGAAACCCAATGTGGGTGAAAACCCCCTGCTGCAATTCGTCTCTATCTTCTTTTAATTAGAAACTTCTCTTTACAATGTTTTGTACTGGTGCAGTCTTTATCAGTACGTAGGCTGCAACCTGCAGAGAGCTACAACTCTCTCTCATTCTCCAACTTTCCTGGAAGGGAGCTCCAACCCCCTTAGTTCTTGTACTAGCTTGATATACTAGTACGCAGGCTCCTACCTGCAGAAGCCTGCAACCTTATCTTTGCTTTCAGGGACCTCGTTTCATTAATTTTCAGACTGGATCCACAAGTAACATCAATCAAACATCAAGAATTTCTGCATCAACCAAACTCCTTTTCACCAATCAAAAACTGAATCAAATAAACACTTCTCTGTCAGTTGTACCCAGAACACAGTAACTGTAATCAAACACCAATTCTGAACCCAGAACACTGCAGCAATAAAACAGAAGCAGCTAGAACATAAATCAAGATATGTACGCTACTTCACTATTCATCAATCTGCGTGTATATGCTTCTGTACCACAACCAACCTGTGTATACGCTTATTTCATTCACAGAAAAAGCGTGTATATGCACTTGTACTTCACTGAACCTGCGTACAGATCTATAAAGGATAATTTATTCTTTTAAACATTCAATCATTAGTTAACCCAGATTTATAGATCAAGAGTGCGCCACATATAACAAATCAAATCATACAGAGATACCAATGTTCGAGCCTTGAGATTTTGATCCATCAATAGTCCTTATCCTTCTTGCGCTCAGGTTCCTCCTTCATTCAGATCTAGATCTGCACCATAACCCAAGCACCAGTATTCCAGATCTAGCACAATATCAGATATTCAATAATTCAGATGGTGCCTTGCCACATGATCTCCTTCCTCTTTTATAGTTTTAGGCCTTCCACAATACCACGGTCCAAAACCATAATAAACAATACCAAGGGCCCAATACCTGGGGTCAACACTTCTGACGAGATACCATGGTCCAAAACCATAGGTTCAAATTCCAAGGACTAACGACCACAGACCAAAAAATAAGTTTCCCACCATGTACGCGCTTTTATGTGCGTGAAAGTGCGTGTATACGCATACGCGACTTTTGAATGTCTAACCCGCGTGTATATGCGTCTTCGGCAAGGTTAACCTGCTTATACAAGATTCCTTCATCCTTAGAGCCTGAACTGATATCTGTCACCAAAGTGAGTTGCCATCAAGGACAACACTTGTACCATAGCGCCACACCTGTGCCATAATGCCAACAATCTCTCCCTTTGGACTTGATGGCAACCCAAGATCCTCATTCTCCCCCTTTGTCATCAAGGGCAAAGGGTTGTGCTCCCCCTGAGTACATGCTGAAATCTCTGCTCTGCTGTGCTGAACATGCTCCCCCTGACTGTAGGCAAGATCTGCAAAAAGATGTTCTGTAAAAAGAACCATGACTTACAAATCATAAATGACCTTCCTATCACCAAAGGACTCGATACATACATCCATCACCCAACCAAGTGGGGATCATCCACCCAACCAAGTGGGGATACATCAGAAATTTACATATGACAACTAATTACATTGCATCAATCATCCCAGGCATAATGGGGAAACCAAAATAGGCTGTTACATGACCTTGATAAAGAGAAGATATACATGACATAGAGACGAAATATCAAGACTATGCAAATCACCAATAACTACTATCAGCAGCATCTGACAATAGAACCAAACATTTTCTCCTTCTGTTCTCCTTTCTGCAGCTGATCCACCTGAACCAAAAACAGCTTGAGTACTTGAACCAAGAGCTTCTAAGGTAATGCCAACAATGCATTATTAGAAGATTATCTGCTCCCCCTGAACCTGTGCCAGATGAACTCTGACAGACCAAAGATAATTTTAGGGGCGAATGTTCGCCCTTTGGCGAAATTAAGGGGTTTTAAATTTTTAGTGGGCGAATATTTTGTATCATAGTACATTTTTACAAATCACCTCAAATAGCCCACCTTATTTTAAGGGAGAGGGTAAAAAAGGTAAATTTAGCCCTTGAAATTAGGACTTACAACCTTCCATTCGCCCATTTTCAAGAACAGGTTTTATTTAAGTGAATCCATTCGCCCATTTTCAAGAATAGGTTTTATTTAAGTGAATCCTATGGGCCAAATACCATATTTATAAAAGAGGTATGGTAAATTAATAAAAATATAAATAAATGAGAGGTATGGTAAATAAATAAAACATTTTTTATATTTACTCCATAAGTCACCTTATATACATGTAAGGGTGTAAACAAATAAAAATATAAGTAAAGTGGAGGTATGGTAAATAAATAAAACATTTTTTATATTTACTCCATAAGTCACCTTATATACATGTAAGGGTGTAAACAAATAAAAATATAAGTAAAGTGGAGGTATGGTAAATAAATAAAACGTCTTTTTATACTTACTCAAAAGGTATGGTAAATAAATAAAAATATAAATAAACTAGACGTATCGTAAATAAATAAAACCTCTTTTTATATTTAGTCCATAACCCTCGTTCTATTTATGAAGGCTCAAGAAAGAGGTTTTATTTAAGTGAATCCTATGGGCCAAATACCATATTTGTAAAAGAGGTATGGTAAATTAATAAAAATATAAATAAACGATAGGTATGGTAAACAAATAAAACATTTTTTTATATTTACTCCATAAGTCACCTTATATTTACGAACACTCAAAAAATGAGTTATATTTAGGTGAAACCTATGGCCAAAATACTATGGGACAAATACCATGGACTAGATTGTTATTAATACCAAACAAAAAACCATTATTAACCCTAATATTAGAATTAATAAAAACAAAAATGGCACATGGTATTGACCCATGGTATTCACCAAAATTGCACATGGTATTGACCCATGGTATTCACCTGGAATGTAGCCTATTTAAATGAGGGAATTAAACCAGCATGTAGCCTATGCTAAGATTCACTAGGACTTTAAAAAGTTTTATTATTTAGTGAAAGAGTCGCCAAGATCTTACAAGATTTTATAATTGAGTAAAATATTCGCCATGCTTGGTGAGAGATTCGCCAAAAAATTATATATACATATTATGTTATTGATAAAATCGCCTTCCATTTTTCCTATATACCATGGAGATTCGCCCATTTATTATATATATAAATTTAGGGGGGGTTCTTAAAATTTTCCCTGTGACAGACCCATATCAAACTCTCTGCAACCAGAGTCTGTCCCTGCTAATTTCCTTCAAAAACTCCATATACGCGACTGTACCTGCATAAATCGGCGTATGTACGCGGATACCCCTCATTCAACACGCGTACACCAATTTTTCTTTGAAACAGAAAAGCTTCAACAGCAGGATGAAGCAATAACTACTCCCAACTTCTGTCTGAGGTATTCAAACGTTTCCCTGGGCAGTGGTTTGGTGAGTATATCAACAACTTGTTCCTTAGAAGGAACATACTCCAACTTGACTTTTTGCTCAAGCACTTGTTCCCGAAGAAAATGATATTTGATAGGTATGTACTTGGTCTTTGAATGCATGACTGGATTCTTTGAAATGCTTATTGCACTTGTATTATCACATAAGATGGAGATAGGTGGTGTACAAGTGATTTGAAAGTCCTGCAAGGTTTGCATCATCCAAAGAAGTTGAGTGCAGCAAGATGCAGCAGCCACATATTCCGCTTCAGCTTTAGATAAAGCAATCGAACTTTGTTTCTTGTTGAACCAAGATACTAATCTGGAACCCATAAAGAATGCACCACCACTTGTGCTCTTCCTGTCATCCACGCTTCTGGCCCAATCTGCATCTGTGTAAGCATGAAGTGTGAGATCTGTATCTCTAGGATACCATAAGCCATAGTTTTGAGTTCCTTGAAGGTACTTGAAGATTCTCTTGACTGCCTGAAGATGAGTTTCCTTTGGATTTTCCTGAAATCTTTCGACTATTCCCACTGCATGCATGATGTCTGGTCGGGTACCTGTCAAATAAAGTAGACTTCCAATCATAGATCTATAGGTTGGTTGATGCACTGCTGCTGATTCATCATTTGCATTAAGACTACATCCTGTGACCATGGGGGAACATACTGGTTTTGCATCTTCCATGCCATATTTCTTCAAGATCTGCTTGAGATACTTGGTTTGAGATAAAAAGACACCGCCTTTATTTTGTTGGATTTGCAATCCAAGAAAATATGTCAGTTCTCCAAGCAAGGACATTTCGAATTATTTCTGCATCACCAAGACAAAGCTTTGACTCATAGCCTCTTCATTGCTGCCAAAGATAATATCATCTACATACACAACAAGTATTAGCAATTTGTCATTTTCAATTTTTATATAAAGATTGCTATCTGCTGATCCTTTTGAAAAACCTTGTTGATGAAGATATTTGTCCAAACGGTAGTACCAAGCCCTTGGAGCTTGTTTAAGACCATATAGAGCCTTTTTTAGTCTGCATACAAGATTTGGATCATTCCCAAGAATGAAACCATCTGGTTGCTCGATGTATACTTCTTCTTCTAAGTCTCCATTCAGAAAGGCTGACTTCACGTCCATTTGAAATACTTTGAACTTCTGAAAGCTTGAGAGAGCAAGGAACATTCGGATGGCCTCAAGTCTAGCAACGGGAGCAAAAGTTTCTTCAAAGTCTATTCCTTCTTGTTGAGCATAACCCTTACAAACCAGTCTGGCCTTGTTTCTAATTACTTCCCCATTTTCATTCAACTTATTTTTGAAGATCCATTTTGTCCCTATGACATTCTTATCTTTTGGTCTAGGAACCAACTCCCAAGTGTTGTTCTTTTCGATCTGCTCAAGTTCTTCATCCATAGCCTTGACCCAACATTCATCTTTGCATGCCTCTCTTACATTTTGTGGTTCAGTGGAGGAGAGTAATGCCAAATAGCTTGAAGCTTCTGCAATTGTTCTTCTTGTTTGTACGCCTGCTTCTTTCTGCCCCAAAATCTGAGATTCTGGATGATTCTTCTGAACGTACCTGGATGGAGTCTTCTCTTCTATCCTTATCTGTTCCTCTGGAGGTTCTTCTTCATCATCTGTCTGATTTGGAGAGTAGTCTTCATCCTCTTCGATATTTTCATGATTTACTTGCCTAGGGATGTATCTTTTTTCATCAACCACTACATCAATGTTGTCAACAATTATTCCAAGTATTTTATTGTAAAACTTATATGCTTTGCCATAGGGAGAATAACCAAGGAGAATGCCTTCATCTGCTCTAGGTTCAAGTTTGCCAAGTTGTTCATCAGTATTCGTAATATAGCATTTGCTTCCAAAAATTTTGAAATGCTTTACCGAAGGAGTCTCACCATACCAAAGCTCATGAGGAGTTTGAGTGCTATTCACTCGGACATTTGTTTTATTGAGAATAACAATCGCAGCATATGTAGCTTCACCCCAGAAGGTTGCGGGAGTTCTAGACTCATCAAGCATAGCATGAGCCATCTGTTGGACTGTTCTTTTCATCCTTTCCACCACTCCATTTTGCTGAGGAGTCCTAGCTGTAGAGAATTCCCTTCTTATTCCTTGTTCTTCACAGAAATCGAAAAATTCATTTGAGGTAAACTCCCCACCTCTGTCGGATCTGAGGCACTTAATTTTGTAATCTGATTCATTTTCAGCCAAGGCTTTGAAGGATTTGAATTTTTCGAATGCTTCGTCTTTGTGCTTCATAAGTCCTAACCAAACAAACCTGGAGAAGTCG
This sequence comes from Pinus tabuliformis, assembly GCA_031772625.1. Classification (NCBI taxonomy): domain Eukaryota; kingdom Viridiplantae; phylum Streptophyta; class Pinopsida; order Pinales; family Pinaceae; genus Pinus; species Pinus tabuliformis. The sequence goes on along the minus strand of CM062813.1, from coordinate 1,162,396,049 downwards.
TCAATGAATAATATCAAGTATTCTTCTCCTCGAGGTGACCTTGTCCTAAATGGACCACATACTTCTATATGGACTAGCACAAGAGGCTTGCTAGCGGATCCTTCCTTCTCAGGAAAGTTAGTTCTGGTTTTCTTACCAAACTGACATGATTTGCATATGGTGTTGTTTGGAATTTTGATATCTGGAAGACCACGAACTGCCTGGTATTTGCATGCTTTCCTTATTTGTGAAAAGCTTAGATGCCCCAACCTCCGGTGCCATAACCAGTGTTCATCATCCTTACTCAAATAACATTGTTGTTGTCCTTCTTCAAATATGTATAGATTATTTGGAGTTATTCTGCCTTTGATCACTGTTTTTCCTGTATCAAGATCACGAACACTACATCCATTTGATCGAAATATTACCTCGGTTCCTTGATCGCACATCTGACTGACACTTAGTAGATTATGCTTCAAGCCATCAACATACAAAACATTTCCAGCTTTGACCTTTTCTTTCAACTGAGCAGTGCCTTTTCCTTTTATGGCTGCAAGGGTATCGTTTCCAAAAGAAACCTTCTTTCCCTTTTCTAATGCAGTATATGATTCAAGTTTTTCTTTATCCCCTGTCATATGCTTTGAACATCCGCTGTCGATATACCATAGATTTTCCTGTCCTTCTGCATAAAAAGCTATCCCACATCTTTCTGGTTGTGGTTCCTTCATTCTCCATGTTCTGGCACTTGAGGTTTGTTCCTTCTGAGTTGTCTTCCAAAACCTGCTCCTGCATTCAGAATCTTCATGACCAAAGTTATTACAAATAGAACATTCAACTTCATTTTCAAGGGCCAAAAAATTGTTATAAGTCATTTTCGTGATTCCAGTCATATTCCTTTGTTTTTGAGCTTCCTTAGTCATGATTGTCTTATAGGAAACACATTGAGCTACTTTGTGACCAAAGTTATGGCAAGAGAAACATTGGCCATTGAAGAAACTCCTACGATTATCAAATCTATCATCCAACCAATTGTAGTTTCTACTGACATCCATTCTTGAGGAAAATTGGGAAGATTTTACCTGTGGCTGATTGTAGCTTCTGTTTGTCCTTAAGGTAGCTTGCCCCTGATTTTCTTGATAGTCTTTGTTCGTTCTTGAGGTAAACTGTCCCTGATTTACTTGATGGTTTCTATTAGGCCTTTGCTCGCTTCTCCTTGCTGCATCAAGATAACTTTTGGAGGTGGATGCTTGAGATGTTTCTCCATTATATCCCAGACCGGTATTGATTAGTGGAGAATGCTGCACATTGATAATCTCATCCAGAGTTTCAGATCCTTTACAAATTTAAGATTAATAGCTTTCGTTTTCTCAATCTCCTTTCTAAGACCAACAATTTCACATTCCAATTTTTCAAGATGTTTTTCCCTTTCAGCCAGTTGACATTGCAGAGAATCAATAATCGCATTTTTCTCTTCTAAGCAAATTTTGAGATTAGACATCTCTTCACAAAAACCTTCTACATCTATAGCATCCATGTAGTCATCATCTTCAAAAGCCATTAAAATATTATATTTATTACCTCGTTCATCTTCGTCACTATTTGAAAGTCCATCACTATCTTCATGAGTGTAATAGTTTTTCTTATTTGCATTCTGTTTCTTGTTCCATCTAACAGGTTCCTTCCCCTTGTCAATCTTATATTTATGAGGGCATTTGGCAGCATAATGACCTACTCTTCCACAAGCAAAGCACTTGAAAGGTAACTTACCTCGGAATCATCCAGCACCCCGTTGAAGATTTTTGACAAAATTTGATTCTTCTTCTTCTTCTGATATGTGTCCTGACTCATAGTAGTCTCCTTTGCCAGAAGCCTTGAAGGCAACTTCTCTCCTGTCTGATGGTCCTCCTTTCCTCATTTCATAAGCAGTTAGAATTCCATGCAATTGTGACATTTTAAGGTTTTGAAGATTCTCCTTTTCTTCTATTGCAGAAACTTTAGATTCAAACCTAGGGGACAAAGATCTTAGAACTTTTTCAACCACAACAGCCTCTTTTACTTCTTCACCCAATTTTTTCATACATTTAACAATCTCATCTACACGAAGAAAATAGTTAGCCACACTTTCATCTTTGTACATTCTGAGATTTTCATACTGAATTCTGAGGGTTTGAAGTTTTGCTCTTTTTACCTGATCATCTCCTTCATAGCTCAGAACAATCTTGTCCCATATTTCTTTTGCGGATTTATACTGCATAACTTTGACAAATTCTGATTGCGATAGACATCCTAATAGAGTATTGACCACCTTTGCATTAGTTTCATATTTCTTCTTCTCGGCCGGATCTGTAGGAGTTGCTGCTGGAAAAGTTTACCCTGTATCTATGATATCCCAGACTTCTGTACCCAAAGATTGAAGATAGGCAGTAACTCTTACCTTCCAATATACGAAGTTTGTCCCATCAAAAACCGGTGGCCTAATTGAAGCTTCCCTCTTGTAGTTGCTCATGATGAAAGATCGTCCTTCAAGCGATCAAGCTTCTTCAGAAGGACCTGCTCTGATACCAATTGTTGGAAATGATACTGAGAGGGGGGGTGAATCAGTATTATCAAGTCAAATATTTCCTTTTTCAACTTCAAATAATATACGCTACTTCAGTTAATAAAAACCGCGTATATACGCAACTACAGATAAAGAAACCTGCGTATATAAATCAGACTTATAATTTTATTTAACTTTCAGATGTCAGTTATTAATTTGTGAATCAGAAGCAAATAAACAGTACCAGAAACAGTGAAATAGAGCAGAAGATAGTCACACACAAGAACACAAGATATAAGGAGGAAACCCAATGTGGGTGAAAACCCCCTGCTGCAATTCATCTCTATCTTCTTTTAATTAGAAACTTCTCTTTACAATGTTTTGTACTGGTGCAGTCTTTACCAGTACGCAGGCTGCAACTTGCAGAGAGCTACAACTCTCTCTCGTTCTCCAGCTTTCCTGGAAGGGAGCTCCAACCCCCTTAGTTCTTGTACTAGCTTGAGATACTAGTACGCAGGCTCCTACCTGCAGAAGGCTGCAACCTTCTCTTTGCTTTCAGGGACCTCGTTTCATTAATTTTCAAACTGGATCCACAAGTTACATCAATCAAACATCAAGAATTTCTGCATCAACCAAACTCCTTTTCACCAATAAAAAACTGAATCAAATAAACACTTCTCTGTCAGCTGTACCCAGAACACAGTAACTGTAATCAAACACCAATTCTGAACCCAGAACACTGCAGCAATAAAACAGAAGCAACTAGAACATAAATCAAGATATGTACGCTACTTCACTATTCATCAATCTGCGTGTATATGCTTCTGTACCACAACCAACCTGCGTATACGCTTATTTCATTCACAGAAAAAGCGTGTATACGCACCTGTACTCCATTGAACCTGCGTACAGATCTATAAAGGATAATTTATTCTTTTAAACATTCAGTCATTAGTTAACCCAGATTTATAGATCAAGAGTGCACCACATATAACAGATCAAATCATACAGAGATACCAATGTTCAAGCCTTGAGATTTTGATCCATCAATAGTCCTTATCCTTCTTGCGCTCAGGTTCCTCCTTCATTCAGATCTAGATCTGCACCATAACCCAATCACCAGTATTCCAGATCTAGCACAATATCAAATATTCAATAATTCAGATGGTGCCTTGCCACATGATCTCCTTCCTCTTTTATAGTTTTAGGCCTTCCACAATACCACGGTCCAAAACCATAATAAACAATACCAAGGGCCTAATACCTGGGGTCAACACTTCTGAAGAGATACCATGGTCCAAAACCATATGTTCAAATTCCAAGGACTAACGATCACGGACCAAAAAATAAGATTCCCACCATGTACGCGCTTTTATGTGCGTGAAAGTGCATGTATACGCATACGCCACTTTTGAACGTCTAACCCGCGTGTATACGCGTCTTCGGCAAGGTTAACCTGTGTATACAAGATTCCTTCATCATTAGAGCCTGAACTGAGATCTGTCACCAAAGTGAGTTGCCATCAAGGACAACACCTGTACCATAGCGCCACACCTGTGCCATAATGCCAACAAAATATGCTCATATGGGTTTATGCAATAGACTATACTTGAGTCCTTTTTCCAGTACAAATTTCAACTGGTGAGCCAAGAATATCAATCCTATCCTAAGAATTTTTCATCACTAGTACTGAAGTCAAGAACCTGTGAGGTAAGCTAAAACATTAAGTAAATTTTCAAGGAAAATGCAATATTCATTAAGGTAAGAAAAGTCATCGCAACGCTAAACAAAAGGTTCATGAAATTGTTGAAAATAGCAACAATAAATGCTAAAAATAGAAGTGCTAAAAATAGCACTGCTATAAATTGTTGGAAATAATACTGAGAGGGGGGGGGGGGTGGTGAATCAGTATTATCAAATCAATAATTTAATTTTCAAAACTGATTTGTATACGCTACTTTAGCTCAGTGAACTAGCATGTATATGCAACTTTACTTAATGCAACCAGCGTATATGCAGAGATCTTTTGATTTACCCAAATTATCATGTATTGAACTTCAATCAGATATCAAGAATTCATTAGACAATGCAGTAAAAACAGAATAAAGCATCACACATAAGCAACACACATGAACACCAAGATATAAGGTGGAAACCCAATTTGGGTGAAAACCACCTACTGTTGTCGTCTCTGTCTTCTTTTAATAATAAGAAAATTATGTTTACAGTTTTTGTACTGGTGCAGTCTTATACTAGTACGCAAGCTTCTACTTGCAGAAGGCTACAACCTTCTCTCGTTCTCCAGCCTCTACTAGAAGGGAGCTACAACCCCCTAGCTCTTGTACTAGCCAATATGTTTGCTTAGTACATAGGCACCGATCTACAGAAGGCTACGATCTTCTCTTTTTCTTCCAGGGACCACATTTCATAAATTTTTAGACTGGATCCATCAACAACATCATTCAATCATCAAATATATCTGCATCAACCAATCACCTTTTGAACCAACCATAGCCGAATCAATCATTCATTTCGACAACCCAACAATCTGATCATTCAAAATACTATCACCAGAATACAATAACCAGAACCCAACCCAGAACCCAGAATACTGCAACAGCAAACAGAAGCAGCTAAAATATAATTTATAAGGTATACGCCACTTCCATGTGTTGAACCTGCGTGTATACACGCTTTCCTCAAAGCCAACCAGTGTATATATCTACAAATATAAATTCAAAATTCCTCAACTATTCCAGACTTTAGTTATACACGGATCATATCATTTACAGAATAATATATGCATCAGAATTCAGATCTAGAATATACATGAGAAAAAACACCTAATGATAGTTCATTTTACGCCTTAAGATCTTGATCCATCATTAGATCTGATCCCTCATCATCAGCTAAGGTTCATCCTTGGTTCAGATCCAGCAATGCACCATAACCCAATAACCTGCATACTAGATCTCACACTTCATCAGATATTCGATACTTGCACACCTTGGCCTAATGATCATCTCCTCCTTTTATAGTTTTAGGTCTTTCTCAATACCATGGACCAAAACCACTTAGGACCAATACCATGGATCAAAATACCATGGACCAAATACTTCAGACCAAAAATTTAGTTTTCCAAGGTATACACGCTTTTCCTTCTGTGAAAGTGCATGTGTAATTATACGCGACATGTATATAGTGAACCTGCGTGTATACACAGCTTGGTCAATGGTGAACCTGCGTATACCTCTCTTTCTTCATTCTGTAATTCTTTGTTGTTTACCTGCTATACTGTGATCTTTCATCTAAGTGAGTTGCCTTCTGAACCGATTCCTTGAAGCTGCCCCGCATTTCATCACATCTGTAAACACTACTGTCATGCATTCTGTCACATCTGATATCTCTTCTGTAGATTCATCTAGTTACCATATACAAGTGAGTTGTTATGCTACAAGTGGGTTGCCATCAAGTACAACACATACATCATAATGCCAAAAATCTCCCCCTTTGGACTTGATGGCAACAACAACCACACCAAGTCACTCTCCCCCTTTGACATCAAGGGCAAAGGGTCATGCTCCCCCTGAGTGCATGCTAAATTCTCTGATATGCTGAAGTGTGTTGATTGAGCTCCCATGATCGAGTCCATGCTCCCCCTGAGCATAAGCAAAGTCTGCAAAAAGATGTTCTAAAAGAAGAACATGACTCTATACATACATCACAAATGACCTTCCTATCACCAATGACTCATACATACATCCATCTCCCAACCAAGTGGGGATATACCAAATTTGACTCATCCACCCAACCAAGTGGGGATATACCAATTGTTTATACATGTCAAAAACAAGAAACATTACATCATCCATCCCATGCATAGTGGGGTTACAAATTAGGTCTTTTCATGACCTTTACAAACAGAGACCAAATATTTTAAACAAGACCATGATAGTCATCAGCAATTATCATATGATCTGCACCATCAGCAACATTATCCAGACCAACAACCTGTATATGTCCATTATTAGTTCTCAAAATATCATCAACCTTGTTCTCCCCCTAAACCTGTTCCACTTGTTCACTGTCAGATCTGATCATTGCATATGTCAATAAGAGATATCAAAGCATCATCATCAATCGGATATACATCAAGTGATCAACAACTTTATGAGGACCAATATATCAGTAGATTGAAACCATCATCAAACAGAGCAGATAATTGATAGAACCGTAACAGACCCCTTTCTCCTAAGTCTAGCCCACTACTTTTCTTCAAACCAACATATATGCGACTGTGCCCATAGAAACTCGCATATGTACGCGACTTCGCTTCATGAAACTCGCGCATAACCAACTTTCTCTGAAAAAATAAGATTTAATAGTAGGATGATGCATCAACTACTCCCAGCTTTTCTCTGAGATATTCAAATGTCTCTCTGGGCAGTGGTTTAATGAATATATCAGCAACCTGTTCTTTGGAGGGAACATTCTCCAATTTGACCTTTTGTTCAAGCACTTGTTCTCGTAGAAAATGATATTTGATGGGTATGTGCTTGGTCTTGGAGTGCATGATTGGATTCTTTGAAATACTGATGGCACTTGTATTATCACATAGAATGGATATGGGTGGAGTACATGTGATCTGAATGTCTTGCAAGGTTTGCATCATCCAAAGTAGTTGTGTGCAGCAAGATGCAACAACCACGTATTCTGCTTCAGCTGTAGATAATGCAATTGAACTTTGTTTCTTGCTGAACCAAGACACTAACCTGGAACCCATATAGAATGCACCACCACTAGTTATTTTTCTGTCATCAACACTTCCTGCCCAATCTGCATCTGTATATGCATGAAGTGTAAGATCTGTATCTCTAGGATACCATAAACCAAAGTTCTGTGTTCCTTGAAGATATTTGAAAATCCTTTTGACTGCCTGAAGGTGTGATTCCTTTGGATTTGCTTGGAATCTTCCAACTATTCCTACTGCATGCATGATGTCAGGTCGGGTACCTGTTAGATAAAGCAGACTGCCAATCATGGATCTGTAAGTTGGTTGATGTACATACTGGTTTAGAATCTTCCATGCCGTACTTTTTCAGGATCTGTTTGAGATATTTGGTTTGTGAGAGAAAAATACCATCTTTATTTCGCTGAACTTGTAGACCAAGAAAGTAGGTAAGCTCACCAAGCAAGGACATTTCAAATTCTTGCTGCATGATTGAAGCAAAATTCTGACTCATGGATTCTTCATTGCTACCAAAAATGATATCATCAACATAAACAACAATTATTAGCAATTTACTAGTGCCAATCTTTGTATATAGATTGCTATCTGCTGACCCCTTTGAAAAACCCTGTTAGTGGAGATATTTGTCAAGACGGTAATACTAGGCCCTTGGAGCCTGTTTTAGACCATAGAGATCCTTTCTGAGTTTGCATACAAGTTTTGCATCATTTCCAAGAATGAATCCTTCTGGTTCAATATAGACTTCTTCTTTTAAGTCTCCATTAAGAAAGGCAAATTTTACATCCATTTGGTATACTTTGAATTTCTGAAAACTAGAAAGAGCAAGAAACATTCTTATGGCTTCAAGTCTAGCAACAGGTGAAAAAGTTTCTTCAAAATATATACCTTCTTGTTGAGCATATCCTTTGCAAACGAGTTTGGCCTTGTTTCTGATAACTTCTCCATTTTCGTTCAGCTTGTTTTTGAATATCCATTTGGTTCCTATGATATTCTTATCATGAGGTCTAGGAACTAATTCCCAAGTATTATTCTTTTCAATTTGCTCAAGTTCTTCATTCATGACCTTGACCCAACATTCATCTCTACATGCTTCATTTACATTTTGAGGTTCAGTGGAAGATAGTAATGCTAGATAGCTTGAGGCTTCTGCAATAGTTCTTCTTGTCTACACACCTGCCCCTTTTTCCCCTAAAATTTGAGTTTCTGGATGATTTTTCTGAACATACCTGGACGGAGTCTTTTCTTCTATCGTTATCTCTTCTTCTGGTGCTTCATTGGTTTCTTCTTCAAAATCAATGTGATTTGATGTGGGAAAATGATCCTTATCTTCTTCATTGTCATAATCTTCGGTTTTATCTGTTTTGGATTTTTGCATGCTTCATCAACCACAACATCAATACTTTCAATAATTTTCCCAAGTCTTTTATTATAACACTTATATCCTTTACTTCGAGAAGAGTAGCCAAGAAGAATACCTTCATCTGCTCTAGGTTCAAACTTATCAAGTTTTTCATCAGTCCTTTTGATGTAACATTTGCTTCCAAAAACTTTGAAGTATTTTACAGTAGGAGTCTTACCATACCAAAGTTCATGTGGAGTTTGAGTGCTATTTACCTGAACATTTCCTTCATTGAGAATAGTGACGACGACGAATGCAGCTTCACCCAAGAAGGTTGCAGGAGTTCTAGATTTATCTAGCATAGCACGAGCCATTTGTTGAATAGTTATGTTCATCCTTTCTACCACTCCATTTTTCTGAGGAGTCCTTGCGGTGGAGAATTGCCTTTTTATTCCATGTTGTTCACAAAAGTCAAAGAATTCATCCGAGGTAAATTCCCCCCCTTGATCAGATTTGAGGCATTTGATTTTGCGATCTAATTCATTTTCAACCAAAGCTTTGAAGGCTTTGAAATTTTCAAATGCTTAATCCTTATGCTTCAGAAGACCTATCCAACACATTCTGGAAAAAACATCAATGAACAATATAAAGTATTCTTCTCCATGAGGTGACTTTTCCCTGATGGTCCACATAAATCAATATGAACAAGTTCAAGAGGCTTACTAGCTGACCTTTCCTTTTCTATGAAGTGAGATAGGGTTTGCTTACCGAATTGACATGATTTGCATATAGTATTTTCAGGAATGTTGATATCTGGAAGATCACGAACAACATAGAATCTACATGCTTTTCTTATTTGAGAAAAGCTTAAATGTCCCAATCTTCTGTGCCATAGCCAATTTTCATCATTTTTGCTTAGATAGCACTGCTTTTGTCCTCCCTTGAGTATGTATAGGTTGTTTGGAGTTCTTGTACCTTTGATCATGGTTTCTCCTGTATCAAGCTCAGAAACAACACATCCATTTGATTGAAACACTACTTCATTTCCTTGATCACAAATTTGACTCGCACTCAACAGGTTATGCTTTAAGCCATCAACATACATAACATTCCCAGCTTTAACTTTTTCTTTCAAGAAAACAGAGCCTTTACCTTTTATGACAGCAGGAGTATCATTTCCAAATGAGACACTATTTTCCTTTTCTAAGGCAGTATATGAGTGTAGTTTTTCTTTGTCATCTGTCATGTGTTTTGAGCATCCACTGTCGATGTACCACTGGTTTTCTTCTCCTTCTGCATACAAGGCTATACCACATCATTCCGTTTGCGGTTTTTTCTTTCTCCATATTTTGGGATTTAATGGAGTTTGCTCCTTTTGAGATATTTGCCGAAATTTACTCCTGCATTCAGATTCTTCATGGCCAAAGTTGTTACAGATTGAGCATTCTATTTCATTTTCAAGAAGAGAAAAGTTATTATAGGAACTTTTCTTGATCCCTGTCACATTCCTTTGATTTCGTGCTTCTCTAGTCATGATGGTTTTGTAAGCAACACATTGAGCAACTTTGTGTCCAAAATTATGACATGAGAAACATTGACCATTAAAGAAGTTCATGCGATTATCGAATCTACTGACCTGGTGATTGTAGTTTCTATTGATATTTATCTTTGAAGCAAATTGAGTACGATTTACCTGAGGTTGGTTGTGGCTTCTGTTCATCCTTGAAGTAAATTGAGCTTGATTTACCTGGTGATCTGCTTTATGCCTTTGCTGACGATTGTCAAACTGTTCATTGCTCTTTGCTACATCAAGATAGCTTTTAGTGGAGGTTGACGACTTCTGTGATTGAGATGCTTCTTCAGTATATCCAAGACCTGTCTTTATCAGAGGAAAACGCTGCACTTTGATAATTTCATTTAAGGTTTTTGATCCTTTAGCAAATCTAAGATTGAGAGCTTTTGTTTTCTCAAGATCCTTTCTTAGACCCACAATTTCACATTCTAGTTTTTCATTGTGTTTTTCTCTTTCAGCAAGTTGGTATGTCAAGGTATCTATAATCATATTCTTTTCTTCTAAACAGATTTTGAGTTTAGAGATTTCTTCATAAAGGTCATCTTCATCTAAAGCATCCAAAAAATCATCATCTTCAAAATCCATTAGAAGTCTATGGTCATTACTATTTTAATCTTCATCACTATTTGATAAACCATCGCTATCTTCATAAGTATAGTAGCTCTTTTTCCTTACACTTTGTTTTCTATTCCATTTTGCAGATTCCTTCCCTTTATCATATTTATCTTTATGAGGAAATTTGGAAACATAATGACCGACTCTACCACAGGAAAAACATTTGAAAGGTAGTTTACCTCTGAATCTTCCGGAACACCGTTGAAGCTTCTTAACAAAGTTTACTTCCTCTTCTTCTTCTGAAATATGTCCTGATTCATTGAGTTCTTCTTTTCCTTTTGTTGAAGCTTTAAATGCGACTTCTCTCATATCTGATGGACCTCCTTTTCTTATCTCAAAGGTAGTTAAGATTCCGTGAAGCTATGTCATAGTAATAGTTTGTAGATCCCGCTTTTCTTCTATGGCAGATACTTTTGATTCAAATTTAGCAGATAAGGATCTTAAAACTTTTTCAACTAAGGTAACTTCCTTTATCTCTTCACCTAGATTCTTCATGCAATTAACAACCTCATATATATGTAAGAAGTAACTAGATATACTTTCATCATTGTGCATCTTGAGAGTTTCATATTAAATTCTAAGAGTTTACAGTTTAGCACGTTTTACTTGAGAGTCTCCTTCATAGCTTAGAATGATTTTGTCCCATATTTCTTTGGCTGATTTGAGCTGCATAACTTTGACAAGCTCTGATTGTGACAAACTTCCCAATAATGTATTGACAGCCTTGGCATTGGTTTCATATTGCTTTTTACCTGTCGTATCTGTAGGAATTGCTGATAGAAATGTATATCCTCCTTCCACGATTTCCGAGACATCTGCTCCAAGTGATTGAAGATAGGTTGTGGTTCTTACCTTCCAATAAACAAAGTTTCTCCCATCAAAGATTGGTGGTCTGATGGCTCTCCTGCATTCTTTATTACTCATGATGATGTATCTTCCTTCAAGCAGTCAAGCTTCTTCTGAAGGACCGACTCTGATACCAATTGTTGGAAATAATACTGAGAGGGGGGGTGAATCAATATTATCAGATCAATAATTTAATTTTTAAAACTGATTTGTATACGCTACTTCAGCTCAGTGAACTAGCGTGTATACGCAACTGTACTTAATGCAACCAACGTATATGCAGATATCTTTTGATTTACCCAAATTATCATGTATTGAACTTTAATCAGTATATTAGGAATTCATTAGACAGTGCAATAAAAACAGAATAAAGCATCACACATAAGCAACACACATGAACACTAAGATATAAGGTGGAAACCCAATGTGGGTGAAAACCACCTGCTGCTGTCGTCTCTGTCTTCTTTTAATAATAAGAAAATTCTGTTTACAATTTTTGTACTGGTGTAGTCTTATACCAGTACGCAGGCTTCTACCTATAGAAGGCTACAACCTTCTCTCGTTCTCCAGCTTCTATTGGAAGGGAGCTACAACCCCCTAGCTCTTGTACTAGCCGATATGTTTGCTTAGTACGTAGGCGCCGACCTACAGAAGGCTACGACCTTCTATTTTTCTTCCAGGGACCACGTTTCATAAATTTTCAGACTGGATCCATCAACAACATCATTCAATCATCAAATATATCTACATCAACCAATCACCTTTTGAACCAACCATAGCCGAATCAATCATTCACTTAGATAACCCATCAATCTGATCATTCAGAATGCTGTCACCAGAATACAGTAATCGGAACCCAAGTCAGAACCCAGAATACTGCAACAACAAACATAAGAAACTAAAATATATTTTACAAGGTATACGCTACTTCCATGTGTCGAACCTGCATGTGTACGCACTTTCCTCAAAGCCAACCCGCGTATATATCTGCAAATATAAATTCATAATTCTGCAGCTATTCCAGACTTTAGTTATACCTAGATCATATCATTTACAGAATAATATATGCGTTAGAATTTAGATCTAGAATATACATGAGCAAAAAATCCTAATTATAATTAATTTTACGCCTTAAGATCCCGATCCATCATTAGATTTGATCCCTCATCATCAGCTAAGGTTCATCCTTGGTTCAGATCCAGCAATGCACCATAACCCAATAACCTGCATACTAGATCTCACACTTCATCAGATATTCGATACTTGCACACTTTGGCCTAATGATCATCTCCTCCTTTTATAGTTTTAGGCCTTTCTCAATACCATGGACCAAAACCACTTAGGATCAATACCTTGGACCCAATACCTGGGGTCAATACCTCAGACCAGATACCTTGGACCAATACCATGGATCAAAATACCATGGACCAAATACTTCGGACCAAAAATTTAGTTTTCCAAGGTATACATGCTTTTCCTTCTGTGAAAGTGCGTGTGTACGTATACGCGACTTGTATACAGTGAACCTGCGTGTATATGCAGCTTGGTCAATGGTGAACCTGCATATACCTCTCTTTCTTCATTCTATAATTCTTTGTTGTTTACTTGCTATATTGTGATCTTTCATCTGAGTGAGTTGCCTTTTGAACTGATTCCTTGAAGCTGCCCTGCATTTCATCACATCTATAAACACTACTGTCATGCATTCTGTCACATCTGATATCTCTTTTGTAGATTCATCTAGTTACCATATACAAATGAGTTGTTCTGCTACAAGTGGGTTGCTATCAAGTACAACACATACATCATAATGCCAACATAAATAGCATTTCGGGATACCTTCCTATTTTAGTCAGTCCCTAGACTAAAATAGAGAAGTAAAATTCGAATTTGATCTTAGCAGCTATCTGTAAAATAATTAATTAATTCATCTTGAGTTAATTAGTTGTAGGAAATCAAACATGAAGTCTATGCGAGAACATGCAACAGTTTCTCCATTGATTGAGGAATTTATCCCTTAGTTAAGGAGATAAGGATGAGTTGTGATTAGTTAGCTCAGTTATCTAAGTTAAGTTCAGTTAGATTAGTTCAAATAGTCTGTTGAACTAATTGTGAGTTCATTTAGTTAATGCATGCATGCAACTAACTGCTGCTCTTCAGATAACTGAATATTCTCTCATAAATAACCCATGCATGTCAGTTCAGTCAGAGACCCAGATGAGATCAGGTGATGGGACAGTGTACTATCAGTTGCAGGAATATTCCTTGGAGGATATCTCTTACACGCAGAAGGAATTCATTCCTTAGAGATTGCGCAGTTACTTCTTTAGTTTAGTGAGTGTGTGATGAGGCCAATTCACACAGGTGGCATCACTGGACCCCAAGGAAAACTGTGCAAGGAAATAGGAGGCTTGGAGGGCTGATCATAGTCATATGTTGTGTCTATTCAGTTTGTGAGCTGTATTGTTCAATTGCAGAGAGAGTAGGATAGCTTGAGAGCTGATTCTTTTTGTAATCTGAACATATTTCCACTTGTATGATATTACAGAGATTGGGGTTTTAGGCTGAGGCTTTCCCCAAGATATTCTTTTGTGTTCATGTGTGATTTCTTTCTCATTCATCTGTTATATGTGTTCTTATTGATCTTTCTCATATTCGATTAAGCTTTCGCAAAGTTTGTTGTAGAAGTAGATCTTGTATTTTGCTTTAGTGTATTGCATAATCTGTTGATCTACAGTATGAAATTCTACATGGTATCAAAGCAAAGGTGATCAAAGGAGAGAATTGTATACAAGAAGGGAGAAGTTCGAATTTTGAGGTTCTTGAATATAGAAATCGAGTTCTTATCACATCTCATTTTCACCAATGGCATTCAACAGTTTAAGACTCGAATATGCTCTTGATGGTAGTTCGAATTATATAGCCTGGAAGGATCGCATGGAAGCAGTATTAGAGGATAACGGTCTAAAGGACTTCATTGATCAAGAAGTCCCCAAGCCCACAGTGGCTAATGCTACTGAATTGGTGGAATGGAAGAAATGTGTGGCTAGAGAAAGGAGAATCCTTCTGGAGGGAGTTCGAGACCACATAGTCTCGAGTCTCCATGGGAAGGAGACACCGTTTTTGATGTGGAAAACATTGAAAGATCTATATCAGAACAACAATGATCAGAGGAAGCTGGCGCTGAAAGACAAGCTTCGGAAAATCAAGTGTGAAAAGGGCGACACGATCTCTACGTATCTGAACAAGCTCACCACCTGCAGGGATGAGCTTGGAAGCGTAGGGATCACGACAGTCGATGATGACATGGTGAGTCTTGCACTCCTTGGTCTTCCTAAGAGCTGGCATAGCTACCAAGACTCGGTTAATGGAAGAGAAAAACTGCCAGATTGGGAACGACTTTGGTCAGATCTGATGTAGGAGGAGATAAGAAGAAGCACTAGAGATGGATCCTCATTGAAGCAAGATGATGAGGAAAATCTAGCCTTAGCGAGTAAGGCGAGGAAGGGGAAAGGGAAGGCGTCCCATTCCAAATCCAGTTCTTCTAATGGTGGGAAGAAGTTTGACAAATCGAAAGTGTGATGCTTTCATTGTCATGAAGTGTGCCATTATGCTACGAATTGTCCACAAAAGAAATCTAAGAAGGGTTCCTAGAAGGGACCTGATGGTGAGGCACTGGCCTCATAGTTTGAGTTGGATTTCTCTCTTATCACATGCATGGTTTCATCCATGGTGGGATGTGTTTGGTACCTGGACAGTGGAGCTTCCTTCCACATGTCAGGTGACAAGAATCTTTTCAGTACCTTGGAGGAGAAGGATCTCCAGATGCAGATCGAGATGGGCGATGATGGAAAGTACCGTGTTTCAGGTGAAGGTACGGTTGTGCTTCAAAGGGAGCATGGACCTCCCCTCACCCTGACTGATGTAAAGTATGTACCAGGTCTGAAGAAGAATCTTGTGTCCGTTGCTATGCTAGAAGATAAAGGCAATGATGTAGTCTTTAGTAAAGGAAAGGTATTCCTGAGGCATATCGACACTCGACAGACCAAGCGAATAAGGATTCGAGTTAAGAATCTCTACAAGCTAGAGGTAGACGACTGTGCTGCTTTGAGTTCCAAATCTGAGATGGTGTAGAGCCAAGACGTTGGCGAGCTATGGCATAGAATATTGGGCCACTTGCACCATGGAGCCCTGACGATCATGCAGCAATAGATTTCTACCGGATTACCCAAGGGAAAACTGGAGCAGACGAATACATGCAAAGATTGTACCTTGGGTAAGTATGCGAAATCTTCCTTTCTGGATCGAGACAGTAGAGCTGGAGCAATCCAGGAGCGAGTTCACTCTGATGTTTATGGACCATTCTCTACAACATCCACCGCTAAACAAAGGTACTATGTTATTTTTATTAATGATTTTTCTCGTAGATGTTGGATCTACTTTATGCAAAAGAAGGATCAAACCTTCTTGAGGTTTTGTGAGTTTAAAGCCTTGACAGAGAAAGAATCTGGAAAGAAAATAAAAGCCTTGCGTAGCGACAATGGTGGAGAGTACATCTCCCAGCAGTTTAAGGACTTATGCGTTGCAGAAGGAATTAAACGGGACTTGCCGGCACCCCATAACCCATAGCAGAATGGGGTGGCCGAAAGGAAGAACAAATCGATTGTGGGAGCAGCTCAAGCGATGTTTCATGACCAAATCCTACCACTGCATTTATGGGCAGAGGCATGCAATACAACAATATACTTGCAGAACAAAAGCCTGTACTGTATACTGGGAATGAAGACACCTATGGAGGCCTTTTCCAGGAAGCAACCAGATGTGAGTCACTTCCGAATCTTTGGATCATCAGTTTACTATCATGTGACCAAAGATGCCTGGAAGAAGCTAGATCCCACAGCTGAGTTGGGAATACTTGTGGAGTACATGGATACACCCCACAACTATCGGGTGTTCTTGCCTACCAGTCAGAGGACAGTGGTACGCAGGGATCTGAAGTTCAATGAGTAGAAAGGCATGCGAGTATCACTTGAGAGGGAGCTCAAGTTGTATGCAGATGAGGAACTTTCAGTTCCTAAGGAGGAGGAGCGTCAAATTGATGTGGAGCAGCCACATACAGAGGATCTGGGAGTGGAGACATCCACTCATGCTGAGATTTCCAGAGATGGGCGGAAACGCTCAAGGGAAGCTGATAAGTTGATGCTTAATGCACGGGAGAATGTGAGACAACCATCTTCTCAGCACAAACAGAGGAGGTCGCCCGAGTGGTACACTGGTTACATGGCCCTGGTTGGGGAGTGTGTAGATTCCGAGCCTTCTTCATTTGAGGAGGTAGTGCAGTAACCAGTCTGGGTTGATGCAATGGTGGAGGAGTATGACTCCATCGTGCGAAACTGTGTTTGGGATGTTGTCCCAAGACCTCAGGACAAGTCAGTGGTGAGTTCCAGATGACTTTACAAGGTAAAGCAGGCATCTAATGGCAGTGTTGAGAAACACAAGGCAAGGTTTGTTGCCCGTGGTTTCTCACAGGTTGAGGGGATCGACAACGATGGGACCTTTGCTCCTGTAGCAAGGTACTCATCTATCAGATCGATGTTGGCACTATCAGCTCAGATGGGTTGGAGGAGACATCCGATGGACATGAAGACAACATTCCTCAATGGGAAGATTGAGGAGGAGGTATACATTGAGCAACTAGAAGGTTTCGAGACCTTCGATCGTGAGTTGTATGCGTGTAGACTCAAGAGGGCTCTGTATGGGCTGAAGCAAGCACCCCGTGCTTGGTACACCAGAATCGACATCTATTTCACCGGGTTGGGTTTGACCAAGAGTGAAGCACATGTGAACCTTTACCACATCATGGTACAAGGTAAGCCATTGATCATTGTTCTTTATGTCGATGATCTGATTTTGACAGGTGATGATTAACTGATCTAGTCTTGCAAGGAACCCCTTGCAAGAGAGTTCGAAATGAAAGACATGGGTCTTATGCACTACTTTCTAGGCATGGAAGTGTGGCAGAGAGATGGACAAGTTTTTGTGTCTCAAGGCAAGTATGCCAATGAGATCCTTAGGCGGTTCCATATGGAGAAGTGCAAACCCATGCAGACTCCTCTAGCTGGGAATTGGAGGAAGGAGGATGCTACTTCAGGTGAGGTAGTAGTTGCTACTGTTTATCGGCAGCTGGTGGGTTCACTTATGTATCTGGTGAAAACATGACCTGACTTATGCTTTGCGGTGAACCAGCTGAGTCAAGCTATGGTTCAGCCTACCAAGTTGTTTTGGAAGGCAATGAAGCATGTGCTGAGATACCTCAGAGGCACATCTCAATTTGGATTGTGGTACAGAAGGACAGAGGGAGTGAAGCTTCAGGGCTTCACAGATGTAGATTGGGCAGGGAGTCCATCAGATCGGAAGAGCACTTCTGGAGGAATATTCAACCTTGGTTCAGCGGCAGTTTCCTGGTACAACAGGAAATAAAGGTCAGTTGCACTTAGCTCAACAGAGGCTGAATACATGGCTGCTAGTCAGGCTGCAGGTGATGCCATTTGGATGCGGGAGATTCTAGTGGGATTGTTTGGTCAGAGGATGGATCCTACAATGATCTACTGCGATAATCAGAGTTGCATCAAACTCTCTGAGAATCCAGTTTTCCATGACAGTTCCAAGCACATAGATATCTGGAATCACCATCTTCGACACTGTGTGGTCAAGAGGATCATGTTGTTGTTGTATGTTTCGACCGAGGAACATGATGCAAATATTTTGACAAAGGCATTGTCAAAATGCAAGTTTGAGTTCCACAGAGACAGGATTGGGGTTACTGATAATCCCTTTCTTGTTGAGAGGGAGTGTTGAAAATAGCAACAAAAAATGCTAAAAATAGAAGTGCTAAAAATAGCACTACTATAAATAGCATTTCAGGATACGTTCCTATTTTAGTCAGTCCCTAAACTAAAATAGAGAAGTGAAATTCGAATTTGATCTTAGCAGTTGTTTTTAAAATAATTAATTAATTCATCTTGAGTTAATTTGTTGTAGGAAATCTAACATGAAGTCTATGTGAGGACATGCAATAATTTCTCCATTGATTGAGGAATTTATCCCTTAGTTAAGGAGATAAGGATGAGTTGTAATTAGTTAGCTCAATTATTTGAGTTAAGTCCAGTTAGATTAGTTCAAATAGTTTGTTGAACTAATTGTGATTTCAATTGGTTAATGCATGCATTTATGTAACTGCCACACTTTAGATAACTGAATATTCTCTCATAAATAACTCATGCATGTCAGTTCAGTCAGAGACCCAGTTGAGATCAGGTGATGGGACAATGTACTATCAGTTGCAGAAATATTCCTTGGAGGATATCTCTTGCGTGCAGAGGGAATTCATTCCTTAGAGATTGCGTAGTTACTTCTTCAGTTTAGTGAGTGTGTGATGAGGTCAATTCACACAGGTGGCGTCACTGGACCCCAAGGAAAACTGCGCAAGGAAATAGGAGGCTTGGAGGGCTGAGGATAGTCATATGTTGTGTCTATTTAGTTTGTGAGCTGTATTGTTCTATTACAGAGAGAGCATGATAGTTTGAGAGCTGATTCTTTTTGTAATCTGAACATATTTCCAATTGTATGATATTACAGAGATTGGGGTTTTAGGCTGAGGCTTTCCCCAGGATATTCTTTTGTGTCCATGTGTGATTGCTTTCTCATTCATCTGTTATATGTGTTCTTATTGATCTTGCTCATATTCGATTAAGCTTCCGCAAAGTTTGTTGTAGAAGTAGATCTTGTATTTTGCTTTAGTATATTGCATAATCTGTTGATCTACAGTGGGAAATTCTACAGAAATAGTTTCCTCCTTGTTGTTGCAGGGAGGATAGAAAACAACGGAGGGTCCAAACCCTAATCCCATAAATTGCAGAGATGTGAGTTTCACCAGAGGAAACAAGAGAATGAGCTGAGTGAGGTGTTAGGGGTGGAGGATGTTACCCTCTAACCACCACTCTTTCTAAGAACTGTAGATCTAGGTTGGGCTAAGGTGAGCCCTAGATATGGCATCTCGTCATTCCCAAGAAGAGACAGAGAGAGATACGCAACCAACTCCCCAAGAAGAGACAGAGTGAGACACGCAACCAACTCCCCATTAAATTACTGACATTCAATTGCAATTAACAATGGTTTTATTTACATCAACTTTCAAAAAATGCCTCACGCATGTGGCGATGCAATGATCTCAACACATCGAAAACACCAAAAGCTAATGTTAACACTATCGTTTGCACAAAAAATTCTCTAATTTTTTGGTACAACTAGGAATAATACGTTCGAGGCAAGCTATATGTTAATGCGTACACAATAACATAATAATAATTACATGTTTCTTCATATTAAAATTTAAAAAATTGTTATAAACCATTTTTTTTGAAATGAGTACAACTATTTCTCTATATATAAAATTGATGATGTCAAATTAAAATAAATATCTAAAATGGATGATGTAAAATTCAGATAATATTATAATTTTTTGTTTTGTTTTAGTAAGCATGTGTTTAGAATTAATCACATTAATTAATATTTTTAATTTATAAATATATTTATTATTTCGAATTATTTTTGAAAATTACAAAAAAAAATATTAATCAATTTACGTAAAGTTAAAAAACATTAAGAACACCGATATCTAATATCGCATTAAAATTAATATTTAAATCTTTTTATTAATAAAACAAAATCTTAACAAAGTTCAAGAAAAATATCCACACGCGTGAACCATAAATATTTTATGGCATGTATTAAAAAGAAAAAAGCACAACACTGATAAAAAGTTCGATATTTTATGTGAATATAATGTAAAACATATAAAAAATAATGGATAATAGAAGCGAACGATAGAGCTTTCAAATTTTTTATTTTTTATAAAAGTTATTTTTTTAATTGTATTTATTTAAAAAATAAAATTAAATCAATTTGTCTTAATAAATTCGAAATTTTTGTTTATTTATATTTATATTTTTGAATATTATTTAATATTTAATTAATTTTATAAGTAGTAAACATCATTTTAAAAAATTAAATTTATTAAAAAGAATATTTATAAATATAAAATTTATTTTTATTTTATAAAAATCTAAAAGTAAGTAAATGTGGTGTAATTTATTGAAATCACAAGTTTGATAGGTAATTCATGCACAATAGAAGTGCCCTAGGTGTTTTACAGGGTGTTGAATCCATATAAAAAGTAAAAAAAAACTAGTTTAAATAACACAAATTAAGATTTCACCTCAATTTTCAACCAGATTTGAATACAAGAAATCCAAAATATCACACTAAATACAAGTATTTAAATAATAATATTATTAATTTAAATGTTTAATGTAAAAAACATAACATTGTGATGTATATAATGAATACCTAAATTTACTTATTTTTATTTATTTTTTAAATATAAATTATAGTTAATAACTATGTTTTTTTTTTCTCTAAAACAATTTGCTGGAACATATAAATAATTTATTTTCATTTAAATATTAAATGTGGTTGATGGTAATGATAATGTCTTTTAATTTTCTTTAAATTAATTTTATAATTATAAAATTTAAATAAAGAAAAAATAAATTAAATGTTTAAATTTAGATTTTTAATCTAAATTAAAATTTAAGATTTTATAAGTTAAATAATAATTATAAATATTAAGTTAAATATTTTATGATTTAATCTAGTTTTTTTATTATTGAAAACATGATTATAATTAGGTATCTCATGTGAAGAAACTATACAAAATTACTTTTAATTCTAGCCAAAACCCCCACATGGTTAGCATAAGGATGTCCAATTTTGGCTAGATTATTGAGGATAAAGAAGGAGATCATCTTGGAGAATAAGGATAATATTACAAATTTATTACTTCCAAATTTAAGGATAAGTTGTGGGATGATAATGAATTAGAGGGAAAAAAGAAGCTAAGGTATTACAAGGAGGTGATCAACTCCAATCTTGATAACCAAATTATATTTCTAACTTGACCAGTGCTAAGAAGATAATGAACATTGTTAAGATCAAAACTAATTCTCATAATCTTGAAAGTGAGATCGGGCATTGGTCAATTCCCAATACACCTTAGGAAGAAATAGTTTGTCACCTTTGCAACATTAAGAGGGTTGATGATGCAAAACGCTTTCTCTTGGATTGCCCAACGCTTACTTACATACTGTATAATTTTCAAAACCTTTACCACACTACCAACCTTCTTAACTTGTTAAGTCAACAAAATTATGGCAATTATGGAACACTTCTCTCCCTTCTTTTCGATCATAGAAATAAAATATTAAAGAATCTCAATTAGTCTCTTACTCTATTAAGGTCCCATATTGGTGTTAGTGGAAGTTAATCATCTTCATCATCAAAAAACTTTCGAAACAAAATAAAAATCATTTTAAATTTAATAAATTACGTATCATTTATAGTGGGAAAAGTTTTGTTTTTTGTAAGCGAGTACAAAACATTTCTATTAATAAAGATAAGATTTACATTGATAGCATATGTCGTCCATAAAGGTTGACCTAGGAGTATAAGCCTCCAACTAGGTAAGACAAAGTAAGCTTGTTGACTAAATAACAAAATACCCAAAATTTATATCCATTGACATCCAATGGATGGCAGCAAAAATAACACCTCCAACTTATACTAGGGAAATTAAAGCACTGTAAAAGCAAATTCACACAGTGAAAAACACCACCAGCAGAACAATAATGGAGAAATTAACACACAATTGCCATCATTTTGCTCTAAGAGCAGTAGAATAAAACGAACACCTCAAGTAGAATTGTGTAAGGAAGTTAAACATGGATGCTACCTTTTTGCAAGAAGAACACAAACTAAGTGTCACACCGGATAGAATGCCACTTCATATTGTACAAGCATTAAACACCAACTCTTTGCAAGAAAAACACAGATTAAGTTTCATAGCAAATAGATTGTTGTTGCCTGTTGTAGAGAAGAGAGGTACATATGTGCCATTGTACACAACCACAAAAAACACTAACAACACCTTCCCAAGATCCATGGAACAAAATGTAATTGCACTTGAAGGCAAACAAAAAATTGCACAATCCAATCCCATCAGTCAGATATGAGAACTAGTGAAAGTGGAGATGTGTGAGACGGTAGAGAAGCAATAGTTGGTGGAGCATTGATAACAACAGGAGGCTCTATGAACTCCTCAGGGTCAGAATAAGAAACTATATACTTCTATATCATCTAGGAAAAAACGAGCATTCCAAAGAAGTCGCTTGATATCCTCTTGTCCTGCAAATATTTTATAATTGTCCACCTACTTATCTCTGAGAACCAAGTAGAAGAGTGTATCATTCTGTTGATGCACAACAAGAGTGTAGAAAATGCAGTCTCCTCTTTTTGAATTTCCAAGTTGGTCTTGTAAACCCACCTCTGAATCATAGAAGTAAGGCCTATGACCAAAATCCCTAGATTCAAGGTGAAGAATTTCCTTTTGAACCTCCATAGGGACCAAGTCAAAATAGGTCACAATTTCCAACCAAACAACGTTGAGAAGTAGAGCTACTAGCACCCCCTCTATGACTTGCCATTCTCTGTTGATGAGGCATAGTTACAAAGAGAAGTGGATGAAACACGCGAACATGACCAATAAAAAGATGAAGTGGACAATACCTATAGTTTTGGACCCTCGACCAAAGAAGAAGCACCTCATCCCTAATTTGCCAAGATTGGAATATGTAAATAAGAAATCCCACACTATAAAAGTGATAGACTATTGACAGAGTAATACCCAGAGTTTTTGACCCTTGACCAATGCAATAGTAATACCCAAATTTTTGGACCCTTATATAGAGTTGATGCACGTCATCCCCGTATGCATCAAATGGAACTAACAGACAAGAAATGGTAAGCTATAAAAATGATAGAGTACAAATCGACACCTTTGAAAACCCCACCATAATATTTGACATAGATATAAGGAAACTACACAAATCCAAAAACTAGAGACCAAGGTCGGCCGCGAAACAGAGACTTTGGCTAGCCACAAAACATAGAATAAGGCCGATAGGGACAATGACCAAAAGCATGAAACAACACAACCCTAGATGCCCTACTAAACATTAAGAGAAAGTAATAACACTAAAACCATATGGAAAAACTTCTAGGATACCATACACCACAAACCAAGACAAGAAAATTGAATGAGATACTTGCAGAATTAGTTCCTTGGAGTGTCAAGGTGAGAAGAACCATGATCAATTCAAAGACTAGCCCTGTCACAATATTGTGCAAGAATAGAGTAAATAACATTGACCCACTTCTATACTGTAAAAGACTTTGAAAGAGTTGTGAACAGAGCCTGAATTTCCCTTAGAACAATGATGAGTCCCCAATTTGCAAAAGGATGGATGCACGTAACCCCAACAAGTAAGATATACCATGATAGAGAAACATAAGTGGAAAGGTGATGCATTCTCCTCCCCACCACCCAGATCTCGTCGTACCTTTTCCACCCTGTAGCAGATCCTATGCATTTACAAGGAGAAGACAAAAGATAATGACGCAAGGTTGGGAAACAATTTTCATGCCTTTGCAAGACCAAGAAAGGACAAGTGTTGATCATGGCACACATCTTGAGAAAAACATTCCTTGATTAGTGCATACATCCATCAATGATTGCACAAAAAACATATCCCATTCATCGATGAAATGAGCCAATCCTTCCAAGTATACCCAACTCATTATTGCAAAGATACCCAAGATCACAATGTAGGGAATAAACACAAGCCTTCACCAAACCCCACCAATCCCCATGCATTTATGATGAAACAACGCGAGTTGGGGTCTTCCTTCTATACACTTGTTTCCCTCATACGATATGTGATCTATATTTATGCAGGAATGCAATAAAGTACATAAATAACCATAAATACAAATATGCACTAGAAATAATACTTCATTTCATTAATGTAAAATACTGAAATATGCTTACAAACAGAATGAAAATAAACTAGCTCAGGCGATGGTAGCTTATCTTTGAGGAGAGATGTGGCGGATACATGCCTCTGAACTGTGTTACAATGAGGCTCAAGAGCCTATTTATTATTGAACAATAAAAGAAAACCCTAAACAACCAAAACCCTAACCTGAGGAGATGTAACACCAATAGTTTATGGGCCCCGTTGGGGTTAGTTGGGCAGCCAACTTCCCGGGGTCGTGACTTGGTCATATTATCTCCGGTTGATGCACATGATATCCCATTGGAAAGATCTCTATGAATTAATTAAAGTTGCTGGCAGTAGATTGCCAAAAAAACGTTGTTTAGGGCCTCAAAATGGTTCCGGAAGTTTAGGACCCGAAAAGTTGCTAAAAAAAGTAAACTATGCTACAATTAAGGAAACTAAAAAATCGATATAAACAATGGTGGGGGTCCAAGTGGAATTGGTGGGTGGCCACCAATATCCACCTGGATCATTCCCCCCCCTAGGAAGAAATGGTCCCCATTGCGTTGAGTGCCTCCATGAGATGGGGAAAGTTCTATTGAACTTGGTCCCTGGTGAGCTGTTCTACAATCTCTAATGTGTCCAGTAATGGTGGGAAGCATGATCGAGGGCGGTCCACATTGAATACTTAGTGCAAGCCAATGGGGGAATGCTGTGATCCAAAGCATTGTTTCCCATATCGGAGTGGTCTAAGCTTCCAATGGGCTCTGGTAAGGCATTCTTTCTGCAAATGCAACCAAACTTTTTTCGCCCACCTAAAACTTGTGTGACACCTGATGTTGATCATGTCATTACTTTTACTTGGCATTTTCCAGAATGAGGCAGCGATATATCATCCCATTGCGTAGAGGTGCTCCGGGAGTCAGATCGAACAAATGCTTGACTTGACAGTGTAATGATACCCCTGTTGGTGAGGAGAATGTCCTTGTATCCTTTCATGATCATATCCACCTGCTTTTGCTACGTGTAGGAACCCTTACCGGGGGCCATTGTAAGGTCCTCGGGTGATAACGCGGTTGGGCGTTGGGCGAACCGGGCGCGGGCACAGTTGTGTGACGGGCGCGCGAGCGAGCGACGAGTCGAGGTGCACGCCGAGTGCGAGTGCGGGTGACCGACGAGTCGAGGCGCACGTCGGGCGCGGGTGACCGACGAGACAAGGCACACGACGGGCGCGCAGGTGGAGCGACGAGCTGCGGCACACGGAGATGCAATGAACAAACGAGTTGTATGCGGAGAAACATTTGCGACGGTTTGCAACGATACAATGAAAAATGAAGTTTATACCCGATTTGAGCGTGGGCCAATACACTTGAGGCCGAATCATGATGAGGTGCAGGCCGACTTGTAGTTGGGCGTTTGAAGGGTGTGTAAACCATGTTTTGGTGGTCGGCTGGGTGAGCCACCACCCCACTTACAACGCATATATATTGGATGCACTTTGGAGCGTTCAAACCATCATCGAATCAACTCATTCGAAGACAACAACTTCGCATAAAGGTGCAGGTTTAGAGTGCGCATTAAGGACAAGGTATGAGCGCATAGCTCATGCGCTCAGGTTGGACTTGCACATGGTTTTAGCTCGCACTTGAAGAAAGACGAAGGTGTTGGGCAAGGTGTGCCCATGGGTTGGTTGTGGGTGCACGAAGTCTTGGCGTGGGTGTCTTGGTGACTCGAGTGAGCACCCGCCCATCGTGCAAGTGTGCATGAAGGCAATCTTGTTGTGGTTGTAAATTTGGCTAAGTATGGAACTTGGTATCTTCCAAGTAGACATGTAAAAGCTTGTATTGTTAAATATTGATTAATATATATATTTCGGGCAGACTCATTGTTCAGGGAGTTGCCCCTCCCTTTATACTGTGCAATTGTGTTCTTGTTATGATTGTTGTTGTTAATGAATGAGTATGGGTGTTCATTGGTATAAAGGCTAAACATAATAATACTTGGTTGCGAAACACAAACTAAATAGGAGAAAGTGAATTAGGCGTAGTCCACGAACATAAGTATTGGTGAAAAGAAAGTATTTGGTGGTGCCGCACCTCGCTAAGAGCGCTTGAAAGACTACCGCCGACTTGGGGGCGTGACAGTTGGTATCAGAGCAGCTGATTCGGGCATTGAAGGTTGAAGCTGCTACACAACTTCACCGAAGTGAAGTTGGTATCAGAGCAGGTTTGCTCGTGACGAAGTGACAGTGGAAGCAGGTACTTGCAGGTGAAAGAGGTTGGTGAACACTTTCTGGTAAGTGTTGCATCAAGGACTTGGGTTGCAGGCATCTTGGTGAAGCTGTTGGATGGTCGAAACTAGATTGCAAAAGAAGAAGAAGCTGTTAGAGATGGCAGCTGAATCTCAGGCTGGGTCTATTCATGTGTAGGATGCTACTATCACATTTATGAAAAAAGTGTTGTTGAGAATGGAGGTTATGGAAACTTCCTGGGATAAGAATATGGAATCGTTCACTAAGGAGCAAGAGGCTAACTCGAAGATGAAGGAAGAGTTTGATGAACTCCGGACACAACATGTGTACACAACTTGAAGTAAGGGTCAAGGAGGTTGAAGAAGCAAGGGACCAAGGTCTTGCAGAGATCATGGAATTGAAGAAATATCTTGACGAAGCTAGGGATGAGATCGCGGTGTTGAAGAAGGCCGTGAGGCATAACTCAGGTGGAGGAGTGCCTCATGTGAAAGTCAAGGAACCAGAATCTTATGATGGTACAAGAAGTCCAAAGACTCTTGGCAACTTTCTATGGGACATGGAGCAATACTTGGAACGGTTGGGTCTATCTGATGATGAGACAAAGGTCAAGGTAGCTGCTCAGTTCTTAACAAAGGATGCTAAGATGTGGTGGCGAAGGAGGATGGATCAGATTGCCAATGGCAATGCTGGTGACATTACTTCATGGGATGACATGAAGAAAGCTTTACAGACCCATTTCAGTCCGCAGGATGAAACATAGGTAGCAAGGATGAAGATTAAGTTCATAAAGCAGACCGGGAACCTACAGACATATCAGCGGGAGTTTGCAAGTGTGGTTCTGGAACTTCCTGACATGGCGGAGAGGGACAAGGTGTTCAATTTCATTATTGGGTTGAAGCCTTGGGCATGCAATGAAGTGAAGAGGCAGAGAATTAGAACACTTTAGGAGGCTTTTGCTACTGTTGACAGGTTGGTGGAGCATTATGATGAGACTTCTGATGATAAGAAGAAGAAGTCCGATAAGCTGAAAGAGAAGAAGAAGGATGATGCTTTGAAATCGGATGATAATTCGAAGACGAAGAAAGCCTTGAAGTGTTGGATATGTGCTGGACCACATACGGTGAAGAATTGTCCTTCTAGACCAAAAGTGGCTGTGATTGCACAATCTGATACGAATAATGAAGGAGCTTTTGTGGGGATGATGCAGATACTTGGTGCTTCTGCTACTACAGAGGTGGTCTCTCGGAGGGACCCTGAGAGGAACAGGTTGGAGTATGTTCAGATGAAAGTTGGAGGTGCTAATATACTCACTATGGTGGATAGTGGGGCTTCTCACAACTTCATGGGCGAAGATACTGCGAGAAGGATTGGGCTGAAATTTATACCGGCAAAGGCACAGATGAAGACAGTCAATTCTCCTCCTATTGAAATTCTTGGTATAGCCAGGGAAAATTTTAAGAACCCCCCCTAAATTTATATATATAATAAATGGGCGAATCTCCATGGTATATAGGAAAAATGGAAGGCGATTTTATCAATAACATAATATGTATATATAATTTTTTGGCGAATCTCTCACCAAGCATGGCGAATATTTTACTCAATTATAAAATCTTGTAAGATCTTGGCGACTCTTTCACTAAATAATAAAACTTTTTAAAGTCCTAGTGAATCTTAGCATAGGCTACATGCTGGTTTAATTCCCTCATTTAAATAGGCTACATTCCAGGTGAATACCATGGGTCAATACCATGTGCAATTTTGGTGAATACCATGGGTCAATACCATGTGCCATTTTTGTTTTTATTAATTCTAATATTAGGGTTAATAATGGTTTTTTGTTTGGTATTAATAACAATCTAGTCCATGGTATTTGTCCCATAGTATTTTGGCCATAGGTTTCACCTAAATATAACTCATTTTTTGAGTGTTCGTAAATATAAGGTGACTTATGGAGTAAATATAAAAAAATGTTTTATTTGTTTACCATACCTCTCGTTTATTTATATTTTTATTAATTTACCATACCTCTTTTACAAATATGGTATTTGGCCCATAGGATTCACTTAAATAAAACCTCTTTCTTGAGCCTTCATAAATAGAATGAGGGTTATGGACTAAATATAAAAAGAGGTTTTATTTATTTACGATACGTCTAGTTTATTTATATTTTTATTTATTTACCATACCTTTTGAGTAAGTATAAAAAGACGTTTTATTTATTTACCATACCTCCACTTTACTTATATTTTTATTTGTTTACACCCTTACATGTATATAAGGTGACTTATGGAGTAAATATAAAAAATGTTTTATTTATTTACCATACCTCCACTTTACTTATATTTTTATTTGTTTACACCCTTACATGTATATAAGGTGACTTATGGAGTAAATATAAAAAATGTTTTATTTATTTACCATACCTCTCATTTATTTATATTTTTATTAATTTACCATACCTCTTTTATAAATATGGTATTTGGCCCATAGGATTCACTTAAATAAAACCTATTCTTGAAAATGGGCGAATGGATTCACTTAAATAAAACCTGTTCTTGAAAATGGGCGAATGGAAGGTTGTAAGTCCTAATTTCAAGGGCTAAATTTACCTTTTTTACCCTCTCCCTTAAAATAAGGTGGGCTATTTGAGGTGATTTGTAAAAATGTACTATGATACAAAATATTCGCCCACTAAAAATTTAAAACCCCTTAATTTCGCCAAAGGGCGAACATTCGCCCCTAAAATTATCTTTGGGTATAGCTGAAAGGGTGGACACTACACTTGGTGAATGGACGGGGAAGGTGGACTTCACTATAGTGCGGATTGATGACTATGAGGCTGTATTGGGGATGGAATTCATGAAACAATTTGATGCTATGATTGTTCCACGTTTGAGGAAGCTCTACATTTACGATGGAAGGGAGGATGTACTCATTGGTGTGCCAACCATTGGAGTGACAATACCTGATTGTAAATTGGGAGTGATGCAAATTGAGGACGAGAAGCGAATGGGAGACATGAGTAAGCGATTGTCTACTGTTGAGGCAAAGCTTACCGAGCAGTCATTGGTCATCAGTGTTACACAAAAATATCGTCATCATGATTATTTGCAGTCAGTATGGGTCTATCATCACTTGTACTGTCCTCTTAAGCAAGTATCAGACCTAAGCTCTTCAAATCAAGCTTTGGAAATGAGAGAAAGACATTAAAAATCAATGTAACTCTCGTTCCACACTTTCTCTCATGGTCACCTGCAGTCCTGCACCTTCTGTGTACAAAAGCTGCAGACCTACCCGCTCTGTCCCTAACGGTGTAGGTACGGACCCCTGTGAAAGTCAAAAGGCGCAAGTTTTATCTTAAAAAACTCACTTTGGGTTAATTCTAGAGGTTTCTAGAAGGAATTTTGACGTGGATTGTTCGCTCTGAGGTGGTTCATGCATCCCAAAAGAGAAGGAGCTAATCCCTTGATGAGAGGAGCTATCCCTTTGAAGGAGGGCTTTATCCCTTTGAAGGAGGACCTAGTAACCTCCCTCCATTGCACTATAAATACAGGCATTGGGCTGGTTGCTGGAGAGGTTAGAAGTTGAACATTTTTTAGGGTAAATGCTGGTGAAATCAAGACTTCCTATTTAAGCCTAAAGAGGAGAGATCACATACCTTTTTGGTTTCATTGGGGAGTGAGTGAAACTTGTCAAAGTAGAGGAGACTTCTTGCTGGACCCTGGGAGGAGCTTGTACAGCGTCAAGGCAAAGGTTGTAAGTTTCTTCTTCTTTTGAATTAATACAATCAAACTCATTTTTCTCAACAAGTATCTTATGTTATTTGTTTCATGGACTCCTTGACTTTCATGTTAAATATGTTTTATGCAATTGGCTTTTCAGGTGCTATTTAATTTGTTTGCCTTGTTTGTGTTTGCAGATTCGCGAAAAGGAGCTCATTTGGATCGAAGGAGCGAGGGCATCCACAAGCTAGCGTTGGACCTAAGGTAGGCCCTAAAAACACTTGTTTGCTATTGTTTATTAAAGCATATTTAGAGAAAGATAGTGTCTAGTTGGTTTGCTTGTCATTAGGTCTTTGTAAGATTCTAGGAAGGTCTATCTTGTCCGCAAGATCGACTTATTCCGTGTGACAATCAGGACACTTTCAGATAAAATCTTGGACTTGTCAAGAAGGCTAGAGTTGGTTGAGGATGATGATGATGAGGAGGAGGTGTATGTGAGGCCGGATGTCCAGGGAGAAGACCGGGTTGCTTATCTACAAAGGATGGAGATTGAGGATCCTGATAGATGGATCAAGTTGATTAGTGAGGGAGAGCCTTCAGGCTCTACTCCCTCTACATCTTCTTAGATGGATGAGAAGATGGGGCTCATTGTTAGCTGCTCATGGCAGTGAGTCCTTAAAACATGTTGAGCAGGTATGACTGATGGTGCAGGGATGGCTTGGCATCAAGCATCATGACATGTTGCAGATGAGATGGGATGGAGTTTCCATGGACCTGAACATGGTTTGCATTTATGGGGATAGATTCTTGATGAGTCAAGAATGTGACAGGTTGTTTTGAGAAACGACTGATGGTGATGGAAGAATGTGCATTCTTGTGGTTTGGGCGTATGGTTGGATTAGCTACCCAACTAGCTTGAGTCATGAGGGGATCCAGTGTACAGGATGATGTTGCTATTGGGATGAGATGTTGGCACATGGTAGAGATGTGTTAGCACTTGTTGGAGTATCATGACAGAGGTTCACATGATGACACATGATGGGGTCGACACGGATGTTGCAGTGGAGATTGTGACAGAGGAGTCGATGATCATGGATTGAGATGATATCTGATGTATGACATACCGATGAGGTGTATACCTTGGTATGGTGAGCTTGGTGACAGTTGGTTGCTGAGGAGACATGGTGGAGATGGAGTTCTACATATGTTGCAGGGATGTTTGCCGTATGTGGAGGAGTTGACATCATGGACATTGATGATCTTGGTGCATGGCTACCAAGATGATATGTTGTCGAGGACGACAACGATTTCAGGTGGAGGAGGATGTAAGGTCCTCGGGTGATAACGCGGTTGGGCGCCGGGCGAACCGGGCGCGGGCACGGTTGTGTGACGGGCGCGCGGGCGAGCGGCGAGTCGAGGAGCACGCCGGGCGCGGGTGCGGGTGACCGACGAGTCGAGGCGCACGCCGAGCGCGGGCGCGGGTGACCGACGAGTCAAGGCACACGACGGGCGCGCGGGTGGAGCGACGAGCTGTGGCACACGGAGATGCGACGAACAAACAAGTTGTATGCGACAAAACATTTGCGACAGTTTGCAACGATACAACGAACGATGAAGTTTATACCCGATTTGAGCGTGGGCCAATACACTTGAGGCCGACTCATGATGAGGTGCAGGCCGACTTGTAGTTGGGCGTTTGAAAGGTGTGTAAACCATGTTTTTGTGGTCGTTTTGGTGAGCCACCACCCCACTTACAACACATATATATTGGATGCACTTTGGTGCGTTCAAACCATCATCGAATCAACTCATTCGAAGACAACAACTTCGCATAAAGGTGCAGGTTTAGAGTGCGCATTAAGGACAAGGTATGAGCGCATAGCTCATGCGCTAAGGTTGGACTTGCGCATGGTTTTAGCTCACACTTGAAGAAAGACGAAGGTGTTGGGCAAGGTGTGCCCATGGGTTGGTTGTGGGTGCACAAAGTCTTGGCGTGGGTGTCTTGGTGACTCGGGTGAGCACCCGCCCATCGTGCAAGTGTGCACGAAGGCAATTTTTCCATGATTGTAAATTTGGCTAAGTATGGAACTTGGTATCTTCCAAGTAGACATGTAAAAGCTTGTATAGTTAAAGATTGATTAATATATATATTTTGGGCAGACTCATTGTTTAGGGAGTTGCCCCTCCCTTTATACTGTGCAATTGTGTTCTTGTTATGATTGTTGTTGATAATGAATGAGTATGGGTGTTTATTGGTATAAAGGCTAAACATAATAATACTTGGTTGCGAAACACAAACTAAGTAGGAGAAAGTGAATTGGGCGTAGTCCACGAACATAAGTATTGGTGAAAAGAAAGTGTTCAGTGGTGCCGCACCTCGCTAAGAGCGGTTGAAAGACTACCGCCGGCTTGGGGGCATGACAACCATGGATGTGGCTACGATCTTCCCCTTACTTTGAGAGCGAACCAGAAAGAAAATAAATTTCCTAGTCTGGGAGATGATCTTACTGCCTTTCTTTCCAGAGATCAAAGAAGTGGCAGTAGGTGGAGCTACCTCCGTATCCTGTATAATGTATTACACAAAGAAATAATAACAGCGCGAGGCCTTGACTCATACACAACATGTCACTTCCACAAGTATGGTTGGCCTAATAATACGTCACAAACATCAAGATGTACAACATCACACAATACCTCATCTGTGAAGGGCTTGAGGTTGTAGGGAAGGCGACACTGCTGGCGGACTCGGAGATCTCATCCTTGGTGAAGCCACCCAATGTTGTACGATTGCGGGTTTGGTATGGTCGATAGTCCCAGCCGCTTCACGGCCTCTATTGAAATGATGTTCTTTTGGCTCCCACTGTCAACAATGAATTGTAGCGGTGAACCCTTCACCCACATTTGTGAGTGGAAAAGATTCTCCCCCTCCTCTGGATCTTCAGGCTCATTCTTCTGGATCTTGGCGGTGGCAATAGTGGCGCTGGGATCTGTATCAATGATATGCTTCCCTTTGTCATTCCTCTTGTCGGGTTCTGACTCAGGGTCAGAACATGCATCTGATTCTGAAGAGTTCAACTCAGCTACCAATGACTGCTTGGCCCGACACTCACTTGTGTTGTGAGTGGGGCCCTTGTGGAACTCACATCAATTTCCTGTGTCCGTCTTTGACTTCGTAGTGGTGTTATTTTCTTGCAACTTCGACTGCTTGTCTTGGATCACATTGTCTTGGTTTTGTCCTTGGTTCTACAGTTTGGGGAAGCCTTTCCCTTGTTTGGAATTCGCATATCCAAAGTCTTGCTTCTTCTATTTAAAAAAAAAAATTGATCTTGATAGCGTAACGGTATGCCATGTCGAGCGAGGAGATGTCCAGGAACTCCATCTTGTCCTGGACGTATCTATGTAAGCAGCCGCGGTACTTGAGTACCAAATGTTTCTTAAAATCCTTGATATCCAACTTCATGCGAAAGGTATGAAAAACATTGGTAAACTTCGCCACATCTTGGTCCCTTCCCAGCCGCAACGTGGTCCACTTTATGTATTTTTCCTCGTAGCTCCCGATAGGGTAGTACTACCCTTTAATGGCGTCCCGGAATGAATTACAAGTGGGAGTGGTTGAAAACAATGAGTTCCCACCAGTCCTTAACATGGGGGGCACTTTGAGAAGAGAAAAAGTAATATTTTCTCCGCTGGAATCATGAACATAAAAATATCCTTCTAGTAGATTCAACCATTTATCTACGGCATCTGCATCTATTTGACCCTCAAATATGGGGATTTCAAAGTTAACCTATACCTTAAAGGGCGTGGTGTTTCCAGAGTAGCTGTTGGAAGCAAATGTGTCGCCCTTGGGTAGTCGTTGAAGGATCTAGGCAAAGTTGTCCATCATCGTGTTCCTTTGTCGCTTGAGGGCTTCTTCGAGAAATATTTTGAAAGGATCTCCTGCCCCCTTGTCTTTCTTTTCATCCGTCATGGGAGGCTATCAGGATTTATGAGGCTAGTCTTGCAAAGGTTTGACTAGTTCAAGCCCTAACTCCTTATATCCCGACCTCATTGGGGACATGAAAAGAAAGACAGAAAGAGTAGACCGCTCTGATACCATTGATCCGGATTTATGCAGGAACACAATAAAGTACAAAAATAAACATAAATACAGAGATGCAGAAGAAATAATACTTCATTTCATTAATTTAAAATGCTGAAATATGCTTACAAACAGAAATGAAAATAAACTAGCTCGAGCGATGGTAGCTTATCTCTGAGGAGAGATGTGGCGGCTACATGCCTCTAAATTGCGTTACAATGAGGCTCAAAGGCCTTTTTATTATTGAACAATAAGAGCAAACCCTAAAGAAACAAAACCCTAACCCGAGGAGATGTAACACCAAGAGTTTATGGGCCCCGTTGGGGTTAGTTGGGCAACCAACTTCTCGAGGTTGTGTCTTGGTCATATTATCTCCGTTTGACGCGCATGACATCCCGTTGGAAAGATCTCTCTGAGGACTACGACGAAAAAAATGACCTAAGAATAGTTGTTGGCAGTAGATTGCCAAAAAAACATCGTTTAGGGCCTCAAAACGGATCCAGAAGTTTAGGACCCAAAAAATGCTAAAAATAGTAAACTGTGCTACAATTAAGGAAACTGAAAAACCGAAAGAAACAATGGTGGGGGTCCAAGTGGAAATGGCGGGTGGCCACCAATATCCACCTGGATCAGTATGACAATGGGAGAACATATGTCAAGTATAGCACACATTTTAATATAGACTCCTTGTAGTCGTTGTTTACACCCCATTGAGGAAGAAAATTTTGGAAAAGTTAATATCTTATTTTTATTAAATTAAATTTTAAAATTACTTATTTAAAGAACAATTCTAGTTTTTTTTATATACATTTAAAATCATGATAAAAATTAAACGCTGGATTTATATTAATAGATAAACTCTATTACATTTGTCTTGATGTATGTTCATCCATGCTTATGAGGATATATAACAGATAAATGTCTACATACCAAAAAAATAAATTGCTTTTTCCGCCAAGTACCCAATATTCTTCCCAATATAAACTGAAAGTTATGTAAAGCATAGAGAGAAAGGGATTTGTCGATCATCTAGTCAACATATGTATATGAAAACACCATACAAAATATCACAATATAAATAAAAAGAGCTTGTGATGTTACAGAATGTTGATAAAGCCCTCTTCCCCGTCGCATTGACGTCTGTGTATTTGTACTTCATGACTCCATAATCCCCGCTGAGACCTTCTTTAGACAACTTGTCTGCCTCCATGTTGGCTTCCCTGTATATGTGATTAATAATATAGGTTGTGAGAGAGTCCAAATGTGTTTGATCTTGTTTATCCAGCCAGATAGGGTGGGAGGATCAAAATTTGTATGCCCTTATATTCCTTCAATAAGAGATCTAGAATCACCATAAATATGAAGACTGTGTATCTTCTTCTCTTGCGCAAACCAAAGTAGACCCCATAAAGCAATTATTTCAGCTCTAGTGTTTGTGCCTGGTCCTCCATTCCAAGAAATATTATATTGTGATCTTCAATTTATCTTGAGAACTACTCCACAACCACACATGCCAAGTTGTGCTGCTCCATCAAAACATCCTACAACAAGGAAAAAGGACGAAGGAACTTGTCGATGGGATGAGTATATGGGTGAGTCAATTGTAGGCGTGAGATATGACATACACGTTAATATGCTGTGGCATATCCATATAATATTGAATGGTTTCCCATCAAAAGGATGAAGGAACTTGTCGATGGGATGAGTATATGGGTGAGTCAATTGTAGGCGTGAGATATGACATCCACGTTAATATCCTGTGGCATATCCAGCTAATATTGAATGGTTTCCCATCAAACAAATGGTGATTGCATGCATTCCATATTTCCCATATAATGAAAAGAGGCATCTCCTTGTATTTGCCATTTCCAGCATTCCAATTTATGATGCATTGTTCAAAGTTGGATGCCCAACTGTACGATATCTAGAGAAACTGTGAAATATGATTCCAAACCATACATGTAATGGGACAAAAGAAGAAAATATGATTAATAGGTTCTGTTGATGCCCTGCAGAAAATGCAATATCTGGAACCCGAGAAACCCCTCTTCAATAGGTTTTCCCATGTAAGTATTTTGTTCCTCCACACGAGCCAGGAGAAAAGAATAATTTTAATAGGGATATGCCACTTCCAGATTTTGTAGAATCAAGAAGGGTGGTGCAAGTCGAAACTCTACCTTATGAAAAATTGATATGTCTCAGCCACGATAGGTGATTGCTTATGTAGTCTCCCATCCCAAGTAATATTGTCTCCAAGTGCGTAGTAACAAAGGCATGCCAAACGAAGTTTTGTATCATAACCCTATCATTCCACCATGCTTCTTCCTTCCAAATCCATATCTTCAACCTCTTTCCAAATTGGGCATCCTGCATGCCAATGCTTGATTTCTTGGTATAAAAGAAAATATCCTCTTCGATGAATAATATCAATTGTATGTCCCTGAATATGCATGTCACTATTTGTGCCCTTTATGATGTTTGTCCCAATCATAATTTTATGGCCATTGCCAAAATTCCATGCCATCCTCATGTGCCACCAGTGGATAATTTTAATAAAACTCCTCCAAATCAGAGATCCTTTTGTTTTGGTGGGTCTGATGTGTCTGTATATAGTTTCAATGTCAGAATCCCTCATATACTTGTCATGTATGATGTCCTTCCAGACCCCTCGACCATTCAAGGCCCTCCAGAAATATTTAATAAGCAAGGAGAATCCAAAGATTATCTTTTCTAACAAACCCCATCCACCGAATTCCTTTGGGATAGTCAGGGCGTCCCACCTGCAAAGATGGAATTTAGTTGTCGTTCTGGTCCACCAGAGAAATCGAGATATGATAGATTTAATCTTAGAGGCGATAAATGAAGGAATCATATATAGATGTGCCCAATATACAATTATCTGTTGCAAACATCCTGAATTAGTATATATATGCCACCCAAAGTGAGGAATTTGTGTGACCATGTGTTCAATTTCCTCTTGTATTTATCCACCATCCAAAGCCAGTCTCTGATCCTGTATTTATTGGGCTTGAGTCTGAAACCCAGGTAGGTGAGTCTAGCTTCAAGGGGGGCAGTCTGAACTCTGAATATGCCAACAATGAAGTCTATATCCACCTGTCACTAGAAGAGTAGTAGAGAATAGATTTGTTACCCTTTGTAAGAAGCGAGGAAGTCACACCATATCTAAGAAAAATGTAGTGTAATGCAGACCACTGGGATCTGGATATGATGCCAAAGGTTAGAATATCATAAAAAAAAAACAAGTGAGTGATGTTCACATGTTTAGTAATATATAAGCCCTAAAAGAGTCCCCGTGAATGTGCCTCTCTGATTCTCATACTAAGACCGTCCATAACAAGAATACAAATTAAAGGGGAAAGAGAGCATCCTTGCCTAAGTCCTCTTCCTACACAAAAAAAGGTGGTGCAGAGACCATTGATCAAGACAACAAAACAAACAGATGTGATACAAGCCATTATCCACTCCACATTATGAGATCACAGGCCAATTTTGTAGAGAATGAGCCTAATGTATGACTAGTCCACACAGTCATAGGCCTTATGTAGGCCGATTTTCATCACCATTGTCTCCTTCTTTTTGGTATGTATAGTATGATACATTCCTGTGTCGTTGTGGTTGCATCATGTATCAAACGATTGTTTAAAAACTCAAACTATTCATGAAAAACATGTAAAGATAAAACCTTATTGATGCACCTCACAGTCACCTTTGATATTAACTTGTAAAAAATGTTACATAGAGATATATGTCTGAAATCCCTAAAATTATAATTATATAAAATGCATTTTTCTAAAAACATATTAAAATATACATTATAATCTTATAATGAAAATGACTTCCATTTATTCTTTAGTTATTAAAATAAAAATTCCTTATGAATTTTTGGATTAGTTTATTTATTAGTTTTACAATA
Organism: Pinus tabuliformis; assembly: GCA_031772625.1. NCBI lineage: Eukaryota > Viridiplantae > Streptophyta > Pinopsida > Pinales > Pinaceae > Pinus > Pinus tabuliformis. Next base: position 1,162,357,464 of record CM062813.1, on the reverse strand, counting down.
TAATTCGTGTAAACTAGATTTAACTTACAATTTTATTACAATATGAACTAAAATAGATGTTAACTTACAATTTTATTGTAATCTGAATTAAAGTTTTTGGAATAGTTTATTTATTAGTAGTTTTACTACATAATTCTCGTAAACTAGATTTAACTTACAATTTTATTACCATATGAACTAATTTAGATAACAACATTTTTATAATAGTATATTTTTCCTCAATTTTGTAACAATGTATTAAAATTTAAATACTTTATTTTTAATTTTTAGTGTTAAAAAGAGTTATAATAATAATAATAATAATAATAATTTATTTATTTATCTTATTTGCATTATCAAAATTATGTAACTTATATTTCTTGATGGGTGGGTTTAAAAATCGAAGGGTAAACCCACCATCGTATTGAATACGAAGTGACGGGCATTAATAGTCTTGGGTGAGGCTCACCCTATGCATGCATAAGCACGTGAGGCATCTATATAGCTTTAAATTTGAAGCATGAGGAGGAGGTGGGTTGTATGCAGATTTTTGTGGGTGAGGAAGATTTGTGCCTGAGCAGAGGGGGAGGAGACATAATCTGTAGAACAAGAAAATAAGTTTGATTATGGCTTCAATTGTGAAGAACCTGGTCTAAGTGTTGATGTTTTGGTTCGAGAAATTGATAGTAGTGAAGCGAAGGGGTCAATAAAGGGCTGCACGGTATCATTTAGCTTCTTGGGATCACAAGTAATTGTGGAATGACGAGGCTGGGTGAAGCTATAGAGGTGGAAAACAACTAAATGTTGCAGGTGGATGTCTCTCCCCACCATTCTACCACTGGTTGTCCTGCGCACAATATCTGTGGTACCTTTACTCTTGCTTGTCAAATGGTCTAGTATTGTGTGGTTTTGCTCTAGTGGCTTGGTTTTTATTGAGTTGGGATATCTATTAGTCCTTTGTCTATTGGTCATTTGGTTTGCAACGACGTGGTTGGTCTTGGAGATTAGGTTTATATTGAGTCGGGTCCTCTTTGGGCTGAAAGTCTAATGATCTTGTTGTGTAATTGGATTGGTAAGGTTATGCCTGATAATTTCCTGTTTGTTCTTGTTTCTTTAGGTAATTTTTATAGCAAAGAAGGTTATAACCTTGTTGTGTCTTTCTTCTGAGTCTTGTTGTGGTTTTGGTTTAGTTTTATGAGTGTTGAAGGTTATAAGTCTAGGTGTTTTCTTTACCTTTGTGAGCATGACAATCATGGATCGATCCTTGGCTCAGGCTAGTGTCTTAAGTTTGAAGATGGTGGGTCGTGTGCTCTTAGAGAAGTTGGCATAATTGGTGTAAACCTCATACCCCTATCTGTGGGTTTTTTGGTGAGCATTCTAAAAGTATGCCTCTCTTGTGCATCATGTTGCCTAAACTATGTATGTGCAGAATGAGGGGAGGCGTTGATGGGGCCCCTCATGGTCAGCACAGGGCTCAAATACACAAGAAGTAGTTGAGGTCTTCTTCACAATGCTCCCCCATGAGGCCTGGCAGGAAATCCAAAACCTAGAAACCATGGTAAGTGCTAAGCGATAAGAATTTTCTGAATTTGAGATCCTGGAAGATGTCTCTAGTTGGGTTCCTGACCCTGGCCACACCAGGGGATGAAGGAAACATTATCTCAACTCTATTGCATTACACTAGAAAAGGAAGACTTTGTTGGACATGGAATTGAAAGATAAATAGGTGGAAAGATACAATGTGGTAGACATCAAGAGAACTCTAATAAATCAATGTTTCTTCTTGGATACATTGGATGCAAGATTGACTCATATAGAAGGCCACCTTCAATGTGAGTTTGATCCTCCTGCTCCTCTCGGTTCAAGTGCAAAGGACCCAACACTTGTTTCCTCCTCAGATTCATAATTATCTGCATGTATGTTAGTTGTTTTGGTCTCACGATATGTAAATTTGTACTATGAGGATATAACCAGAATGTTTGGATTTGTTTTTTAAGACTTTATGTATTGAGTAGGTGGGTAAATTCCCTAGTCTCCTTGAAGATAGAGTGAAACCGCCTACGAAGAACTAAGAGTGAGCACTGCATGGATGGATATTGTACTCTGTTTTTTAAGAATTTATGAGGCAATAAAGGTTTTTAATTTACAAAAAAAATGTAACCTATATAAAATACAATACTTTCTTGTCTTTATAATCATTATCATTGTATATTAATTCAGTTTATCTTAGATGAGATCCTCCTAACCTAGTTTCAATCTTCTCAAGTGACATGGCGTGATGACTTAGAGCCTTGTTATTGAAAATATAGTTACAAAAACATATATATTCCTCATATAAAATATACAAATATTTTTTTCATAAAATTGACCATAATCACATATAATTATTATATAACAAACTTATAAATTGTTAAAATAAAAATAAAAATATTATACATTAAATTATTTTAATCAAAGTCTTTTTAAATTATTTTTAAAAATATTAGCATTTTTAAATATTATTAAAAAAACAAATACAAATTTTCATAAATTAAAGTAAATAAATTTCAAATTTAAATATACAAAATTGATAATATAATTTTTACCAAAGAATAAATGAACATGTTAGATTTGAGACTTTTGTGATCCATAATGTTGATATCAGTCTTTCGGATTAATCACATCGCTAGGATTTGGTCGACGTTTCGAACCAGCTAATGTGGTTCATCCTCAGGACAAGGTGAGAAATCAATAGATTTGAGGGAATAAATAGCAAGACTGCATCATTGCCCAGAGTTTGTTGTTGGAAAATAGTCGTTAGGTAACAAGCTATGTAGTAAATAAATATTTAGTTTCCATATTTGAAGATGATAAAATTAAATTTAGTTACAAAATAACTGGTGTGTAATAAATAAATATTAAATTTTGGTATTTTAAATGGAATATTGGAATTAAATATTATTTTTTAGAGCTAATTCATATTAACAATTGTAGTAATATTGTCTAGAGATAATTAATAATATAGTTTGTTAGGGTTTGACTAATAGTAATGGAAACTAGTTGTTATGAATTAATATTATTTAGAAATCATAAGTTAAATGTTTAAAAGTAATGTCATCTATAAATAGTTAGTTTAAAAAGTGTAGTGTGTTAGGGTCTGACCCTATCTTTTATTGATGGAATAGTATTTAATTTATTAATAATTTAATATTATTAATTATTATTATAATCTTATAGAGGGACTGTAATATTAAATCCAAACAATAATGTACCAATGGTATAATATTATTATAGAGATTAATATTAAATACATTATTTTAATATAATTCGATATATTAATTTCTATGATAATAATTTTAATTTAGAATAAAAAATAAAAAGACTAAGAATGGAAGAATGAAAACTAATCTCATAAAAATGGAGGATGGTTAAAGATGAACTGATGGTATTTCCAATATTATTGATATTATAGAGATTAATAATGTTAAAAATCCTTATCTTGATATTTAAATTCACTTATAATACAATAAATTGATTAATAAGATATAATAATTTTAATCTATTATTTTAATATATATAAAGTAAATACTATAATAGGAAGGAGGAAAACTAATCACATAAAAAAGGAGGAAGGCAAAAGATAATATTAGATCAGAGAAATACTTCAACGACGAACAAAGAAATTAAAGAAAATTAAGGAATGATCTAAGGGGAAAAAACCAGAAGGTGAGAAGGGAGAACCAACAGGAACGAAAAGGGGAAAGGAGAGGGAGTGAAGGGTCAAGAGGAGAGAGCTGGAATCCAGCTTTTACTTAATTTCCAGCCATCGTCCCTATTGAGGTTATTGGCATGCCTTTCAATTTCAATCGCTTCTCTGAGTTTCCTGTGGTGGAAATGATCAACCCTAGCAATGACTTTGGAATCTTCAATGCAGACATGGTGATTCGATTTCACAGAATGCTCGGCAAGGGCTGATGTGCGAGAGCGACTGTGTCTAATGTCAGTTGCATGTTCACTGATTCTCTACTTAATAGACCTACCTGTCTCTCCAATGTAGGGGGTACCATAGGAGCAGGGAATAAGGTAGACCCCTTTCGTGTCTTTAGGGTCAATAGGGTCTTTAACAGATTTAAGGGAATTTTTAATGGTTTGGAGAGGTTTGAAAGAAGAAGAGATATTCATCTTTTTAAGAATATGGGCAATCTTATCCGTGGTCCCTTGGATATACGGGAGATGAACCTTAGCGATAGGATCAACACAGGTGGGCTTTACTCTAGGCATCTCGCTGGCTCGGTGAAAGGCCTTGAGGCTCTCAAACCTGCTATACCCATTACTTCGAAAAACTTCAAGAAGATGAGATTTCCCCTGATCAAGGTGGAAATCATCAAAGATTATAAGAACGCGGGTAGCAAGAGTGTTGAGAACCCCAAATTTCTGCGCTGAGAAGTGATGAGAACTAGCATGGAGATACTGTTTCGTGCAAGGCTTCTTCCGAAAAACTTGGTGACAGATGAAAAAAACTGATATCAATAAATAAACATTTTACTTAACTATCAATTTTGTTTTATTAAGGAAAAAATATTAATTACATAAATCAACGAATTGAGAACATTTTTGGTTGTCCCGATCATTCATTTTGGTGATGAAAAGACATATATTCTACATTTGCATAACCAATAAAAAATACATGTTTACAGCCTATTCAATAAAAGGACACCATCAACTTTATTTCAAAATTAGTTACGCATATTTACAATATACACGAATATAATATTTATCTATGGATTGATAAGACACCCAATTCATTATTGGTAAAAAGTTCTGCCGGTTGTCAGTGTTTTAACTAAATTTATTAAATACATAAATAAGATAATTATTTATGAATAGATAAGACACGGTATGGTTATTTTGTAATGTCGGTGATAATTAAATATATTTGGTAAAAACACAGTGATAATTAGATGAGATATTAGATATTTAATAGATATTAGTAAGTGGATAAATTGATTTTAAAATAGGATATAAAATTATTTTTGTGATTTTTTTTTCAAAATATTTAAAAAATTAATAATTTTTATTTTATTTTAAGTTTTAATAATTTATTTTGTTTTTGAGATTGTTTTTTCGGATTAGTCACATAATCAGTTTTTTTTATTAGTAGATTGAGATTGTTTTTCCAGATTAATCACATAATCGGAGTTTCTATTAGTGGACGTTTCAAACCAATCACTGTGGTTTATCTTCGAGACAAAGATTTTAACTAGTTGAGATGTATCATGTTCTATATATAAACATTGGAGAAAGTCAAATAAAATTAATAAAATTAATTATTAAATTAATACTTTAACGTTATAAAGTATTTGGTCCATTTTAGAGTCATTAATTTCCTAATAAAAATGGACTAAATACTTGTCAGATAAAATTAATAACATTTATTATTAAATTAATATATGAACATTATAAAGTATTTGGTCCATTTTAGAGTCCTTAATTTCCTAATAAAAATGACCAAATACTTGTCAAATAAAACTAATAACATTTATTATTAAATTAATATATGAACGTTATAAAGTATTTGGTCCATTTTTAGAGTCATTAATTTCCTAATAAAAATTGACCAAATACCTTATAGCCTAATGTTCATATATTAATTTAATAATAAATTTTATTTATTTTATTTTATTTTCTCCAAGGTTTATATTTGAAACATGAAGCATCTCAATTATTTAAACCTGTGGATAGATCGATTTTTTTATCTTTGTCAAAGGGATGAACCATAGTAATTGGTTAAAAACGTAGATCAATAAAAAATTGATTATATGAGTAATCAAGAAAAAAAATCTCAAAAAAATAATAATTAATAATCTAAAATTCAAAAATAATGATAAGAATGAAATATACTTTCTTGTCTTTTAATAAACAAAACCTTTAGAAGAACATGAAAAAAAATGTATCACGAAAAGTTTCTTCATTTTCTTCAAGTGTCCTAGCTTTTTTGTTATTTCTTTTTAGTTTTTTTGCTATTTCTTTTTGTCTTCCTGCAACAAATTTTGTCTTCGGCATAACCACCTATAGCTATAAGAAGAAAAATATTGTTTTGCAGTTTTAGATTCTCAGAGCTTTAGTGGTAAAATCCTTTCAATTGTGTTGATCTCTTCAGAGTTTGAGAAGTATGCATGTTTTGGTATTATTGCTAAAACTGTATTTACTTTTACTATATGATGTTTTTTTTTTCTTAAGCCCTAATGGTTAGCTCAACTAGTCAAGTCCCTATTGTTAAGTAACTTCAATTCTCCTTGATGCTCTTGGGGTTTGGCCGATGAGTTTTAAAGGATTCCCTTCGGGGTTGATCTGCCTTATACTCTTCTTCAAGGTATAACCCTTGCTTTATTTTTTCTCCCAAAAATTATTGGTTGTGAGTGACTCCAAAATTTCAAAACCTCTCCCTCAAATCTCAAATGGAACTCCATTTTTAAGAAGCATTTGGCATTGACTAGGTTTTTTTTCAAGGTCTCATCGTCCCATATACTAAGGCATAATAATAAAATGGTAGATTAGTTGGCTAAGTTTGCCTCTAGTGAGGAATGAACTCTTCATATTAGTTGGTTTCAAAGGACTCAAATTATTCCTTGAATAAAGCACTTTTCGCCTCATGAGATTCAACCTACAAGGGTCCTTTAAATAAACCCATCATCATTCCAACTAGTTTGCCCTCCCTCCGGATATTCAAGGCAATGTACAACTGATATAATGTTGGTTAGTGGTTGTATCGATTGGCTTGTGTTTGGTGATTGTATGTGCTTCACATTCTCAATATGGATCAAGGGTCAAGAACCATAGAAATTGGTTCATGGTTTGTGTGGTGTAGGGATTAATGTATCTAGTTTGAGGCAAGAATGGTGACCTAGTGAAGAAAGAAAGCATATTCCATCTCTAACTCAACAATTGAAGCATTCTATGTAAGTGGCTTCAGTGATGGAGATCCTTATAGACCATAGAAAACAACCTTAGTATGCAAAGGAAGAAATTAATAATCTACATGTTCAAATTAAGAAATCGCAACATATCAAGGCTCTCTCCAAATAACTAGTCTTCTTGCTATGTGAATTCTCTCTTTCAGGTATCATCTACTCTTCTAAATTTGAATTTTGCAACCCCTATTGAACTTATCCATACAGTCATGGAAGACCATATTCCTTCTCAATCCAAAAGCCAAACGTTGTCTACCTTAATCTAATGATAGATCACATGAAAATATTCCTTAGGTGGTCTAAATCCATATACATCTACATTCTTTTGGGGCCAATGAATAATAGAAGCTGGAAAAAATGAAAAAAGGGACCTGTTGTACTCTGTCTGTACTCTATTTGGATTGGCAAAGGAAGTAGAACTATTGCTTTCATCTGTAGATACAGAATGAGCACTGTCGTGTACAGGGGATCATATTTCATTTATACCTTCTCGAGTTGCACCTGTTAGAGAAGGAAGTCGGTGGTGTCTCTGCGCTAATCAATAACTCTTTCCAACTGCGACTGTTAGTGGGGTTGTTTTGTGTTCACCCAGTTTGGCACTGGAAACCTCCATTTAACTGTTCAATGTGCAATGGATATGAAATCAACATAATTCCTTCTTGTCATTTCTTTTTATGCTGCAAAATATCTGTTTGTATACAACATTTTCTAATACTTCAATTTTTATTGTTAACGAGAGTTATAACATTATAATTATTAAAATAATATATATCTATATATATATATATATATATATATATATATATATATATATATATATATATATATATATATATATATATTAATCGAAGGGGGCAAGCCCACCACCGTATTGAAGTGACGAACATTAATGGTCTGGGGCGAGGCTCACCCTATGCATGCATAAGCATGTGAGGCATCTAGATAACTTTAAATTTTTGGCATGAGGAGGAGGTGGGTTGTATGAAGATTTTTTCGGGTGAGGAGGGTTTGCGTCTAAGCGAAGGGGGAGGAGCCAAAACCCCTGCAACAAGAAAATAAGCCTGATTCTGGCTTCAATTATGAAGAGCCTGGTCTAAGTGTTCATGTTTTGGTTCGAGAAATTGATAGCACTAAAGCGAAGGGGTCAATCTAGGGCTGCAAGGTATCATTTAGCTTCTTGGGCTCACAAGTAATGATGGAATGACAAGGCTAGGTGAAGCTACAGAGGTGGCGAACAACTAAATGTTGCAGGTGGACGTCGTCTCTCCCCACCATTCTACCATTGGTTGTCCTGTGCACAGAATCTCTGGTACCTTTACTCTTGCCTGTCAAATGGTCTGTTATTGTGTGGTTTTGCTCTAGTGGCTTGGTTTTTATTGAGTTGGGATATCTGTTAGTCCTTTGTCTGTTGGTCATTTGGTTTGTAACAACGTGGTTTGTCTTGGAAATTAGGTTTATATTGAGTTGGGTCCTCTTTGGGCTGAAAGTCTAACGATCTCATTGTGTAATTGGATTGGTAAGGTTATGTCTGATAATTTCCTGTTTGTTCTTGTTTCTTTAGGTAATTGTTATAGCAAAGGAGGTTATAACCTTGTTATGTATTTCTTCTGGGTCTGGTTGTGGTTTTGGTTTAGTTTTATGAGTGTTAAAGGTTGTAAGTCTAGGTGTTTTCATTACCTTTGTGAGCCTGGCAGTCATGGATCGATCCTTGGCTCGAGCTAGTGTCTTAATTTTGAAGATGGTGGGTTGTGTGCTCTTAGAGAAGTTGGCATAATTGGTGTAAACCTCATACCCCCATTTGTGGGTTTTTTGCTGAGCATTCTAAAAGTGTTCCTCTCTTGTGCATCATGTTGCTTAAACAATGTATGTGCAACATGAGGGTAGGTGGCGGCGGGGGCCCTCATGGCCAGCACAGGGCTCAAATTGTCATGTCCCTTCTCAAACACATTTGTAACAGGGTGTTGCTACATAATTTTGCACAATTTTGGCTAAGGAAGAGAACCCATCATTTTCGACTTAGGGACTTAGGAGGCAATTTGACTTAATTTAGTTGCTAATGGAATGGGGGGGCCACCCACATGGGAATTCAAATTGGCCCATTCAAATAGCTTGGAGGGAAAGTCGAATAGGTGGATGGAGGGGCCCACATGAGGCTAGGGAGGCCCAAGGAGTTATAAGGAGGGAGAAACTCTCATTTTGGGATTCACTCATACATCTTGCAAAAAAAATCACTTATGTTCACTATGTTGTTTAGCTGAGTCAATTGACTGTTTAGCCACGAATCTCTCAAGTGGGAGATTCAACCTCTACTTCAGGGGACTATCTATGCCCGCCCTAGAGAGGTAGTTCTACAAGGATTTTAGGAGTTTCGGGGTAGTGACATAGCACCACCAACCAGCGCAAAGCAAGGAGTGCGTATTTCTGGGCAGCCAGGAAACACACAGAGGGAGATTGAGGTAAGCAGACATCTGATTGCTTGTACGGGAGTTGGGGAGCTGAGGTAGAAGCATTAGACCAACATTCTTGCTGGGTTTTACAGCTAGCTGAGCCAACATTCCAACAATTCGAATTGTTGGGTGATAGCTTAGAGGCCACACAACAAATTTTCGTGGTACTTGGGAGCAGCTGAGTTAGGCAAAGAGATCATCCGGAGAGTTAGGGATTAGATAGCACGAGTGAAATCAGCATTTTGGAGAAATTTTCAGGTGGATTTACATGCAGTTTCCAGCAAGTTGAAATTGACAGCTAGAGCTAAGGTGAGGCTCCAAGGGGGTCGAAAATCAGAAGTCTAAACCAACCAAAATCCTTTCTGGGTTTTTTCTGGGTTTTTGACAAGGATCCCAGATATAAAGTTTCATAATTTTTTAAGCACCGGAGGTGGGGTTTTAAGACTTATATTTGTAGCAGACAATGTACTAGAATTGTTGGGGATTGAATAATGTCTTTGAGGGTCGATTTTGGGAAGTCCAAATTGGGCCAAACCATTTCTGGGTTTTTGTGGGTTTTGGCCAAGGTGTCAAGGGTTAAAAGCATATAAATTTATGGGCAATTTTAGTACACCTTCTAGCCATTCAAACTGCAGTAGAGCAGTTGTTTCTAGGCAGCGCAGTACAGATTGGTGTAGCAGCCGAGCAGTCTTAAACTCAACCATTTTCTTACCTGGGTTTGGTCATGCTTGTCCTTTCAGACAAGCCCAGGTGCACCATTCCATCATTTGACTTGCAGAAATATAATAAAATAACTCAGAAGTTCTCCATTTACAACTTTTATATGGGTGTTTGCTAAATATTTCGTTTTTGTAATTCGTTGCATGTATTATTTGCTTGTTATCACTTGTATTCCTATTAAGGATCATTACACAAATACATGCACAAGAAGTAGTTGAGGTCTTCTTCATAGTGGTCCCCCTTAAGACTTGGCAGGAAATCCGAAACCTAGAAACCATGGTGAGTGCTAAGTGATAAGCATTTTCTAACTTTGAGATCTTGGAAGATGTCTCTAGTTGGGTTCCTGACCCTGGCCACACCAGGGGATGAAGGAAACATTATCTAAACTCTATTGCATTGCACTAGAAAAGGAAAACTTTGTCAGGCATGGAATTGAAAGATAAATAGGTGGAAAGATACAATGTGGTAGACATCAAGAGAACTCTAATAAATCAATGTTTCTTCTTAGATACACTGGATGAAAGATTGACTCATATAGAAGGCCACCTTCAGTGTGAGTTTGATCCTCCTGCTCCTCTTGGTTCAAGTGCACAGGACCCAACACCTATTTCCTCCTCAGATTCATAATTATCTACATGTATGTTAGTTGTTTTGGTCTCATGATATGTTTTGTACTGTGAGGATATAACTAGAATGTTTGGATTTGTTTTTTAAGACTTTATGTATTGAGTAGGTGGGTAAATTCCCTAGTCTCCTTGAAGATAGAGTGAAACTGCCTACAAAGAACTAAGAGTGAGCACTCCATGGATGGATATTGTACTCTGTTTTTTAAGACTTTATGAGGCAATAAAGATTTTTAATTTACAAAAAAGAAATATAACTTATATAAAATACAATACTTTCTTGTCTTTATAATCATTATCATTGTATATTAATTCAGTTTATCTTAAGTGGGATCCTCCTAACCTAGTTTCAATCTCCTCAAGTGACATGGAGTGATAACTTAAAATCTTGTTATTGAAAATATAATCACAAAAACATGTAAAAATATTTTTCTCACAAAATTTATCATAATAACATATAATTATTATATAGTAAACTTATAAATTCATTTTATAATATAATTAAAATAAAAATAAAAATATTATAAACATTAAATTATTTTAAACAAAGTCTTTTGGTTGAAATCTTTTTAAATTATTTTTAAAAATATTAACATTTTTAAATATTATTAAAAAACAAATATTTTTTTCATAAATTAAAGTAAATAAATTTTAAATTTAAAAATAGAAAATTGATAATATAATTTTTACCAAAGAATTAACATAAAGACTGACATGAACATTTTACTTAACTATCAAAAATATTAATTACATAAATCAACGAAATGAGGACATTTTTCGTTGTCCCGATCATTCATTTTGGTGATGAAAAGACATATTCTTCATTTGGATAACCCATGAAAAATACATGTTTACAAACTCTTCAATAAAAGGAAACCATCAACTTTATTTCAAAATTAGTTACACACATTGACAATATACACGAATAAAATATTTATCTATGGATTGATAAGACACCCAATTCATTATTGGTAAAAAGTTATGCCCGTTGTCAGCGTTTTAACCAAATTTATTAAATACATAAATAAGATAATTATTTATGAATAGATAAGGCACGGTATGGTTATTTTGTTAATGTCGGTGATAATTAAATATATTTGGTAAGAAACATAGTGATAATTAGATGAGATATTAGATATTTAACCGGTATGAGTAAGTGGATAAATTGATTTTAAAATATGATATAAAAGTGTTTTGAGTAATTATAAAAAGAGTTTCAATAGAAATTATATATGAAGAAAACATTTGTCGACGCGTTTCGAATCAATCAGTGTGGTTCATCGTCAATACAAGTTGAAGAAACAGATATAACTTAGCATGCTAAATAGTAGCCTCCAACGGTTAACTTGACCAACGATTAATTTTGACTTTAGGACCATGGTCAAGGAAATTAGTTATATTAGGTAACCAATCCCTTAAAATTTTATATAAAAATATATAAAATAATTTTAACTGGTTTTTATAATTAGTTAATAAGTATTATTTAATAAAATTATAATCAAATGGAAAGTAGTTATATAAAGGACCTATCTTATAGTATATGTCTAGATTAAATGTATATATAAATATAAATATATATCAAAGGGTTGTTACGATAAAAGTTAGTTAGTATTAATAAATATATTAGAACGAGAAATTAAATTAAGTTAACTAAAAAAAATTGTTTTGAGTGATTTATAATTTTTTTTCCAAAATATTAAAAAAAATCATAATTTCTTATTCAAGCTTATGTGATTCATAATGAATTAAATAAAGTTTTTTGGTAGAAATCACACTTGTTGGTTCGAAATGCGTTGGCCAAAAAATTCTCTTATGTGATTTCTACCGAAAGACTTTGTTAAAAAATCATAGTTTTTTATTTTAAGTTTTGGTAATTTATTTTGTTTTTGAGATTGTTTTTCTGGATTAATCACATAATTAGTTTTTTTTTTTAATTAGTGGACGTTTCAAACCAACTAGTATGCTTCATTTTCTCGACAAAGATTTTAAATAATTGAGATGTATCATGTTCTATATATAAACAGTGCAAGGATCTTATATATAAACGGTGCGAAGTCTTATATATAAACGGTGTGCGGATCTTATACATAAACGGTGCGAGGTCTTATATATAAACGGTGCGAGGATCTTTGCAGTCTTTGATATATAAACAGTGTGAGGATCTCTGCAGTCTTCAATATATAAACAGTGCGAGGATTAGGTTCGGCCACAGTGATAAGGGATCTTTGCAGTCTTCGATGCATAAACAGTGCGCGGTCTTCGGATCTCTGCGAGGGAATTGATCAGTTTCGGTTCTCGGCGAGATCTAGGGATTGGAAGCACATTTGAAAGTCAGGTTTTCCGATATCATGTGCACACATTCCTTATCTTTTTCTTTTTCTAAATACATATTTGCTCATATAATTTCAAGTATGAATATTTCACCACAGTTACCAAAGATTACCAAGGGCAGACCTCGCACAATTACTCTACAAGGCCTTTATGAGTATATAGAGTCTTTAGAGAAACGTAGAGAAGAAAGAGAAGCCAAGCTACAAAAAGAGCTAGAAGCCATGCTAGAAAATAAATTTGCATCTCTTGAAGACACAATCCAAAAACAAATAGAAAATAAAATAGAACTACTGGAGAATAAAATGGAGGCAATGGAGACTAGATTGCAGGTTATAGAAAAACAAAACCAAGATACTAACCAACCATCCCAGCAAGGAGATGTTGATACTTTAGAGAGTCTTAAAATGAAAGACATGATTAAAGAACTAGAAGAAAAAGTTAGTAGCCGCCTCACCCTAAATAGTGTGGTAGATAAGTTAGATATCAAACCAATTAAAGATGAAATGAAAAAATTAATAGAATTAGATCACTAACGTAACAAAAGGGCTTGAACCTTGTAATCTTCGGTTTAAAAGATGAAGTAGATGAGGATACTTTAGCCTTAGCCCAGACAAAATTACATAATAGATTACAAATTGAAACAGTGTGTCTCATAGAAGCAACAAGGTTGGGGAAATTAACCAAGAATAAAGGAAGACTAATCCGCATAAAGGTGAGCTCCACTGATCATAAGTACGATATACTTAGTAAAGTCTCAAGTCTAAAAGGAACAGGAATATTCATAAATGAAGATCTCATTCCAGAAGATCAAGAAGAATTAAAAAAGGAGGTTCAAAAGGTGAAAGAAGCTAGAAAGGAAGGAAAATGGGCAATAATCAGAAATAGAAAAGCCTTTATTCGAGATAGAAACCAAAAAGATAGTAATCAATAGCAATTAAACATGCTCCAAATCCTTTCTTGGAACTGTCGGGGCTTCCCATGGAACAAAGGCCCCAAGCTAAGTTGGATTTCAAATGATGTTGATATTATTTTGCTTATTGAAACTTGGGAGCACGAAGAATCTAAGGTCCCTAACATAGATGGCTTTACGCTATGGTCTACCTGGAACAAGCGATCCTCCCATAGAGGCTTTGGGGGAATAGCTTGTTACATTAAGAAGAACATCTGCCGTCATGCTAGGATTTATAAAAACGACCCTCACAACCAATATACTTGGATAAAGATCAGTGACATTAATAATAAAAAGTCCTACATAGCAATATGTTATTCCCCCCCATCAATTCTAACTTCTATAAGAAGAAGAATCTAGATAAAACTAACCCTTACGATGGTTTAGAGAATGATATTTCTAGCCTAAGGAATGACGGTAATATCCTCTTAATAGGTGACTTTAATGCTCGAACTTCAAACAACCAAGCTATTATTCTAAGCAATCATTCCAACCATACTCCTATTTGGTTAGACAAAGACCCTACTCTGGCTAGTAGGTACAAAAGGAGCTCTGAAGACCTCGGGGAAAATTTGTTTGGATCGGAACTAGTCAAGCTCTGTAGTGATCAGGATCTCATAATTTGTAACGATCTAAAGAAGTGGCCCAATTCCAGCAAGATGACCTGCATCCATGGACTTGGTAGCAGCGTGGTAGACTACGTTATTTCCGATCTCCCATTATATAATGAAATAATAAATTTTGACATCTTAAATGACCACAAACCTGACTCTGATCATAGGCCTTTACTTATAACTCTCAATTTTGTCATGCATAGAGTTCCCACAGAAAATAATACTTACAACCAAAAGAACTTAATATTTGATAGAATTAAAAATTATCTCTTTCTAAATGAATTAAAAACTAATTTTCTTCCTTTATCTAGTATAGACAACATAGAAGACCTCTATCATAATTTTACTACAACCCTCTCATATTCTATTAACAAGTTCTCAATTGAAGTTTCAAATAATAAAAGAAATAGCAAAACCAATCCATGGTATGACAAAGATTGTAAAAGTGCGAGGAGAGCAATTAAGGAAGCTGTTGATGCATCTCTTAAAATGGACAAGATAAAAATATACAAAGCCCTAACTAAAAGGAAAAAGAGGCAGTACATTCGTCAAAGACAGGAGAATCTCTTACACCTCTCTAAGGTAGCTCCTAAGAAATTTTGGAGGCAGATTCTGACTAGGAAGACTAAAGATAATAATAAAATTGCTCTCCACAATTGGAATTCCTATCTTAAAAAGCTTTATGAATCTCCAAATGTCATGGATAATTTGGAAACCCTGCTCACAACGAAAGAAGTTTTCTCTTTAGAAGACATTAAGTTTGGGGTTAATCGCCTCGCTAATGGGAAAGCTAAGGACATTGAAGGTTACTAGGTGGAAATCTTAAAGATTGGAGGTCCTGTCCTCATCCCCCACATCCACAAGCTTTTCAATCAAGCATTCAAGCAAGGGTTCCCTAAACTTTGGACTGAGAGCCTCATTATCTCTATTTTTAAAAGTGGTGATACAAATAACCCCTCTAAATATCAGACAATTAGGATCAACCCTCTCTTAGCCAAGTTATATGGTAGTATTTTGGAAAAGAAGTTAAGCATATGGCTTGAAAGTGAAGGTAAGTGGCTAAAGTCCAATCAGGTTTCAGAAGGCATCACTCAACAACAGAACACCTCGTTACGCTTAGGATCATTGCGGAGGAATGTCGTAATGATAAATCCAATTTATTTTGTTGCTTTGTCGACTTTAGAAAGGCTTTCGATACAGTTCCTAGATACAACCTTTGGAATAGATTAGAAGAGCTAAAGGTTCCTCTTGAGTTGAGAGCTGCCGCTATAAGGTTATACGAGAATGTAATTGCCAAACTAAAGAGCAATGAGGGGTGGTCGAAAGATATTAAATGTAACATCGGAGTTAAACAAGGTTGCCCCTCTCCCCTACCCTATTTGGCATTTACATCGATAAGCTCGAAGGCTATTTAGAGGAAGCAGGATGTGATGGCACGATCTTAGCTGGGATAGTCGTCATCCTTCTTCTCTATGCTAACGATATTATTCTTTTCGCAAGGTGCCCATCTGATCTTGATAAGCAATTCAGGCTTCTTAAGGATTTCTGCTCTACCATGGGTATTACTGTTAACACTGACAAAACAAAAGTTATGATTATCAAATCCAAGAAGGACACTTACGCTAATTTTATGTATGACAATAATAACTTGGAGGAAGTGTATTCTTACAAGTACCTAGGAATTGATATTCGTCACAATCTCAACTGGAACCATAGCATTGAGAGAAGGATTAATGGGGGATGGAAAGCTTATTTTGGTCTTGAAAATAATTGTAAAACAACGAACCTCGTAATGTGGGATAAAAATAAGTTCCTCTTTGAAACTTTAGTCACTCATGTTATCTTATATGACTGTGAGGTTTGGGGTTGCAACATCTCCAGAGAATCATGGAGAAAGATTGAGCGAATCTAGAAGCGTTTTATAACTTATAACCTGAAAATTAAAATTAATACACCTTATCTTATTCTCCTTATAGAAGCAGGTCTTTCCCCTATTGAGAGCCTAGCTATGATTAGGTTTCTGATATACAAGCAGAAACTCAATAACATAGACGATCATAGACTTCCTAAGCTAGCTTTAAATTCTAGCCAAAACCACCTAAGGCTCAATCGAGGGTGGCAGACACAAGGGCCTGGTTAAACTATTGGGAGATCAACAAGAATGATGCATTGCAAAACATAAATAACATTAAAGATATTGTCACTTCTAAGTTCAAAGAAAAATGTGGTGTGAGAAAGATTTAGCGGCTAAAAGAAAATTAAGTTATTATAAGAAGGTCATCAACCCCACCCTAGAAGATCAAAAGTATCTCTCTATTTTAACTAGCTCAAAGAAGAAAATTAATATAGCAAAGATTAGAACGAATTCTCATGAGCTCCATAGTGAAACAGGTCATTGGGCAGTTCCTAAAACACCATGGATGGAAAGGATCTGCCATATATGTGAGAATAGGAACATCGAGGATGAAAACCACTTCCTCTTAGAGTGCCCCACATACAACCACATTAGATCTCAGTTTCACAATCTTTGTTACAATACTGACCTTCCTAGCCTTTTACAATGTCAAAATTACAGTGAGCTCGGGAGGCTTCTCTCCAAGCTTTTTGAGCATAGGAATAAAATCTTAAATCAAAATAAATAATTTGTTTCATTAGGTCCGATAGACCAATGTTTAGTCTCAGTGGACGTTAACCACCATCATCATCATCATCATCATCATAAACATTGGAGAAAGTCAAATAAAATTAATAAGATTTATTATTAAATTAATATATGAACGTTATATAGTATTGGTCCATTTTAGAGTTATTAATTTCCTAATAAAATGGACCAAATACTTGTCAAATAAAATTAATAAGATTTATTATTAAATTAATATATGAACGTTATAAAGTATTTGGTCCATTTTTAGAGTCATTAATATCCTAATAAAAATGGACCAAATACTTTATAACCTAACTTTCATATATTAATTTAATATTAAATCTTATTAGTTTTATTTGATTTTCTCTAGCGTTAATATTTGGAACATGATGCATCTCAACTATTTAAACGTGTGGACAGATCAAATTTTTTATTTTTGTCTTGGAGATGAACCATAGTAGTTGGTAATAAAAAATTGATTATATGATTAATTCAAAAAAACAATCTCAAAAAAAGTGTAATAATCTAAAATTCAAAAATAATGATAAGAATGAAACCTAATTTCTTGTATTTTAATAAACAAAACCTTTAGAAAAATATGAAGAAAATGTATCACAAAAAGTTTCTTCATTTTCTTAACTTTCCTAGTTTTTTTGGCTATTTTTTTTTTGTCTTCAACATAACCACATGTAACAATGAAGAAAGCATAAGAGAAAAAAAATATTATTTGCAGTTTTAGATTCTCAGAGATTTAGTGGTCAGCTCATTTCAATTTTGTTGATTTCTTCCGACTATGAGAAGTATGCTTTGGCATTATTGTTAAAAATGCATTTACTTTTATGCTAATGAAAATATAATGTTTTTTTTTTTTTTTAAATAACATATATAATACTAAAGCAAATGTGGTGTTTTTTTTCTCTTGAAAAAAAAATATTAAAAACCTGAAAAACTAACATATTCATAAACACTGAGAAATGCTACTTATACTCTTTTTTAAAATAAAACTTTTGCTTTAATTTTTTCACAAATTGGTTGTGGGCGACTCTAAAATTTCAAAACCTCTCCCTCAAATTTCAAATGGAATTCCATTTTTAAGAAGCATTTGGCATGGACTAAGTTCTATTACCTTCTACTTCGAAGGTCTCATCGTCCCATATACTAAGGCATAATAATAAAATGGCAGAGGACTCCAACTATTCCTTGAGTAAAGCACTTTTCGCCTCAATCTCCTGTCATCTAGAGCATTGTAGGGTCATATTGAGGTTCAGACTACCACGAGTTGGCAAGGGTCCTTTAAGTAAACCCATTATCATTCCAACAAGTTTGTCCTCCCTTTTCCTTCCCAGATATTCAACGCAGTGTACAGCTGATATAATGTTGGTTAGTGGTTGTATAAATTGGCTTGTGTTTAGTGACTGTATTTGCTTCACATTTTCAATATGGATCAAGGGTCAAGAACCATAGAAATTGGTTCATGGTTTGTATGGTGCAGCAATTAATGTATCTAGTTTGTGGCAAGAATGGTGACCTAGTGAAGAAAGAGAGCATATTCCATTTCCAACTCAACAATTGAAGCATTCTATGTAAATGGTATAGTACTAAAAACCCTTATAGACCCTACACAACAACCTTAAAGAAATTAATAATCTACCTGTTCAAATTAAGAAATTGCAGCATATCAAAGCTCCGAATAACTGATCTTCTTGCTATGTGAATTCTCTCTTTCATGCATCCTCTACTCTTCTAAATTTGAATGTTGCAACTCTTATTGAACTTATCCATCCAGTCAAGGAAGACCATATTCCTCCTCAATCCAAAAGCCAAAAGTTGTCTACCTTAATCTAATGATGGATCACATGAAAATGTTCCTCAGGTGGTCTAAATCCCTATACATCTACATTCTTTTGGGGTCATAATGATAGATCACATGAAAATGTTCCTTAGGTGGTCTAAATCCCTATACGTCTACATTCTTTTGGGCTCAATGAATAATAGAAGCTGAAAAAAACAAAAACAAAAAAAAAAGGGACCTGTTGTACTCTGTCTGTACTCTATTTGGATTGGCGAAGGAAGTAGAACTGTTGCTTTCATCTGTATATACAGAACGAGCACTGTCGTGTACAGGGGATCTTATTTCCTTTATACCTTCTCGAGCTGCACCAGTTAGAGAAGGAAGTCGGTGGTGTCTCTGCGCCAATCAATAACTCTTTCCAACTGCGACTGTTAGTGAGGTTTCTTTTGTGCTCACCCAGTTTGGCACTGGAAACCCTCCATTTGACTGTTCAGTGTGCACTGGATAGGAAATCAACGTAATTCGTTCTTGTCGTTTCTTTTTATGCTGCAAAATATCTGTTTGTATACAACATTTTCTAAAGATTCAGCGGCAAAAAGCGCTTGTGGCATAGCGAATTTCTCTGATTTGTGCCATGGCAATAAATCCGTCCATGGAATGATGGGCGAGAAAATACAAGAATAAATGTCAAGTATATACTGTGGCAAGTTTATTCAAACTTCCAGTTAACAAAATCCCATTGTGTCAAAAAGAAAAAGAAAAAAAGTGGGCTACTTTGTGTTGAATGTTTTTTTTTCAAAGACTCTATCAGGTTCAGTATGATGCACTGTAACAAACTGTCATATTTAGATCTCATCAGGCAATTCTAATTAAGGGACTTTGGAACTCATGTTCAAAGCACATTGTTTGTGTTTAATGATCATCATTTATGCTGCAAGATTTCAAACTTTATTGAATTTGCTCTGTAATTGCTAGTTATAACTAGAACATAAATCCTTCTAGATAGCACCTAATATTAATAGGTACGGTGACTTGACATTGGCAACAGTAGGAGACTTTCTTATAGATTAACTTAGCAGGTTTTAGAGGTTATTTGGGATGCAACTAAAGTATATTAGGATGAGTTTACCCCAGGTATTGACATTGCTTTCAACAGAGATTAATGCTCTTTGCCATTGGCACACCACCTTAGGTTCATAAGTACAGGTGCCACCTTTGTAGACAAACAAGTTACCTTTATCAGCATGCACCAGTATTGTTTCCAAGGGATTTGCCTTGAAAAAACACTTTCATTTGCCAGTATTTTTTAACATCTACAGCAGATACCTGCTCACTTGGAGAAACAATAAAGTTTAGGGCTTGATTTTGCTCTGAGGAGAAGTGCCCCCTTTGCTGGTTTGTATATCCAATTTGATAATGTCACCTTATGTACATAAGTACAGGTGCCACCTTTGTAGACAAACAAGTTACCTTTATCAGCATGCACCAGTATTGTTTCCAAGGGATTTGCCTTGAAAAAACACTTGCTAGTATTTTTTAACATCTACAGCAGATACCTGCTCACTTGGAGAAACAATAAAGTTTAGGGCTTGATTTTGCTCTGAGGAGAAGTGCCCCCTTTGCTGGTTTGTATATCCAATTTGATAATAATGTTTTTTGGAGTTGTTTGCAAGTCGAGCAAAGTACATTCAGGGCTTATTTTGTGTAGAAACTAATGTGTAGATTTAATACTACTCATGAAATTTGCTAAATCACAAGACATGAAGTTGCTCTACTGATTTGCGGAAGTCAATTCACTATCTAAAACAAGAATTTTAGACATGCAAAAGGAAACATCACACATGTATAGATATTTATCTAGAGAAAAGCAACTACTCAAAACCCCTTCCTATTTGTATTGCATTAATCAAAGAATAGAGTTGAATACATATGCTTGCTCAAGCATGAGCAGAACATGCAAGTGTATAATCTATCTATCTGCCTGACTCACTGACTCTGGGCAACACTTAATGAATTTTCAAGTCCTCCAAGCTCCTATTTCCTTGTGTTGTTCCCTTGGGAAATTGCCCCCTAACTTTTTTAGGAATTTCACACCAAGGAATTGCGCAATAGCCTTAGGTCAATCTCACTCCATGCACCACTTGTACACATGGGAATATGCTACAATTGATAGCACATTGCCTTGGAATCTCCATCTCAACTGGGTAACCCGAATTCTCTACATGCAACAATTATTTTGGGCTAAGTGATCAGTTAACTATTTCATCACTTAGTGTGGTTGAAGTTCCACATCCACAACTTGACTTTCATTAGTTCTTCTGACAGTTAAAATTAGTTACACTGACAAGGACTCAAATTAACTGAAATGAATTGCTACAAATTAGCAATCAATCATGTAGAACTGAACTAAAGTGTCTTCAATTCGAATTTACTGAGTTAATTGAGTGAAAAGAGCCATGTCACCTCAGTTAACTACATCCAAGTATTTTGCTGAAATAGAAATTCGAATTTTAATTTAGTTTGACCAAGGCAAAGTCAAAACTGAATCTTCTTGCTGTGTTTTCAACACTCCCTCTCGGCTAAAAAATGATTATCAAATACTTTAAATCCCTAAATACATCCGGCTCACCACCATTCCACAACAATTATTCGGGCTTGTCCCACATCTGGGACCTCGTGCGATTGTGTCTTGTCCTCGTCCCCATATGCCCTAGACTCCCAGATTTCCACTTCAATTCGCAAGGCAATCTAGCCCACCCTGAATGTCACTATTTCGTGTGATATATCTAGATCATTTCAGATCCAGCGCTTCCATGAAATGCATAAACACAAAAGCCCTGATTTTCGATTATCAGATAGAAATGCAAGACAAAGTGCATCCGGCCCTGCGGCTACGGCAATTATCGCCAAAGGGCCCCGCTCTGAATTTTTCTAGAAATATGGCCCACATGCAGATATAAATCAAATTAAATCTGACTCATGCAAATGGCAATCAACCCCGATGTCTAGACTCCCAGGTACATACAGCTATCCACGGTGTATCTGTCTCAGATACAAAATCATGACAAAGGCTCATCCGGCCCCAGATCCAAGTCTGGATCTCTGCGATACATAGAGTTGGAAATTCTTGAGGAATTTTTCGAGGGCTTAGTCCAGAATCCCATTAATACACGGTGTTACTTAGAACATTTATTTCTATAGGAATGAAACCTTCATTCCAACTACAGTATTTATGACCTTGATTTAAGCTAGAAATACAATAAATAGATTCAATAGCATGCCTATGACATCGATTCAACCTAGAAATACAATAAATAGATTTAATAGCATGCTTATTATCAAGGATCAACACTCAGCCAAACCATAGCTAAACTATAACTAGCAATGCTTTGTAACTTCAACACAATAGCACCATAACAACCCCATAATGGATCCCAATCAGACTACTAATACAACATACCATGCACAACATCAATCATATACTTTCAACAGTCTTAAGCACATAAATCCATAAGAGCCATATCATACTAAACTATATATTCCATACACTGTAACAATTGAACCGTGCATATTAAACATTCATACATGATCATATAAATAACTCCATACTCATAATAGTACCAAAACACCATATAGAGGCTTCCAACCTTTCACAAACATGAAATTCATTCACATAACCATCTCATTATAGCCAACTAGGAACAATACATTCCTTTGCAATCAGTGTTGATACACATGCAGTGTTAAAACACATAACAACATCATCCAATATTCACAGTGAAACATAAGTATAATTAAACACTCTTGCTTGTATAGCTTTGAATCACTGGCAACTAAGGAGGGGCTTCAACTTTCCACCCAACTATAGGTCAACTATACTACAATATTTCTTGCAGTTGACCACCCCTAAGTCGGATTCAAAGTCTTAAGAGTTAAGTGCTAAAGGGTATTCACATCAATACTAATCAACCAATAACAAAATAGGAGTCCACTGTATGGGTAGTTTATCAATTGCCTCCCACGGCAAGCACCACAGTGACTTCTACCCCAACAGAAATCAATCACAAGGCTCAGTGAGATGCAGTTCAATTCTAGGAGGATGAATACACTACATAGGTGGTTTATCAGTTGCTTCTATAAGCTAGCACTGTAGGAGTCAAGAGCCCACTATCCAAGTGGTTTATTAGCTTATTGAACTAGCACAGAAGTGGTTTATCGACCCCAAGGCAAACACTTAGTGCTTTATCGGTTCATTTTAGCTAGCACCTAGGTGTCTTAGCTTGTCAAGTGGTTCATCAACTTACAAAACTAGAAACATAAGTGGTTGATTGGCCCCAATGCAAGCACTTAGTGGTTTATCGATTCCTTTTAGCTGCCACCTCAGTGGTTTATCAACCCTAAGGGTAGCACTCGATGATTCAACTCCACCGAATTCCCACTGGCCAACCAATTCTCATGCACGCACATTGGCCTTAGCAAAACACAAGGAATATTATCCCAAAAACAGAACATAGGCTAGGAAAGGTTATTTCTCCCTAGTAGATTCACATCCACTACCAAGTTCGTGCTTTGCATTCTCTTGCTCTTCAACATTCGTTGTCCTTTCCTTCTGTGAGTTTTTTCACATTCTTGTTGCCCTGTTGAGCATACCCACACCCTCACACAACCTTCTGCATTCTCTTGCATATTGTCTTTATCGTCTCCCATTGAGATTTTGCTTCACATCCCTTCCTTGTGTGTTGACCACGCCCACACATCCACAAGTAACGAGACTACATGGGCTCATCCTTCACTCATGAATCCCATACCTAAATTCAATGCTTGCACCAACAATGCCATAAATTGATTAGGGAGATAGGTGGTGAAATAAATAGAGCGGCTTGGGTTTACAAGAAACTCCTCCTTAGAGTTCTAAACATCCACTTCTCTCATCCAATAAATGTTTACATTTCCACATCATTTACATGAATTATAATTCATAGAAATATTTACTAAAGGGATAGTAAAAAGGGTTGTCACAAAAGGAACCAGTGGATTCCATTAGGGCTTGGGTTATTCTCCCAGGGTTGACCCTTTCACTATGGGACAAAGACATTATCAAAGCTATCGGGAACAAAATTGGTGTATTCATTGGATTGGAGCTAAATGGGAATTTGAGATTGATCGTCACAAGGCCTAGATACATAACGAAGTTTTCCCGGAAGAAGGTCTCCTGACGTATACCAAAACTAAATTTCAAAGTTCAAAATGGCTCCAAAGGATTGATTACTGAAGGATACCCTTCAAGTGTTTTCTATGCCACAAAGTCGAACATCTCGTGGTTGATTTCCATCACAAGGGCCCGTCCTCAGCTACCCCCTTTCGAAAATTTCGTTCTACTCTTAGAGGATCATCTCTCCATGAAGGCGTGACTCCATCCAGGGTGAGTACTAAGTGTCACAACACTCTAGCTTCGCCATCCAATTCTCCTCCTGTGGGTGGTCATGCCACGCTGGCTTCTGAGGTTGATGGCTTCATGGTTTCTACAAGTATGGTTGTCCCCCTTCCTCCTTCTTCCTCCTCCTCTCCTCTCCTTATCCCCTCTCATCCCCTACTATCATCTCTCCCTCTTCCTTCCCTTTTCCCTCTTTGATATCCCCATCACCCTTCCCTCTTTTCTCCTCACTTCTCCTCCTTCCCTTTCGATTTCTACTTCCCTTAGTTCCTCTCCCTTTCTCCTTTTACTTTTCCCATCCCTGATCCTTCCCCCTCCCACCATGCCTCTGCCTCCTATTTCCTCTCAGGAGTATAACGAGTCTAATGCCCTTTGCTCCCGTTCTAAGCCTTCTGAGCCTTCCCCCCCCTTATGGTGGCTTTTCCCCAAACCAGCCTATTTCTAACTAGGTTGGGTGCAAGTCCAACTTTCAAATAGCCCAAGAAAGGGCTTTGCTCAAGGTAAAAAAAAGGGAAATAAGTCCCCATTTCTAGGGCCCTCATATCATCCTAGAAATGAACCTCCTCTCCTTCAATGCATGTGGATTAGGGGTGCCCACAAGATATAAGCCCTCAAAAGGTTGTTTTCTATTCATAAGCATGATGTTGTATCAATACAAGACATGATGTGCCCTGACATATCCAAAATAATTCTTGAGGGTTTTTTAAAGTCCTAGTAATTGTGTCACCTCAACACTTCTATACATTTGGTTGGCCTTATAACTGGATGAACCCCTAATTGTCAAGCAATTTCATATTCATCTCTCTCCTCGACCATTCTTCTCAAACTTAGATTCAAGGAAATTAATTTTGACTTATATTTGTTAAATATTTATGGTCCATATATTGA
This sequence comes from Pinus tabuliformis, assembly GCA_031772625.1. NCBI lineage: Eukaryota > Viridiplantae > Streptophyta > Pinopsida > Pinales > Pinaceae > Pinus > Pinus tabuliformis. The sequence continues at coordinate 1,162,332,093 of CM062813.1, read as the reverse complement.
TCATCCTTGGGAGGACTTGGCTCTTACATGTGCATTCGAGTACCCATTCACAATTGTGGGAGGTGATATTAATCTTTTCACTTCCTTAAGGGAAGTTTGGGGTCTAGCTCGTGTCCAAATCCATAGGGTCCTTTCCTTTGAGATTTTCTCTCCAGACACAAACTTATTAATATTGAACCCATCAAGCTTCTTGCCAACTAGAGAAATGGGTGTTATGAAAGGGCTCTAGAATTTTGGTCCTGCCATCACATCAAATGTTGAATTGGGAGGATTTTCAAACCATCAACCTATTCTTCTATAGTTCAAGTCAAGGGGCAATTCAAATGCATATCCATTCCATTTCAACCCAACATAGCTTCAACGCGAAGAATATTGTGCGCTCATTCAATCCTCTTGGAAACATTTGTCACCACAAGAGGATCTTACATACATGGAGTAGTTCAGTGATAATTTGCTTAACATGAAAAGGACCACTTGTGCTTGGGCCAAGGCCCAACAAGCTAATCTGGAAAAGGACTTGCTGGAGATTCAACAGAATATCAATGACTTCCAATATGCTTCCTATTTGAGGTATATCTCAGCATCAACTCTTGAGGAAATGAAAGCCCGGGAAGAAAGAAGGCACTCTCTGTTAGTACTGGAAGAAGAGAGATGACGCCTAAATAGTAGGGCTATCTGGCTTGAATCAGGAGCTAAAAAAAGGAAGTTTTTTCACCATTCCTCCAACTACAGGAAATAGAGGAACACTATTTGGGAAATCTCGTATGATGCCAAAGCCCCCCTCCAGTCCTTTGAGGAGAAGGCCGAGGCAGGAATCTGCTACTTCCAATCTCTATATCAAGCCCCTTCCAAGTGCCATATATAAGATATTCTTCCGATAATTTCTCTCTTCGCTACCTCTATTACAGAGGAGATGAAAACCCTACTTACAGAAGAAGTCTTAGATGTTGAATTATTGGTATTTTTAAAGTCCATGCAAAATCCTAAAAGTCTCTGCCCAGACGGCTTCCCTTAGAATTATATCTAGGATTCTATGAATTTCTCAAAAACTATTTTCTCTAGGTAATTAAAGAATCAAAAGACCAAAGAAAAGTCCTTGGATCTATAAACTCCACCTTCTTGTGCTTAATCCCTAAATCTAAAGAAGGCATATCTTTCTCTGATTTCTTCCCCATTTCCTGTTGCAATGTCCTCTCTAATATTATCTCCTACGGACTCTAGTTGATTCTCAACTCATATATCTCATCAAAGCAATTTGGCTTTTTACAAAATCGAAACATATTGAATGTTGTAGTGATCACAAAAAGTCATGCACCAAGGTCACCAAATCTAATGCCATCCTTTATAAACTTGATCTTTCAAAAGCGTTTGACAGTGTTGATTGGACTTTCACCCGTCTCCTCCTCATCCCGGTGGACATGGACCTTCTCACAGTGATTTGGATAATGGGTTGTATCCAATATGTTTCATATCATGTTCTTATTAATGGGGCTTCAACCAAATTTTCCTGGACATGGACCTTCTCACAATGAATTGGATAATAGGTTGTATTCAATATGTTTCATATCATGTTCTTATTAATGGAGCTTCAACCAGATTTTCCAGTGCTTCTAGAGGCCTCTGATAGGGATGTCCCCTCTCTCCCTTATTATCACTCTACTCTTCGTCATTGAAGCCCTTAGTAAGCTTTTAGACTCGCACAAGGTTACAGGTGACATCAAAGGCATTTTGCTCTTAGAATCGACGTAGGTCACGCATTTGCTATTTATGGATAATGTCCTTCTTTGCCTACAGGGCTCACGAAGGTATGATCATCACCACTCAGAAAATTGTCATTATTTGCAATGAGGTGTCGGTCCCTACTCGTTCTTTGGCCCTTGAACTCTTCCCCTTTCTAGAAAAAACCCTGGAGGAAGTCCTCAAATACTTGGGGTTCTCTATGAAACCAAACAAATATAAAAAATAGGAATGGGGTTGGCTGGTAAGGAAGATAGAAGCTCGCATCTCTATTTGGACACTTTTCCTACTTCCTCGCGGTTGTTGGCTCATATTAATGAAAATAATGACGAAAACACCCTTGTTTACTGGTTTGCTATTACAATGGTCCCCAAAGGAATCATTAATAGAAACCACAAGCTCAGTTTTAGCTACTCATACCTAGCTCTAAATCCTCCCTTCGTATATGTTGGTTCATTGGACTAGATTTGTGGCACCAAAATAACTCGGAGTTTGGGGGCTCGAGAATTTATTCCCTTTCACTAAGGCCCTTGCTAGTAGGAACCTCTGGCACATGATCATAGGCAACTCCATTTGGAACAGGATCTTTATGAGCAAGTATCTCAAGGGTGTCATGATAATCGATTGGATCAAATAACCCATCAAATCCTCAAAGGGATGTGTTGTATGGAAAGTTATGGTGGCCTCTTTTCCATTGATTGGTAAATGGATTGATTGGAAATCTGGAGATGGATCCCAAGTCCACATATGCAAGGATCCTTGGATTGGGGTTGGTGATGATTATACTCTCTCTCCACCCTTACTTCAGCAATTGGAGGAGGTCAATGTCATATCCTTTCAAATGCTTCTCGGGCACCCCATAGGCATGAGCTCCAAATGCATGGAAATCAGTGCAAACACTTAGTTTGGAAGGGGATCTGGCAAGTGAATGGGCTTGTTACATAATTTTTGTTATCTCATAACTTCATCACACTTAAGCCTGACATCCTAGATCCACTATGTTGGACAAAAAATTCTGCTATTGGAGCATTCATGGCAAATCTTGGATATTAGGTGTGTGTTGAATTGTCATTCAGAGGTTCAAAGATATGATGGTGGAAGAGCCTCTAGAAAACCAATGCTCCTCTTAAAGTGAATTTTTTCACATGGCTTGCCCTTTGTAAGAAGTTTTTAATCTAGGAAGTCCTCATATCATGTGAATGGTCTAGGCCCAACAGGTGCATTTTATGACTCTAATATGAAGAATCTTGTCACACCTCTTTTTACATTGTTCTTTCACCTTGTGGGTCTATTGTTATATCCAGTTTGAGATCAATTCCAAAGCAAGATGGCGATCAAACTCCTTAGATGTCTCGTTAAGGCATTTTCACTTGATAAATATAAGACCTCCTATTTTGGTTTCTCGTGCACTTTGATAGACACCATCTAGAAAAATTCATAATGCCTTGTTCCAGGAAAATTTTGTGACTTCTCAAACTTGCATAGTGAAATTTATTGCATTGTCTAGAAAATATAAGCTAGAGCAAATGTACGCTCCACAGAGCAAGGTGCCTTACATGCCTGAGTTGGACTATGATGTTATGAGGGGCTACTTTGATAGTGCTTGGCAAGGCCCCCCACCTCTTTGTGGGGTTGGGGTTGTAATACATCTCAATCAATCTCATTTTATCTACAGTCAATCATGAATTGGAAGAGGCACCAAGAACAAGGTGGAATTCTTCGTGTTGTGCCTCCTACTTCATATTGTTAAAATGAAGAATCTCAATAGAATACAAGTCCTTGGGGACTCTATATTAGTGATTGACTGGGAAAATGGAAGAAATACAATCTAAAACATAGGTTTGGAATCCAGTCTCTTTAAAATTCGGGGCTTACGTCATCATTTGAATGAATCACATACAACCAAATTCGAAGAGAACTCAATGAAAAAGTTGACTCACTTTCGAAAAAAGCTTTGCACCTTCCTTCTGGACACTCTAGAACTTATGAATTTAGTGATGGACAAATAATTAATGCAATGGAAGCTCACCTATAATCCTTTTTCTCTTTTGCATTTTTTATTGTTATCACTTTACGAAATATTTATTGCACAAAAGATACACAACACTAAAATTGAAAATGTACTAAAACAGGATGCTACAAATGATTCTAAAAAATTGTACAATTTTTATTTGTTACAAGTCTTTTAAAAACATATAATATAACAATGTATAATATATATATTTCATCATATAATATATAATAATAAAAAATTCATTGAAAAAAAAAAGTTTTAATAAAACCTAATCTTAACCAAGTTAAAGAAAAAAAGTTATATGTAAACATCAATATTTTATGAAAGTGTAATGTAAACCGTAAATAAATAAATAAAGCAAACAAAACTCAAATGAGAAGTTCAATGTGAATATAATGTAAAACATATAAAAAAAAATGGATATAAGAATCAAACAATGATAATAGAGCTTTGAAATTTTATAACATATGTTTTTAATGTATTTATTTTAAAAATACGTTAAATAGATTTTTATGTAATGATTTGAAAATTTTATATATTTGATGTTATTAAATTATAATAAAATTTGATGTTATATTTGTGAAGGTTAGTTTAATTGGTTGAGTCTTTGTTATTAAAGCATTTTTGCTATTTAGAGGTCACGAGTTCAATAAGTAATCTTTTAGGAAAAAAAATGTTATTGAATACTTGGTTAGTTGTATGTTAATAAATATCATTTTTTTAATATTAAATATTAATTTATGTTAATAGCAAATTTATTAAATTATTATTCATAAATGTGGAGAAACATCATTTAACTCTTTAAAATGTTCACTTTAAATGTACTTACATAATTACTTAGATAAATCAATTAAATGATAACATCTTTAATTTGAAGGCTTAATGTAAAGGTTATAACATAGTCTTGTATATGATGAATGCCAATGTTTACATATGTAATTTATTTATTTTCATTTATATATTAAATATTAATTATTGTTAATTCTAAAATTATGAGCATGGTAAAGTTTTGCTCAGCTCGGGAACGACAGGGGAGAATGGGGAGCTCTGAAGCACTAGGGTTTTGAACAGGGGGTGACAGGAACGAGCTGGTAAACAATGGAGGGGCTTGGAGGAGGGAGCTCCACTCCCTCCTACAGTAACGTGGTTTCAAATAGAAGCAAAGAGGCGAGTCTGAACAATTTTCGGAAAACAACGAAGATAGAGACTAAGACAACGGGCACTCACAAGCCGGGCAGTAGCAATTCCCATGAAATGGAAGGGACCCACAAGGAAACTAGGAGGGAAACGAATCCTAGCGACAACAGTCAGAGAACTGAGAAAATGTCTGTGACAGGACCCTGCAAGCCCAAGGCCAATATTAAACCCCGGGTGGTCTTAAATGATCCTGCACTACAGGTGCACAAAGATCACATGGCGACTTATGCGATCATTTGTAAGTTCATGGGCATATGGCCCACGAAGAAAGCGCTGAACACATGGATAAGAAACAATTGGAAACCGAAGGGAGAAATAAATCTACATCTTGGCTCCAAGGGTTTCTTCACAGTGGTTTTCACTAACCTAGAGGACAAAGACAGAAATTTCGAAGGAGGACCCTACTTCTATGCTGTCGTAGGCCTTTACATGCGACCTTGGGTGATGAACTTTGTTCCGGAGCAAAAAACATTCACATCGGTCCCAGTATGGATTAGATTATACTCCTTACCTTTAGATTATTGGATGCCAAAATCTTTAAAAGCTATAGGTAACAAATTAGGGCATTTTATAAAGATATCATAGGCGACTCTGCGAGGGAAATATACCTCCTTTGCTCACATATGTGTAGAGATGGACTTATCAGGAGCACTCCCGGATGAAGTCATCCTAGAAGTTTATGACGAGGAATGGGTACAGGCAGTTGACTACGAACACATCCCATTCAGATGTCGTAAATGTCATGAACATGGACACCTCTTCAGAGACTGCCCACTAAACAAAAAGGAGGAACACCCGAAAACCAACAAAGGAAAAGACCCTGAAGGTTTCACCAAAGTGGGAGGCAGAGGGAAAGGAGGGACAAAAAAGTCTCTGAAGAAACCTAGTGAAAGCAAGTTACCAAGTCACAACAGTTTTGAAATTTTAGAAGAAGAAGGAGAAGAAAATGGGATGCACAAGAACCTAGAGGACTATCAAAGAGAGAAGGAAAAAGAGGACAACATGGAAATCATACAGGAACACAATGAACAAAAGGGGGACCCACCGAGCACTATGGAACTTGGAAGGGACCTTGAGATGACCCCAAGCGAAGTAGGTATGGAGGACCAAGACCTACAGGAGATCCTTGAGAGGGAGAACCTTGAACTAGAAAAGTTTTTAGAGTAGGGAATCAACAAAGGTATTGACTATCTGCCACAAGAGGAGTTTGATAGAGTACAACAACTATTCCTCAACAGGTCTCACACTAAGCCTGTAGGAGTCAAAAGGAGCCACAACAGCCAGGAGAAAAAAGGGGTTAAATAAATGGGGATAATATCAAGACACTCCAACAAAAACCCAGGCAAGAAAAGAGGAAGGAAGAGACAGAATGAACTATTGACAGAGTGTGGAAAACTCATGATTAATTCAGGTAAGATGAAAGATCTCACCAGTTACTCCTTTACAAACCCATCATTATGAAGCTTACAACCTGGAACATTAGAGGACTAGGGAGTAAAAGAAAACAAAGAAATCTCAGTAACAGAATAAAAGAAGAAAAACCAGATATGGTGTTTATACAGGAAACAAAATGCTCAGTAGATAAAATTAGAGATAAGCATAGCAAATGGCTAATTAAGTATGAGTATCTAGAAGTCAAAGCATATAAATCAGCTGGAGGAATTCTCACTCTATGGAATCCTCAAAAATTTGGGATCCTAGATGCTGAGGCATCCAGAAACCACCTTTCATTGGTTATCCAACCTGTGGGGGACAAGGATTGTTACATGATCACTAATGTCTATGGTCCTCAACTACTAGAAGATAAACTCAGGCTCCTCACCTCTCTGGAGGAACTGAGAGAAAGACACCCTGCAATGCCCTGGATTCTGGGGGGGACTTCAATATGATCAAATCTCTCACAGAGAAAAAAGGAGGAACCAGAACACTTGGTAGAGACTCAATAGCCTTCCAAAACTTCCTTAACAATATGAGACTGGTGGATATGGATACAATAAATGGCATTTTCACATGGAACAACAAAAGAGGGGGAACTTCCCAAGTAGCCTCAAGATTAGACAGATTCATAATCTCGGAGGATCTCCTTCTCACCGGTCATATCATGACAACTTTCATACTCCCTTTTGGAGGCTCGGACCACTGGCCCATCCAACTGGAAGCTTCCTTTATTGGAACCCCGAGGAACAAACCCTTCAGGTTTGAAAATGTCTAGCTCACTCACCCTGATTTCATCACTAACATTGGAAATTGGTGGATTGAAGAAATACCCACCCAAGGTACAAAAATGTTCCTCCTGCATCATAGACTCAAACACATCAAGAGAAAGCTTAAAGAATGGAACAAAAAAGAGTTTGGAAACATCTTTAAAGCCAAAGGAGAAGTGGAAAAGAAATTACAGGAAATTAACCAAATTCTCATCACAGAAGGCTTCACAGAGGAAAGGAAAATGCAAGCGGACTCACTTCAACAAGAATGGGATAACAGATGCCAGCAGGAGGAAATCTTCTGGAGACAGAAATCCAGAGTGCAATGGATTAAGGAAGGGGAGAGAAACACTAGGTTCTTCCACAAGTCTACCATGGCACACAGGGCTCATAACAGGATCACAAAACTTACAGATCCCCAAGGGATAGAACAAGATACTCATAAGGAAATGGAAGTTGTACTGGTTCAACATTTTCAAAGTATTGCAGAGGAGACCATGGCTGACAGATCTCAATTCACTAAAATATTTACTCAGCATATTCCAAAACTGGTAACCAGGGAAGACAATTATAATCTCAATAGGCCAGTGATAGAGGGAGAGGTCAATGAAGTAATCAACGAGATGCATAATGGGAAAGCTCCGGGCCCAGATGGTTTCAATGTTGACTTCTTCAAAACATGCTGGGAAATAGTCAAACATGACATTCTGGATGTTGTGGAGGACTCGAGAAAATCTAAAACTGTTCTGAGAGCACTTAATGAATCCTTCATTGCCTTAATCCCTAAACAGGAAAAAGTTGTTACTCCAGACAGATTCAGACCCATAGCTTTATGCAACGTGGTGTACAAAATCATCTCCAAAGTAATTGCCAACAGACTCAAACCCCTTCTTCCAACACTTGTGTCGGAGGAACAGACTGGATACGTGGAAGGCAGGCAAATTCTCAATAATATCATTCAAGCTCATGAAGTGGTGCATTCCCTCAAGACCAATAAGCAAGCAGGCATGATAATACAGCTGGACATAGCGAAAGCTTATGATAAACTAAGCTGGTCTTACATCAGGGAAGTTCTTAAAGCATATGGCTTTGACTACAACTGGATAAGATGGGTCATGGCTCTTGTTACCACTACCAGTTGTTCTATTATTCTTAATGGCTCTCCTTCCAGAACCTTCAGGCCATCAAGAGGTCTCAGGCAAGGTGATCCTCTCTCCCCTTTCCTCTTCATTCTCATGATGGAAGGATTGGGCAGAGCAATCACTTCAGCCAAGGAGGAAGGAAGAATCCAGGGACTTAGACTCACTCAGAATGGGGATACTCTGACCCATCAACAATTTGTGGACGACACTATGCTGCAGGGCACACCCACAGTCAAGGAAGCCAAAGCTTTCAAACAAATCCTGCATGAGTTTGCACTGGCTGTTGGTACTGAGGTAAGCCTCACAAAATCTAAAGTTTTCTTTTTCAATACTAATATTTCAATTCAAATAAATCTCTCCAAAATCCTAGGATTTCAAAGAGAGCTTCTGCCTTCAAAATATCTGGGAATACCCCTCACAGACAAACCACTGAGCAAGGACATCTGGGAGTCTGTAACGAACAAATTGAAGGACAAAGTTAGCAAGTGGACAAGCAAATCCTTGAATTTAGCAGGGAGGCTAGTCCTCACTAAGGCAATACTTCAAACCATCCCAATCTACATGTTATCAGCCCTTCCGGCACCAACAGGAGTCTTACAGCAAATTAGGAATATTCAAAGGGATTTTCTTTGGGGAAAAGGGGAAGAGAAAAAGAAATGGGCTCTTGTAGCTTGGGAAAAGCTCTTCAAACCCAAATCCCATGGTGGTTTGGGTCTTCAGGACGTAGATACTCTAAGCAAAGTTTTGGGGGCAAAAATTTGGTGGAGATGGCTAAAGGAAATAAGAAACCCCTGGGCTAAACTCTGGAAACAAAAATATGCTATGGATTGGCAAGAAACGGACCACATAAGAATGACAGGACACATCAGAGGTTCTCATATTTGGAACAAGGCCTGGGAGAACAGAGCTTTAGTTCAGAAACACAGTTTCTGGGAGATCAGAAATGGAAATCTTGCCTGGTTTTGGGAGGACAACTGGCAGCAGGAAAATAACCTGGGTAGAGAGGAACTAGATATCATCCAAAATGACACCATCAACAAAGGACTGAAAAAAGTAAGTGACTATTGGGATCAGTCAAGGGACAATGGTAAATGGAGAATTTGGAAGCTACCAGATTATAGTGATGAGACCCTGTTGAAGACCCAAGCTAAAGCTCTGGAAGCCATTCTGGAAAAGAGACAAATTTTGACCTCAACCTCGAATGATCTGCTAAGATGGGGTAGCAATAACGAGGGTATCTTCAACCTCAAAGAAGCCAAAAGAATAGCCACGGGACTTAACTTCCCAAGCCCTGACAAGACTTGGAAAGACCTATGGAACAACCCACACTAGACGAAGATCAAACTGTTCAGGTGGCTGGTTCAACACGAAAAGATTCTAACTTGGGAGAATCTCAGAAAGAGAGGTTTTGCTGGTCCATCAAGATGCCAATTATGTGGCATGCAGGAAGAAACTATGAATCATCTTCTCAACCTCTGCTCCTTCACCTCAATCTTATGGAATTGGGTAGTAGATATCTTCAAGCAGACAGACAAGAATGAAAATGACATCAATGGTACTTTGAAGAACTGGAGGAAGGACTTCTTGGACAATGAGACAGTAAATACAGCCTGGGCTCTGATTCCAGGATTCTTGATCTGGAATGTCTGGAAAGAACGTAACAACAGGATCTTCAAAGACAAATCTGGCTCAGCTCAAAGCATCACAGCACAAATCCTAAAACAGCTCAAAGAAACTGTAAATGCCCTCTGGAAGCATTCTCCTGAAAAGCCCCCAGGTCACCGAGATGCTCAAATTCTGGAACTGTTGGGACTACAGTCACACGTCCCTAAGGGCTTAAATAAGGCAGCAAAGCACATTTCAAAAGGAAAGGCTTTTTGGCAACCCCCTCCACATGGATTTTTAAAATTCAATATAGATGGTGCCTCAAAAGGTAACCTTGGGGATGTTGGTTATGGAGGAGTCATCAGAGATGAAGAGGGCAACATTAAAGTCATCTTTCACAGTCACCTGGGGAGGGCCACCAACAATATGGCTGAACTCATGGCCATGGAGCAATGCTTGGAAATTCTGATAAAGTACAATTTACATAACACTATCATCGAGGCTGACTCGGAATTAATCATTAATTCGGTCAAGCGGCTAGGCTTGGGTACTGCACCAGACAAAGTCTCGAGACACTGGAGACTTTTGCAGGTCTATCACCGAATTCAATCGCACCTAATAATTCTAAGAACTCTCAGTTTTGTTCATGTGCACAGAGATGCCAACAGAGTAGCGGACTGGCTAGCCAATGAAGGGGTGAGATGCACAAGAGACAACAGGTGTTGCTTGTGGGAGTCAGTACCCGCAGGTCAACTGCGGGAGGGTTGTTACACTCTGGCCCACACAGACAAGGAGCAGTATCAACACAGGCAGGGTATCTAACAGTTAACCTTTCATTAATGGATGACAGGGGTTTGATAGAAAATCAACCTGAGATTGGGCATACTTGGGTCTCGCAGAGAAACACCATAGATAGCCAGCTCATTGGTGCTGCTGGGAGCTCGGTTAGTGAGCGGGCAGCTAGAATTTTGTGTCAATCCATCCTTACAGGTGGCTCAAATGATTGGATGATAGCAGGTGCAGAGTTTCCGCGGTTTCGCGTTATCGGGTGGCAAAGCGGTTTCTGGGTTATCGGGCACCCTCAAAACCCAAGTGGTTTCCCAGAAATGTATGCGATGCCACTCAGTGTTCAACATGTGGCACTCGGAGGAGAGAGAATACCGCCCACATCGGGCGGGTATTCCTCCTGCTTCTTCTCCGCCCGATATTTCCCTCAGCCGTTGGATCATGGAGCTGCAGATCAACGGCTTAGGTTCGAGGAACAGGTTTGTGGGTCTGGGTGATCATCAGGCGGGCATGCTTCTTCTTTGCCCGATATCTCCCTCAGCCATTGGATCTTGAAGTTGCAGATCAACAGCTTAGGTTCGATGAGCATGTTAGTGGGTCTGGGTGAACCCCAACGGACCCGAAATCTTTTTGATAAGGTCTCTATTCCCCTCTTGGGGTCTGTTTATTGATCTGTCGGGTTCTCGTTTTGTTTTTCTCTTGGGCGGTGGAGGCCATGAGTTTGGTTTTTTCGTAGGCCCTAGGCCAGTTTTCTCGAGATGTTGTCTTTCTTCCCTAAGCCGGAAGATTTGCTTTCTTTTTCAGCCCACTTCCTCCTTGGGCGCGATGTATTTTATGTAACATATTTTTAGTGATAAGATAATAGAAGGACGGACAATTGCTTTCGCCAAAATATATATATATATATATTAATTATTGTTGATGATAATGACGGTGTCTATGTTCCTCGACGTGGATGACAATTGTCGGCAATAACATCGATGAAAGCATATGGGTCTTGGCTCCAAGCCATAGTCCCATCTAGTGTGCCACCTCAACTATCTTGACAATAACTTCAATCTCAAATGAAGCACCCACCAACTTGCATTCCAGCTTGCAATGAATATGTCCATGTGAGAGGAGCCTCCAGATTTTTTGAGGCCATCTCCATCTCCGGGGTCAATGTTACACTTTCCATTTTCATTATGGCCTGCATCCCAATGTTGTTTTCTCTAGTCACCGCGACTTTGAGTTGCAATTACTCCTTGCTCTAATCCTCGTATGGATACTTTTCTCTGGCTTTCCTCTCACCCTCATTAGATTGAGTGTGGGAAGAGCACATACCATGGTGGTCTCTGACTCATCCTTTGTTCTCCTAGAGAACATCAACTTTTTCTTCGACGTGTTCTTCATTTTCCCTTCAGCTCTGGGGATTTTTTGTCCAACCCACTACCTTCTCCCCTTAACTACCATGACTCATTAGAGAGAAGAAGTCGCAAAAGTGGTATAGGTCACAATAATGTGGGGTGTTCGAGCGCTCGTTTTTGTGCCAAGGCCTCTGCATGGTATTACCAAGCAAATACCCCTGGCCCCCTTCCCCGCCCGTCCCCCTTCCCCGCTCGCCCCTACCCCTCCCAATATTTAGTTTGAAATTAACACAATTGAGGATGAGGGTATTTTGGATTCCAAGATGATAGATGGTTGAATTGAGGCTTCTGTGATCCATAACATTTATAAGAAATATTTTGGCGTAAATCACATGCAGAAAATATCTGCATGTGATTTACGCCGAAATATTTCTTATAAATGATAGATGGTGTTTGGTAATTTAATTGATTGCTAAATTACTTACTTAAATTTTCAACCAGGGCTAGTATACTGATGAAGTGTATGTGCACTGTATGTGCTAGAAGTTCTTATTATTCAAACAATTCCTAAATTAAATTGAGATGTTGGGATGCACATGTTAACTATGAAAATAAATATGTTATTCTAAAAATCAAAATGATCACACTTTCTTAAAAGAATTAATTGTAAACTAAAATCACCTTAAAATTATCACACTTGCTCAAAATAAAGATCACACTTTGCACAAATAAATATCACTCTTGCTCAAAAGAAAATCACACTTGCTTCACTCTTGTTTGACATAAATCACACTTGACAATGAAACTAAATTCAAATTGCTAAAAAAATATCAACTCTAAATTAAAATCCTACTCACACAACTATACTACAAATCTATATCAATCTCGCTTCACCCTAGAACAAAATGATTAAGCAATCTTAATAAAACAATCCTAAGCATTCATTCGAAAATCAAAACTAAGCATTTAAACAAACTAATGAAATGCTACAACAAAATAGAGAATTGAAATGCTATCTACAATTAATGAAAACCTTACAACTCGAGGGGGCCCTCTTGCAAGATGTAGGCAATAACACAACTCCTCTACAAGACTAAATACGCATTGATACCATGCACAACAAAGGAATGAGACAAAACAGAGTCTTCTATTTGCAACAATAGAGTTTTTCTGACAATAATCTCTCCCTCATCAAATAGATTACAATGATTTTATAGATCTCTGAAGCAACTAGAAATTCAGAATTTCATTGTATGAATTTTGCCATGAGATGAAATCAAATATGTTTTGAAGGATTTTAGGATAAAAGATGGGCCCAAATATGTTCATAATGATCTTCTTGCCATGAATTTGCTAAATAACAACTCGTTCTGGCTTATTTGTTGACTGTGCATTAAATGACAATTTGAAAAACCATATATCCACGTAATTTGCAAAATAAGGTTCGAAAGATCTTCGAAAATGTCTCAAATGGTAACGAATTTGAGAAAACTACCTATGAAGAACTTAATTTGGCATGTTCTGAACAAAACCCATGTTTGTTTGTTTTTTGTTTTTTTTTTTTTGTTTTTTGTTTTTTGTTTTTTTTTGTTTTTTTTGTGCTTTTTCGTTTTTTGTTTTCTTTTGTTTGTTTTTTGTTTTTTGTTTTTTTTTTTTTTTTTTTTTTTTTTTTTTGTTTGTTTGTTTTTTTTTTTTTTTTTTTTTCGTAATTCGCTTTCATGTTCTTAGAAAACGTGTTTGAAGTTGACTGATCAAAACTGCTGCGTTTTTCCCTTGATTTTATGTTGGAGGTCCACGCGTGCGATTTGGGTGGTATTTGACCAATAGAAATCCATATTGGAACCTTTAGAAATAATATCCATGTGCCAGATTTCCTTCTAGAGTGGTGCTACTACCTCAACCATGGAGATAGCTACAGAAATTTGACAAAACTGTACAAACTTGAACTTGCTAAACTCTCATTAGTTAAAACCATGCAAATTCTTCTTAATCTACTAAAAATAAAGGAAAACGATGTTAATTAACCACTCAGACATATAGAGACACATCATGAAGAATTATGGTAAAAATGGTGGCAAGTGAGTGAAATGATGCAATGGATGGTTGGAGTTAATGACTTAATAAATGACAAAGACAAGTGAAAATGATGACAAATCAGTGATCCAACATCTCCCCCACACTGATATCTTTGCATGTCCTCATGAAAATTGAGTCCCAAAAATGAAGTCATATACCTCTTTCCTTTATCCACACGAGGTTGTCCTATTTCATTCTTGGAGAGTGCTGCTTTAAAAGATGTTGGTTAATCTTATCAATGAATTTCTTCTTATATCACTTGTCCTTTCTCCTTGCTAACATCATGAGAGAATGAAACCTTGATAATTGCTTGATTGATTCCATAAAATAAAGATTTTTTTTAACACTTTATTGAAGTCCACACCAAGCTTCATCTCAATGGAATAAAACTAATTTCCAACACCCCCTTCTTTGATGCCTAAATCTAAAAGTTGAATGTTTCAATGGAAAAGGAAACATCAAAGAAAATAAAAGAGGAATGCACACCATGGAAAATACAACTCCCAAGAAGTTATATCTAATCCAAAGTAGCTTCTCCAAAAATATATTATTTTTGTATTTTCCTTCTATTGTATTCATCTTAGAATCCACGTCACCAAATTGTGCTGCAATTAGACCATAAAATGTCCAAGAAATGGATTTGAACCAATAAAACCATTTCCACCATACAAGAATTTTCCACCAAAGAACAATGAACCCATAGAATACATTCCAAGAGGAATAAAAGGTTGATGAAATGATTGAAGCAATGTGGTAACTTGGAGTAATAACAATTGGCATCATCCCAAAGTAGGTGAAGTAGAGGAAAGTGAAAAATATGAAGAAGAGGAACCATAAAATTTTGGCAAATGTCCACTCAAGAGAAATCATGGAGCAAACTCAAACTGATTTGCATTAGTAAAAATGAGTAACAACTTACCACATCCAAGGCTTAACTCAATTCTTTTCAATGTGAATCATGTTTATTACCATACTTTTGGAGGTGTGCCTCAAATCCTTCTTTATGCATGCTGAAATAGGGTATCAATGTCCTCTGCATGAGCCTTGATGAATATGTGTTGAATATGTAAAGAAAAGAAAGCATTTTGTGTTGTTGCTAAACTCCTGTTGCATTTGCTTTATGATATGAAAAGAACCTGCTGCCAATTTTTTTTACCTTGTGTTCAACTATTGTTCTTGTTTGTTGCATATATTCTTGCAAGGTAGCATCCTTGTGATATCATACTCATAGAAGAAGAAGAAGAAGAAGAAAATGTGCAGCAATTGATACAAAGGTGCAAACAACATTGTCTTTGATATTTTGGGGACTGAACTCACTTTTGTTTTTCTCTCACTCTCTCTAGGATGCTCCATTTTATAGGAATATTGTTTGTGCAAACTTTTGAACATCTCTTTTGCTATTAAAAACTTTATGAGCTACAATTTCAACACATACCTTAGATAAATCCATCTCTTGCTTAGTAGAGGAGTCAAAACATAGCAGATTTCATTGACCTCTATTTTTTTAACAAATGATCTAAGAAAGGAGTGCATGCATCTATTTTCTCTTTTAAAGAAATAGACAATGGATCAAAACATCACAAAATAAAACATTGAGGTCTATCATTTGTTCATAATAAGAATGATGACCACCAACTAATGCTTTCTATCCTTCACAAGCATGCCTTCAATCAACCTTTGTTCCAAACCCTTTAAATTTATCTTGGACCCAACTCTTAAACACATCATAAGCTAGTATATTAGCATTTCACCACTGATATCATATTTCAAACTCAGGTATTGTAAGACATTCTTGGTAACTTCTACTATGGATCACTGCCATGCCAAGCTTTCATACTCATAATATTTGCATGATGACTTTTGAATATATTGCACACTATTTCTTGATGACAAAGCTTGTGGATAGAGTATGAATTTGGTATGAGGGATAGATCAATGATGGAAAAGATGGTTGAGGGTTAAGTCAATGATGAAAATCATGGTTGAGGGCTAGGTCAATGATGGAGAAGATAGTTTGTAAGAATGGTAATTGAAGTGGTTATTTATCACATTTTCCTAATTTTTTAATAAACTAAAAAGCCTTATGCAAGTTTTCATCTCAAGTTTACCTTTTGAATAACTTGAAATGTTGAAGTAGGGGCTATAGATGTTGGAATAAAACCATTCTACCGGCAAATAGATTCTTGAATCTTGGGCTTTTGAAAATTCTGAAAATGACTTTTCATGTCATCTAATATTGCACAAAAACATATGCCACGAACTCATTTTAAGGCCAAATTGAGTGCTTCAAAAGGGAAATGGTGTATTTTTACCTTTTTTACCGTATCATGCCTTCAGAATCCTATTTTGATGAAGAAAAGATGTTTATGTGCAAAAATACCAAAACTTGGCCTAATCTGTCCATAATGGTGAAAAATGAAAATCCGTTGAAAAGTCCTGGAAAATTGCACTTTTTTGGAATTCTGCCCTCGTCTTAATCCATTTACCATATTCTAAGGAAACTCAAAAGTTCTGTTGTTGTTGTTGTTGTTGTTGTTGTTTTTTTTTTTTTTTTTTTTTGCTCCAATCTCTTGCAATATTTGTGTCAAAACTACCTCTGAAACAAGCTGCAACAACAAAAATAGGTTGTTACAACAATAGTTGTAGAAACTGCAATTTTCCGTAGTTGTTGCAAAAAATGTCAATTTTTGCATAAAATTGTTTTCTCCGAGTTTGAATTGTTGATTTGGATTGTGTACTGCATGCTGAAGTAGAAACCATGAAACATAATGCATATTTATTGAAATAGGCCCAATTTTATTGATTTTCTTTGAAAAGGAAATGAATGAAAAAGAGTTGTAATGGTGCCATCATGTTACTATTGAAAAACAAGATGAACATGTTGCTACAAGAAACCAATAAAATGTATTGTTGCAAGTTGTTGTTGATTCCATAAAACCATTAGTCTTCATCAAAGCCAAAATTCATGGTACAATTCTTACCATGCAAATGAATGTGTCGAAGTCGAGCATGGAAAGAAATCATTGGATTATCGATTACCAATGAAAATTGTTAACCAATGCGAGACCATTCGTCGATAATGTAAATGAGTGTCAATGTACCTGAGTGCATCTTGACAGGGACGAATGAATGTATTGAAGTTGAGTCACCTACAAGATCTAACAATCTAGAGAAATTATTGTATTCCCATTGTTATCAACGAGGAGGCTTGACATTGATGTATGCAAGTTCTAAGGCACTCCAAATAATCTCTAATCTTGATCCCAGATAAGTTTTTGAGGTCGATGGGACAAGATATATTGGAAGGTGGGCCTTAAGGAATCCCACATCAGCTAACTCGAGCATAGAACCAAAAATGATTTGAAGAACCATAATAAAAGATTGAAACCATCATAAAATTGCAAAACTTATTGTGAACTTTGCTCGCCAGTTGCTTGGTTTTCAAGCAAAGCTCATGTCCAATTGTGCCAACAAGCTAGTTTTCACAATAGGACTTATTTTTCTCTTTACTTTTTTATTTTTTATCTTTTATATGTCCTACTCTACTTGAAAAATAAATCTTGTTCAAGTATATGAATAATTCCAATGGAACCATGTGTGTAACAAGATGATAGATAAACTCATATGCAGGTTTGAAATATACTCTTGATATGTGCCAGTATATGAGAGGCCAACTGCCTTGATTGAGATGATGTTAGAAGATACTGAAGAATGGAATACTGGGATCTAATGACTGTCTTGAACCAAGATTCAATGTAATTTTTTCTTCCTTGGCTTCCTGCTATCATGCCATGCAAATTTTCAGGGATGTGATCCATTCATAGAATATGGTGATAGGCATGCATGAAACTTTTCAATCTCAGGTTCCAACAACTGCTCTTTATCACCAAGAATCCATGATTCTGGGACCTTATCTGAATCTTCTTCTTCTGGTTGTTGTTCTTCAATGGCAGTTGGTGAATCATTTTGCAATACCTCAAAAGTGTAAGTTGGTTGATGTGTTTTATTGTTGGGGATTTGAAATGGTTGTGTAGGTAGTGGAGTGGGAATGGATCTTTGGGGTGTTTGTGTGGGTGGTAATGAGAAAGGTTGAATTGAGGTCAACTGAGGGTGAAATTGATGTTGTGGTGGAGGTGAATGGTATGGATAACATTGATATTGGTATTGAGGATAGTGAGGGAAAGATTGAGGATATGGTGGATTTCCTCTATAAGGCTCTTGCCAACCCTATTTCCAAGATTGGTTTTGAGGTTGGGATTGAGATGGCCAAGGTTTCCAAGGTTGGTTTTGAGGTTGGGATTGAGATGTCCAAGGTTGCCAAGGCAAGGGTGTTTTCCAATTACTTTGAGATTGTTGTGCATAACCCTGAAATTGTGAAATAAGATCTTGCATCATACTAGGTTGATGAGGCTGCCATGGTCTTCTTGGAGCTACATAACAAGATTGTTCCAATGTTTGATTTTCTCCCTGGTAAACTGCCTTTAACCCTGGTAATGATGGACAATCTTTAGTAGTATGTGATCTTGCACAGATTTCACAAATTTTAATGTTATCAAGTGGACATTCATGCAAAGCATGTTTCTTTCTACATTTAGGGAAAAATATAAATGAAGCAACATTCTCAACTTTTTGCTTGTTTTGCATTCTTATCATATCAATTTGTTCATTTAAATTACAAAAATGTCTAGCAAATTGTTAAGTTCAGTTTGACTTACCAATACTGATGTTCACTTACTTATTCTTTCCATAACTGGATCCTAAGGGGATCTTCCATACTTTGCTTTTCCTCTTGATATGTTCATGCACAGTTCACAAATCTCTTGAAATGACAATTGAGAGGCATCTCATTTTCCCACCAAGTTAAGAAGATCAATCCATTCATCCCTTATAGCATTTAGTAGGAGATTTTTTAATTTGTCTAATCCTAAATTATGCAATTTAGATCTTTTGATATTATAAGTAAATCTCTCCACTGAATCTTCTAGGTTTTCGTCCTCTTTTTGGCTCATCTTAAAGACTTCATTTCTAAGGTCATGGTCTATGCAATAATCTTTATATTTTTTTTTAAATACTCTTTTCATACTATCCCATGTCCTTATAGAATTTTTTCCTAAAGTCATGAACCATTTAAGAGCTCTATCCTTCAATGATTCCGGAAACAAATTCAATTTTTGAATGTGTAATGAGTAGCCATAAGATCTCCAAATTATTTCAAATTAAAAAAAAAAGGTTTTCGGGTCTTCTGATCTGATACCTTTGAAGTTAGGAAGTACACATGGAGGGATTTTCTTCATATGAACATTGATATCAATTTCTTGAATGGGAAATCCAAAGGGATCTTCCTCATTGTCATCATCTCCATCCATTTATTCAACCTTTTTTTTTACCTTTTCTTCTACCTGCAAAAATAAGAATTCATGATGTGGTGATGTGGCTCTTACCGCACCATGTGATATAGTGGGGGTGGTAGGTGATTGGATTTTTTATTTTTTATTTTTAATGAAAATAAAATGACTCCTATATACACTTCCCCGGCAACGGCGCCAAAATGTTTGGTAATTTAATTGATTGTTAAATTACTTACATAAATTGTCAACCAGGGCTAATATATTGATGAAGTGTATGTGCATTGTATGTGCTAGAAATTCTTATTATTCAATCAATTCCTAAATTAAATTGAGACGTCGGGATGCCCACGTTAACTATGAAAATAAATATTTTATTCTAAAAATCAAAATGATCACACTTACTTAAAAGAATTAATTGTAAACTAAAATCACCTTAAAATTATCACACTTGCTCAAAATAAAGATCACATTTTGCACAAATAAATATCACTCTTGCTCAAAAGAAAATCACACTTGCTTCACTCTTATTCGACATAAATTACACTTGACAATGAAACTAAATTCAAATTTCTAAAAAAAATATTAACTGTAAATTAAAATCCTACTCACACAACTATACTACAAATCTATATCAATCTCGCTTCACTCTACAACAAAATGATTAAGCAATATTAATAAAACAATCCTAAGCATTCATTCAAAAATAAAAACTAATCATTTAAACAAACTAATGAAATGCTATAGCAAAACAAAGAATTGAAATGTTATCTACAATTAATGAAAACCTTACAAGGGGGCCCTCTTACAAGATGCAGGGAATAACACAGCTCCTCTACAAGACTAAATATGCATTGATACCATGCACAACAAAGGAATGAAACAAAAATAGATTCTTGTATTTGCAACATCAAATTTTTCCAACAATAATCTCTCCCTCATCAAATAAATTACAATGGTTTTATAGATCTCTGAAGCAACTAGAAATTCTGAATTTCATTGCATGAATTCTGCCATAAGATAAAATCAAATATGTTTTGAAAGATTTTAGGATAAAGATGAGCCCAAATATGTTCATAATGATATCGTTTCCATGAGTTTGCTAAATAATAGCACGTTCTAGCTTATTTGTTGAATGTGCGTTAAATGACAACTTGAAAAACTATATATCCACGTAATTTACAAAATAAGGCTCCAAAGATCTTCAAAAATATCTTAAATTGTAACGAATTTGAGAAAAATACTCAAAATAAACTTGATTGGGCCCCTTCTGAACAGAACCCATGTTTTTGTTTTCCGAAATTCTCTTTCATTTGGTCAGAAAACGCGTTTGAAGTTGACTGGTCAAAACTGCTGTGTTTTTCCCTTGATTTGATGCTGGAGGTCAACACGTGCTAGTTGGGTGGCATTTGACCAATAGAAATCCATATTTGAACCTTTAGAAATAATTTCCATGTACCATAATTCATTCTAGAGTGATGCTACTACATCAACCATGGAGGTAGCTACGGAAAATTGACAAAACTGCAGAAACTTGAACTTGCTAAACTGTCATTAGTTAAAACCATGCAAAATTCTTCTTAATCAACTAAAAATAAAGGAAAACTATGTTAAATAACCACTTAGACATATAGAGACACATCATGAATAATTATGGTAAAAATGGTGGCAAGTGAGTGAAATGGTGCAATGGATGGTTGGAAGTAATGACTTAATGAATGACAAAGACAAGTGAAAATGATGACAAATGAGTAACCCAACATATGGTTTCACCACCTAGATTCCTAACACTAGGAATACCAAAGGTAGAAAAAATCACTATCTCTATTGGCACTTCCAGTTTCCCTTCG
The DNA here is from genome assembly GCA_031772625.1 of Pinus tabuliformis. NCBI lineage: Eukaryota > Viridiplantae > Streptophyta > Pinopsida > Pinales > Pinaceae > Pinus > Pinus tabuliformis. The sequence goes on along the minus strand of CM062813.1, from coordinate 1,162,310,791 downwards.
GAAAAGTGTTAGTTGATTGACAAGAGGTAGGGGACAATATTCTACATAAGTTGGATGAATTGAACTTATTGTTGATGGATGTCAAAAGAAGGCTTGCTCGCCTTGAGATGGACTCACCTCCAAGCCCAATGTGGTGCCCCACTGTATTGAATAAGACTGTCCTATCGACTTGAACACCTCTTTATCTTCACGATTACTACCTTTTCTTTCATTTTAGTTATATCTATGATACTTAGGGCTCTTGTTGTTTCAGTTCTTGCTTGCTTGGTTAGTTTTTCCCACATGTGGGACAACTATCTTTTTGTTGTTACATCGATGATAAACTCTAAACTAACTCATACTCTTAATTGGTTTTCCCATTGTTGGGATTGTTCTTATCTTTCTCACTTGATTAGTGATATTGTAACAGCCCTGGTGAAAATTCCATGTAATAAAATTAATTACAATAACCATGGAGGAATGGGACACTTATTCCAAGTTGAATGTTGGGCAAGACGTCCTAGGGGGTGTTCATATGTTTGTTTATGGCCGAGGAAATTGGCAAAGGCAATGGCTAAGGCATTTTGGCACATTTATTTATGAAAATAATGGAAATTAGGAGAAAAAGGAGGTGAAAGGTCACAGGTTTCATGTGAGGAGGAAAATGAAGGAAAATAATGGAAAATGAAGAAAATAGAGGCCTCATTCATAAAAAGGCTTCTGAGGATCAATTGGTAACATTTTTTCAATTCAGTGTTGGATCTCTCTCTCATTATTCTCTCTCTCATACTCTTGGATACTTGAGTTTTTTTGGAGCACTCTTGGAGGGTGTGGCATACTTGGATTTTTGGAGAAAGAAGGAAAAGGAAGAGCAGGAAAGTGTAAGAAGGCATCGGCATCAACAGCTACATCAGATTTTCTTGTAGGTACCGAGTTTCATGTATGATTTATTCACTAGTTTTGGCATGCATGGAATATGCATGTGGTTTCTTGGTTGTGATATGTCATTAGGCATGGAGGATGGCCAAGATTGACAGTGGATTGCCTAGCCTTTCCATTTTCTGGATAGACATGGTGATTGTGGGTTTATTTCATTGTTTTTTTTTGCTTGGTTCTCATGTTTCCTTAGCTTGGTTGGAGTTACTAGTCTCGTAGCCTTGGTTGGATAAACGCTCTGGAGCCCTAGGACAACTTGGGTTGAGTTACTAGTCTCGTAGCCTGGGTTGGACAAACGCTCTGGAGCCCTGGGTGGGTTGAGTTACTAGTCCCGTAGCCTTGGTTGGACAAACGCTCTGGAGCCTGGTAAAATTTGTGGGTTGAGTTACTAGTCTCGTAGCTGAGTTTGACAAATGATTTGGAGCCCTGGATGGATGCGATAGAGACCAAACTTACGATGGTTTTGGTGATGTCCGACCATGAGGTGGAATAATTGATTGATGGCTTGCGGTAGATGACCTCTGGAAGCCCTGGATGAGTTTTGATTGATGTGTTCTATGAGATCCCACATTCATGCTTAGAATATGGAACGTGGGTGAATGGTTGAAGAGAGATTTGGCTCAGCCATTCTACGGTCAGGTGGAATGTGGTAGTCCCATCTCTAGTTGGTTCATTGCATTCATTAATGACAAATCCATTCCCTTGATTTTCATGTGAAAATTTACTGATTTATTTATGGATTTGATGGTTGATATGTTTATTGTATTTTTGTTCCTATTATGTTGGTTATATGCACATTTTATGACAACAACTATTTATGGCTCTCAGTATGTTTTTACTTGTATGTGAATGGATAATGTGTCTATGACCTAATAGATGACAATGCAGCAAATGGCATGAGGAAACAATGGTTCATAGAAAATATCAGATAAGTATGAGATCCCTACGCTTAACTCTCTTGTTTACACCTACAGATTACATGTCGACGATATGTTTGATTAAATGCCTATCATGGCTAGTAGGGATCCAATCAAGATCTTGAACAAGTATTTGCTTTAATGTTGTCATTTCCATGTTAATTTACCGATCTGAAGAGATGATTTAGTTCTCGGGAGTGACCTGGGCTTTGGGCTTAAAAAAGTGGCTCAAATCCTGGATTCGTTGGCACAGCACTAACAATTCTGGTCCACAGTCACTGGCAGGCATGCCTATGAGAGCAACTTTAGGTTGTTGGTCGCTCCCTTGCCCATAGCATGAAAGCGACTATGGCCCAAGAGACATAAAACAACAGTGGGACCCAGGGACAGGTTTTCTGAGTGGCTGACTTGTCTTCTGAGGGTTTTGTTGGTGATGTTGGATGTCTGTATGGTGTGTTTCCATTTGTTCCACTTCCTTAAGGTGACTTACGAGGTTGAATCATATCATAGTGGCCTCTCGTCACATGTTTACCCCCGCTAGTTGGTTGCTTGGGTAGATGTGGGAGGAGGGTGTTATAGAGTGGTATCAGAGCATGGTTCACCCTTCATACTAGATGGGCTATGTGTTGGTCATGCATGCATATCAATTGCATGTGTGTCTCTTACACTTATCTACTTGTTGCAATGGCTTTATATTGGATCATGGTTGTAGTATGGTTATCATGGAGAATTTTTTATTGATTTCATGAAATGTATTTGAAATGAGTATGTGACTGATTGTGTATGGATTACATGTTGATTTCATGGTACCTACTTACATCCTTGTATGTTAGGTTACATTTTGAATATTTTGATTACATGCACCAGCCCTGTAGGTTGATTACAAGAACTGATCAAGTATGTTCGACTACATGCGATTATGCGTATTTGTAGTTGGTTTGGCATTGCTTATGCATATTATTGGTTGCATGCAGTAATGTGTACAATGGAATAATGGTTGTTGTCATGCATGAGGTCATAGCATGAATTGTTGATATGGCCTTAAATTGATGATTGGATCCTAGTTAGAGTAATTTTATGAGTTGATACATTTACTTGTGTATGTCTATACGTTGTTATGATTATGTTATATATGTATCACGCTGATTTGGTAATCTTGCAGACAAGGTATCCTCCCCAAGTTATGCTAAGGTACGTCAATTTATTGTGATTTGGTTTATCTGACATATTATGCATTGAAGAAATATCAAATGTCTAGCAAGATGGTTGACTATGGAGACTCCCCCTACGAATCCGAAGAGTGGTATGGTGTTGGGAACCCCTCTAACTTGGCAGTAACATTGAGAAGCTTAAAAGAGGAGATAAGAAGTTGTAAGGCAGATAATGATAGAATCATACAGTCGCAGAAAAAGTTAGCAGAGGTGAATGCAGCAATACTTCAGAACTTGTCAAATTTGTAGCGACAAGGACTACTATGGATCAGTCATGAGTAGGAAGATAAAACTAATGGGGCATACGGTAGTAGATCACATGGTGGTCATTGATCAGATAAAGATGATACAGTTAGAGATGGCAGATTGTTGGACACTCCGGAGAGGAGGGATAGACACATGTATGATTCTAGTTCTGATTCAGATAGGCACTATGATCGTCATTGGTATCATCCTTACAGGAGGAATGATAGGGGATACTTTCCGGATGAATTTAAGAAGGTAAAGTTTCCTACTTTTGATGGAGAGATAAAGAGATCACAAGATGCAGAGGCATGAATGCTTGGCATGAGGAAGTTCTTCAAGTTGCATGATTATTTAGAGAACATGAAAGCTAGAGTAGCTACCTTCAGTCTCAAAGGTAAAGTGGACATCTAGTGGGAAGATGTGAAGAATGTCAGGTGTATTATTGAGGAATATTTGTCTTGGAGTGATTTGGAGTGGCTATTTAAGAAGAAATACTTGTCAGAAAGGTACTTTGATGACAGAGCAAAAGAATTTTATGAACTAAAGATGGGTTCTATGATAGATGATGAGTACATTAGCAGGTTCCTGGAGTTACTGAGGTATGTGTCTTACCTCACAAAGGAGAAGGATAAGATTCAGAGGTTCATTAGTGGGTTACCAGTTACATTCAAAGACAGGATTGAATTTGATGAGCCTATATCATTGGAGGAGGCCATTCAAAAGCTAAAGCATTTCTATGAGCAATCAAAGTGAAAAAATGAGACTAAGCCAGACTAGAGAGGTAATGAAAGGAAAAAAGGAAAATGGGATAAAAAGCGAGCAAGGTCGCGGGGTACAAATAACAAGGAGAATGTTGCACCACCTAAGAGGTTCAATGCATCAGATAGAGGACAGGGACATAGAGTTTAAGAGAAGAACAAGAATGGAGGTTGGAAGCCTGTAGAGTGTTGGACTTGTGGCAAATATCATCGCAAGAGAGATTGTTCGCAGAATCAGGGTGGTAGACCCCAGATATATAGTGCACAGGAGGTGCAGACTGTTGGAGATGTAGGCCATAGTATTCCTCGTATTTATGCAGTCGTGAACAATGGGCAAGCAAAACACCAGGCACCTATCATTGATATAGACGGTAAGCTTAGTGATCAAGTTGTTTCTATTTGGATTGACCCTGGATCTAATTATAGCTATATTAGTCCTAACTTGGTGGATAAGTGTGGTTTGAGTAAGGAATTGCATGCAGAATATTGGTTAGTGCAGTTGGCTACAAGTACAAAGAAGCGAGTGCATCATTGGGTAAGATCTTGTGCATTTGACTTAAATGGTATGCCTACAGCAACACATCTAAATGTATTACCGTTGGGTTCATATTGTATGTTGTTGGGCATGGATTGGATGTATCTTCATAGAACCAAGGTAGACCGTTTTGACAAGGACATTGAATGTGTTGATGAAAATGGAGAACCAAGAGTCTTGCAAGGTAAGAAGAAAGCCACATTTGTTAGGATGGTGACAACTATGCAAGCAAAGAGTAGCCGCAGGAAGGTTGCAAGTTATTTATAGTACAGATTTCAAGTGATAAGGGTAAGGAGGTTGAGGATGCAGATGTGTTGAATAAATACTCGGTTTTATAGCATTTCAGGGATGTATTCCCTAAGGACATCACATAGTTTTCACCGCATAGGGAGGTATATTTTTCTATTGAGTTAGTGGTAGGGGCAGCTCCGGCATCGAAAGCACCTTAAAGGATAAGCACACCTGAGTTGGTTGATTTAAAGTTGCAACTGAAGGAAATGTTGGAAAAGGGGTATAGTAGGCCAACTATATCACCTTGAGTCACACTGATCTTGTTTGTGAGGAAGAAGGATGGTACCCTCAAATTATGCATTGATTACAGGAAGTTGAACAAAGTGACTATCAAGAACATATACCCTTTGCCGAGGATTGGTGACTTGTTCGATCAGTTGAAGGGAGTTGCAATGTCTCGAAGATTGACTTGAGATCCTGATACCATCAGGTACGCATTAAAGAGGAAGACATATACAAGACTGCGTTTAGGACCAGGTGTGGGCATTATGAGTTTGTTGTGGTTCCATTTGACTTAACTAATTCTCTAGATACATTCATGTGTTTGATGAATAGTGTGTTGTGTCCATATTTGATAAGTTTGTTATTGTGTTCATTGATGATACACTGGTATATTCTAAAAATGAGGAAGAGCATGTCGAGCACTTAGCAGAAGTGTTGATATTACTGAGAGAGCATCAGTTGTATGATAAGCTCAGCAAATGTAGTTTCTTTCAAACGGAGGTACACTACTTGGGACACATTGTCTCCAAGGAGGGAGTTGTAGTAGATCGAGAGAAGATAAGGGCCATCATGGAGTGGGTAGCTCCTAAGAGTGTGGATGAGGTGAGATCTTTCATGGGTTTGGCAGGATAATATAGGAGGTTCATCAGGAACTTCTCGTAGATTGCTTACCCCATCACATCATTGCAGAGGAAAGGTAAGAAGTTCGAATGTACCAAAGAGTGTGAGGCTAGCTTTGAGCAGCTTAAGCAGTTGCTAACACATGCACCAGTACTACAGATTGCAGATTCGGGCAAAGAGCTTGTAGTATGTACAAATGCTTGCAAGAGAGGGCTTGGTGGAGTCCTTATGTAGGATGGATAGGTGGTATGTTATGAGTCCCAAAAACTAAACAAGCACAAGCAGAACTATCCCATGCATGATCTTGAGTTGGCGGCAATTATACATGCATTGAAGATGTGGAACACTATCTTCTGGGCAAGAGGTTTACATTGATGAGTGATCACAATGGGTTGCGGTATCAATTTGACCAACCAAATTTGAATGGTAGGAAGGCTCGATGGTTGGCCACGATTAGTGAATTCGACTTTGAGATCAAATACATCAAAGGCAAGGATAACAGAGTGTAATATGCTCTTAGAAGGCAGGTACAAGTGAATCAATTAGTAGCTATGAGCTCCTATGGGACAGATTTACAGGACAGGATCTTGCGAGCAGGACAACGGGATGTCAGATATATGGAGATTGTGCACAGGCTGAAGCAGAGTACAGGTACATGTACATGTGATGGTACAGGTATAGGTAGTGGTACAGGTGCATAGGACTTGGACTATTTTCTTACAACATATGGATTGGTCAGGTTCCTAGACAGGATATATGTATCAGATAGAAGTGAGCTCAAGAAGGTGATCTTGAGGGAGTTTCATGCGAAACTATATTCAAGTCACCCAGGTTATCAGAAGACACTCACAACAATGAAGAGATATTACTATTGGTCGAATCTGAAGAGGGATGTAGTAGAGTTTGTGGCTAGATTCTTTGATTATCGATGAGTTAAGGCAGAGTTAAACATTCAGGTGGACTGCTACAACCGATTGTGATTCCAAAATGGAAATGGGAGGTCATTTCCATGGACTTCATCACAGGGTTGCCAAAGATAATGAAGCAACATGATTCCATCATGGTCATTGTGGACAGGTTAGCGAAGGTTGCACACTTTGTTCTGGTAAAGTCTACATTCTTAGCTAGTGATGTGGCACAGGTATTTATCAAAGATGTGGTTAGACTACATGGTCTACCGAAGAAGATTGTGTAAGACAGGGATGCGAATTTCACTTCCAAGTTTGGGAAGGAGTTATTTGCAGGTTTAGGCACAGAATTGGCCTTCAGCACAACTTATCACCCGCAGATAGATGGACAGATGGGAAGGGTCGACAGGATATTAGAGGACATGTTGAGGATGTATGTGATGCATAAACAACACAAATGGGAAGAGTACCTCCCTTTGGTTGAGTTTGCATACAATAATGGTTATCAGGAGTCACTGAGGATGAGTCCTTTGAGGCATTGTATGGGTAGAGTTGTAACACTCCCATTAATTGGAGAGATCTGATTAGCAGAGTATTGATTGGACTAGATATGTTTGCATACATGGAATAGGAGATGTAGGTGATCAAGAATAATATCAAAGAAGCACAGGATAGGCAGAAGAGTTATGTAGACAAGAACAGGTTGTTCAAGGAGTTCCAGGTTGGGGAACAGGTGTACTTGTGCATTGAACCTGAGAAGAGCTCCTTGCAGATTGGATCGTGTGCCAAGCTAGAACCACGGTTTTATGGACCCTTCAGTATCATTAAGAGGATTGGGCCAGTAGCCTAACGACTTGCACTACCTCCGACAATGAGAGTCCGTGATGTTTTCCATCTCTCATTGCTTAAGAAGTATGTTAAAGATGTTGATCATGTGATTGACTGGTCTGTATTGTAGGTGGAACCAGATGGAGAATTCCAGCTAAAGCCTCATTGTATACTGCAAAAAAAGGTGTGCATGCTCTGGAACTGAGCAATAGAGAAAGTTAAAGTGCAACGAAAGCACTTCAGTCTCGATGAAGCTACATGGGAGATGACAGATCAGATGCGAGCCATGTACCATTCCTTGTTTTCCGATTGAGGAAAAGCAACTTTGATATGGTGGTTTGGTGATTGCATATGGTGGTTTAGTATTTTCTTATGATGGCTTGGTATATGCTTCAGGTGGTTTAGTATTTATTTTATGTTGGTTTAGTATATGCTTTATGGTGATCGATATATGCTTTATGATGGTTGATATATGTTATATGATGTTTTGATATATATATATGCATGCTTGGATATGATGTTAGTATATGTTGGTGGACGATTGTTCTGGCTCTGATCTCGGCGATCCAGATTCGATCCCTGCAACAGCAATGGCTCTTCGCCTTAACCACAGCTGCAAAACTTTTGATGACCCCACAAGCCAGAAACCTGGTTTCGCACGATTAGCACTGGCCATCTCCGCGCCGCCGAGAGCAAGGGTTTCATGTTTTTTGCTGCAGATAGGGTTCAAAAGCAAAATGGAGATCATATCCGGCCGGATCTGTTACAGGCGGTGAATATAGTTGATAAACCCTCGATCGGATCAAATGGGTCGGCTATGCTTTTGAAATGCACATGGATCGGACACTGGACAGTTTGCTCTGTGTACGCCGTCCTTTTGGGGATAGAGCAGCCGCCGCAGAGAACAGAGCCGGGTGAATCTGAGCTGAGGTCAATATTTTGGCCCCAACTCGACCCAGAAAATGAATATGTGGCAGGAGACCGATCCTTACATGGCGCAGTACATAGATCTACTGCCAGGTTAGAACCTGGAGCTTACCAGCCAGCGAACTACAAGCGCAAGGGCACGAGATCAGACATCTCGCTGAATGAGGACGAGCGGGACGCGCGGCATGCTCACCCACAGCCTCCGTCTGGCCATGAATCGCAGTATACAGCACAGATTTGGGGGCATAGAACAGCCAAGATACCCCTGGGGACTGAGCTTCAGGTCAATGGTGCTGAAGGAGAACAGACCGGCAAACAGCATGCAGGTAAAAACCTCAGATCTATCACTGACCAAATGATTTTAACACCTAATAAACAAACCTATCTACACCAATCTCGGATCTGGATGCCTGATAACAAAAAGGTTCAGAGATTTGGATCACAGCCTCAGATCATAGATCGGAGCAGGCAACAGAAAGATCCGATGATTGTGACGGATCAGCGAAACATACAAACAACACTTGCACCGGATATGCTCGAAGAAAGAAAAAGTTCTATCTTTATTAGATCCATGGGAGGGAACACAATATGCATCAAGATAGGGAAATGGGAGGCGACAAAAATCCTCAAACAGAGGATACAAGAAAAAATTGGAGTCCCACCATGCAAACAACTCCTCCTCTACACAGGAAAAGTACTGCAGGAGGAGTGCAAGCTAATGGAATACGGTATAGGACATGACTCAACCATCTGTCTTAGCACAAGACTTCGCGGAGGCTGTTCCGGCTCAAGTTCAAAAGGACCTACTTCCTTCAAAGATGCAGTAAAAGGGAAGATGGAACCACAAAAGAAACCAGAACAGCAAGCTACAACACCAGGGGCCTACATTGTTGAGCAGACAACACAGAACCCTGCATTAACAATCGCCATACCAGAGGTAAATGAAATACATGCTGATTATTTAACTAAAGCAGTGATATGCAGGTTCAACGGTTTTTGGCCCAAACCGGAAGCCCTTCGTCAATGGATTTACTCCATATGGACAGAAAACTGTGATATCCATCTCTGTTCAAAGGGATTCTTTATTGTCAAATTCGACACCATAAAGGACAAGGAACATGCTTTGAACGAGGGACCATGGTTTTGGGGAAATGCAGGCCTATTTGTGAAATCTTGGTTCCCGGATTTCGATCCAAACAGTATGGTGGTCTCCAAAATGCCAGTGTGGGTAAAATTATTTAACTTACCTATACACTTTTGGCATTACAAAGTATTGGAAGGAATCGGCAACGCCTTGGGGACATTTTTAAAAATAGACAATGAGCGCCTATCCAAAGATATATTCACTTTTGCCAGGATCTGTGTGGAGGTCGATCTCAGTCAAGGCCTACCAGATCACATTCTCTTACTTCATAATGGAAAGCAATGGGCACAGCCACTTGATTATGAAAACACTGCCTTTTGCTGCCGCATATGTCGACAAACTGGTCATCTTCAGAGTGCATGCCCACAAAACAAAAAAGACAGGAAAAGAAGACAACCACCAAAGCCGAAAGGATGGCAATTTACAGCCACATGGGCAGAGGATATAGAAGAGGAAAAGAATGCAGAAACCACCAGTATACTTCAAGAAGATGAAGATGGAAGGATTAATCCAGAAATCAGCAAAGAAAGCTATCCACACCACTTACAGAACAATGAAAATCTGATTGAAGATGCAACAGATCAAAATGCAAGCAACCCACAACAGCAATATGAGACTCCCAGACAGGAAATTGGTGGCAGCAAGCGAGCATACTCTACAACAAGCTCAGATTCCGAGAAAGACATCGTGGCTGCCACAAATGAAGCACAAATGACTATTGTAACAGCCATGCCTAATAATGAAGGCTGGCGGAAAGTGGAAAAAAAGAAATGTAGAAAAACTTAGATTGACAATTAATTGATTATTAGATCCTGATCTTAGCAGGACAAGTTTTGTTACAGCATATGCTATTACAACATCTACAACATGTAATTTTACTCAATTATTGAATAAAATTACGATTTTTCCAGTGGAAAAAAAAATGATGTTATTATATGTTTGACATATGTTTTGATAGATGATTTTTCATATGTTTTGGTATGTATATTTTGATGATGTTGTTATATGTACACCAGTGTATGGATGTAAATACCGTAATGAGTTGTGTTATCCATTATGCGATATGGGTCTCATGTTATTATGATTATGTTTTCATGCTACTATGATATCATGTGTTATGTTATCATGATGCTATGATGTCATGTGAGTTGGCACTCAGCAGGATGATCATTGTAAATATTGTAATGAGTTGTGTTATAAATCTCCACAATGCAGTATGTTGTCATGTTGCCATGATATTATGTCTTGCGCAGATACTTCATTGTAAATACTACATTGAGATGTGTTATAAAGCTGCAAGCAGTATGTCTTCTTTCAGCAGGTTGCTGAGGTATATGTGTGATTGAACATTGAGGATGGTATCCCCCAAGGGGGAGGGTTCTGTAACAACCGTGGTGAAAATTCCATTTAATAAAGTTAAAAACAATAACCACGGATGAATGGGACACATATTCCAAGTTGAATGTTCGGCAAGGCATCCTAGGGGTTGTTCATCTTGATGTTTATGGCTAAGGAAATTGGCAAAGGCAATGGATAAGGCATTAAAAAGAATTTTGGCACATTTATTTATGAAAATAATGGAAATTAGGAGAAAAGGGAGGTGAAAGGTCACAAGTTGTGTGTGAGGAGGAAAATGAAGGAAAATGAAGAAAATAGAGGCCTCATTCATAATAAGTCTTATGAGGATCAGTTTGTAACCTTTTGTCAGTTCATTGTTAGATCTCTCTCTCATTATTCTCTCTCTCATACTCTTAGATACTTAAGAGTGTTTTTGGAGCACTCTTGGAGGGTGTTGCATACTTAGATTTTTAGAGCAAGAAGGAAAAGCAAGAGAAGGAAAGCACAAGAAGGCATCAACATCAATAGCTACATCAGATTTTCTTGCAAGTACCGAGTTGCATGTGTGATTTCTTCACTAGATTTGGCATGCATGTGGTTTCTTGGTTTTGATCTGTCATGGGCATGGAGGATTGCCTGGGTTGATAGTGGATTGCCTAGCCTTATCATTTCCTAGATATCCATGGTGATTGTTAGTTTCTTCATTGTTTGTTTTTGGTTGGTTCTCATGTTTCCTTAGCTTGGGTTGAATTATTAGTTCCTAGAGGCCCTGGTTGGACAAACGCTCTAGAAGACCTATAACAACTTGGGTTGAGTTACTACTCCTGGAAGCCTTGGTTGGACAAACGCTTTGGAAGCACGATGATAGTTGTGGGTTGAGTTACTAGTCCTAGAAGCCTTGGTTGGAACAATTGATCTGGAAGCCCTGGAAGGCTTGGATGGAGACCAATATGATGATGGTTTTAGTGATGTCTGATTGTGAGGTAGAATCATTTTTTGATGGGTTGAGGTGGATGGCTTCTGGAAGCCCTAGATAAGTTTTGATTGATGTGTTTTATGAGATCCCACATTCATGCTTGGAATATGGCACGGGGGTGAATGGATGAAGAGAGATTTGGCTCAACCATTCTATGGTCGGGTGGAATGTGGTAGTCCAATCTCTGGTTGGTTCATTGAATTCATTAATGAGAAATCCTTTCCTTGATTTCCATGTGTAAAGGTACTGATCTAATTATGGATTTGATGGTTGTCATTTTTATTGTATTTTTGTTCCTATTACGTTAGTTATATGCACATTTTATGACAACAGTTATGTATGGCTCTCAGCATGTTTTTACTTGTATGTGAATGGATAATGTGTCTATGACCTAATATATGATAATGTAGCAAATGGCATGAGGAAACAATGGTTCATAGTGATTCTCAGATAAGTATGAGATCCCTACGCTTAACTCTGTTATTTACACCTGTAGATTACATGTCAATGATATGTTTGAAAAATTGCCTGTCATGGCTAGTAGGGATCTAGTCAAGGTCTTGAACAAGTATTTTCTTTAGTACTTTTATTTCCATGTTACTTTACTTATTTGAAGAGATGGATCAGTTATGGGCTCTAAGCCTGAAAAAGTGGCTCAAATCCCAGAGTCACTCACACAACACTGACAATTCTGCTCCACAGTCGCTGCCAGGCATGCATGTGAGAATGACTTCAGGTTTTTGGTTGCTCCCTTGCCCATAGCATGAGAGAGACTATGGCCCAAGAGACCTAAAACAGCAGTGGGACCCAGAGACAAACTATATGAGCGGCTGACTTGTCCTCTGAGGGTTCTTTTGATGATGTTGGATTTATGTATCGTGTGTTTCCATTGGTTCCACTTCCTTAAGGTGACTTAGGATGTTGAATCATATCATAGTGGCCTCTCGTCACATGTTTACCCCGGCTAGACAGTTTCTTGGGTAGATGTGGGAGGAGGGTGTTACAAATATACTCAACCTAGTTTTGGAATTACTTGATACACTCATATTGTCTTTGGTTTGGTTTCCCTAATGACAAACCAAAAACAATTAACCTCTCAAAAATTTTGTTATTTTGTAACAAAGTAATGGAAACTCTAACTTAAAAAAATAATTGATAGTGCTTATGTCTTTTAATCTCTTTTAAATCAATTTGCTATAAGATCTAGGTAAAAGAAAGTGAACTTATTAAAAAAAGATTGTGAAATGCTAAACTTATTATCCTACCACCGACATTATAACGCATTCGATTTGCCTTTGACTTTTAATTAGTTGCAGTGTGGACTAAAAATTAAATTTTCTTGTCTAAAGTAAACATTATAAAAACAAATCAAATTATTATTTGTAAATATTTTATTGTATTTATTTGTTATTTCAGGTTTTTCCTCTTATTATGTAATCATTGTACTGTGATAGATTGTACCAGTCAGACAGTGTAAATGACATGAAAGGGGCCGCCAGTTGTATAGGTCGCCAATGGGGATGGCCAAGGCCTCTACTCGTCTATGAAAAAGAAGTCGGGGAAGTGCAAGACGTACTGGGCGTGTTCACAGTGCAGAGAATCGCACGGCTTATAGTGGGTACTTGTTACTGTAGCATAAAAATTTCGTTTGTAACATAACTTTTAAGAGTCTTTTCAAGAGGATATCCATTTTATTGCAAAATCTTTTCATCTTGCTTCCTTCGATCCTTGTAAACCACGCCATAACTACTCGAACCTGACAATCATTCAACGTGTAACAATATCATACTCTTGACATCATTATGTATGGCCTCACCATAAAGTTGGATAGTCGCCATGACATTTCTTGTGCATTTATCTGACCTGCAAGACAATTAATACCCTGCAAAAAAACCATGTTCAAGAACCAGGGTTGGTTGTTTCATCTGGAGCAGGGGTCGGGTTTAGAGTGGACGACTCGCGAGTCGGTAGATTCAATCTGGATACTGGTGTCAAAGACCAACATAAAGCTAGTCGTGAATAGTGGTAAGGTTGATGATTTGAAACCCCAGCGTCTATCGGATGTCACTCGAGGGCTTAGTAAGCAACAATGGCATATTCCAATGTATGTTTTTTGTCTCTATTCCTTGCATTACATGAAAGGAGCATCAGTTCATAAATGCCAAAAACTTAACATTATTAATGATGCTACGGAGTTATTATTAATGATGTTATGAAAACCTGGTTTTATTATTAATGATGCTATGGAAACCTGGTCCAACGAGGGATTTAATATCGTTTAAATTGAACACAAACTATTAAGCATTTTGAAACTTTATTTCTTGGATTAAAGTATTTGTAAAGGAATCCTAGAGTTTCATTTTTATATATTAATTATTTTTACATGTTAATTTTTAATTTTTTCAAAAATAAAAAATAAAAATAAAATGATTTTGTAGATATGCATTAATAGAGTTATTTTTCTCGAGGGAGAGATGACATCAGAGAGCAATGAAGGTAAGCGTTTAGGGTTAGGGTTTAGGCAAGGTTTGCCTCAGGCGGACCTGAGCCTTAGACAGGGTGCAGGGATAGCCTGCAGCCACCTACACCAGATCAAGACAAGGGAGAGTTACAGGGCACTGGAGGAAGGTAGACAGAATACAGGCGGGGCTGACAAAGAAATGACAGATTTGGGTGGGGGAGGGGAGAGATCCCCTCCTATAAAAATGTAGCAATAGGTGAGACAAGCAGGAATGGATTGAACGAAAGCATAAGGAAATGAGGTAAGGACGCGCTGGTCATGGGGGCTCAATGGCAAGCAGGGTTGGGAAACAGATGCCTGCCCAGAGTGACGAAAAAACCTAGGTTTGTAATCCCAAACAACAAACTCAAAGAATACAGAGGATATATGAAAGATCATGCTTTGATCTATAAGTTTGTGGGGTCATGGCCATCTGAAAAAGAACTGGCCAAATGGATACAACAGAGATGGAAGCCCAAGGGACATATTGACCTAAAATTAGGTGCTAAGGGCTTCTTCACGGTCATTTTTGCCAACTTGGAAGATAAGGAGAGAGTTTTTGAGGAGGGACCCTACTTCTTTAACAATGCAGGTCTCTTTATGAGGCACTAGGAAGAATGCTACAACCCAGACAAGGAAAAAATGTTAGTGGCACCAATATGGGTTAGGCTGTTCGGACTCCCAATCGAGTTCTGGGATCCAGAGATTCTGGAGGGTATTGGGAACTCAATCGGGACATTTGTCAAAGTGGTTGAAACCACCAGGAGGGGCAGATATACGTCCTACGCCAGGATCTGTGTATACATGAATATCACGGAACTGCTTCCAGACTATATTGAAGTGGAATACCACGATGAGGTGTGGCAACAACCAGTGGACTATGAGCATATTCCATTCCGCTGCAAAAGATGCCATGAATACGGTCATCTCTTCAAATCATGCCCTTTGAATGCAACTGGAGCATCAGCAGATCTTGGGAAGAAGGAAGAAGCGAGGAAGGAGGAAGCGGCGAGCAGGGAGGATGATGAAGGTTTTACAGAAGTGCCTCGTCGGAGAAAACCTCAAAAAGGACCGACTAATCAGAAACCACCTTCCAAGGAATTAACTCAGGAAAATCAGAACAAGTTCGAGGTATTACAAGAAGAGGAAATGGAAGAGGAAGGTGAAGATAGTGACGAAGAAACAGTAGAACCTATAAAGGTAGACAAAGGGAAAAATAAAACGCAAACAAGTATGGAACTCGAGAAGGAAGGGGAGAGAACAGAAAACCCTCAAGACCAGACCCAAATGGAGATAGACTCCCAGAAGGATAAAGGAAGTGAAGAGGAACAAGTCATGAAGAGACTTCTACACGAATGGAGGCATCTGGATGAAAGATTCATCCCAGAAGATCAAAAGAAATTATACAAAGACATGTTCCAAAGATACAAGGAGAAAAGAGGGGCAGTCATAATAAATCAACCAGAACAGTTAGGATCACAAGGAGGACAAAGCACAAATACGGGTACTGCAGGGAAAGGAGGAAGAAAACGAGGAAGAAGACCTATGAGCGAGACCATCCAAATGGTTGGAGAAATGTTGGTAAATTCAGGAAGAGTCGTACCTCTGTCATAGGTATTCCAACAACCCCTCAAACTGTTAAAATGATAATTACAACTTGGAATATTAGAGGGTTGAATAGTAAGGGGAAATAGAGATATCTGAAAGAGAGACTTAAGAGAGATAATCCCAATATAATGATAGTCCAAGAAACAAAGATTAGCAAACAGAAATTGAAAGACATTATGAGCAAATTTAAGCCGCATTATGAGATAATAGGTCAGGACACCATAGGCAGTGCAGGGAGCCTGGCAATTCTCTGAAACCCAGAAGAGATTCAATTTGAAAATTGGGGAAGTGTTCCTCGAATTCTCTCGGGAAAATTCAAGAATATTGGATCACAGGAATGGGTCCTTCTCACTGGAGTATATGGTCCGCATATACTGGGAGAGCGCAGGATCTTCCTTCAGAACTTGGGAAAAATCCAAAGCCTCCACCTAGAAACTCCATGGATTGTAGGGGGAGACTTCAACATGATCACGTCTCTAGAGGAAAAAAGAGGAGGCCTCAGAAGATCAGATTCAGATATGGAAGCCTTTGGAGATATGATTATGGAACAAAGACTGGTCGACATACCAACGATAAATGGGATTCACACATGGAACAACAGAAGAGGAGGCATACACCAAATTTCCTCGAGGCTAGACAGATTCCTAATATAAGAATAGACAATAAACTGGGATATCTTCATTGAAGCAATAATCCTTCTGGGAATGGGTTCTGACCACTGGCCGATCAAACTGGAAATTGACATCAAAGCTAGCCCCAAGAAACGCCCTTTCAGGTTTGAGGCCTTCTGGCTCAGAGACCAGAAGTTCATGACTAAAGTGGAAGAATGGTGGAAACAAAGCCAACAAAGGGGAAGAAGTAGAATGCAGACCTTCCAATTAAAATTAAAGTAAATAAAAGAGAAGATAAAAAAATGGAACAAAGAGGAATTTGGGAACATCTTCAAGGACCAGCAGCTTCTAGACCAGAAAATGAAGAAACTTCAGCAAGAAATCATAGCAAAAGGTAGAAGTGAGGGATTTGCTAGAGAGGAAGGGATTCTGATAAGCCAAATTGAAGAATGAAGGAAATAGGAGGAGATTCTTTGGAAACAAAAATCAAGAGTGAATTGGTTAAGAGAGGGGGAGAGGAACACGAAGTTCTTCCATCAAGCAATGATTCAGTAGAGACAGAGAAATTGAATCTTCTCTATAAAAAATGAAGAAGGACTTCGCTTAACTCAGCATGAGGAAATAGAACAAACTCTAGTAAGTCATTTCAAAGACCTCCTTACGGAACCCCAAGAAGATAGAAGAGAAGCTATTGGGAGAATCTGCAATGAGATACCAAGTATGATTACCAGAGATCAAAATCTAGCTCTTATGAGAGCAGCAACACTAGAGGAAGTGGAAGAGATCGTGAAAGGGATGAAGAAGAATAAAGCTCCTGGACCAGATGGCTTCACAGTGGAATTCTACCAAGCGGGATGGAAATTCTTAGGGTAAGACATTCTGGGCGTGGTGGAAGAATCTCGAAGAAACCAGAAGGTATGTCCAGGCCTAAACTCGACTCTCCTATCTCTTATTCCTAAAACTGCTAAGTCTGAAGATCCCCAAGGTTTTAGACCCATTGCTCTTTGTAATGTAATATATAAAATTATTGCAACTCTTATGGCCAAAAGACTTAAGCCAATCCTTTCAAGCATTATCTCTCTAGAACAAACCGGTTTCGTGGAAGGTCGCCAAATTCTGGATGGCTTGGTAGCATTGCAAGAAATAAATAATGGGAGGTACCCAAGGGAATAATGTAATAATGGGATGGGCCATAGTAATAAATAAGGTGGTTAACCCGTATCATGTAAGGGACCACAAGTAGTTAGTAATAATGTAATGGGTCCATGATATTAAATAGATGGTATTGAGGGAACCATGGTAATGACCCATGGTATTGCATGTATGAGGCCTATATAGAGGCTAGAGACTCCACATGGAGAGATGTGAAGGATTATTGTATGAATAGGCATATGGCTTGTGGAGTGCTCTCCTTCCTTAAGGAGTGAATGTATGGTGTTGCCCTACCTTAAGGGTTTGATATCAATAAAGTGAATCATTTCTATCTATATTTAGATCTTGTTCTTTTTGGTGATTATTTGCAGTTATTGGGTATGTTGGTGTTGTGAACATCTGCCAAGTAGTTGTCCTAGGGGGGATAATATCGGGTACAAAGGGAGGTACCCAAGGGAATAATGTAATAATGGGATGGGCCATAGTAATAAATAAGGTGGTTAACCCGTATCTTGTAAGGGACCACAAGTAGTTAGTAATAATGTAATGGGCCCATGGTATTAGTTCGATGGTATGAGGGAACCATGGTACTGACCCATGGTATTGTATGTATGAGGCCTATACAGAGGCTAGAGACTACACATGGAGAGATATCAAGGATTATTGTATGAACAGACATATGGCTTGTGGAGTGTTCTCCTTCCTTAAGGAGTGAATGTATGGTGTTGCCCTACCTTAAGGGTTTGATTGATAAAGTGAACAATTTATCTATATTCAGATCTTCTTCTTTCTTGGGTTTATTTGTATTTCTCATATATTTCTAGATCAGAGCTATAACAAGTGGTATCAGAGCTATAACAAGTGGTATCAAAGCACTTTCTTGGGCAAAAGTGGAGAAATATTTTTTAATTATTTTTTGCAGGATTTCTAGGGCGGCGAGTTTGCAGATCAGATTTGTATGTTTTGGGGGGAAATCTGCAAAATCTAATTACATATCTGGATTCGTTGTGAAACAATACCCGATTTCAAAAAAAAAAAATCAACCGAATCGGAGTCTGAATGAAGGAGATATCGTTGATCTAAAAATCAGTGGTGTTGCAGACATTTTTCGGCGCAGCGAGTTTGCAGCACAGATCTAGACGTCCTGGTGCAAGATCTACAAAATCTAATTGCAGATCTGGATTGTTTGAGAAAAATTACCCAATTTCAAAAAATAAAAATTCAGTCGAATCAGAGTCCGGATGAGGGAGATATCGTTGATTTAAAATCAGCTCTTTTTTCATAAATTTTGGTGACGGCGGGAGAGTTGCAGCGCAGATCTGAAATTCAAGTTCTTGGATCAGGATTTCTATCACATGGGCAGATCCAGAATGGTTGTTCCATTTCCAAAAATAGGTCACAATAGGGATTCTGAGCAATATTGACGGAATTGTGGCCATTTCAAATTTTCACCAAAATTTTTTGTGATGGTGGCCTAGATCAGAGGAACATGTATAAATTTGATGGCTCTCATGCAACTAGATGGCTAGCGCAAATGGAGAAATATTTCAGATTGAATTACATCATGGATGATGAGACTCAACTGAGTGTGGGAAAAATGTACTTGGACCATGAAAGATGTCAATGGTGGCAGTGTCATCAAAAATGCCATCCAAGGGCAACTACTTGGGAGATGTTCGCAAAATCTATTTGTGACCACTTTGACCGTAAATCTAAGCTCACACAGACAGATTTTATTTTTACAGGAAAGAAGGAAACCAAGAAACCTAAAGGGTTATTTTCTGCTAGTATCTCTTTATTGCAGGTTCATGGATTGATTCACAAGGAGAAGATCGTTGTGTCTATAAATCCTAGCTGCAAGCATAATTTTATCAATGCTAATTTGGCAAAAAAATTGCAAGTTCCAGCCAAACACGTTGAAAAAACACAGGTTTATGTTGAGGATGTTCAAGTTTATAAGGATTTGAAGCTTTCTATGGATAAGTATGTGTTGCATGGTGATTTTTATACTTCAGAGATGGATAATATGGATGTTGTTTTGGGATATCCTTGGATGGAATCTGTGGGTAATATCAATATTAATGTGCAGAAAAAATTTCTGAAGCTATGGTATAAAAAGAAGAAAATTACATTACAGGATATTTCCATCAATAAACAGGTAGAGTACATGGAGGCTGAGGCAGAAGATGTTCCAGGGACTGACATATCAGATGATGAGCCAGTGATGATCGACAATCAAACACAAACAGAGGTTGAAGCAGAAAAGGTTACAGGTGTTGATACATCAGATGAGGGCACAGTGGTTGAAGTAATATTAGAAGATAAGACACCACAGCAAGCACCACAACATGCACCAGACAACATTCAAGCTCCAGTAAAGGGTGAATTAAAGAAAAAGACACCAACATATCATCACCCCGCAAGACAACAACCAACAAGATGGCAACCAATTAGCCATAAGGACAACAACCCCCGCAGGACAAATAGAGAGGAGGAAGATCCACCTACTACACATCAACACAGAAGAGCTACCACGGTCAACTTCCATCTCAAGCGAGCGAGGCACCAGCGAGATCGAGGGTTCACCTTTCTCTTGGATGGCTAGATGCATGTGCATGGTACCAGTGGACTACTCTTTTGAGTATATCTTATTATTTATGTTCTTCCCATGTTTCAGGGACGAAACATGTTAAGGGGGGTG
This sequence comes from Pinus tabuliformis, assembly GCA_031772625.1. Classification (NCBI taxonomy): domain Eukaryota; kingdom Viridiplantae; phylum Streptophyta; class Pinopsida; order Pinales; family Pinaceae; genus Pinus; species Pinus tabuliformis. Next base: position 1,162,290,382 of record CM062813.1, on the reverse strand, counting down.
GAATTTTATATACCTAGGGGGGATAATATGGGGTACAAAGGGAGTTACCCAAGGGAATAATGTAATAATGGGATGGGCCATAGTAATAAATAAGGTGGTTAACCCGTATCATGTAAGGGACCACAAGTAGTTAGTAATAATGTAATGGGCCCATGGTATTAGTTCGATGGTATGAGGGAACCATGGTAATGACCCATGGTATTGTATGTTTGAGGCCTATATAGAGGCTAGAGACTCCACATGGAGAGATATCAAGGATTATTGTATGAACATGCATATGGTTTCTGGAGTGTTCTCCTTCCTTAAGGAGTGAATGTATGGTGTTGCCCTACCTTAAGGGTTTGATATTAATAAAGAAGCATTTCTATTATATATTCAGATCTTGTTATTTATTGAGTTATTTCCATTGTCATATATTTCTGGGTTAGACCTATAACAAGTGGTATCGGAGCTATAACAAGTGGTATCAAAGCTATAACAAGTGCATTCTTTGAAATCCAAAAAAGAAGCTGGAATGATGATCAAATTGGACCTCTCTAAGGCTTACGATCGTCTGAATTGGGCATACCTTAAATCGGTACTAGCGGCCTTCGGTTTTTGCAATAGATGGATAGATTGGGTCTCCGATATGATCTCCACCCCAAATTTCTCCATTCTTCTGAACGGGACGCCATCTACAACCTTCAATGCCTCTAGAGGACTGAGGCAGGGGGACCCTCTGTCCCCCTTCCTGTTCATCATTGTGGCGGAAGGGCTGGGAAGATATATCAAAAAAGAATTGCGGGAAAGGAAAATCAAAGGGCTCCAGATATGGGGTAATAACCTTCCGATCACACACCAGCAATTTGTGGATGATATCATGTTGTTTTGCGCAGTTTCTCTTAGAGAAGTAAAAAGAATAAAAGGGATCCTAGACCTCTTCATGGAAGCATCTAGTACTCAAATCAACAAGGAGAAATCATGCACATACTTCTTCAACACTACCGGAAATGTCAAAACATATTTGACAAGATTATTGGGTTTCTGTTCGGGCGATTTTCCCACAAAATATCTTGGCACCCCGTTAGCCCTGAATCCTCTAAAGATGGTGAATTGGCAACAAACCATTGAGAAACTCACTAGCAGATTGGCTAATTGGTCCTTCAGAACCCTAAATATAGCAGGAAGAGTAGTACTGGTCAAAGCGGTCTTACAAGCGATTCCAATCTACCAACTCTTGGCAACGGCTGCCCCCAAAGGTGCATGCGCCAAAATGGTGGAGATCTTCAAAAAATTCCTGTGGGGAGGACCGAAGCAACAAAAGAAATGGGCATTGATATCCTAGAAGGGCCTGGTCAAGAGTAAAGATGAAGGGGGATTGGGCTTGAGAGATCCATTTACTTTGAACCAAGTAATGGGGGCTAAGCTCTGGTGGAGATGGATGATGGGAGGAGGAGACAAATGGAAAATAATCTGGACGAAAAAATATAACATGCCAGCAATAACAGAAGAAATATTAAGGCTTGAGGAAATCCCAAAAGGCTCTACAATATGGAACCTGGCCAGTCAAAAAAGAGACATAATATCCAAGCATGCTTTCTAGGAAATTCAGAACGGAAATACAGCCATATTCTGGGAAGAAGCTAGGCAAAAAAGGGAGAAACTAAATGATGTTCAAGGACTAAGAAACACATGCCAGAAGGCAAAAGAGGAAGGGTTGAACTATGTCAGAGAGTTCTGGAATGAAGATCGCCAAGAGGAGTCTTGGAGAACTTGGAAAAATCCGGATGAATGGGATAGGAATATTGATACAGAAAAAAGAGAGTTATATATAAAAGAAATGAAGACAAGGAAAATAGCTATCAGAACAGGTCCAGACATACTGAGATGGTGTCATTCAACGAAGGGAACCTTCACGATCAAAGAAGCCTACAATTTCATCACGCAGCAGGAACAAGATGCCCTGACACCCCTATGGAAACAAATATGGCAAGGAAATTGGTGGCCAAAAGTGACTCACTTCCTATGGCTTGTTTGTAAAGGTCACATTCTCACATGGGATCAACTTCAAAAACGTGGAGCTCAGGGTCCCCCCAGATGTTGTCTTTGTAAACAGGATCAAGAAACGCCGGAACACCTTTTGAATTCCTGTCTTTTTGCCCAACAGCAATGGGAAGAAATTAGGAGACTCTTTGGATGGACAAATAGAAATCCTCATAACATTAAAGAAACAATCAAACAATAGGGGCACGCTCAATTCACGAGCCCAGTGGTTAGAAGGGCTTGGATTCTAACGGTAGGCATGAACATGTGGATGATATGGAAATAAAGAAACTGGAGAATCTTTCAAAACAAAGAGCTGCCTCTAGAGCAGGTCTGGAAAATAACCCTGAGTCATATAAGAGAAACCATTCTAGTGGAAGCTTGGAGTCAAGAGGATTGGAAAACGACACCTAAGGAAGAACAGATTTTGAACAAGCTAAATTTAGATCAAGGAATGGTAGCTCCTCAGATGCGGAAACCCACTGACACAAACAACATTAGCCCTACCCATTTCTCTCACCCTTCTGATGGTTTCATCAAACTGAATTTTGATGGAGCCTCCAAAGGCAACCCGAGGCCGGCGAGGCTCGGAGGCATTTTCGGGGATGACCAAGGCAGAACAAGATGGGTATACTCAGACCATGGTGGTATCATGAGCAATAATGAAGCTGAGCTTATGGCAGTTTATCAAGGATTAAGAAAAACAATAAGAATGGATACAACAACTTGGAAGTAGAAGGTGACTCCCAACTGGTTATTGACATGATAAGGAAACTTAATAACGGTAAGACTTGGGACAAAGTTGCGAAAAGCTGGAGGACGGCTAGCCTGGTCCAAGATTTGGAAGCCATTATAAAGCGATTTGAATATATGATCATAAATCATGTAAGAAGGGAAGGCAACAGAGTAGCTGATTTCCTAGCTAATTAGGGTAGTAATGAACAAGGTGGAAATCTAGATAGTATTTGGCTACCCCAACTTGAGGAGCCCAGATTAGAGCCCCTCAAAGCAATCCTTGCCCAAGATTACCATGAAGACATGACCTCAAGATAGTAGTTACAGATGGCCCCTGATCGGGGTGATGAAAGGGGAGAGTACGAACAAGAGGACAACACAGGGGAGAGAACGGCCAGGACGGCCACCTACTGTCCTCATCACAGATCAAATGAACATGGTGGCATCCTGCATGCCTGCGGGAGTTTCGAGGCAGTGAAGTGGCAGGAGAGTGGGGGGAGAGGAGGAAAGAAACGGCAGCGATAGTGGGATGGGACGTAGGGCATATGGGAAGGGGTATATGAGGGTGGCAAGGGTAGGAAGAGAGATTAAGGTGTAGCGAAGGAAGGAGGGGAACAGAGCAGCATGGGCATCGAGATCTTCTACGGTCGAGAGTAATTCCGAGTATGTTTCAATTGGCTTACCTCCTGCATTTTACTTTGTCATTCTTGGTATGTTGGAGGAGGGGGGAAGCTAGGATTGGCAAGGGAGGGGCCATGTCTGAGTGGGTCTGTAATTCACTCTCCCATGCATAGTAAGTTGGAGGAGGGGGGAAAGCTGGGAATTGCAGGGGAGGGGCTATGTCTGAACGGGGCAGAGGTCTGCATGGTGAGGAAGCGAGAGGATCAGAGCATAGGCATGCCGGGGGAATGTATTAGCAGGGCAGAGGGTCAGCCCGAGAAAACTAAGAATGCAATCCATGCGGAGGACAGGATGACAGAGGGCTTGCCCATCTACCTTAGTCCAGGGGGGAGAGACCATCAATTCTCCAGAATAATGAGGAAGGCTGGAGTGGGGAAGGAAGGCTAAGCGACAAGGACATGCTGACTTATGGGAAGATTGTAGCTCCTAGAAAGCTAACGTTTGTTGTTGATAATTGTAAGCAGGAGGCAGTAAAGGAAAAGATGGCTCGCCTGGGTAGAGGCAGGGGTCATGGAGGCAGAGGGCGTCAGAGCCAGCCGGGTAGAAGTGATCCAACAACCTCGACACCAACAAGTCAGAGGCAAGGCAAGAAATCTATTAGGACGGTTGTCCAAGAAGCCGCTCGTGCATATAGAGAAGGGACAGATGCTGGAATTCGTCAGCTAATACAAGAGATGGAAGACAGCATCATGGAAGAAGATTCTAAGCCAGAGATGGAGGAATGGGGGGATATTATCCCCAACCCAGGGCACACCAGAGGCAGGATGACGCTATACAGGCAAGCCCTGCATGTGTACTGGGTTTTGAAGTGCTTACTAGCCAAGACTCTGGAGCAGGTGGTGGGAGAAATGGCAGAAATAGCCCAAGGCATGCCCAATATCAAAAAGGACATGAAAAACCTACAAATTATCATGATTATGCAAGACAGTAAGCTGGATGAGATCCAGCAACGGTTGCTGAAGCTATCTCCAGCACCAGGCGACTCGATGGCAACACCAGCTAATGTGGAATCTGACAAAGATGACCGAAAGGACTAGTTTTTTTTTGGAGTTTCCAGTTTGATCATTTTGCGGCTAGCATTTTCTTTTCAGGTGTTTTATGTTAGTTTGGAACATGATTAGTGTTTTTAGATGTGCAGTTTACTTAGCATGGATTGAAAGACTGATTAAATTTTGTTATTGGATGGCATATAACAGACTCAGGTGGCCAACAGACTTGGTTTCCCATATGGGCAAGTTGAGGCCACCAAACTGTTGTATATCGAACAACTTGTTTTTATAAATAGAAAAGGAAGGTACTACCATAGCTTACAAAAAAAAAATAGAGTTATTTTTCTCAAAATGGAAAATTATGGTTAATGGTAAACTCAATAATGGACCAATTCCATAATTAATAATAAAGTAGAAGGAATATCACATGTGTTCTAATATTTACATCATCTCACAAAAAACATCACCATGTAATGGAGTAGCTAATGTGAACAAACTTCCTTAAATCACATGGAGCAACATGAGCAACATTTGGAAGATTAATTTACTATTATTATGGGATAATGGTGAGAATTAACGACTATTCAAAGAGGAGTTACAATATTATTTCAACTTCTTGAATTATTTAATTTTTTATTTATTTTACTCAATACCAAAGTGTCTAATGCAGTGGCGTGTAATGAGTTTCTTTTCTAGGCTAGTCTCTGTTAGAATATTTCTTAATTTGCATTTATTTTTGGAAAGTTGCATTGGTTGCTTTCTTTCCTATAAAAGTAACTTTTATGGTAGTTGATAATGATCTCATCTAAGTAGACATATTTGGTCACAAATTGCTTTATCTCTTCCTTTTTTTGAATAGTGTGTCCTCTCTAGTTTATGTGTAGGAGTGTTTTTCTTTTCATGTATTAAAAAAATGCATTTTTTCTAGGGAAGCATTGACAAAAATACATGAAAGACACCATACAACAGTTGTAAAGAGAGAAAAAACTCTCATAAAGTTGTGATATAAAAAAACTCACATTGTACATACAATTTCTCAATGCACCCATGAGAAGCATGGAAGAGAAAAAACTCTCACAAAGTTGTGATAAAAAAAAAAACTCACATTGTAGATACAATTTCTCAATGCGCCCATGAGAAGCATGAAATTTCTTGAACCAACTCGCTCGGTACATGACACATTAAAAGAAAGTTTTTTTAACTAATAACATTTAGCAAAAACTAATTACATCATAGCAATACAAAGTAAATTAGTAGTTAAATCAAACTAAGCAGCGGGAACGCTAGCAATGTGGCCTTCTTTAATAGTGGTTTTGAATGTGAATATATATTTAAAATAAAAAATATAAATCTAATTTATTATCTAAATTTAAGATTTTATAAATTAAATTATAATTACAAATATCCTTATAAAAATTACATATATTTTTCACGTAGTAAATTTTCCAAAAGTCATTTTATCTATGTTAAAATTTAAAAATACTTATTTAAAGAATTGGTTTTTGTAATGAATTTAATATCATAATAGAATTTCTAAGTGTGATTTAATTGCTTTCCTTTAAACCAAAATATGATTTGCAATTATTAAAAGTGTATTTCTAATAAATATATTAAAAAAACTCCATTTTAAATTTATTTTGAAAAAAAAAAAAAAAAAAACTTATAATTTTTTGGAATATTCTATTTATTAGCTTAATTATATAAATTGAATGGTTGATAAAAGTTAATAGGCATCAATCCATATTTGGTTTTTAATAAGAATTGAGAATGGCTATTATATTAAAAGACATTAAGTTAAAGCTTAGTTTAGATGTGTGATTTACACAAGCAAGTTGAAACCAATGGACATGGTTAAAATGGAGTATGTATCAATGAACATCTACAAAATTCTGACCTTGAAGCTTTTGAATTAAATGCTACAATATCTACAAAATTCCATTTGTACATTCGTCAATACTGATCTAACAAAAACCAAAATTTAGAAAGCATCAAAATTTTACATTAAACCATGAGGAGTTATTCCTCCGCTTTGATTTACGAGTCTCCTAATTAACCGTTAAGGAAGGGAGACATACCCCTTTTTCCCCTGCCACCAAAGTTCACCTTGATTTATCCTTGACCCCAAATTATCCATGTGATTATCCTTGGAGTTTTTTTATCTGAAAACATGGAGACATTTCTTCTTGGGGATAAACTAATACAACTAATAAATCCACTTGAAATTCTTACTTAACTTTATATCTAGGGGGAGAGATCATGAATATAAATGGTGAATTATATTCAAGGAATCACCAAAATCATTCACCCCCTGAATTCCCATATTCACAATTTGCCTCAAACCTTGATGTAGGCATAGGCTTCAACAACGTTGTTGGAAGCGTGACCTAAACCCCAAGCATACCTATGTTCTTCTTGATTCTCAGGGGAAAAAATTACAAACCCCCCCTTCCTCCTGCCACCCCTAGGTTTTATTTTGTTACTCCATGGAATATTAGTAAGCAATGTTTATCCTCCAAGAGCCACTAATCAAATTCCTCCTTAGATAATCTTACTTTCGAACTCTTGTTGAGATGTGATTTCTCCCAGATGGCCCACTTTGGATCAAAAACTTTAATCCATTATGATTCCTCCCCATCCAACTTTTGATACTCTTCATCTTAGGCCAAAAATATTTTGTAAGAGGCCCTATTGTTCATCCTGTCATCCTGATGACATCCACCCTTTCATCTTGAAAAACAACCCAATTTCTAGGTAGCCAAACTTTCCAACATATATATTTTATTTCCCATATTTTCTTTCTTGATTTTTCTCCCAGCAAAAGATTGATTATAATATTTTCCCAACAAGTCTTATAGTGAAGAAGGTAATATCACTCCCCATACTTCCAGCGTGAAAGGGCATTCCAAGAAGAAATTATCTATATTTTCAGCAACGTGTTTGCATGAGTTGCACCAAGAAGGTCCAACAATTCTTGTTTTCAATAAATTCTCAGTTGTTTGAATATTCCTATGAGCTCATATCTAGCAAAAAATATTCATTTTTTGGAGGCAGTCCAAGCTCTAAATAAAGGCCCAAATCAAAGAAGGAGGTCTAATACTGGGGAAGAGAAAAGATTGATAACCCATTTTAACATAATACAAATCACCTCCCCAACCCTGATAGTCTCAATTTGACTAGGACAAAGCAACACATCAAGAAAGAGCGGATTGGAGAGAATCACAAATACTAACAAGGTGAAACAGAATGTTACCCCGGGCCCAACTCAACCAATTCTCATCAAACAACTAGGAGGAGATATCCCATAGATATGTTTTATGCTAGGAAATTAGCGCAGGGGATGAAATAAGGGATTTGACCCTAGAGAAGGATTTTCCATAATTACCTCGGGCCAAAAGTTTATTGAATTCCCATTTCCTAGAATCTAAGTCAGCTTAGACATAACTAAAGGAATAGAAAAAAACATCGAAAACCATATTTGGGAGTTGCCTCTATTGTGAGGGATATGATCAATACAAGATTATCTCGCCCCATTAACATATGTTTTATGAAGCACTTGTTTCCACCAATCATTATCCCCCTTGATTAGTTTCCAAACTAGGTTTTCCCGAGGGATATATTCATTAGAAGGGGGTCTCTTATTCCTAACCCTCCTAGGACTTTTGGAAGTCTAACTACCTTCCAATTCATCATATGAAACATTTTATATTTTGTCTTGCCTCCTTGCCAAAGAAACCACCTAAGTTTTTGAGCCATTTCTGCCTCACTAAGGTGGTGGTTAGCATAGATGAGAACTGAAATGTAGAAAGGCCTAAAAGGACAAATAGAACTAGAGTTAATCTTCCAATGGGATTTAGCCAATGAACCCTCCATTGCTCAAATTAATATTTAAACTTGTCGATATCATGACCCTAGAAAGGATGAGGGAACATTTTGAGACATGTGGGAAAGCCCAAATATCTCAAATTATCCCACTCGACCCTTTTTTCTATCCCCAAAATTATTAAGATCCTTCCATGTAATATTTTACTAACATTCCAAGAATATAGATGAATTCTACCCTCGTTCATCAATCCAACCGAGACTCGAACATAATCATCCAAAAAAAATTGAAGTGTCGCTATATAATGCAAGAGGCATCGCTAAGAAGGATTGTGTCAACAAACTGGGTGTGATTTGTGCTCTTTATACCTTCTAAGAATTGGATTACAAGGATGTAGTGACATGTTCAATCAAATTTCAGCTTCCTACTAAAGGATTCAGCCATGATAATATAAAGAATGGGGGACAGGAGACACCCTTACCTAAGGCCCCTCAAATATTTAACGAAACCAAACACAAATCCATTAACAAGGGGGGGAATCCAAGGCCCATAAATACAAGCATTGATCCAAGATATAAAATAGAAGAGAACCCCATTTTTCTTGAAATAGCAAAGAGAAAAGAATGATACACAAAATCAAAGGAAATGGCCATAGCTAACTTTATGACCATCCCTTTGTCTCCTATGGACTTGTTGGAGCGTGTGGCTTCTTATACTAAAACAAAGTTGCACATTAAACGCTTCTTACTAATGAAAATTCCTTGTTTCCATAGATCATATTGGGAAGAGGCATGAGTCTTTGAGAAATAAACTTTTTAATCATATTTTATGAGAAATTACACAGAAAAATACGTATAAAGTGAGAGAAAGAAGAGGTCCTTACATATTTGGGAAACATGGAAAGGAAGGAATTGACAACACCCCTAATTTAATTGATTTTTTGGATTAATTCCATCATTCTAATCCAATCATATTTAATTATGTTCAAAAATTTCAGATAAAAGTGTCTCGTGAATCCATCGGCACCAAGAGCTTTATCTAGATCAAAGGACCAAACCACCTTTTGTATTTCTTCTTCCATGATAGGGAGAAAAATCTTGGCGTTGTCCGATTTTGAAACTAGCTAGAGAATATGGCCTAAAAAATCTTACCAA